>CP136889.1:9127508-9727508 GCA_033000465.1 Sciaenops ocellatus
AAGACTGACTGAGCGATTTGGTGCCAACACAATCATCCTCCCATCACCGACACAGACTTTGTGTCTGTATGGTAATATGAGATTTCCTGGCCGGTGCAAGCTTCCCAGAACGGAGCAGGTGTTGACACAACACTTAAAATATTGTGGTAGCAATTCATGTTTTTAGTTAACACTGAAATGGGTCACTGGTGTGTTGTGTTTGGTTTTGGTTCAATGCCTCATCATGATAAAGGGCTCGTGTATCCTTTTCAGCGTAATCTTTACAATATTTTATTAAACAAATGTCCACAAATGTGATACCAAAGATGTAAAATGTGCACACGAGAATGCTAAATACTTGTTCACACCATTTGTTACTGTAAAATGAATGCCAAGCGGACATTCTCTGCTCTGCGGTCATAAGGTAATTCACATCAGGCTGAGATTTCTGTCAAGATTATTAACAATGCAGAAAATGCATAAACCAGAATGATAAATGAGTTTTTCTTGTTTAATGCCCACTCCTGGCACACACACACACCCATTCGGTGAGCGTTCTTTGGCTGGAGCTCAGCTTGTGTTTCCAGTGATTGAAGCTGGGTTCCCCCCAGAGGGGAGCAGTGTCGAGGAGGTATAAACAGCCAGCTTCCCACTGGCCCTGATGGAGAACACTTATTTCCCTATTCTCCCTTTGGGCTTCTTCACAAAGGACCTTGGCACAGGTCTCTGCTGGCCTGGCCTAATTTGACTCCAGTTTTTTAGTCACCAAATGATGGGCTGTAACCATTTAGTCAACAAAAAAACAAAATCAAACAGGCGATTTTTATTTGCATGTTACAGATTTTTGTATCCGATGGCCTTACCTAACCGTACCTTCATGATCAATTGTTACGTCCCAGCTCTTGAGGTTAAAGGAAGCAAGACAATACCAGCTGTATTTGGTAAAAACAAGTTATTTATTTTCTGGAATTCAGATTGATTATAAAAAGAAATAGATATGTTAAGTGTAACACAGAGGCGAACTTGACGCAAAACAAAAGCTGCCACGACTGTCAGGCGGTTACATAGATCTTCAAATTGGAGACTGGTGATTGGTGGATCTGGACAGTTGCCGCTCCAATCTTGGTCCTTGGACCATTTTGAGCAGGGCATCCACAGATCTGGATTTGCAATGCACAGGAAAATACTACAAGCAAAAGTTATCCATAGGCAGGTTGCCGGCAGCCGTAACATCATTTAGATGTCATCAACAAAACAACCAGAGAGAGATTCTTTGTCTACTTGGAGCCGGCATCCAGCAGCTAATTCAAAACTTATTATGGCAACCACAAAGCCAAGAAACATAAATCTTTAGGAGTGAGTTTGAAGCCATTGTAGGTCCTGTATTTTCTATTCAATGTGTCATAGTTTCTTGTCCATTCATATTGAGTTCAATAGAAAAATGCGTCATCGCCATAGTGGACTGCATCAGAAAACACAGCTGTTAGCAGTGTGTTGTTTATCTAGGGAAACGCACACTCACAATCAGATGTCAGTCAGATGAGGTTTCACTGCACACGGGGTCTCGGTGTCCCTGACACAAAGACAAACACAGCGATTCTCACATTCGGTTTCGTCTCTGTGGACAATGGCTCTTTGGTTTTGAGTGCAGGGGGAGTTGAATGGCAGCTCTTTGAGGTAGAAACTGTCACAGCTGATGATGATTCTTTGGTCAGAATCTTTAGGGCAGCAATTGTGGATGTTCTTCAGCTTAAAGGCCTCGAGGCAGTAAATTGAGAGGTTTGAGTGTTTTAAAATATGATTTAAGGATGAGAGACAGTCGAGTTCTTTTAGCCTCATTATATTGACTCTCTTCTCTATTGTCCTCAATTCACCTGAGACAATCCTCCCTCCCTTCCTGGAATAAACACTCAAATATCCAAACTGCTGTAGAACACAGCACTGCATACAAATATCTGTATATCAGTGCACGTCTGCTTATATAATGACATTTGGCACCAGATGGAAAAGCTGACAGATGAGTCTCCCGCGAGACGGGAAGGAATCACCGACTTTTTCAGCTTGTATAGTCACGTAGACGCGCACAACTTCAGCCTCAAGCTTGGAAATGAAGAGAAATGAACGCAGCGGGCGACGTAAACAAAGAAATGAATCAGAAACGTGAAACCAGCAGGAAAAACCTAACCAAGCACACATGACCTTGTTGACCGGTTCAAGGTGATGGTGAACTGTTGGGGAGCTGAACAAGGCAAGGCTGTGTGGGGGGAAAAAATGGTTTCGGTGAATGAAGCCAGAGCAAGCCGGTCATTTTGACTTAATGAACATCATCACATTTCAATTTTCTTTCTGGTACATTACCACTTCACAAGAGCTTGTCAGCAGCAGCCTCTGAGTCATTCATACTGTCGGCCTGCAGAATATTAAGTAATATAAGTTTACCGAATGTATGAGTAGCTTTATGAGGTAACCGTTGTTGTCTGTTGGCCACTAAATGAAGGACCATGTGGATGAAATAGAGTTGAAAACAGAGTTGCATATATATTGCATTTAGCCTTGTTTATCTTGTTGTAGTTCAGTATAAATCATACCAAGTGTTGTCAGCGGGGACATGTTTACCTGTGCAGGGCTTTAGAGAGGACCACAGACCCAGCTGACAGCTCAAGAGGCCCAGCGTTGGATTACCACAGGGGTCTCCGCTTCATCCCACGACCCCATTGTGTTTGATTAGGATCGGGTTCCTTCCGACACAGGTGTGGAAACACACAGAAGATGAATCTCTTCTGGTCTGGAAAGACTTGAGGGAAAAAAAAGCAAGCTGTGTAAGCAGAGGAAAAGCTCATATACGGAGATATAAATGTTTTTTTCTTTAATTTGTGGAGTCAGGAACTTTATTTTGAGTAACCAAAATGTTTGCAGAAATTTGAAGGAGGAAATTTTCACATGGCACATGCATGGAAACCCTGCAGATAACACAGCTGTGAAGACATTGCTGTGTGTCTTTAGCATCATACAAGCTTGCGTCCCTGTAGTCACAGCTGAATACACACAGTGTAGGTGGAAGAAATTTCAGCATCATGAATGGATGAAGCGTCTTTTTTTTTTTTTTTTTTGTAAAATATCTGTCTGAATCTAATGGTTCCTCTTGCTGGAAAACAATCAGCTCCTTCCCCTGCTATACATGCTAACAGAAGGGAAAACAAAGAATGGTAGAACAATGATCAATGCACATTAATTAGTAACTCATTCCCTCAATTATTAACTTTACAAGTGATCCTATACAGGGCTGCAACTAACTTCCCATTGCCCCCGAGTCCAGGGCAACATTTTTAAACAGCTTATCCAAAACCAAAAGATATTCAATTTTCTATTTCTATGTTTGGTATTCTGGTTTAAAAAATGACTTAAATGGGTATTGAATTATTAAAAGTCTTTCAGCTCTAATACTATAAAGTAAATGTGAAGTATGTCAAAGATAATACAACATGTTCAACAACCTTTTGACAGCCTAATTGTTTTTTTCTTTCTTCCATTAGATTAGCCAATAATATTTGAATAAAAGTCCTTATTTTTGTTTAATATGTTTAATAGAAAACATGGAAGAGAGAAAAATCAACATCTTCAAAACAACACAGGATGTCAGAGAATAGCAGCATGCCGACAACGATATGACGCCACACCGGGGGAAACTCACTTGTTACAAGAGCAGTAAATATAGTCAACACAGGAAAAAGTACAAGTTATAGACCTTTTTCACAGCAGCCATCTTGATATGAAACAGTAGGGTCAACACAGGTGTTTCCAATGATACTAATTAAGGTTCAGTTCCATTTATGGCAGCAGAGCCTTTCCAGTGAGCCAACATGCACCACAGCAGCACCCTGACTCTGTTTGACCTGAATGGAACTGAACCTTAATTAGTATCATTGGTGATACCTGTGTTTACTATTTCATGTCACGCCAGAAACAACCAACAGCTTTCTATCCTCAATACTGGCCAGGCAACATTGGCCAATAGGAAGAATTTGCTCCTATGCTCAACCCTCAACCCCAACAGGTCACTCACCGGTCAGCATTAAACTAACTGACTCATTGCTCGTCTTTTCACAGCCGTTGTTTGTTTGACTTTATGGATTTGCAGCTGATTTTGCTGGAAACAGAGCGGACTCAACCCGGTTAACCACAAGCCAAAGAAAAATGTTTGCGCGTGTGTGTGACGTCAGGCCTGTGCACATTTGGTTACAATGTGTTTTTGCCAGAGCGAGCTTTCCTGTTCTCTCATCAATCACTGACATCACAGAGGACGTCAAGCTGCTGCGTTCGAGATCCCCGTTAACGTAAAGTCGCTCAGTGCTGATGTTTGGCCAAACATCAAACTAACCTTCCAAAGTTTTTAGACTTCATCTGGATTTCATCTTGCCTGCAAAGATGTTGAAAACTTTTAGCTAAACATTAATTTGGGGACAAACTCTTTTTCCTCTTGAAGTAATTCCAAAGGTTTAAGTGCAGAGGGGAGCTCGGCATGTTTTCTGCTTGACAAACAGAGCGAAGCGTTTCACCCGAAGTTGCCTTGCAGCTGTTTATTTATTGTTGTTGTTTCTCACCTTAGCATTCACCACCTTGCTGTTTTCAGGTAGCTCTGAAGTAATCTTCTCACAAAAGGGCTATGTGCTACCTCCTTTGCTGCACGAGATTCAAGTTTCATACACAAACACAACTGTACCTGTAACCGAATCTACCCTCCTTGCATTGTATTTGTTACAGCGTCTGTAGTTAATATTTTGTTCTCTCCGCTTCTTACAAAGGTACAGTCGGTTCAAGCGGAGAGAAACGTTTTTATTTTTTTGGTATTCCAGATTTAACATGCGTTCCTATGCATTTTGAATCAGAGTTTGTGATTTGAATTTTTGGCTGTAAAGGAAATGAGCAGTGTGAAACCTGGTGGCTCTAAAGACAATGGAGAGGAGCGGAGAATCTAAACATACCGAGGTAACGCAGAGTATTCATGGTGGTGGTTAGGGTACCAAAAAACTGGCTACTGTTACAGTTATTGTATGGTTTTCAGTTTTTACGTATATTAGCATTTACAAGCGGTATATTAAATTATAACACACTAGTTCAGCTTTGTTTATTCATATGTTTGTCAACAATTTGAACGCCTCCTGTGAGAACTCACAAGTAGAATGTGGTATATAAACATATAATGAATTACTTTATATTAAAACAGATGAACTAATGTAAAATGCCTTCATAGCAGTTCTAAAATCTTCAAAGCAATAACACTTTATTAATATCTGATGATTTTAGCAGTTCAGGAGGACGAGCTGCCTCTCCACTAAATGGCTGCGGGGGAACACATACAGTATCACATCTCATCACATTTGCTGCTACAGTACATCTGTGCCTGTTTGTTTTCCTTTTCTCTCGCCCAGAGGGGGTTTCTGTTGTTTCACCAGGCCGGCCCAGACACTCTCCCTGCCCTCGGCCACAGATCCCATGGCGTTTGGCTAGCTTGTTGTTCAGCTATCCTCTGCCCTGTCCTGAAACATTACTGTTTACCACAGAGTTGGAACAAACCGTGACCTTCAGCAGAGGAGGGTAGAAGAGCTGATTATGGCAGCAGCCTGGATTTAGATTTTCTGGGTGTCAGTGAGTTAAATAAGCAGATGGAACATTGCATTTGCTCTGGCATGGGTTCTGCGCACAGCTTTTGGACATCAAAATGGATATAGGTTATTTAGTAGTTGAGCTTAGACCATCACCTCTACCTCACCCCAACACGCACCTGGAAAATTCACTTTTATATTTCACCTCTAGCTTGGTTACCACCAAGGCCAAATTCCACCAGGCAAGGGTGTGATGCCGCTGCTGCTAGCTCTGTAGCCGTTCTAGTCAATGTTTCAAACCCCACCAGAAGCGACGTGGTCTGCTTCAGAATATGCTGCTGTTCTATTTTTGACGAACACCACGAGTAACCTGCAACAGTCTGCACAAAGCAGCTCGAGCTGACCGGACGGCAGACACAGACGTGTGTGTGTGAGAATCTGGTCAGTTTTCAAAATAAAACACCCTGTGTTTAAATTTGACGTGGTTAATTTTAACAAAAGAACACAATTATGGTATTTTGTGACTTTTCCTTTTTTGCTGTGGTATTGAAAGTGATATCAAGTATTGTATCAAAGTTTAAAATTCTGACGTACTTGGCTCCTTTCCTGATCAGGTGCTGAGCATGTTGGAGTTTGTTCACCCAGTGTAAATTTGTTTAAGGTGTGCTAGTCAGTGCCAAGTGTGTGTTTGAGGTTTTATTTTCAATGCAACACTGGCTGGGTAGTTTATTATTTTGGTTTTTAGCACTTTAGAGCTGGTGTGTGCCCTTGAAACGGTGTCAGTTGCTTAGCAACATTGGGAGCTATCGTCGGCAGTGTGCACGCATCCGTATAAGACTACTCGCGTCAACAAGTGTGGACATGCTGTCTTAAGTCTTACTTGCAAACCAACACAGTTCACCTCAGAGGGACTGCCTACACCTGGCTTCACTCCCAGTATCCAACAGCCGCTCTGCTAATGTGGCCACTGCTACTGTGTTTTACACAAGTAGAAAAGTTTTAACAGCTCTACCAAAACACACACACACACACACACACACACACACACACACACACACACACACACACACACAGCTGAGTTGAAAGGTGGCAGTTTTAGGTGAGCTCCCATGTGTCCCAGTATTAGGTTAACATTCATTATTCACATGTCATTAGCCTCCCAATCAGTCACCATCCATAATGTAAAGGAGCGCAGCATAAGGTCAGAGACGGTGGAAGATCGCGAATGTCAAAGAAGTTAAAGAGAGAGAGAGATGGACACAGAACTGATTTGATTTGAACTGAACTGTTTGTTCAGCTCAATATATTTCTCGTCTGAGTGGCCTCGGTGTTCTCAATTTTATAAAATGAAAATCAGACCCAGCTATGCTGTTATTATGAGGAGGGTTTCCGCTGATGACATGACATTTCTGCCTCCAGCTGCTTTCTAAATTTTGCTTGAATGAACTCCACATAATGATTTCTTTTCCAAAATAGCATTCCGTGTGGTTGAAAATAAGCGTTTTACATGTTGTTGAGTCATATAGATTTATTCCTAGGTGGCACTTCTCTGATGTGCTAGTACGGGAGCAGCAGAGTGTTGCTGTCTCCATTAGTTGTCCTCAGTGCCGCTCTTACATAAGCCATAATAAGTCTCTCTGTGAGGCTGTGTCATGTCAGGTTACTATAAAGTCATGTTTGCAATGTTAGCATCCAGATTTGATTAATGCTTGTCAAGTAATTATCTTTTTATCATGCCAGCATGTGACACTTCATTCATAAAGACAGAGAGACTCAGTGCAGACTGCTAGTGGTAGTAAGCTTACCGAACAGCTGACTGTGTGTTATTGTAAGCGTCTGTGGATAAGCGCATCCACTCATTCACTGTCTTACAATGAATCGTAAATTTTCACAGCAGCAAATGAAAGATGTTTTTGTCTGTTTCCGTCAAATATACTGTAAAAGTAAAGATCGTATGCCTTGTTATGCCCGTATGCCTCCTGATTATACATACTGTATGTATTAGAGCAGAACAGGTTACCTTTCTGTCCTTCGCTGACTTGCTCTCATTTTACGCAGCAATAAACAACATTTTTCTCTGGCTGTACGTGCTGTTCTGAGGCCTGAGCTAACCTGGGGTAATCTTGTCCCAAAAACATGTCATAAGCCCCTGTATCCCCTCCTCCTCAGCACCCAAAATGACCCTCAATCCTTCACTGCAACTCTGAGCTCCTAAAGCTCCTCATCTAACCTTCATCCGCTAAACCTGAAGAGGCCAGTGGCCCTATTATAGCTGGTTATAGGGTTCACTGTTATTGTCACCTCCTGAACAATGCACAGCAGTTGTTTAGTCTTATGGTAGGACTGAAACTGTCTTTCCAAGGTGCATCAATTTATTTCATCAAGTCAAATCTGTGTATTGATATGTTACTGTCTGCCTTTTTTTAGGCTAGCAGGGTGGCTCTAGGTCTGTCGGTTTAACCGTTTAATCCAGGCTAAAATATCTCAACAAATATTAGATTGCAATGAAAATTATAGTAGACATTCGTGTTCCCCAGAGGATGAATCCTTAAGACATTTGGTAATCTTCTAAACACCACTATGAGGTTGACATTTGTGGTTTTGAATGACAACTGTTGGATGGATTGTCATGAAATTGTCGTCTCCGTTTGTCATCTAGCGCTACCATCGGGCCAAAATTTGAGTTTGTCAAATGTTTTAGGTTGTGACCAAATACCTGCAAAGCTAATAACATCCCGATCAGCCTAACCTGTACTGTGTGTAATTATGAACATTATAACATGCTAAGCTAAGGTGGTGTACACACTGACAGTATAAAGAAGGGACGGCATATGCATGACCCATAACTTTAAGCCTTAATATAATTTGAACGGGTGAGTTATATAAAATTTAAACTCAGTACAGTTGTCATGACCGGGAAAATTAGCTATAGAGAGTGAAGTTGGACATTTTAACATGGGGACTTATGGAGACTGACTCTGTAGCCAGCCTCAAGTGGACGTTTGAGGAACTTCAGTTTTTGGCACTTCTGCATTGGCTTCACTTCACAGCCACAGAGGTTGCTGCTTGGTAAATATCTGCTACATTAGCCTGTTAGCATTGTCATTGTGCGCATGTTAGCGTGGTGTTGTTAGCATTTAGTTCAAAGCAGCACTGTGTACAACATCACAGAACTGGTAGCGTTGCTATAGACTCTTCCTCTTGAGAGTTTTCTGGCTCCCTTTTGTATTTTATGCCTTGATTAATTGGTGTTTTGTTTTTATCACTGGCAAGGACTCGCAGAGATTTTGGATACAAGTTGTTCTTTTGTTCCACTTTAGATGTTGAGCAATAAATTCAGCATTCAGTAGTTTTCCGTCACCTTTTCAATAGTCTAACACTACACATCGCAACCATCTTGAGTCAGCAGGGGCAAAGTTTAGCTTTGGTTTTGATACCAGAAACTCAGGGAACCCAATCTCTTAAACAATCAACAATTAAATAAGAATACAGAGGTGGGAGAGAGGGAGAGAGGGAGGAAAAAAACGAAGGGAAGGGGGGAAACAATTCGTTGCATTGTGTTTGCCGGCACATGGTTGGACCAGTTTGGGCTGGATTGCAGGAAAGCGGAGGCTAAAAAGAGGCAGAGGGAGGAAGAGCCTGTAAAATTATCAGACCTTGAAAGAGGAGGTCCCCCCCTCAATGCACAAAGGCCTCGAATCAGACGTTACTTTGCAACTTCGTCACACATGCGGCAATGCTGAAGAAGAAAAAGAATGGGGAAAGCAGTGAGCCCTGTGTGAAAAAGGTAAGAAGAGAGAAGACAGAATGGAGGGTGGCATCAGTTTCTGGAGTTTCTGGATGAAGCTCGTGAAGTGAAACTAAGTAGATTGTACATTAGTTTGCATTGAATTTTAACAACTTAAGTCTCAGGAAACTGCTTGCTTGCTTGGGATTTGGTTGATTCTTTTGTGCTCTGAGAAGTCCAGTTTGGAAAGGTCCAGTGCTCATACTTACCTACTTGGGCGGCCTCATACCGGCATATGTTACCTCCCGACTGTTGCGTTCCTCCAATGAACTATGCCTGGCTCTGCCATCTGTACACTCGAGGCAATCCAAACTTTTCTCGGTTGTTGTTCCCTGTTGGTGGAAGGTCCTACCAGATCAGGGGCGCCCTTCTCTACCTTCAAAAACCTCCTGAAGATCCAGCTCTTCAGAGAGTACCTCCTCTCCTAACACTACCAACAACTGGGCATGCTAAATCTATCCTCCTCTAGAACTGTCAGTACTTATTGATGCGCTAACATGTCCTTGTCGTACTGTACCTTGATTGTTTCCCTTTTTTTTTAAGTCAGTTTGGATAAAAGTGTCTGCTAAATGACTTAATGTAATGTAAACTGAAGTGTCCAGGAAAATGCAGGATACAGAATTGAGAAAGTTCATCCTGATGATGATTTGATGTTGATTGATGGTTACGATGACACAAATGGCCTATGTGTCATTTACTGAAACTCTCACGCATTGTGAGAATGAATGAAGACTCCCCCGCACACAGTCGCACCCAGAGGATGTGTCTGAATGTCAGACACCCTCCCTGCTCTCTCTCTCTGATTAAAAACCTGAAAATATTTGCTTGCGTCACACTCAAGGACAGTCTTTTTTTCATCCATCATTCACATCCGTCAGAGGACTGTGGCATTGGAAAAATCTCTCATCTTTCTAATGCATATCTTTACAGAAAGATTAAACAACTTCTCTCAGATGTTTTTATGCTTCACTGCATACCCCCCTACCCCACTTTTGTTGCATGGTTTTATGGTAGCAATAAGTCAACTATTCTTCCTCTGTAATATTATCAGTACATGAATTATGATGTGCCATCTATTGGTGTAATAGCGGAAAGATCAACAAGGCAATAGTCCATGTGTGGCTTGACTACAGTGTCACCCCGTTTCAGAGAACCAGGATGAACTGTTGTACCTTGTGCCAGTTGTGTGGCCTTGTCGACGGTTGATAATGGCCTCATTGTCTCCATTATCTTCTTTTAAAGTCAGAACAAATTCGAAGCTGTTCTCCTTCCTTGAAGATGGCAGTGTACTTGTTCTGTCTCTTCTATTTTTATTATCAGGCCTTTTTTTCCCTATGTATTTTGTGTTCTTTCTCATCTCTACAAAGACTTTGTTGTTCTGTTCATTTGGAAAAAGCCTGTCCTTACATAAACCCAACATGACCTGGAAAAACAGAAATGGAGTCATTAAAGATACAATTCGAGTTTCCTCTTAATGCTTGGCTTTGAGTTTCATCATAACCCTAGTTAATGTATTACAACTGTGTGTGTGTGTGTGTGTGTGTGTGTGTGTGTGTGTGTGTGTGTGTGTTCTGTTGTCTGTATGTGCCCACTTTAAAGATTCATTATGACAAAGATAAGTTGTTAAAATGTTCATGTGGACATAAACACAGTCCAGTTCTGATCTCCGCCTCCTTCTGCTTTCCCTCCGTCTGCCAGCAGATCCAGTTTGCGGACCAGAAACAGGAATTCAACAAGCGTCCCTCCAAGATCGGCCGACGCTCTCTGTCCCGCTCAATCTCCCAGTCATCCACAGACAGTTACAGCTCAGGTAAACAGACACTTTCCATACTGCTCAACCTCAACACTTCACTACTTATCAGTTGTTTCCATTACAACACCACAGATCCAGAAATATTCCACCTGGAAGAACAGTTGGCTCGATTGTCGTTTTCTCTCGAGCTCACCTCCTTCGCTCTTTGGCTCTCATTCTCACACTCTCACACTCCGGTTCATGTGAAACTCTCAGCTGTGTTAGAGGATTAGCTGCTGGACCGTGGTGTACCGGAGAGGGAGCGAAAGAAAGGGGGGGAGAGCTGGGAAGCCTTGGGTGTGGTTGAAACGGAACAGTCCTCTCCATGATTGTAGCAGTGAGAGACGAGCAAATGAATGTCCATAAAAACAGTGTACATGCTACAACATGTGAGCAAATAGAAATTAAATGAGAGTACCAACGTCCTGTCATGCTTGTGATGTTTAAAGTAGGAAGTAGAATTCTCTCATGAAATTTAGGCGAGTGTCTCCACGCTCTCAGTAGTCATTAGTACAGGCTTCAACAGTGAAATGAGATTTAAAATCCATCAGCGATGCAACCTGTGAGAGAACAGAAAACACTTTACTTCTTCATATCATTATGAATTTCAACTCAGTTATTTTCCAGCAGGGACACTTTTCGTAATCGTCCCATCTGAGTTAAGCTGTAAAGAACATTTACGTACAAGTCACCTATGTATGAATGTCCAAAATCCATTGTTTTAACAGCTGGCAATGTTACATATTTATGGCCACAAAGGGTTTGAGAGGACATTTGTTCTTCTAAAGAGTTAAAAAATGGATGTATGGTCTGTAAAATTGTAAGAAAATAATGAAATATCTTTTAATTTACCTCCACCTGAGGTGCTTTATTCAAGTTGGATTTTGAACTGATGGTCAAATAAAACAAACACTTGGCAAAGATGAGCCTCAAATTTGAGAAGCTGGAACAATTTTGCTTAAACAATGATTAATCAGTTATCAATATAGTTGCCACTTAGTTTGCGCATGATTGACTAATTGATTTTTTTTCTCTCTCTCTAATTGTGATGATGAAGAACCATTTTCAACAAAACCAACCAGACGTTCTCACACTAAACCAACCATTCTCACACTAAACCAAACATTCTCACTATATCCTCTGACTTGCCACAAGAGAGAGAGAGTTGAGAGTTCATTAAGATTGTCATACCTGCCTGCTTTAATATGAAGCTACAGCCAGAGAATAGTTAGCTTAGCTTAGCATGACGACTGGAAACTTCAGAGTTAGGTGCTGGAATGTTTCTCAGCCGGGTGCAGTGACTTCCTGGAGTCTTGTTGCCGCCATGAGGTTTCAGCAGAGTTTCCGATGACTACAGGACAACGATAATAACCGGATTGTAAACAAAGCCAAAAGGAAATACGAACCAAGTACCAGAAAAAAAGTTCATGCTTTCAGTATTGAGAAATAGTAGCATAGCATCAAGATGAGTCTGATATGAATAAACCTGTTCTTGTTTACGTACTGTTTAAGCTGCTTCGGCTATGACTGTTCCTCCTGTTACTGCTGTGCGGCAGGGTCATTCGCAGGGCATGGATGTTCCAATGACACCATTAACATGATGAATTAATCTGTGTGTCATACTGCTTGGACAGCTTTGTTTCTATTGGCAAAATATGAAGGACACACAGATGGAGGGCAGATGGACAAATGGACTCTCAGTCAGTATTAGTGGATGGCCGTAATGTGACCTTCGGGTCAGGGCTTCTAAAGTCTAGTGAGATTCCGGCACTCTTACTGAGAAAAGATGAAGCATTTTAGTCCTGTGACTTCCCACCGGCACATTTACAGCCTGCCACATGTTTTTGTAGAAAAGCATCACCAATCGGGGTCAGCTGAGAAGAGGATCTTGTGTTTCTTTTGACCAGGAAAGGACAAATCACCCTAAACACGCTATGTTTTGTTCTTTAAATAAAAACACTCGACCCGTAACTGCTCAAATATGGGGCTTCGTTGAAGAGATAATCTCACCGCCACAAGGGGTCAGCAGTGTCTTTCCAGTGCACAGCAAGATAATGCGAGGTGACCACGGGGAGAGGTGACCACAGCTTTGCCTCTCGTCTCCCGCTGAAGGGAGGGCAGGGCCGACTCGTCACGGGCTACCAAGCCGGATCACAGCCGCACCAAGACACACTGCTGTGACGCATCATCGTGGTTTGGCACCACGAGGCTAATGGAGAAATTCCTATATTGTTTCTTAGAAAAAGAGCCTTAGTTAATGCTTAAAATATAATATACAGAAATCACAGAGGAAGGTATTTGCTAGTGTTCATTGTCTGAACATTTCACATCAAATAATCCCTGTGTTCACGCTGGTTTGGAAAAATATTCTAATCAACTTCCCCCTGAGATTCAAATTGGCACCTCTGATATAGGGTCGCTTTCTAAGGTGAAAGATTTGTTCTCCTCCAACAAACATCTTGCTATCATCTTCCCTTCCTTTCTCTTCTCTCCTCTCACCTTCTTCTTATTCACCTCCCTCCTGCAAACACATCAGGGCTCATTAAACCACTCTACCTCCCAAGAACCTTCCTCTCCAGCCCGAGGCTGTCAGATCACGACTAAACTAATGACCTGGATATTTTTTCTCTTTCTCGATATTGAGATAGTGATGAGAGCACTTAGCCTGCATTTATTTCACACAGTGATTTGACAAGCTCATTTTTGTCTGTCTTGTTAACATCTACTGTTACCAACAGCAATCGCAAATTAAGTGAAATGTGTCAGTGCTGCTTTCAGAAATGTGTGCGGCCCCCTTTTGAACCCCCTCCGTTCTCCTGATTCCCTGTCTTCTCCCATAATTCCTTCACCGGAGTGCTTCTTATTTCTCTGATGGTTCCCACAGTGTCGAGGACTCACTGAACACACCAGCAGTACTTCTGCCAAGACCACTTTGGTGTTTGTTTCATAAGAGTATCACATAAGGTGGTGGAGAAAGTGTTGTTGAAGTTGTGAGAATACCCAAATTATTGTGAAGTCATCACATCACATTTAAAAGGAAACTCCACCAGTTTTACACATCAAACTCCGGACTTGGGAAATACAGTGGTATATGAGGGAAAAGGTTGTATAAAGTCTCCTAAAGGAGACTAAGTCTGAGAAATAAGTGAATTCAAGTAATGTCACTTCAGTCAGTTGGGGCTGAAGTTTGAAAATGGAAAAAAATCTGGGGGTGTAAAGTTAGAAGTGAGCCTAACCTTTTGTTTTGGACGATTTCCAAGAGGAATGTAGAAGATGTTTCCTCTTCCAGCACACTGTGTTTGGCTTTGTCCCAGTATCCTTTGCAAGTATCACTTCATCCACCCTTCATGACCTCTAAGATCTCTTCAGCTCACACTCTTCCCCCACCCTTTCCTCCTGTCAGTACAGATGGGAGATTTAAAAAGAAAATGGTACACTCATGGATTATTGCCTTCCTCCTCCTGGTACAGTACATCATGTTCTTTGACTTCACTATTGTTACAGTGCTGGCAGCGTAGCCAGTCTTATCTGGTGCTGGTTCATGGTCATTTTGGAAAGGTGGTGCCAGGGTACACAGGGTACCTGTGTAGTGAGTCAGCCTGAAGGCATCCTCCATATGCTGTTGGCACTACTGTTTATACCTCACAGAGGTGATACGTCAGATACTGATACCTCTAAATGTCATGTTTCCCTTTTCTGTGTAAGTGATAAAACGCATTTGTGCTGTGTTCATGTTTCTACTGCTGTCTTGTATTGGAGAGAGGTTGGAGTAGCGCTGTTGGTGGAAAAGGTTTTGCAGACAGCTTTATAATCAATTGAACTCGGTGCGGTGCAGAATCTGCAGCCTTCCAAAGACAAATTGTAGGTCTGGGGAAAAGTACAGGCTTTATTCACAGTAAAGAAACCAAAGGCACATTGTGTTTTTTCCTGCACTTTGAAACCTTAAAGTTCTGGCTAAGGCAAGGCAAATTTATTTGTCTAGCAACTTTCATGTAACATAAATGTGATTTTAAAATCATTAAAACACAGTAAACTAGAAGGTGAACTAAAATTGAACAAAACTAATTAAACAGGAGAATAAAATCACAGTGCAGTGCAAGGTATGAATATATAGCCCTAAATTGAATTTAATAAAATTCAGCGAAAAGTCTTTGAAGGCTTAAGTTGGAATAGGTCTTGCGTTTTCTGGAACAAATGTTGCTTCTCCATGTTTAATTTGGACTCTGAGGGAAGTAAGCAGACCTGTCCCAGACCATCTGAGAGATCTGTGCGGTTCATAACGGAGCCGTAGATCAGAAATGTATTTTGGCCCAAAACCATTCAGTACTTTCATAAACCAAAAGAAGAATTTTAGTTTAGTTGTTTGATGGTTTTGGTGGTTTAACCTTCGTGATTGAACCTGACCTTTTTAAGAGTTTCTTTTTAGGTCCAACTATTTATTATAGGACCATTTTGTTATATCGTTGGAGGTTATTTTGGCACATCGAATCACTGATACTCAGTACTTGTATGAGACTATAGTCACCTGGTGATATCCTTATATAAATCTGTGTCTGCATAATTATGGGATGATATTTTGTTGTTTTCCATAATCTGACATGGTGGGAGCATGTAGATGTTGAACAGAAGAGGCCCGAGAATAGAGCGTTGGGGAACTCCCTGTTTCCTTTTTGTACACTCAAATATCCAATTAATCCTTCAAAAAAGATTCAGACCAGTGCCAGAAATCCAATCAAGTCAGCAAATTGGATAAGACTTCTTTAAGAGACTATCTTTGCCATAGTGGGAGCAATTGTATCAATAAGATATGTAATTTAAGAACTGAAATGATCTAATCTGATTTCTGACTGGCACCCAAGTGGGGGCAGGTGTGGAAGAGAAATCCTGAATGAATAATTCACTGGTGTTTTTCAGTGGTACACTGTTTTCTTATTAACTCCAATTGAGCATTTGTGTGGGCAGAGATAATCCTCTCAAAGAAAATGCAGGGATTGAACTGCGATGTCAGTCACCACAACCTTGAAGACCCTTGGAAGTCCAGTTTGTGCTCACATGCTGAGTTGGTCGGTAGATCGCTTGCGCTGGAAAAATCTTAAGTAAAATAGCAGCTCCACCTACTTTCTTTAATACACTCTAGCCTCACTTGTAAAACTAAAGTTGGAAGACTCAAAGAGAACTGCTGTGCTGTTGTCTTGGTCTTACTCAGTTTCAGCTGAAAACATAAATCTGGGGACAGACAACGTGGCAGTGACCGGTGGGAGGGGGTTGAATTTAATACCAGCGCTGTGAATCCCGTGAGGCGAGAGTGAAGGGAGGACACTGATCCATGAGCTAGCTGTCAACACAATGATATTGAGGCTGTGATGTTTTGTCTTTGTGAAGCCGAGGCCGCTGTGTGTCAGGGTGCATCATTTTAGGCCCAGCTGATCGGTGTCACAGACTGAACCAAAAATGGACTGACGGTACTTTAACTTTAGATCTGGGTGGAGGCTGTCTGCCCGCTAGGTCCAGTTTGTCCAGATTGTTAACCAGTTCAATAAAAACCTGCTTTACACCACTAGATAGCTCTTAATGTAACATCAGGAGTGACTGTGGTCTTCTGTTCATGCCACTCTTGGCTGTCCAGCAGCTGAAGTTGACTTAGCTGAATCCATAAATTTTGGCCCCTGTTGGGAGTACAGTATTGCACTTATCTTTAGGTTTAGCACCCAGATTATCCCAGCAGATTGAAATCCTATTCACAGCACATGACTTCACTGGTTTATTTCCAGTGAGTCTCCAGAAAGTTATGGTGTCATGTAAAAATAGCTGTCCATCCACCGGCTGAAGAGATTGGCAGAGTGTTGTTGAGTTCAGAAGACATCCTTTAGATGTCTCCATCCTCGTCTAGAGTACAGCAATCAATAGGTGTCATGAATTCCTCACAAAAGCAGCCTTTTGTACCTTTTTGTGTGTGACATACTGACAATAACCATGTCTGTGTTTCTTTTTTAGCGGCGTCGTACACGGACAGCTCTGACGATGAGACGTCTCCTCGGGACAAACAGCAGAAGAACTCCAAGGGCAACGGAGACTTCTGCATCAAAAACATCAAACAGGCCGACTTCGGACGCAGAGAGATCGAGATTGCAGAGCAAGGTAAACCAAAGGACTGTCACCGCTCACTTTAAAACGGGGAAACTTAATCGACGTAATCGTAACCTACAGCTAATTCTCCAGACAAGTGCCGTTGAATAGTTGCAGAAAAAGAGGATGCAACAGAAAAGAGCGCTAGTCGAACCTGAAATGATGGAAAACATGATGGAATATGACGTTTATGGTTGGTCCGTGTATTAATTGGAGCAACGTTAGTCTTTATCGATACACCAACCTCCACCTCACCTACCACCCTTACATTTTTATTTAATGTGAAATTGAATATGTGCATGGAAATGCACTTAGTGGAAGGTGACATCAGAGTACAGTACAATAATACAAACGTGAGGGCAAACTACATTCGAGTGTGTGTCTGTGTGTGTCTGTGTGTGTCTGTGTGTGTCTGTGTGTGTGTCTGTGGGGTTGTGTTTGGTGCTGTGTGGCCATATGTCCCCTGCCACTGCAAAATGAGAACAACACTTAAGAACCAACACATAAACACACTTTATTCACATCATTCCCTAATTACCTCAGCCTCAGCTGAACCCTGCAGGCTACACACACACACACACACACACACACACACACACACACACACACACACACACACACACACACACACACACACACACACACACACACGGCTTGGCATCTGTAAGTCCTTCAGCTGGATTAGTGATGAAGTATTAGAAGAAGGATGAATGATGGGAATTCCTTAACCACCGAGCTGATTCCTCTGCTCATTCTCTTTCAGAGATGCCAGCCCTGATGGCTCTGAGGAAGCGAGCCCAGGGGGAGAAGCCCCTCGCCGGTGCCAAAGTGGTGGGCTGCACCCACATCACTGCTCAGACTGCTGTGAGTAGGAAAACACACTAACAGCTCAAATATTATACAGTTTTACAGTCAAGCTTGACCCTCTCGGCTTGTTTCCTCAGGTACTTATGGAGACTCTGTCAGCTTTGGGGGCTCAGTGCAGATGGGCGGCCTGCAACATCTACTCCACCCAGAATGAAGTGGCAGCTGCCCTGGCAGAGGGAGGTAAGACTGTGTGTGTCCTGGGAGTTTCCAGTGTGTGACACCTGCCCTTTTCTTCTCTCCGGTCTTAAAATATTCAGAAGCTCTTCCTCTCTTTGTCTCTCTCATGTTCATATCATCCTGCAGATTTCTTATTTCTCAGTTTCACACTTTGTCTGCTGGGCGTAAAACGCTTCCTGTGTCTTTCTAGGTTTCAGTGTATTTGCATGGAAGGGTGAATCAGAGGACGACTTCTGGTGGTGCATCGATCGCTGTGTTAACGTGGAAGGCTGGCAACCCAACATGGTAGCACCAATATATTCTGAATATATCTATTAAAGCACTGGGATCTATTATTTTGATTATTTAAGATTCAATTTCACGTATTAGTCAGATTCTTTGTCTCGTCTTCACCTTTTAATTTTCATTTCCTAACATCCTCTCTCAATCTTTCTCCCTTTCTCTTCAACCTTGCTCGTCTTCGTCCTCAATTGTCCGTCAGATCTTGGATGACGGTGGAGACCTGACTCACTGGATCTATAAAAAATACCCCAACATGTTCAAGAAGATCAAAGGCATCGTAGAGGAGAGTGTTACCGGCGTGCACAGGTGGGGACTCGCTCACAAAGGTCAAATATTCCATCGCTTCAGATGAAACCAGTTCTCTGTATTTTAAATGAGAAGTCAGTGTTTACTCACGCTGACACAGACTTCTGATGTGGCAACATCGCCATCTAGTGGTGAAAATGTTACCACCATTAATGATTTACTGTGATTTGCAGCCTTGCGGTATTAATTAAAACATGAGCATAGCTCACATTCTTTATTTTAATTTGTGTGTTTAGGTTGTACCAGCTGTCCAAGGCAGGAAAGCTCTGTGTTCCAGCCATGAACGTCAACGACTCGGTGACCAAGCAGAAGTTTGACAACCTCTACTGCTGCAGGGAGTCCATCTTAGACGGGTATGAAACACTCTCCTGTTTAACCTCATTAGAGTGTTTTCAGGATGATTACACACACCTCCTCTCTGCTGCACACAGTCTGAATAAATATGAGGCCGCTTGTGAAATAATTTGTTTCTGTTCTTAGCCTGAAGAGGACCACTGATGTCATGTTTGGAGGCAAGCAGGTGGTGGTGTGTGGATACGGAGAGGTGAGGCGGACATTTTTCTCACACAGCCTCATAAACTATGCTTGTTTACCGAGACAATTAAATGTTAGGTCACCTTAAATTATTGGGTCAGATGAAACTATTTTCCAGCTCTAATAAATACACTTGTGAAAATACAGAACACAGGTTAGAAGAAAAGTAAGATAATTGTTTGTTTAAGGCATCAAAACATTCAAAAGGTTGTCCTGAAACAACGTTATTAATATAGAAGAGGTCACTACTCTATATGTCTAAATCCTTCATTAAATACACAATCAAAACTTTAGAGCACTTGTTGTTGATTTGTTATGGCAAGTATTCTCTAAAGCAGTGATTGTACCCCGGGGTTATCTTTGACAGTTAGGGGGATTTGAAAAACAAATAAAATAAGCAAATAGCCAGTAGGAATGCTTAATTAAAACTAGTTTTAACATACTCTGTGTCAACAATTACAGTCTTACTCACTTTAGCATGAAAAAAAATACGACATCCACTTGTGTATATATAAGTTTGGAGTCATCTGTTATATTGATGTTTTTCCTCCTTCATCAATAATTGCTATTTTAACAGAGTTAAAATGACACTGAACGTATCTTTTGGCCTCAAACTTCCATTTAGTCGATGTCTCACGGTGTTGCAAGACAGGAGAGAAGCTGTTGTAACTATTTTCCCTCCCAAATAGCTTCGATTTTTGAATTTGTTTTCCAGCTCAGAAAAACGCGAGATCATTACTGAACCAGGACAGTGCTCACGACTGGGTTCTAAATATTTTGGGAACAGTTTTTCTTTGGGCCCTCTGCAGTCGATTCAGCGGTCAGATTGAACAGGTTTAAACTTGTTTATCAGTCATAGTATGTTCAGCTGATATTCCATAATCCAATTCTAATAGTGCCAATCTGTTTTTATGTTGAAGTTTGAAGAATAGCTTTGCTACATGTTAATTCCAACTTGTTATAGACATTATTGTGCACGTGACACTGAAACAGGAGTCTGTTCCTGTTTAAATCTGCATGAGTTTTGATGCCTGGTGATTATTTAACTGTGGCTCAGAGGGATCTTTGTCTCCTTCTCTCTTGTCCAGCATTTTTGTTCTCCATGTATTACTTGAAAACGCTTCATACAATACACCTTGTTGCAAAGAGGACTTTATACAACCTAAAAGCATAAAAGATCATTGAAAAAATATAAAATAGTCCTCTCAGACAGCTGACTGTATCGAATCAAGCTTTTGTGGCAGACTATTCCAAACTTTTGATCGTTAGCGTGATGAATGATGTGAAATATTACCCAGTTTAAAGTCAATTCAAATGAACAGATATGGCACATGACTGTTGGTGTTGATGTAGGGGTGCATCAGACAAAAACAGTTTGGGAACCATTGCTGTGACGCACCTGGAAGTGTCCCAGTATCTCTACCCACTGACCTACACAACACTATAGTTTTTCTCGTTGCTTCTTCGTGTGCTGATCTTTCATGTCTGTCATCCTCAGGTGGGAAAAGGCTGCTGTGCCGCCCTCAAAGCAATGGGCTCCATCGTCTACGTCACAGAGATCGACCCGATCTGTGCCTTGCAGGCGTGGTAAGACTCCGCTTATTGAGTTTGTTACGGCTCACCGCTGGTGGTGACATCGCATTAGTCTCACACTCTCCTTCTGTCTCTCTCCCGATCACAGCATGGACGGCTTCAGGCTGGTGAAACTGAACGAAGTCATCAGACAAGTGGACATCGTCATCACCTGCACAGGTCGGTCCATTCACCGTCCTCACTCTGGATTGTTGACATCCCAGCAGCTGTATAGGGATTTGTCCTGAATCCTGTCATTGTTGTTTGAGATGACTGAACAGATACTCATCAGTGTGTGACAGTTGCTAATCAGTCCTCAGCTCGGCAGCCAGAGAGTTGTCCTGAACACTTAATTAGAGCAGAGAATTACTCGTCTCTGTGATTCATTACCTAATGGTGCTGGCACGCCGAGAGCAGAGGGCTCTCTTAAGGGCAACTGAAAAGAAAAGATAAAGTAGAACACAGATTTTCTAAATGAAGTCACAAAGTGCTGTAAAATAAATAAATTACGGCAAGCACACAGGACATGTACTGCTGGATTCATTAAGGTTGATTTATTTGAGCCCTTGCAGCAAAATTCAGAAAGCTTGTTGGGTTCTGAGTGGATAATGTCGCTGTCACGTAGTCAGGAAATCCTCTCTGAGAAACTGTGCATGAAATGGTTTGCAACCTTTGCAGCTGAATTCAAGTCATCCTTCAGCATGTTCCTCATCAGAAATGTAGCTTCAACTCCAAATATAAACAGAGCTGTTAGAGAATTCTTCTAATTTTGATCAAACGTCCCATTGGAGACATGCAGATTGTTACAAACGCACAACGCAGGCAGGTGGAACACTCGAACTAAATAACATCTTCAGGCTTAATTAACTGTTCTACGTGGTGAGATAAAAAGTAATTAAATGCAGTATAGTAAAAAGTTTTACAAAAATGGATAAAGACTTCAGATTTTCTATATGTGGTCCCTTTTCAACGTCTTTGTGCGTTCGTCCTTCATCTCTCTTCCTCGTGTCTCTCCCTCCGTCAGGCAACAAGAACGTGGTGGTGAGAGAGTACCTCGACCGCATGAAGAATGGCTGCATTGTCTGCAACATGGGACACTCCAACACCGAGATCGATGTGGTCAGTTACCAGCTTGGACAAACTTGTGAAGTAACAGAAATAATGTGAAAGCAGTGCCGGGGCACAGGCTCCGATCCAACAGGTCTGACAGCAAAGAGAGACACGATGGAAGAGGAAAGCATGCGGCGACACTTAAACAAAAGTGTGGCAATTCTCTATAACAAGCAAGAGCATGTTGTTCAGTGTTGTTTTAGTCTGAGTTAGAGGGGTTGTAGTGAAAGGCTAACATAAGAATGAGTCCCTGTACACATTCAGACAGGATCAGGCGCTGCAGCGAATCACTCGCAGGGTTGTCTGGCGATGTATGAGGAAGTGATGGCGGCTGTTGGGTGTGTGGCTATTTGTGCTGAATGTAACCACTGTGAAACAATCAGGAAATAACTTTATGTCACTGATTAACCAGCTTTATTGATGCTGACGCTCACTCACTCTCATTCACCGTCTTTGTCTGTCGACCAAACCAAATGAAACTTCTTCGTATCACTATTTTGCAGCGTAAACTGCGAGCCCGGACTCAGATTTAGAAGCTGGGTTCATGAGATAAACAAAGCCAGAACACAACAGGTAGAGTGTCAGAGTTTAGTCCACGAATTCGACTGTGGAGGTTTGCCCGATCCGAGCGTCTGATTGGTGGCCGCAGCGTGACGTCAGTTGGATCCAGCTCAACTTCTCCGCCGCAGGTCGCAGCATTTTTTTGGCGCGCACCACCACAGCCAAAACACACTACCTCCACTCAAGTGAATGGAAAAAGCTGTGTTTTAATTCTGTCTGAATGCACAGCAACTCATGTCCTCATGCAGACTGTCTTACAGTGAGTGCAGCGTTAAAATATAGCTCAATCACAGAAATTAATAACGGCCAATCGTAAGGGTCGTAGTGCTCTGACTATATTTGCCAGATCATGAAACAGTGAGACATAAGTGCTAGGAATAGGAGCTGGATGAGTACTAGAGGAGTCAAGCAGTTCAGACACTAGAGGAAGTTGTGACTCACTTCTTAAAGTACTTCAGTCCTGGAAAAGACCAGGCGTACTGAGTCAGTGATATTCAAGATGATAGATGGGTGACGGCTCAGCCCAACAGAAACAAGCTGTGGAAAAATCCCACCAAAAACAAATGTTGATGGATAAAGATGTTCTCATCTCTGCAGGCAAGCCTGCGGACTCCGGAGCTGACCTGGGAGAGAGTGCGCTCTCAGGTGGACCACGTCATCTGGCCTGACGGCAAGAGGATAGTGCTGCTGGCTGAGGTACACAAACACACCCAGAGGACTTTACACATGAGTGGAGGATCTCTCAATTCCTACTTGGATGTTGAGATGATTTAGTTCCACAGACGTGATGAGACACTACAGAAATGTACTTATGTAGCATATTTTTCAGCCAATACTATTCGAGTCATGAACATGAAAAAGCCTCAACTTTCAGCAACAAATGAAGCTGTGACAGAATGAGAGCAGTCTGACACGGCCAGACAGAAAGCCTGCCAGCCCATCGATGCCTGTGTCTCTGCTGCTGTTTGATCCTCAGCGGATATCAACCACCGTCCTCACCTCTCACGCCTGTCAAGTTTTGTTCCAACAGTTCTGATCCAAAATAGCCCCAAAAATGGTGTTTATCTTTTATCTTTTATCTTTATCTTTCTATTCAAATTCATGATCCGTGCTTTAGCTACATTGCTAATCAAGAGAGAGAGAGAGATGAGCCACGAAGGCAAGTTTTAGCAGACGAGGCACAATCTGAGCTGTGGATGTTCTCCATAAAACAATATAGAAACTAAAGCTTCCTCCGCACTTAAAACCACATATCAGCTTAAAGGAGTATGCGAGTAAAGCTCGAAGCTTTGTCTTTTAACGAGAATAGTTTTAATTCTGCTTTTTATTTCTTGCAACAACAGTATGACCTTTCTCTGTTCCCCCTCCTTTTGGCCGCAGAGTTTCAGTTTTATCTACTAACTACTTGATTTTCTGCAACCCTTGGGATCTCCACTGCAATGCAGCATCCCAGACAGCAGCAACAATTTACTGTAAAGTCAAAACAGAAAACCATCATGTAGACCAGACTGCACATCTTGACACTTTAGACTGCAAGTTAAAGTGTGTGTGTTTGTGTGTGTGCGTGCGCGTTTGTTCTTCTTCTACAGGGTCGCCTGCTGAACCTCAGCTGTTCCACTGTTCCCACTTTCGTGCTCTCCATCACCGCCACCACCCAGGTTAGTCTTGTTGTTTTCTGCACACTCATAATAAAGATGTTGAAACAGGTTGTTGTGTGTTTGAGTAACCCCTGTGTGTCTCTGCCCAGGCTTTGGCTCTGATAGAGCTCTACAACGCCCCGGAGGGACGCTACAAACAGGATGTTTACCTGCTGCCCAAGAAGATGGGTAAGATTTTTCTCAGTTCTTGAACAAGAACTACTAAAAACGCACAAAGTCGAGGTAAAGCGCATATTAGATAACACAAACACAATAAGATATCAGGCCAGAGAGATCCTTGTTTGGTACTTAAGTAGCCACCAAACAGGAAGTGATGGCAGTTTGCAGAGAGCCTGCAGGCGTATTGCATTTATCTCTGTAGACAACACACTGTCTCATCTGTTTGGTCCAGAGTCGTCTCCCTGGATAGTAAATCATTCACAGTAGAATAAGTCCTGTGTGTCCATGCACATGCTGTATGCGTGTATGTATGCAGCCTGTCACATTTGTGAGAGCACATGTGTAGTATAAAGACGAACAGGGAGCCAAATGTAGGTCATCCCATCAGACGGAGCTGCTGCTACAGCAGGCCAGCTAACAGAGAGATGGAGATGATGGAGAGGAATGAAAGGAAGTGGAGACATGAATAAGGATGAGGAGAAAGGGGAAGATGGGAGACAGTGCAGTGGGAAAAAAGTGATGGAGAGACTGTAAATCTCAGAGCGTCCCTGCTACTTCTCTTTCCTTTCGTCGTTTGAATGATTAACCAAACACAGACGTCTGCTGAATGCTAACATGTTCTTCCTCTTTCAGATGAGTATGTGGCCAGCCTACATCTCCCCACGTTTGACGCACATCTTACAGAGCTGACTGACGAGCAGGCCAAGTATCTGGGCTTGAACAAGAACGGGCCCTTTAAGCCAAACTACTATAGGTACGACAACACTTCACCATTCAACATCGATATTTTGGCAGCTATTTTGAGTCCTGTATGTCATGGTTTGGGAGTTGGTGGCATTTTATTTCATCTAAATCAAAAAATTTGTTTAATCTGAATCCACATCTAATTCAACTGAACCATCGAGGTTCAGTTTTTATTACTTGTGAGTAACTCAAGTAAAGAACAACTAAAACTCTGATCTATAATAGGGTTTTGTTCATGGACTGGCAGCCTAATTAATATTCACTATTTGTGGCAACAACCTGAAAATGAGAATTAATTAACTACTACTACTAGCTACGAAACTCCTGATTCAGAACTATTAAGTCGTTTACCTTAAAGTACTTTTAAGCTATCAATAAAAGATAAACCATAAACCTATACACACCTCTAAGCTAAACAGACTGTTTGACCGGAGCTACTAACTTGCAGAGAGAATGTTAACTAGCAGTTGTAACCGGGCCGGCGCTAGTACTTTGTAAACAGTACAAGAAAAATCCAACAATGCAATAAAGTTAAAGATGATGTCAAAGATTAGCATTACCAAAACATGGTAATACAGTCACATCTTTTCTGGTTAATGCTAGTTCTGCTACACTGAGGAAGACAGTTGTATATTTATAACTGATAATCAGACACAGGGAGCTAGGCTAGCTGTTTTTCCCCCTGCTTTCAGTCTTTATGCTATGCTAAGCTAAGCTAACTGGTGGCTGGCTCCATGTGGCATGAGAGGTATTGATCTTCTCGTCTAACTCTGGACAAGAAAGTGAATAAGTGACTTTCCATGAAGTCATAAAAAGATGAGTTTTGTGTTGCTGCCTCGCCTTTTTATCAACTATCATGCTAACTTGTGTCCCCTCTCTTTTTACTCTTAAGGTATTAAACCAGTGTTGGGGGTTGGACTGAAGAAACACAAATACTCCATGAATGGCACAGACTCAAAGACGGAGAGGAGGACAGAAGGACGGATGGACAGATAGTCAACAAACCTGCTTTATAATCTGGGGGGGGGAGGCGAGGAGCTCTGACGGAGCCTGTGGGGGGCGGATGGGCGTGGCTTTTCCTGCGCTTACAGCAGTCGTTTTATTTATTCACGCTTGACAACAATAATAACATTAACTCTAACTCTGCCATTCGCCATTAGCTAGCTCCCCGACGTCTTCTTCTAGAAGACGCTTGACTTCCCTTCCGCTCGTCATTTCACCACCATTACCAGTTTAGACGCTCATTTGTGTGTCCAGTTGTATGTAAATCCTCCATCCTCCCTTTCCGTTGCCAGATCTTTTATTGTTTAACTATTAAAGATGAAATTATTGATGCTAAAAAAGATATATACTATATAAAAACAAAACTTGATTAAAAAAAAATCTGTGTGAATGAAGATGACCTTTGAAGATTTAGTGGCGGACATTTTTTCCTGTCCTTTTTTGTTGTCTTTTTCTTTTCTACTTGTGATTATTTTTGTTTTGTTTTTCTCTTGTGTAATATTGGAGGGCGGGTTAGACCTAGTGGGAGGGGGTTAGGCGGGATCTCAGGGTCCAATCATATCATTTCTTTTATTTGATCGTTTAATGGAGATTCACCGTTGTCTGTTTTTAAACATTTTTTATGTCCCTTTCTGATCAGCCTGTACTTTGTCATAACTTTCTTTTTTTTTTTTTTTTTTTTAAGTATGACTGGATGGTGATAGGTTCTTCCTACCTGTCACTCAAAGCCACAGTGAAACCATCTCATTGGCTGCTTCTTTTCTCGGCTTCCAGCTGCTCACGTGGCGCCAGTGTTGAAGTAATGAAGTATTTCAAGCTAGTGAGAAGCTAACCTTTTTTTTTTTTTTTTTTTTTCTTCATTTTGTCTTTCCCTTTACCAAGAATGACTATACTGTATTAGAAGCATGGCAGGTTATCAGATCATTACAATGGGTATACTGTATATTTAGATATTTATATTGAAATTAAGATTTTTCTATCTTTTTCTCTCCTGCGCCATCGAATACTTTTTTTGGAAAAAAAAAAAAAATCAACATGTCATAAAGATAAGCAATTAAATGTTCTAATGAGTGTAATAAATGTACTTGAACCCTCATTTTGAATACTGTGACAGAAAATATTTACAGAGATACCAAATGTGCAGCAAGCTGCCGTCAGGCCGGTACTTAAGCAGATATCTTCAATCAGGTCCTCACTGAGAAGTATGGTGCTGTTAAGATTTACTGTACTTACCATACACACCACGACTCTTTGGTACTCACTGATCTAATCAAGGGGTTCAGTGTCAAAAATAAATTCTGGGATCTCAATTTCACCATGATGTATTTTCTTTGCATTCATGTACATTTTCTGCAAATTCGGGGGATTTTACACTTTTTTTTTTTTTTTTTAAGATTTTCAAACTTTTGTTATATATTTTAGTTTTTCTTCCCCAGCAGAGAGGTTTTACATTCGACCGGTAAAATGAGCTGCACAGTCGTCATCCTCAGCAGCTCGTCCCCAGCTGACCTGACGGTGGAAATTTAAAAATCCTGACAGTCATTACGCCTGACAGCCCGAGTGTACCCCGCCGCTGTACCGGCTCTGCACCTGATCCAATCAGATTCTCGGCTAACCCGCGGGGGGATGCTGCCAGCTCCGCTCTCTCCGAGAGGGATCAAATGCTTAAACACTCACACATACAGTAGCTCATTATCCAGGGCTGAGAATTAGCTGATCTTTACGTGGAAACGTGATCATTTTACAGCCTTTTGAACAGGAAGGAATGGCACAAAAAGCTTTGTTTACCAGTTGAATAAATACATTTGCTCGCTCAAAATACAAATATGCCTACACATTTCATGCAATTATGATTTTGTGTGATAAGTGATTTCATTGTGCATAATATCAAGTACCAGTGAGTTTTTAAAGGAACAATTTGGGATATAAGCTTATTTGCTTTCTTGCTGAGAGAAAATATACCTCTTTAATGTCCACACAGTAAAAATGCTGCAGCCAGCAGCCAGTTAGCTTAGTTAGCATAGAGCTAACCAGCAGCCCCTCTAAAGCTCAGCTTTTGTACAAAATAAACAGATGCAATGCGTTAATTAGTGACTTTAAAGGTGCTGTTAGGTTGATTTTATTACCTTTTTGAAGAGAGCTAGGCTAGCTGTTTTCCCCCTGCTTCCAGTCTTTATGCTAAGCTAAGCTAACCAGCAGCTGGCTCCATGTGGCATGTGAGGTATTGATCTTCTCGTCTAACTCTTGACAAGAATGTGAATAAGGTAATTTCACAAAATGTCAAACTATTCTTGTTAAATTTGGTAAAAGCTAAAGTTTTAAAGGTGTGCATATGCCACCGTGTCATGACTAGATCCTACACTGTGTCGCAGCCCATGTGAACTTCAATTGTTGCATTGTTCTCTGCCAGTGTGTGTGCGTTTGTCTCTTTGTGCTGTTGAGAATCTCCTTTTAAAGTAGTGTGACCTGCTGTCAATGTACTTCTTAAACCTGTTGTCTCAAGTCTTTTTTTTTTTTTTTTTTTTTTTTTTTTGTACGTTTGAATGCGTGTCAAATCGTACGTGACCTCCTTGAGAGAAAGCTGATTATAGACAACGAGGTGTGTGTGTCTTTTAAATGTCTTTCTGTGTTTGTACACATCCTTCTTTCTTTCGTAGGCCATCGGTTGCTTCGTTAACAGCTGCCTCAGGATCCTAGCCTGCGCGTTAGGGGGAAGAAACCATCTTTTTTGTTTTGTTTTGTCAGCCATAAGCTGACCAACACATGGGTGGGCGGGGGACGACACCAGCATCATATATGTATATACATACTATATACAGATATGACAACCTTTTAAAAAGTATAGGAAGATAAAAGAAGACTCTTAACTCCTGTATTTATTGTTGTAAATCCTCAAAGTGCAAACTGGCAAAATTCTCAAACATGTCTAATAAAGAAAAAAAAAAAATGTTTAAATATTGCAAGTGATAATAGTAGATGATGAGCAATAATTTAAAAAAATCTGTAATCTTAATGAATAAAGATGTAAAAAATTGTAACCGTTTGTGTGCACCTTTTTAATTTTTACATATATTTGACTAAAAAAAGCTCCATTCTAGCACCATATCACTCATGTTGTAGCTGTTTGATGTTGTTTCATAGATTTCTGAGTGTTTATGGGTGTTGGGGGAAGGGGCGCCCATGTGTCAGACCCCTCAGCTGCTGAAGTCTGTCAGAGCCACAGTGATCTCATCTGGGCCAGCAGCGATCAGACAGGGGACATCTCTGACATCAACAGCTGGCCGTGAGCCTTTATTTATTCTTGACACAAACAGGCATGACGAGGTTAAACGGGGAAGTTAGACACATGCAGAATAAGACACAATAAGTCATTTACAAACTAAGATTTACAAATGTCAGCATTATTTTCTCTCAACATGTTTGTTTCTCATTTTTTAAAAACTTTATTTAATTTAAAACACAAGAAACAGCTTGACAGAAACATATTTTCAGAGATAAATAAAATGTAATATCAGTTTACGAACAGGTCATCCCCGTGATCAATTTTAGGTAACATAAATTTAAAGGGCCCTACCAATAATCCACTGTCAATTCCTTCATGTCTCGTACTACCGAGCCTGACAAGATAATCATTTAATGTTTTTTGGACAGCAGAACAAGGTGAGTTAAATTAAGTCTGAGAAAATAATTGGAATTCTAGGATCTAGCATTTTTGGAGCTCGACCGATACTGGGACTGAATACTGGATACTGGGGAGGCTCAGGAGTTAGAGTGGGTCGTCCGCTAATCAGATGATCGGTGGTTCAATATGTCAAAGTGTCCTTGAGCAGGATATTGAACCCCAAATCGCTCCAGATGCTGCACCATTGCCCCCAAAAACTGATGAGCAACTGGCACCTTGTAGTGTATGAACGCTGTAGTCTTTAAATTTGGGTGGAGAATTAGATATGTACACCACTAAACTGCGAAATACAAAAGAAAACTATATTAATTTGCCAACTTTTTCATGCAGTAGTTGAAAGTTGTGTTGTCTTCTAAATTAATTTATCTTGGAAAAAACTGTATTGTGAAAGAAAACCTCAACGTGTACTTCAAAATCTCTAGAGCACTTGTTCTCAAGCTATGGGACCTTCCTGTAGTGGTATGTGGAGAAATCCAACAAAACACATTCATCAAAATACTACAAAGTTTTGGATGTGTTTCCTTTAACATTGTGTTTAAATATCAGCCTGCTACCCAGTCACGTTTATGCACCTAATACACAAACATCCAAGATAAGTTGTATATAAAAATTTGACTACAAGACAGAGTGCAGAGATAAAATGGTTCAAAATCACTGCAGTCGTGACTCCAAACGGGAAATATTAGGAAGAAAAGTGCAGATCAGGGGAACCGCTTTTCTACCACATTACCTCTGGTTATTGCTCCAGAAAACAGTCAATTAATTCTTAATGATAATTGGATATGTCTAATATTTTCTGAGGTGGTACATGTAAAAAGTTTGAGAAAAATTCCCCTAGAGCATAATGAAGTGCATCATTGGGACCTCTCTCCCCTCCATCCATGACATTTTTACTTTAAGCTGCACAAAAAGAGTTTGTTTGTTACTTCTGCTGCTGCATTTTAGATTTATTTACACTACTTGAATTTATATTTTTCTAATCTTATAACTCTTGTAGAGTTTTGCACAACATGTATACATCATTTTGTACCTTGTTGTTGTCCTTGTTCTTATATAGTCTGAATGTTTGCTTCTCTTCTTAGTGTTGCATCATAAATTCTTTCTGTTTTGAACCGGGGACCCGGAATATAGTTTTGTTTTTCGATGTGCACTCTATACAGATGGGTGACAAAAAAGTTTCTTATCTCTTATAACTAATATCACAACCAAACAAACCACAGGAATGTTATTTTTAATTCTATCACTTCTCTCGTCTTTGTTTTATTGGATTTATATGTTTGTCAGACTTCAGTCTAAATTGATTCAACCACCGCCAGTGAATAATTATTTATTTAATCGTGAACTTATCCCCTCACAACCCCCGCTGGCCTGCCATGTGGTCACGTTCCACCAGAAGCTCGTGCTTACATTCAGCTGTACAATTCAATCATGTCATCTTAAGTGGTTTTCACAGTCAGGGGTTGGTGTGTGTGTGTGTGTGGGTGTGTGTGTGGGTAGGTAGGAGTGTTTGGCAACATGAACCCCCACCTCCACATATCAATAATTCACTTGCTTCTCTGAGGGGAGGGTGGCACCTAAAACTGTGGAAGTCACACGAATTAAGAGCCAGACACATGAACTGATCTGCTCCCCCGACAGCAGATTGTGTTTCGAGACATTTTATTATATTGTTTTATGGTCATTTAGTTTGACAAAACCAGAGAGGAACATCATCCGTCAGCCAACGCTGGACACATTCTATTTTCTACCATCATCTGCAGCAGGTAACCAACTATACTGACCTACAAAACCAAAACGCAGTAACATATTTTGTCAAGGATATTTGGTTAAGAGCAGAATCATTTAAAAATACTGCCACTAACAGTGGAAAAATAGTTTCCACTGATAGTGGTGGAGTCCGCCATTCAAACTGCCCTCACACATAGAACGGATTCACAGGGAATGTTGCAGGTATCCAGCATTGCTGTTTGTAATCCCACAATACCAACAATATTAGCATTCATTTACAGAGCTTGACTGCTCCTCAAGTAAAAGGACCTCAGGAATTTGTTCCAAAATGTTTAAAAATGTTCTAAAATGTTCCAAAATGTTTAAAATGTCAAATGTTTGTGCTTATGTTTAATGAGGTGTGTTATCCCTTTAGCATGTTCAACCCTCTACATACTGACCCCATGTAAACACCTCGTTTTACTCTCATGTGGTCAGCTGATGCTCCTCTTTGCTGTCATGTTGCCTCTCTCTCTAACCCCGCCTTCTTGGGGCGCACAGGGACAGCGAACCAAACATACTAGCGGCGTGTGTGTGTGTGTGTGTGTGTGTGTGTGGGGTGGGGGGAGTAGCAGCAGCAGCAGCAGAAGGAGGAGGAGATCCTGGGCAACTTGGGCTCCGGAGCCGGTGCTCCTCTTGGTGCGGTGCAGTCTCAGCTCTTCCACCGGACCGATATGCACTACCCGCGGAGAAGGAAGTGAACCGACCGAGACAGAAAGATGCAGTCGGAGGACATGGAGGTACCTATCATTAATAACCTTAACGATAACGGCGACAGACAGAGGCCGAAAGGGAAAGATGTGTTCAAGGATCAGCAGAAGGAGTCGGAGGTAAATCGGAGAGGTGTTTGTGTCCAGTCGGCTACTGCAGTTTATTGTATAGGAGCGCACTGGAGGTGTGCGTGTGCCCGTGTATGTGTGTGTGTGTGTTGTTGCTGGGGAGCTTTTAGTCCTGCTGGATGTCCTTCCCATGCAGTCAGTCGCTGTCTTGGCTCCGAAAGCATGCATGCATGCAGACAGGCAGGCAGGCAGACACCGAGGTGTTATTTTGGCAACCGGCTCCTATAAATAACCCAGCAGTAATCCTACAGTGGTGCTCAACGTGGAGAATGCAGGTGGGGAAATGCGACTGCTGCTGTCAGGACCACCACCACCACCGCCAACAGATCTGTGTATTAATATTCATGGATTTTTATTCTCTTTTGATAATACATTATTTATCCTCATGCCTCATGGTTGACATTGGTTTGTGTCCTTCACTTGTGTTGACTAAAATCAGTTTTTGTATTTTGTGGTCCAGTTGAGTTCACCAGTAGGTTAAAGCTATACAAATGCAAAAGTCATCATTTCATATCATTAAAAACAACAAGTTTAAGACTTTACTTTGGCCTCTGGTAACATTTCTAATTATTCTTCTCAGTTTATTGCTAATTCTTCTAAAAAAATGTAACATTAAGTGATAATGCTTTATGTTTTCAACAACGTGATTTACTTCCTCGAAAAGCAGAAACTCTCTGCCAGCAATTTTCTTGATTCATGAATCGCTATAACGTGACAGAAAATAGTGTTTGCAAGCCAACATGATTTATTCACACTGCTCATTTCACAAAGAAATGCAGCAAAGTGTCACACTGATCCTGCGTTTTTACTTGAATTCACGTTTTGGGTATTTCTTAGGCAGCATCCTCCGTGTCTGTGAAGTGAAGCCACTGCAGAAGTGTCAAAAACTGCAGTTCTTTGAACGTCCACTTGAGGCTGGCTACAGAATGAGTCAGTCTCAATAAGCCCCCGTGTTAAAATGTCCAACTTTACAGCAGAAATAAACTTGTTTACAGCCTGGTACAAAAAACTGTTTGGGTCTCTAGCCCAATCAATACTGGATTTCTGAGGCTGATACCATTAGTATGCAGTAAAAAATTATGATATTGATATCCATCCATCCATTTTCTATTACCGCCAGGGTCACAGGGTACTGGAGCCTGTCCTAGTTGGCATTGGGTGAGCGGCGGGGTACACCAAGTTGCCAATTCATGATATGAATACATCAGCAAGTATTTTTTGATGTATGTACAGTATATAAATAAACACATTTTTTGCAATCCCTCAGACATGGTTATCAAACACTAGTCATAAAGATATAAAGATATGAAATGGAGCCAAGATATTTTATAGTTTAACTATAAACCTGACATCAAAACGTTTAAACTTCACTGTGAATGTAATAATTAAAAATAACTATACATTTAAAGCACAAATAGCTCATAAATTAATAGATCAAAATTACTCCAAGCATCTGTTTTCATATCAAACATATACACTGATACTGATATGTCTGTGATTGGCCAACATCAACCGATAAAATCGGCCCAATATCGGACCCTATTAATAATGTTATTGTTTGTTTTTTAAGGTTATGCACCAAACACTTGCTGGTTCCAGTTTCTGAAATATGAAATATAATAATATAAAAATATAAAAGCTCGATTGATCGATTTTTTTTTTTTCTTTTATCCAATCAATGAGACAAATCCAGTCTACTCTGCTCGTGTTCAGCCTGACGACGATCCTTCTTCCAGCTATAATTCATCCCCTCATCCCCTAAAATTAGAAGAAGATGGGTTTTCATTCCTGGGCTGTTCAGCCTCAGATACACTCGAGAAGTTAAGCAGTCAACTCTGTCCTCCAGGCCAAAATCGACTCAATAACACCCCTGACATGTGTGTGTGTGTTTGTGTATGAGCACATTGAATGGTTTTGAGGGAATTGGAGCATGTTCATCTCACAGCCGTTGGATTCTGGGGCGAGGGGTAGAGGGGGTTGAATGACAACATGAATGGACGTTGAAAGCACTTAACGTCAGAGCCATGTGTTGATGTTGATGCTCTCAAACTGGTCTGTCTGATAAATGAAGCTCAAATCTGATTCATTTATGTCTGTAAACTGTTTGTCGTTTGCGCTGTTGAGCAGCCATCTCTTGTCTATGTGGCATATGTTGGTAGGAGCGGGGGTGGCCTGCCTTGACATTGTGCCCGGTGTTTGCACACCGATGTGGTGCAGAGTGTGGGAGCAAGCACAGAAGCGCTGCCAGTTTGGAGCGAGGACGGCTTTCGTTATCAGCTGGCGGCAGAGAGGGGAGACTGGGTGAGAAAATGAAGGAGAGAGAGATGGTGCAGTGGAAGAGCTGAGAGAGACGCTCTGTGTTGATGCTCGCAGGAATTGAAGATCTCAGTTGGGTTTGGTCCCGAGGTGACAGTGAGATCTTCACCAGATGGATGGTGCACGAGGCTGCTTGTTCGATTAATCAGTTAAAATTTATTGATTTTCACTTATCAACCAAAATGTCAAACATTCTCCTGTTCCAGCTTCTCAAATGTGAGGATTTTATGCTTTTCTGTCTTTTTTATATCATCACTGCTGAAGCTATTTGTTGCTTAATCAACAAAAAATTAATTGCCAATGATTTTTATGATCGATTAATCATTCAAGTCGTTTTTCAAGCAAAAAAAGTCAAAACATTGCTGATTCCATTTTCTCAAATGTGAAGATTTGCTGCTTTTTTCTGTTTTATATTGCTGTAAGTTGAATAGTTTTGAGTTGTGATCTATTAGTTGGACAAAAAAAGCAATCTGAACACATCACCTCTGATATATTGATTACTATAAGTGGCCTTTAAATTAATTTTAAAGAAGTTGCAGCCTCATATATGATTATTCTGTTGGTCGGCAATTTCTTTTACCACAAACAATATTTCTTTTAATTTGTAGTTTGGGTCAAGTTCCAAAAATGCTAGCTCCTCCATTTACCATGATGCAAACGTTCTTTTCATTAGACCCTCCCTGCCAGGTAAACGCCCATGTCTTTCATCAACTCCACACAACCAGTTTGTGATGTAGACTTTCTAAAGTCAATCCAGAGAACTCTTTCTTACATTTATGTGTAAAATCTGTCAAAAGAGAGATGTGTTGAGGTCAACTTTAGATTTATGTAGAAATTATTTAGGGTTATGTTTGTGGTGCGTACTGACAGTAAAAAGAATGGATGTCGTATCTGTAACGTCACACATTTTAGCACTTTAGCATTGACAGTCACAGAGATTGCCGCTTGGTATTGTGAGATAAAAGATATGAGCATATCCTGTTTTGAAAACTCAGTTTGAAAATTAATGAAATAGAGCTGCATGCAGGGTTTAGTAGTCTGGTCTGTTGGTCGCACTAAACAAGACATTTTGAAGACGCAAATGATATCTATGATTATCAAATGATAAGTGAGTCAAAAATAATCAACACATTAGTCAATAATAAAAATAATCAGCCTTCTTTTTGAAGCGACAGACAGCAGGATGAACGGGAGGGGATTGTGCAGTCACACAACAGTTGATAAAATGGGTCTTTAATGGAGCTTATATTTAAAACTTTACATTAATGACTCTTAACTGGCATTGATTGTACTTTATCGAAAGATTTTACTGTTTCATGTCATGATGATTGTCAGGGCTTGCTGCAGATTGTGAAAATAAGGCAGCAGCCCCGGCTTTCTTCACACTGAATCATCCGCACTCCCAAGTGGTTTTCATTTCCTGGTTTACATGTGCAGTAATGACATCAAATTTCATTGCTTTGGTTCGGTGTCATAAACAAACATCCTGTTGACGTCTGACTTTTATATTACAGTTGCACGCTGACTTTGTCGCTGCAGGTATTTATAGGAGACAGTTACATGATGCCACACAGAGTTGTTTAACCAGGATAGCTGACTCAGAGCACATCCTTATTTACAGTCCTGGACCTGGGGCAGTTTTCACAGGGTTAAACACATCTAACACTCCCAGCTTAGAGACTTCCAGTGCAGCCAAGAGGGTTTTTTTTTTGTTTCTCATTAACATTAAATTAATCTTTAATCAGCCCTGTAGGGGAATGTCGTCAGTTCACATCCCCCAACCGAAAGATCTGAGTCTCTCACTGCTGGTAAGCTCCTGTTTGTCAGGTTAAACTTTCCAGTTTGTTCAGCTCTTACATATTAGACATGTTAGATTGTCTTTTTCGCAATATTGAGCTTCTTTGCAGTTCTTGAAGCCAAATGCTAACGTCAGCATGCCGATAATGACAATGCTAACGAAGCTGATGTTGAGCAGGTATAATCAGGGGGTGAACTAAAGAGTTGAGGCGAGCTTGGACATAAGCTCGCCCTGAAAACATGATCTCTAAATATGCTATTTTAGCCATGCATTTCTATTTTTCTGTATCTTCATCTTCTTGGCTCATGAGTAAAATTAGGCTATTATTGATGTATGATTCATGCATGAGGGCGTTCATCATTAATTCACTTTAATAAAGATACCACATGCTATTCTTGGCATCACCACCAAGTGTGGTAGCACAATATTATAAACCATTCACATTAACTCAAAGGGTTTGGTAGGTTTGATATGTTGCCCATTTGAAGTCTTAATTGTACCAAGAAATTATTGTGCTCATCTGTAAGTGATAGGTAACTTGATGAGGACTTGATCCCTTGTAGCCAATTATGATTTAATGATCATACATGTTTCTACGTGTATTCATTACGTCACCCATACGTTTCTTTTCATTTGGCTCATTCTCACACTGCTACCACAGTATTGATAACCTCTGTGTGAGCATGCCTGCCTGTCCTGCTAAACTCAACTAAATGTGTGGGTGCACGTTCATTGAAAGTTTTGAAACCTAAGAAATCAGATACCACTTTGTCAAAAACAAGGCTGGGTTTTATTTTTATTTTTCATGAACAGCAAAAGTTTGTGCGATTGCATGCAGCCAGTGAGTGCGTTCATAGAAACTTAATGTGTGCAGTGTCGTGGCCACGTGCTAATCACGGGGTTAGGCTAAAGTCGGAGACCCTCAGCTGGATACAGCAGCTAATCTGCTGTGAAACAGGGACTATGTTAACTCCCCACCCTTTTTTCCTCACTCCTTTCTCACTGCACTTTATTGCTCCACCCGAGCATCTGGACGAGCTGCCTTGTTAAGGAGAGCATCCTTTAACTGTTCAGTCTGATTGATTAAAGCAGTAGCTGTGTGCGCCCGTAGAGAGCATCTGTTATTGTGAATGTCTCTCTGGATAAGAGGATCTAAGAGAAACAAATGTAAATGGCTAATCAACGCTGCCTGGAGATTCAGCAGCCAATCAAAACTCTAATATACACATGATGAAGCAAAACTGTGAACGAGTCTGAGGAGTGTGTGTGTGGGTGATGTGTGGAGTTGAAGTGTGTAGTGGTAGGTGTTGCAAAATGTGAATAGCCTACAGTATGTTTGAGAATCTGTATGCATGTGGGTGTCAGGATATCTGTGACTCGCTGTGTTCGGTGACATATTTAATGTATACGCTCATTTGTGTTTTGTTCGTTCACAGAGCTCCATGGAGTCTCCCAACCTGGAGTTTGAGTATGGAGACACCGACACACTGACTGCAGAGCTTTCAGGTAAGACTGGCCGGCGACTAAACTCACCAGACCTTTCCTTGAAATGATTAGACATTGTTGTTTGTGATTCCACCACCATATAAAATCTGGTTTTCCCACAATGAGTGGATGTCATCTTTTCATCATACTAGCGTTATTTTGTGCAGACTTTCATGTTCCCCAGAGGATGAATCCTACTTATTTTGGTGATCCTTTGACTTTTTCTCTAGCGCCACCATGAGGTTGACATCTTTTAACTTTTAGTGCAGTATCTCTCTCTCTCTCTCTCTCTCTCTATATATATATATATATATATATATGAAATGTTGATATTCATGGTACCCAGAGGATGAGACTTTAATAATCCCCTGATCTTTCCTCTAGCAACATCATCAGGTCAAATTTTAATTCTGGACAAATTAAAATTTATTTTAACTACTAAAACTAATGACATTCCTGTAAGCCTGGAGATTGACTCATTATTTAGCCAGCCTCAAGTGTAGCATATAGCTAAAAGCACAGCGATTTTGATATGGTTGTTTTAGCACAATCTGGTTGGTTATATACTGTTGTGCACACGTCGGGCCTGGTTGACCTGCTTCCCTGAATTTGTCCTTTTTGCGCTATCAGTAGTTTTTATCCAGTTCTGTTTTCATGTCAAACTGAGTCAGACTTACTGCTAAAATTCTGAATAGTTCTTATGTGCGACACAAGTTCACTCACAGTAATACTTCTGTTTCTGCTCAGCATACAGACTACAATGTGCTATTGATTGGAAAAATAATACTGCATCTACATTCCTCAGGTTTCCTTCAGCTGTTTTATGTTACAGTGCTATTCATAAAACAAGACAATAAGCTGACACAGTGCTGAAAGCACAGAACAAAGATCTTGGTCCTGACATGTTTTCCAGACATAGGACACATTGTATGACTAATGTTATGAGTAATCATAAACACTATGATTATACATGCAAAACTGCTGAATTGTTCCAGCGTCTGTGTATCTGGTAACAGTTCATGTGTGACTCTGAGCTTGTCTAGAATGCCAAAAGACGTATAAATTACAGAAGAACAGATCAACAATGCTGATCGATTTCCAATAGTTTATTTCAAGGGTCAAATTTAAATTCCTCTCCTCCTCGGTACAACTTTTTTTGTCCCCAGAGCCAGGTGATGTGCAGGGAGAAACGTTGAAAGCAAAGATGGAAAGCGGCCGCTGATTTGCCAAGAGTGTTAGTCACACTGGCAAACATGCACAAACAGACAGCGACTTTCTAGCGACAGCTCCTCGGGGTCGAGGGATGACGACTGCTCTCAGAACAGCAACCTGACAGATTGTTCGACTACGCATGAAACAAATGAGATCACCACTGAGGACACAGGAGCTCTACACTGTAAAAAATGTCTTTAGGTTGTACGGTAAAAAACAGCCAAACCATGACAGTAAAACATCGTAAAGTATGTGATGAAGTATGACTATGTTTTCCTGCATAAAGTAAAACAGTTTAAAACCTTTATTTATATGCAATTTTAAGTGAATCTATACAGAATAAAGTAGTATTTTATATTAGAGACTGTTAATTATACAGTAAAACACTAATATAATGGCATATTTTACGTTTTTTTACTGTAATGGTTTGGCAGTTTTTATTACCACAAAATCTACAGACATTTTAAAATATGGACTAAAATGCCAACCTTATATGTGAAATCAACAGTACTAATATCCTTTTACTGTAATGTTAAAAAAAGTTATACTGTATTTATTACAGTACTGTTCTGGCAACCACAGCTGCCAGTTTTTACTGTAAAAACAAACGTTTTTTTACAGTGTAAGTTTGTTTTGTTTTTGTAGGGTAGCTCAGCTTACCTGCAGGAGTTTACTCGTCTCCTGTTTCTATTGTATTCTACTATAACTGTTCTGTTCTGTTCTAATTGTTTGTCTTTTCATCGATTAATTGACTAATCGTTTCAGCTCTGATTCACTTTTACTCTGTTTTGTCCATAGAGCTCTACAGTTACACAGAGGAGCCTGAATTTGCCCTGAACAGAGACTACTTTGAGGAGGACTTCAGGAGCCATGGTACTGTGTTTGCGTGTGTGTGTGTGTGTGTGTGTGTGTGTGTGTGTGTGTGTGTGTGTGTGTATGTGTGTGTGTGTGTATGTGTGTATGAGATTATAAGGTCCGTTAAATGGCTGTGGATAAGCTTTCTGCACATCCCTTAATGTGTTTAGATTACCTGTAGGATACCAGGTGTGTTGCTCCCCACGGCAGGAGAGAGTAAAAGCTGAGCTGTCTGCAGTTTGTTTGAGACACAAAATGGGGACACAAATACTCACACTGCTTTGCCGTATCGAACACGAAGAAGTCTAGAGCCAGTAGAGTGAAGCTGCTGCCTTTTGTTGCTGCTGTTTACCACAAAGACCTTGACGGCTCTTTGAACAGTGAGACTGCTGTTGACTGACACAACAGGACGGTGTGCTTTTGTGCAGCTCTGAACGCCCCTGCTGGCACCAGTTCAGTGCTTGATAAAGTATCCATGAGTAAGATGCTGAAGGTTAACTGAACAAAATGTTCCGACTGTACAGACACAATAAAATGTGTGTTTAAGGAAATTTCAAGTGAAATTACTAAATAGATCTAAACTAAAGGGCAGCACATTAGCTACAATGCTAATGTCGCTAGCAGTAGATCACTATAGCCGTATCTTAATTCAGATACTTGCATTAGTACACTTCTATGTAGTACTCTGTGTACTTCCTGCGGTAGTACGCTAATTTTTCAGCAGGGTAGTGTTGTCTTAATTTGAGTATGGCCGTTGTGCACTCAACATTTTACTGCTTCTTCACTGAATTGCAACCGTGCAGGGCATTAGTGCCAAAATGGTAAATGGACTGTACTTACATAACACCTTTCTAGTCTTCTTCACTACATATCTCATTCACCCATTCATATGCAGACGACACTGGCTGCTCATCAGTTTGGGGGCTAACCATTCATACACATTCACAGCCTTCGAAAGCAAATTGGGGTTCAGTATCTTGCCCAAGGACACCGACATGCAGACTCGAGGAGCCGGAGATCGAACCACCTTTATCACTGCTTTAGCTCTTGAGCCACAGCCGCCCCAACCTTTGACTGCCAAAACATAAATATAAAACATATGTACAACTTACATTTGTATAATACGGTATTCAGTGCATCCACTTCAGCTCCAGCAGCTTCCTCAGCCACCACTTTCACAATCACAACCTCAGTGGTCACCCAAAATGGTGACCACTGAGGGCGAGAGGTGTCCAGCATTCCACAACTTTTTGACTGTTATGAGTGCACCATCCGGGTACACACAGTACACTGCATTTTGCCATAACTGACAGTGTAAACACACTTACTGTATGTGCTCAAACTAGCTTACATACTTACTAAGTGTAAGTATGGAAGTACGCGGACTGAGATACAGCTTATGTTTCAGAGCCTCAGTGTTTTTGTTGCTGCATCTGAATGCTCTCATTTCACCAAGTTAAGTGAATATTGTACAGTCATGTAAATTCCTGTAAAGTATTGGACTGGTTGCACAGCAGACATTTTGACTTGTCAAAGCAGGAAAAACACAGACGGACATGGTAACTGTACCAGCGACACATTTCCATTAAATGTCACAGTAACCTCCCTTAAGTGAATGCTGCTATCATTAATACACATGTGAGTTTCCTGCTATGACATGTCAAAACATTTGCTGTGCAACCAGTTCATTAGTTTTGTGTCCAGTGATTGACTGTGCCCACGAATTCAGCTCAGGTCAACATGTACATACACATTAATGGCGAGATGTGCACAAAAGGGCCCATAAAGTCAAACTGTGACTACATTGTTGTTTTTCACCCTTCCAGCCTGCGTTTCTCAACTTCTCTGTAAAAGCGATGTGTTAAAACTCGGTTCACCTCTGTTTGTCTCACCTCTGAAGTGCATCATGAGCCAACGTTGCTCTTCAGTGTACTGCTGTTGGGGTTTGTCTTTTTTTGTTTTAAGCTGACCTGTTCGAGGCGAGGCTTTCCAGGCACATCAAAGCTCTGCTCTTTTAAGCTGTTCAAAGAATGAATATCCCTACAGATGCAGATGGGAGGGCCCGTTCTGACCACGTGATTAATGTTTGGTTACCAAGAACAAAGCGGCTTTTCCTACATGAATTATCAGCCACTCTGACGAGAAATCCTGCGCAAATGCAAAGCAATAAATGTTTCTATACTTGACATTTTAAATCACACAGTCTTGTCTTGATCAGGTCTCATGCAGAAAATGTCTCAAGTCACTGTGGCACACACTGTAAACAAGAGAGTGAGGTGAGGTCCTGTTTATCTGTCACCTCCTCTTCAAGCTGAGCGGTAATGAATAGCAGGATTAGATGAGAGCCTCTCCGGCTGCTGTTTTACAGAGATAGAGCACAAAGCTGCCTCTTTGCATCACAGCCTTTTCATTAGTGTGTGTGTTCAGTGAGCAATGTATATCAGAGGATCTTTGACTTGTGCTCTTTGAGTGTGTGTGTGTGCTCATCAGTGTTTGCCACCATTACCCATAAATCACGGTGTATCACTGAATCACTGTGATTATCATGACATGAATAATTTAAGTTCTTTGCCAAAGAAAAGGACAGGGCTGTCTAGAGTAGACAGCGCAAGTCAGGGTATGTTTAAGCAGAAGAAGAGCTAAGCTCTGCTGATCATGATGATGTTACGCTTCTTAATGCCTATTACTGTCAGCAAGTGAACAGTCTAAGAATAGAGGACTTACGCTGTAAGAAAATAGGGTTTAATCCTTGCCAAAGAAGACCTGTATTTCTTTAAAGCTGCATTTTTCTGTAGTAATTTGAGATCTACTTTATGCCACACTTGGTTTGCGCTAGTGTCAATAATCCTACTTTTTTGTGCATATAATGTATTTCTCATTCCTCCTTATAACGCCACTGTTAATTAATGCTCTGTGTGCTTCAGCACACTCTAGCTTTCAGCTATTTCTAGAGCTGATGCAGTGGGCCTGAACATGATGTTAAAAACTAATGACACATTAAAACAGCAGTCAGTCTCTATATTTATGCACACAGTATAACATGATTACTGTGAATATCCGGACACAATTATTTGCAGCCGCCGTACAATCTGAGTTTAAATAATTCATGAGACATGTTGGGGTAAGGCAGGAGAGATGAGAGTTATAACATGACCTGTGTTGGTAGTTCACCTGGGAGAGCGTCTGCCCCATATATCAGAGTCCTTACCACATATGGCGGCCCTTTGCATGTGATCTCCCCTTTCTTTCCCCAATTTCCGGAATGTCTTCAGCTTCACTATCTAATGAAGACAAAAATAATGATGAAAATAAATAATAAATGAGAAGAAAGACTTCTCATAAAAGCATGACGTCTCAAAAATGCAGTTAGCTTGCAAAAAAACTCATTGTCCAGATGACAATGAGTGTGATAACTGTAGTAAGCTAATGTGTAGCTAATGAATATGATAACTGCAGTAGGCTAATGAGTATGATAATTACAGAAAGCTAACTACATTAAGCTAATCAGTATAACTATAGTAGGATAATTAGTATGTTAATACCATAAGTTAATGAGTATGACAACTACAGTAAGGTTATGAGTATGCTAATATAGTCAGCTAATGAGTATAATAACTAAGCTAGCACAAGTAGGTCCTCAGCTAATGAGTATGAGAACTACAGTAATGCTAACGAGTATCATAACTAAGCTAACAAATAGGATATTGAGTAAGATAACGAGTGTGAAGTGACTGATAGAAAAGTGAGTGGCCCTACATTAAATCCCAAAATGCCGATGTCCAGGCTTGTGCTGGTGGGCAAGTGGTCAGAGCAGGATTATGTAGTTTAAAGTTGAATTCACAAGTAATGAATGCATCATTCTTCAATACATTCAGGCGTTTTGCAACAGCCACAATATGACCAGCTTATGGTAAATATTGCTGAGTAACAGACTGAGACAAATGTATCCCCATAACTGCTGCTGTTCAGTCTCTTTAAGACACAAACCATGTAACCATTAGATTCCCTCTCTTCTCATGTTTCCTGTCTGTGTATTAACTGTGACAGTGTAGCCACACATTGCAGTAGCTGTGTCTAAGGCAGAGGAAAAAGATACTGAAAGAAGTGCTTCTGAAAATAACCTTGTGCTCTGTGTTGTTGTGTCCTTCCTGCAGCTCGAGGCAGGAGGTGGATCGAGCTGACGGTGGAGGAGCAGAGGGCGTATGTGATGAGGCTGCTGGATGCGCTGGAGGTGACTGATAGAGACAAGAGGCTGAAGGTGGCCAGGGCCATCCTGTACCTGGCACAGGGTGTGTAGGCATTCATTAAAATCACTTTTCACGGAAGACATTTTGTACACTTTATAACAGCACACAAAACTATCTTGTGTCCTGCTTTTTCCCACTCCCTTTTCCCCCAGGAGTGTTTGATGAGTGTGACACCGAGGTGGACGTCCTCCACTGGTCTAGACATAATGTCTTCCTGCTCTACGACATGGGAATCTTCACGGCACTGCTGGAGCTGCTTAGCATGGAGATCGAGTGAGTATGACGTACAGAACATGCTGGGGATGTAGGAGTCATTCAAAACTTTGCTTTACTACTTCAGTTGATGAAAAACTGCCTGATGAAATCAGCTACTGAAAATATCAAAACGACCTCTTCTCTGATACAAACAACAATATCACTTTGACCTTGTGGATGTACGTGATAAGATTACAGACTTGCTGCTGCTCGTGTTTACAAGAGAGAGTTAAAAAAAGGGACATGAAGGGCAAGCAAAGCCATTGAAACAGGCAGGTCAACAGCCTGTGACCATACAGGAAGCGAGGGGGCTATGTTTCTCAGATAATGGAATATCTTTAAAACCTGCAGATCTCTCAAAGGCAGAACAGTCATGTTACTGAAAAGCCAAAGTTTAATGATCCCACACTGCGGAAATTGACCTGTCACAGCAGCTCGTGTACAAAAGGTTGATAAGAACTGACTCATGAATAAGAAATATATCAATGAAAGTCATGAAGACATGCTGGTGTTAAAGAGTCTGACAGCTGTTGGAATGAAGGATCTGTGGTAGTCCTCCTTCTTACATGGTGGGAGTATTAGTCTGTTGCCGAGAGGCTGTTAAACCCTATAAAGTCTGTGTAAAGTAAGAATAAATATGTGTTCTGAGTTTGTAAAACCAAAGAAGAAAGTGTTATTAACCACCCAGACAAATTGGAATGATTAAAAATGAAATTATATGTCAAAATCTGGTAAAAATGAGCAGTAACTCAGCTCCAGGACTGTGAATGTGGTGAGGTCATGTCCACTTGTGGGAGCAGTCAAGCAGCAATTTTAAAGCGACTGAAACGTGTCAGATGAGTTCAGAAAATGACATGACTAACTCTGAAACACTGAGTGAGATGAATGAATCTCTATCTCTCTGCTAGGGGTGCAGGGGTATGCTAAGGGTGGCCTCAGCGTGTCATCAAGCCACCCTTTAGGACCGCCCACAAAATCCTGGACTAAAAACTGGTGAAAAACTGTTTTAACCTCTAACTCCACATTTCAGTAATATATCGTTCAAAGTCTTTTCACATGTTTTCAGCAACTACTTTCCTACAGTATTTTGACCAGTCATTTTTTTGACTAGTCCAGTTTATTGTTGAGGTGAACACTCATTTGTGTACTCCCACAATCTCTATATCCAATCCCTGGATGTTCACTGGTGTGGTCTGAGGCATCAATCACCATCTCCTTCGTCTTGCTGGCGTTGATTTGAAGGTGGTTGAGATTGCACCAGTCGACAAAGTCTGTGATGACCCCCCTGTACTCCTACTGATACATATCCCACGTTGGCTGTATCATCAGAGAACTTCTAGAGCGTTTCTTTCTCTCTTACAAAATCAAATTCTCTCTGATTCCTCCCATGTTTGAAGCTTTGGTCCATCAGCATGTCCACTTGTTCCCTCCCAAATCCTCCTCCTCTTATGTACGATTAGAGGCGTTCGCTTGCTCGAGTGAGAGGAGGTTTGTAAGAGAGTAATAAGAGACTGAAATGCAGGAATAAAGGAAACACTGCACCACAAACCCTCTGATGAGGACATGGTGCTGCAGAGGCTCCTTCATGTCGTCTTTGTTTCTGCTGGTGTCGACCTCAGTTGGGATCCGGCGCTTCTTTGTTGTTACATAAGCTGCTCTGAGGAATCATGGCACAGTCTGGCTTATCACCATGCTGCACGGCAAAGCAGTGTAAGCAAGCCAATCATGCAAACACACACATGGTGTTTTTGGAGCACGGCTGGTTAAACAAAAAGCATGATGAGTCTGGTTGGATCTTTATGTCCCTATCATGGTGTATATTTTGACAGCTGTGTTATGATTGTATGTACTCACAGACTGTCTCTTGTTTTTCAGGCAGCCTCAAATGATTTACTTACTGTTTTTGTGTTTGCAGTAACAACCAGGCGTGCAGCAGTGCAGTGAGGAAGCCTGCCATCTCCCTCGCAGACAGCACAGAGCTCAGGTAAGCTACAGTATATAACCACATCACTCATAGCCTACTCCACATGAGAAATAATAAGTAATGTACTCACACATTTTCCAAATCTTCAGTCTTTAATCTGCAAAATTTAATTAGACTCTTTGTCCTCTTCCCTCACATTCATTTTCAATCTCTGCTTCTGCTTAATGGAATTGATTTTTTAAACCAAGCACCCCTCTGCACACACACACACACACACACACACACACACACACACACACACACACACACACACACACACACACACACTCCTTCCGTGCATTCCCCAGTTGAACATTTACAAATAATTACTGCCTACAGCAGTAGATTTACACCTAATTGCGGCTCCCAAACTGAAGACCATTGCAGTAAATTTAAACAAAGTGCGAGGCTTTGTTGAGCGAACAAAGCATTTAATACAAAAAGCATCGCCTGACGTACATCAGGTAATTATGAATGGATCGTGCATTATCCTGGCAGAGCACTGAAATTATTTCCTCTCATACTTCTGCTGTTACTCATCATATTATTGTCTCTTGTACTTGCAGACCTTTTTAGGCCCATTATTACTGTTTTAAGCACCAGATAAATGCACACAAAGGGTCAAGCAGTGTGTTTGTTTTCCTTGCAGGGTGCTACTGAGCATCATGTACCTGATGGTGGAGACCATTAGAGTTCAAACAGAGGACGACAGACCTGAGTGGAGAACAGCCCGAGAGGCCTTCAAGAACGAGCTAGGTCTGACTTTGCACACCATATTTTTGTATAATACAGACAAAAACAAAAGCACTGTTTCATGGACATCATTTAGTATTCTGAAAGCACATGTAGGTGCTTTCATATATTCACATATCCAATCTGAAAACACCTTTCACCCCTCAGGTTCACCTCTGTACAACGGAGAACCATTCGCCCTGCTCCTCTTCACCATGGTGACCAAGTTCTGCAGCATGAATGCCCCACACTTCCCCATGAAGAAAGTCCTACTGCTGCTCTGGAAGACAATACTAGTTAGTACATTATAACAACTCAGATATTGACACTTATACATCAGTTGGACAAGAGTGCTGTTATAGAGCGTAACAGCACTGGGACTTTATGACTGTATCACTCCTCTTTGCAGGTGTTCTAACAACCGTTATATAAACGTTACTTAACAGTCGTCATCTGTCTTAGATTGTAACAGACTTTCCACAAAATGAGCATATTTCTACAAGTACTTTAAAAACGCACACAAGGATCAGCCATTACTGCTGTTAGAAACGGAATGGCTGATAATAAACCTGATCAGCCACTGTCAGCAATCAATACACAACCATTAATCAAACCAATAACTAACGTCAGACAATCTTATCATACGTAACAGTTACCTGGTGTTTCTGTAGTGCTGACAAAATGTTCAAACATATTACCAGTTTGAATGAAAATAAAGCTCCCTGCACTGTCCGGGGGAAATATTACACCAAACTTTAAGAAATACGTCATTTTAACAATTCATTACGTCTCCGTAAAAAGACATCACTCTAGAAACATGAGATTAAAGATGTTGACAGTCTTCTTGTTAATTCGGCATCAATATAATCCATTAAGATAAACTGTATAACTGGTTTCCTGTTTCCTGTTTGGTGCTGAAGAGAGTGCACCTACCTTCTGATAATATTAAACATTTTATAATCATTTTTGATATTTCTATCAAAGTGATTGTCAGCAGACTCTTATTTCACTGGTTAGATACATGATAAAAGCAGCTGGCCTGTGGTAACATGTAGATGGACACAAAGTTGCTTGCTGAGCCAGGAAAATGTTGATGTGTTGCTTGGCAACAGTGTAGTGCCAGAGTAGTTGGGGAACTATTTGTGTTGGCGGAGCCCAAAAAAATGATTAAATAAACAAACAAATCATAATTTTAATCACTCTTTTGTTTTATTTTGTTTAATCACTTAAACTAATAAATAATCCTTGTTGTTATTGTGTCTGTTTTATAAAAGCAATATCACACTCAAGGTCATGCTGTTATACAGAATATCAGCACAGCTGTGATTAACTTAACTAGTGACTGAATCACAGTCGTGCCTATATTCATGCTTATATTATAACATCACATTAGGGTTATAACAAGACTTTTGCATGTTTTTGCCCACTGTGTGTTTGCCTCACTGTGAATCACTGTTTCTGTCTCCAACCTTTATTTTCTAGTTCACCTTGGGGGGTTTCGAGGAGCTCCAGGAGATGAAGGTACGGGGCCGGGAGCGTCTGAACCTGCCCCCGCTGCCCGAGGACAGCATCAAGGTGGTCAGGGCTATGAGGGCAGCCTCTCCACCGGCGTCTGCCATGGAGCTCATTGAACAACAGCAGCAGCAGAAGAGAGGCCGTCGCAGCCGCAGGGTACAAACCTCCAAACATCACACATTCAGAGCTCATGAGTAGTGTGGCACAGATAAAACACGTCTTACTTTACAGTCACACATTATATTCGACTCCCTGTTTGATCGCTCACATACAAGTGCTTTTCTTCTAATACAAACACTCATTTAAAATCAGCTTAGGGGACAAAATTTTTTGGGATCCAGAAGGCATGATCTGTTAGGTAAAAACACACATCTACTGATGCTCTTTGACACATAGTCCCAGTGTTGTGCGATCTCACGCGGAAAAAGTGTGTTTGGTACCTTTAACTCTAAAGTATAAATGCTACCTCAGACTAATTTTATCATTATTTGCCTTCTTATTTGTAGTAAAGTGATCCTACCCTCTAACTCTTTGCTGGGTCAGGTTTTCCCAAAAGTTTTTCAGTGCCAACATCACTGGTTCTCTGTTGTAAGTCAGAGATGATATTGGCGCTGGGACGTCTTTGAGAACTCCAAGCCTGTTGTTTTTTAGTCTTTAGCTTTTCTCATTGCCCCTCTTCCTTGTGTTCCCACAGAGTGCCTTTGTTGATAGCTTGGAAGGAGACAGTCCCTTTCCCAAGAAGCAGGTCTTTACCCACAAATTCCCTCTTTTTTTAACTTCTGCATTTTCTCTCTGCATTGAGCTGGACTTTTAAGCACTCCTCTCCCACACCCCTGCCACCTTCTTTTACTCTTTCCTCTTTTCTCCTGCTATCATTTAACCAGTCACACTGGAATGCACCAAAACTGAGAAAACTGTCACACTATATATAAAACATGTTGTCTAGACACTCCAAACTATTGGACACAGTCTAGAGTGTTTGATGAAGTTTTGGTGCAGTCCCCCTCTCTGCTATGTTTCCAATATTTAAAGGAATCATTTGACATTTGGGAGATACACTTGTACACACAATACAACTCACATTTTTTTTGCTGAGAGTTAGCAGAGAAGATAGACACCGTTCTTCATGTCCGTATGCTAAACATGAGGCGACAGCTGGTTAGCATGAACTTGTTGGTCTTATGACTTCCTGAAGTCTACGCCAGTTGCCTGGCAACATCACTCTGACTTAAATTAAGCAGTATTACATGAGAGGGCGTGCTTTACCGTCATTATTGGCACTTCAGTGACACTTATGGATCTGTTGTGCCAATAATGACGGTAAAGCACACACTCTCATGTAATATTGCGATTATACAACAATTGGCAGTTTAAATAAAATCCATCTACCCGTTTTCAGTAACTGCCTTTCCTCATCGGTGTCGCAGGGAACTTAAATAAAATATCTAATTAAAAAGTAGTCATATTTTGGGGCAATTTGCTCTCAAAATAAATAATAAATGCATTTAAAATTTAAAATTATAATACATTTTTTGCTTGCTGTTTCCATTCCGATCTCCGTTTTTATAAAGATTCACAGGGTCTGACTAACACCTGGAAAACAATCAGTCATGCCAGTAGTTATATGTAATGGTACCCAGTTTACTACTCCAGCAAATACTTCCACTTTGACGTCACTTCACAGCCACGGAGGTTGCCGCTTGGTCTGTTATACTAAATACGAGGCAAACAACTGGTTAGCTAGAACTAGTTAGTCTTCTTTAAGTCTCTGCTGGTTGCCTAGCAACGCCACACTGACTTACATCTACATTAGTGTACAGAGATGAGATTGGTATCGATCTTTTCATCTAACTTTCTCTCTCGAGGAAAGCAAACCATCGTATTTCCCAAAATGTTGAACTGTTCCTTTGACTGAATAATTGCCTCCTGCATGTTTTTATCCATTTAAGTTTTTCCTTCCTTTTCCTTTTGTCTCTCTTATTTTCCTCGCTTCCCTTTATTTCTGCTTATCCTCCTTTCATGCCATACATGCCTATTTCCTCCACTCTCCAATTTTCCCAATCATTTCTTTTCCTCTTTTTATTTTTTGCTTTAATCCTCTTCCTCCCTGTCCTCCCACTCTCCTTCCCATCCTTAATCCACCATTTTCATCTCCTTCCTAGCCATCCACTAACACCTCATACTTCCCCCTCTCCTCTCTCTCTCTTCCTCCTCCTCCTCATCCTCCTCCTCCTCCTCTTCTTCCTTCACTGTCGTCTGTTCAGTTCTGTGGGGGGGTTTGAGAGACAGGGCTGACTTGCTGGCTGTTGTCATTGGCGCTGGAGCGGTCACTATCCACTGTCCCATAAAGACAGTCACTTCAGACATCTTACTGTAGTAGCATCTACCCTTTGTAGTTTCCATCACATCGCTCACAAATCAAAAAATCACCTTGCACTGTAGACTGGACTAGGGGTCAATGTCATTAAAATGCATTCATTGAGGAGGTGAACTGAGATCGTCACGAACATATTATCTCCTCTGTAGGTGTTTGTATTTGGTTTTCAGCTGATCTCTCTCTTAAATGGATGTCATTGAAAGCAGTTGTCCCCTAACCCTGATAGAAAAACACTAGCTTTACCTCCCACATAGCAGTGAATGGCTTCTCCATAGAGAATGGCTCACAACACGGTTTCACCTCTTCCTCCTTCCTCCCTCGCTCCCTCCCTCCTTCCCACCATACACTCACTATACTCCTCACTTAGTCCAGCGTTAGTACTACCACTGGCGCACCATACATCGACTGCACTAGCTCAACTAATGTCCAGAACGCTGACTCATGCCTGATGCTTGCACTATTGCCACGGTCATTCATCTGAGAAACTGTTTGAACTGAGATATGTGTATGTGTGTGAATGTGTGTTTCGCACTTGAATTGAAATGGGAGTCTTATAAAGCCTTATTAGGCCTTTGCTTGTATTTTTCTGTACCTTTTTGAAGTGCAGATGTGTGGTAAGTTCAGAAATGTTGCCTGCGGTTGCTGTGGGAAGTTGATCTTTTTCTGACACTTTAGGAAAATGTCAAGATGATTTTTGTTGTCCTGTCAGGTTTTTGGTAATTCTAATGTTTTCTTCTGTTTCAAGACAATAAAGAGTTCAAAGAAGCATTCACCTTTTTGCGAATCACACTTATTCACTTTCTTGACAAGAGTCAGACGATAAGATCAATACCACTCTCGTACTTGTATGCTAACTATGAGGCTAGAGCCAGGAGATGGTTAGCTTAGCGTTGCATAAAAACAGCTAGGCTAGGATCGCAATGACAGCCAGGCAAAAAACAGAAACTTACAGTCACAACGTTTACATTTATTTTTATTTTTATTTTTATATGGAGAATGTTAATTAGTAAGCTTTAGAGGATGTTGTAGGTGGATTTTGTAGCTTCAGATGGAGCCATGCTAGCTTTTTTTAGTTTCCAGTTTTTATGCTAAGCTAAGCTAAGTGCCTCCTGGCTGTAGCTTTATATTTAACAGACAAATCTGGGAGTGGTATCGATTTTCTCATCGCACTCTCACCAAGAAAGAGAACAAGTATATTTCCCAAAATGTGTCCCAGTCTTTTAAGGTTACATTCACACTGCAAACCTTAAGGCTTCATTTTGATCTATTCCCTAAATGGGATTTTAATGTTATTGTTTGTTATGCTGCTCACAGTATGTTTCTATGTGGCCAATGTGTAATTTATCAGAAATAACTGTTGTCAGCAGCTTTCTGTAATCCTTTGTCTGCAAGAAACACACCTTATCTTTTCCCCATAGACTAAAGCTGCAGTGTGAAAGTAGCCTATTGTGTCTGTGTACTGTGAAATTGGGCAGTATAAAGTCCTTATACAGTATATACTGTATTGCAGAATAAATGAAAATAATGCAAACTAGATGTATGGCCATAAGAGTCTATGATTTCCTCTTTTGTTTCAACTTAGGCAGCAAAATAATTTTATCCTGCACTATTTGACAGTATCATACAGTATTTATTTATTAGTATTTATTATGTATCAGCTTATCCCAATTCTTAATTGATAAGTGGGGCATTGAAATTTAAGCTAAAGTGGGTTTGAACATTGAGTTTGCTTGTTAAGTGGTTAAAGGTATCCCAGGTAGTGTTTATGTGGAAGATTTGGGTCATTTCTCAGTTTCTCGGAGTGAGTTTGTAGATCATGTGACTCTTGACATCCTCCCAGTCCTCCCAGTGCAGATGACCACCTGTCCTCCTTCTCTCCCGCCCAGCCTCTGGTCAAACAGGACAGCCTGGACACGTACAACGAGCGGGACCCCTTCAAGAACGACGACGCCCGGGACGAGGAGGAAGACCCCGAGGACACGGACAGCGGCATCGAGGGCGAGGTGGACCCCTTGGACCGTGATGTGATCATCCAGCCGCCGCCTCCACCTCCTCCTCTCAGACCCCCCACAGAAAGGGTCAACTTTCCCAAGGGCCTCCCCTGGGCCCCCAAAGTCAGGTTAATCGCACATTTAAAAATATTTGAGCTGTAAAATACTGTTAAAAAGTATTTGGACTTTTTACAGTGTTAAAAAAAATAAAAGCTGCAGTTATGTGGCTGATCTCAAAGTTTGTAAAAAGTGCTTTATAATGCCTCCTTGCAGGTTTGATTCTGCCTTATTTCAGGCTAAATTACACTGATTATATCCACAGACAGGTGTTAATACGGATCATGGCATTAAAAACAGCTTCAGTGAGACCTTTCTATGAGAAATAATACTGCTACTCATTACTTTACCTGCTAAAAAAATGATCCCTGTCATATTCTTTATTAGTTTAAAAGCACTTGGCTCTCATCCCACAGAATAAAACCTCCAAATGATGGGTGGCTACCTGCCATTTTGACTTCCCATCCACAGCCTGGACTTAACACCATTCGGCTGGCAGCTGGTGTCAGTTTCCCCACCCTGATTCTGTGCCACCTTTTAAAGAATTAAAAAACTAAAAAGTCTCTCTCAGTTTTCTCTCCATGCTATCATTGAATCATTGAATCAGACTTGTATAGCACCTTTCATACAAAAGGAACTGAGGAAGCGCTACCTCATCATCTTGCAGTGAGTTAACAGTAAAATCCAGATTAAAAAGAAAAGTCTTGAGTTTGCTCCTAAAAATATGAACATTATCTCAGGTCTTCAGGGAGGCTGGTTGACAGACGTGGACCACAGTGAGAAAATGCTGCCTCACTGTGGGTTGTCGTTCTGACTTTAGGGGTGATTAAAAAGCTCCCAGAAGACTTCGGGTCCTCAAGGGTTTATAGTTTAAAAACAAATCCGATAAATAAATGGGACTAAGACCATTAAGAGATTTGTAAACCAGTAAAAGAATCTTAAACACGATGCTGAAGCAGACAGGTAACCAATGCAGAGATGTTAAAATCTTTCTGGTTTTGTAATAACTGTGTAATTGAGCTAAATTTTTCTTAGGGAGAGCAGAAAGTAGAGCAATACAATAGTCGATTCTGCAGGTAATAAAAGTGTGCATTAATGTCTTTGTGTTGGCCTGAACAAGTCGCAGGGTTCTGTCTCTGCTTTGGGGACACAAATAATGCATCCAAGCGAGAACACAAACCCGTCATAGCACTGCATCTATCCTGCATTCATGATCAGAACCTACAGTATATCCTGTCTAGAGTGTTTACTTCTGAGTCTTGCTGGTTATGTGTCGATCAGTAGGAGGCTCTGAGACCTTCATGCACAGAGAGAGCCAGAAGTGTGACTGATGAGATTTGAGAAAGCTAATGTGGCTGTTTAGTTGCTCGTTCATATGCAGGATTGTGGCAGCAGGTGTTCACAAATGAATCCAAAATCTTGACTGCAGCCTCTCTATGTATTAACAGGGAGAAAGACATCGAGCACTTCCTTGAGACCAGCAGAAACAAGTTCATCGGTTTTACGCTGGGAAAGTAGGTATTTCATCAGAGAGGATAAAACATCCTGGAAATATGTGTGTGTGGTGTAACGATGTTTATTGTTTTGTAGTGATATAGAGACCCTGGTGGGCTTGCCCAGACCGATCCACGAGAGCGTCAAGACTCTTAAACAGGTGAGAGGGGATCATTCAGACACTAACACACAGATTTTCAAATATCCTTCTTCATTTTCTCCTTTGCTTTGCCTCATTATGGCCAAAGTGTTTCTCTAATCAATACTCCCTCGCAGCTAACTCCCCTGACGACACCCCTCTTAAAAATCCATACATCCTCCTGTTATAATAAACTGAGAAGTGTGCTTTCACAGAGGAAGTGTCTCTAATTAACACACCTTCTGTATACGTTGTTTTCTTCTGTTCTGCAGCACAAATATGTGTCCATCGCTGAAGTCCAGATCAAAAGGGAGGAGGAGCTGCAACATTGTCCTCTGACTCTGGTCAGTAACTTCACCATCACATTTAATACTCGATCCAGTTTCATTCAGCTGTGCTGATATTCAGTATAGCAGCACAACCACAGGTGTGATATCACTTTTATACAACAGTTCTACAAGCACCATTTATTGGTAAACATTAATAATATTAATGATAAATTAATAATAACAGATTAGTTATAGATTAGTTACAATCTAAGATAGATGATGACTGTTAGTGTGACGTTAATGTAACAGTCGTTAGAGCATCTGTAAAGTGTCCCAGTGCTGTTATACTCTATATCAGCACTCATTGAACGCCTCTTTTCCAATCAGATTACTTGGGCGGAACTAACTGTTGTATAAAGCTACATGGATAGATCAACTGAATATTCAATCAAGCTAGAAACAAGGCTGTGTCCTTTGTCTCCGAAATATGAGTGGTTTTTTTTTGTGTACAGGGCGAGGAGGAGGTGGAGGAGACACCAACAGAGATGCTGTACCTGGGCATGCTTCCTAACCTCTCCCAATATGTGGTGAGTGGCTCATAATGCACTTCTGAATGGCATTATTGACCCTGGATTCACACTATTGTGCTACCAAATTGTAGCTAGATAATTCTGCAAACACTAGGGCTAATATTATAATATTTTGTTGTTACCTGTGTCAGATTGCCCTCCTGAAGCTGCTGCTGGCTGCAGCTCCGACCTCCAAAGCCAAAACTGACTCCATTAACATCTTGGCTGATGTGTTGCCTGAGGAGATGCCGTAAGTAGAGAGACTGATGCAGTTTGACTGTCTGAATCTTATTTTCCTCATTTCTAATAGTTATTTTTATGCATCTGCAGACAGCTAGAACCACATTTAGATCAGGGATGTGAATATAAAATATACTTGTTGTCGAACGTCATCATCATCTACAACTACGGATGTAATGCAGAAAAAGCTCTTTGATGAGCACCAACTTCAGCCTTCAGCTGCATACTATTTAACTTTTTCTGTCATTTTTGGGTAGATGTTGAAAATACACTTATTCTGGGTTGTTTTTGTTCTGCAATATGGTCTTATTTTAGACTAGCTGACAGTCAACCTGAGCTGAAAGACAGTTTCCCTGTTGAGAACAGAATATAAACCACCCAACTCACAAAATTCACAACCCTATCTGACATTTTCATGGCTGAATTGTTCTTGGTTTGTTAGCTACTTCTTGCTGGATAAACCTCCAGATGCATCATCAACACATTAATCAGAATATGTGTTTTCAAAAGAGAGTGAACAGACTGCCTCTAAATGTTTTTCTTTTATTGAGACTAAGCTGTATTTTTATTGTGCGTTTGTGTCCTCCAGCATCACAGTCCTTCAGAGCATGAAGCTGGGAATCGACGTGAACCGACACAAGGAAATCATCGTCAAGGCCATCTCCGCTCTGCTTCTGCTGCTCCTCAAACACTTCAAGCTCAACCATATTTATCAGGTCACACACACACACAGGCACCTCATGTCACCATCTTTTTCTCCTCTTACATTATCCTCCTCTTTTTCCATCTCGCCTTCCCCCCATCACACACATACAATCCATGCACCTCCCCCCTGTGCTTACCTCCGCTACCCTCCACCTGATTATCCGGTCAAGCGTGCCATTACTTTTCCTCTATTCATCTTCTTCTCCACCCCCACCTTTTGGACCTCCATCCTCTCACCTCGCAACCTCCTGCATCAGTGTGATATGCTCACAGTTTAATTATTCATCTCAATAAAGACAGAAAACAAATTGAAAAAGAGCATGTGGACTAAAATTTGCTCTTTGTCCTGATTTCAGGTGCTTATATTTTGTTTTATTTCCACATTTAGTTGGACTTCAGTGGGGATGGGGATATTTTCTGTTGCTAGGAGGGGACATTCCTTCACTCTTTTAGCACCGTAGAGTTATAGTGGTAGCGCCCTCTGCTGCCACAAAACTAGATTACATGCAGACGCATTAGCTGCAGTGGGAAGTCAAATTGATTAGTCTTGCACAAATGCTGTATTTCAAAAGCAGCGTTATGATAAATCCTTCACTATGGAATCAATATATTCAGAAAACAGGGCAACATATAGCATATTATAAACAACCACAGTCAATAAATTACTGAAATATGAGCTCATGTTAGATTCAGCAGCAGAATTGCTTCTGTTTTTAATCTTGGTAAATCTTCTTAGATGAGGTGATGGATTTATGCAGCTGCTGCATGAGAATAAAAATCCTCTGGTTCTTGACCTTTCCCCCACACACAGGAAACTCATCAATGATAGAGGATTATCAGATACAGGATTATGTTTTCCCCCGTATATTCTTTCTTGAGATATGGATTTTTTTTCCTCTCAGGGTTTCACAAGCATCATCAGGAATGCCCTTTATCTCGTCTGACCACAAAATAAGACCGCTTCTCTCTGTGCTGTTATTTCTTTATTCATTAGAGTTACATTTTTAGTTTCCAGACTGTCAGACTTTCTAACTATTCCACCCTGCCGCCTCTTCTTTCCCTGCAGTTTGAGATTGTCTCCCAGCACCTTGTGTTTGCCAACTGTATCCCACTCATCCTCAAGTTCTTCAATCAGAACATAATGTCCTACATCAGTGCCAAAAACAGGTATGATCATTTTCTCCTGCTCTGTACCTGGCTGTGGTTTGGTGTATTAGATGCAGGAATGTTATATTTACAGTGACTTGTATTGGAATAGCTACTACTTTAGTGTTATTTGTGGGTGTGCTTGGCGGACACACAGGGTTTGTTTTTGAGGACCTGCTGGTAAGAAAGGTAACCAAGTATTACGGCCAGGTGGCACAGATGGCATCGCAGCAGCATTGACAGGACATTCAGGTGTGAACGGAAAACACAAATTAGCTCAGGTGCAGGCTGCAATACTGCGGAAAAGTAGACCGGACTGTATAAACTCTCTTTTCTTGTGTTATATTATGTCGCTGTGTGTTTTCATTGCAGTATATGTGTGCTGGACTTTCCCCACTGTGTGGTCCATGAAATGCCTGAGCTCACAGCTGAGAGCCTGGTGAGTGAAAACCCTGTCAGCATGACACACTGGATGAAGGTCAATTAGTCAGTCAGCCTTTCAGGTGTCATTATGACCTTTGCTGTGTTCTGTATGTTTTTTTCTTTAGGAAGCAGGAGACAGCAACCAGTTCTGCTGGAGAAACCTGTTTTCTTGTATCAATCTGCTGAGAATATTAAACAAGCTGACCAAGTGGAAACACTCCAGGACAATGGTGAGCGATTCTGCACCACGGTAAAGCCTCATAATGTAGCCTCAAGGTGTGAGCTTCCACCGGATCCACTGTAAAACCCACCCATAATGTATCTCATGAATCTTATTATCAAGTCTTAATGTTGTATATTTTGTTAATAAAAATCTGTTTAATCACATAATTCTGTGTGTGTCCATTGGAAATCAGCAAAACTCAATTGTTTTTTGCATTTGTATTAAAAAAGTCAAGCTTATAATACTTAATATGAGACTGAATGTCTTCATAAACTAGATGCATGATTGAGTCTACCATCTGTATGTCCCAATCAGCTTCTGAGTGCACACCCAATGGCCCAGCAAGAGCCATTTCATGTACAATTTCACTGGTTTATTACAGTTTATTTAACAATATAGGAGCAGACATCTATTGGGGCTCTTTCACACCAATCCAGATCAAGTCAGTATGTGGGTGTTTCTACAGGTTGTAAAGCAGGCTGGCTCTCATTAAGGTCTCAGTGCAGTATGCCTCTGGTCAGCCACAGCATACTCAAACATGCTCCTCTGGTCAATTTCATCCCCTTTTCAGATGCTGGTGGTGTTCAAGTCTGCCCCCATCCTGAAGAGAGCACTGAAGGTGAAGCAGGCCATGATGCAGCTCTACGTCCTCAAGCTGCTTAAGATCCAGACAAAGTACCTGGGCCGCCAGTGGAGGAAGAGCAACATGAAGACCATGTCGGCCATCTACCAGAAAGTCCGCCACAGGCTCAATGACGACTGGGCCTACGGGAACGGTAAAACCATGAAATGTTTTTTACAACTTACATGCTTGAGTTTGATTTTTGGTTTTAAGGTTTTGATTTAGTACTTTTTAGGACATAAACAGATTAAAAATCTGTAGCTGTTCATACAGCCAGTAACTCACAGTAGAGAGATCATAATCTAAAGTAATGAAATAACCAAGAGAGAAAAAAGGGACAAAATAAAATAAAAATAATAAAAGAAACAAATAAATAGATAAATCAACTTTGTCTTGTAAAAGACCAGAGCAAATGGAAACACTCTACTCTTCTTTCTTACAGCTTTAATTCATTATTTATGGTGATAAAACAAGTGCATTATATCTTCAGAAAATTATCAAGTGCAGCTTTAATAATAAAAAAAGACTCAGAACACACACTGGCAAACACTTATTGTTCGTTCTCCTGGACCCACGACTCACTTTGGCCTCTCAGGTCTTCATAAATGAAGTGGTGATGGAGATAATTAATCTCAGCAGTCCTCGTCTACCCTCACATGCACACACACACAGACAGACAGACAGACAGACACACACACACACACACACACACAGCTGATTAATAGAACAGAGGCTGCAGTATCACAAACACATTTACCCGACATGACGTTTCAGGCTAATAAACACAAATTGTGTAATTAATGGCAGACGTGTACTTGTGTGTGTGTGTGTGTGTGTGTGTGTGTGTGTGTGTGTGTGTGTGTGTCCGTCTCGTGCGTGTATGAAATACAATGCTCCAACAGCCACCGGCGAACAGTCTGGATGGTGTTGCCATAGCAACAGTGAAAGGCGGGGGGACTTTTCAGGGTCACAGTCCCTCACGGGAGAACAAGTGATCTGTCAACATGAGTGTTAGGGAGGAAGATGAATAGAGGCTGAAAGGGGGGGGGAGAATAAGGTGGAGCAAATGGTAGAAAAGATCAATAATCGATACAGGCATAGGTGTGTTGTATACTGTGTAAGTGTGAACCTTAAAAACATAAAATAAGGGTCCTTGTGAATGATTAAAAGCCCCCTTCTCTCTCACCTCATCCCAGATATCGATGCACGGCCCTGGGACTTCCAGGCGGAGGAGTGCGCCCTGCGTGAGAGCATCGAGAAGTTCAACAGCCGGCGCTACGACAAGAACAAGAACGGGGACTTCATCCCCGTGGACAACTGCCTGCAGAGCGTGCTGGGCCAGCGCGTGGAGCTTCCCGAGGACTTCCACTACAGCTACGAGATGTGGCTGGAGAGAGAGGTCTTCTCCCAGCCCATCCAGTGGGAAGGGCTGCTGCAGAATCCGTGATGGAGGGTGGAGGGAGAGAGTTTGGTGGGGAGGGGAGGGCGACATGGTGGCGGTGGAGAGATCACATACGAGCCTGTCGGAGTAGTTTTACGGTGTGTTCTTAGTATGTAATGGAGCCCCGAGTAGATGAGAGGAGGAGGCAGGAATGGGGGTTATACTGCACGTCAGTGATGGAGAGATGGGGGAGGGTGAAGAAAAAGAAGCTGATGGGAGAAGATTGAAGATGAAGGGTACGAACAAATGAATGCTTCCTACTGTAAACTGTGAGCCCGACACAAATAGATGCCACACACACACTCACACTTGACGCTAACACGTGCCTACGACTACTGTGAACACACACATGGACGTGACAGGCAAGAACAGAGGAAGCAGTTCATCATAAACTGCTGTATCAGGAGATTGTATGAGCCAGTTATACTGCCCCCGCCCCGCCTCCCTCTGTGTTACACCACAAAAATATCTTCACCACTTCAATTTATATGTCTCTCTTTTTAAAATGTTGGTGCTCTTTTGACTCCTTAGTGACATTTTCCTATTTATTTATATCAGTGGGTGTGGTTAAACATTTTACAATATTTTTGTTTTTGAAAGAAGATGTAAATTTAAATGATTTCTAATCAGTTTATGTCTTTTTTTTTTTTTTTTTTTTTTTACATGAAGCCTACAGTGGGTATCGGGTTGTAGTTTGTTGTTGAGGGATTTGAAAGTTTTTCTTATGTATTTTCTAGAAGAAAAAAAAAAAAAGCCACAGGGTCATTTTTTAGTCAAAATGTAGAAGTGAGAGATATTTCCACAAATGGCATAGTGATCTCACAAAATATGTCACCAAAAAAAAAAGGAACATACCAGCTATAAGTCTATGGGTTTGTTTGTGAACGTAAACAGTGTGCATGTGCAGAAAGGCACATGAAGAGGCTTGGAGTAAGAAACAATAAGAATCTTCTGGAAGAAACTGTATCCTGTTTGTTATCTGGACATTTACCGTGTATTGAATCCTTACTATTCTAGGTATCTTAGAAACTCTTTGGTATCTTTGAATTTCAAATCCAGAGTCAAATCTGTAAATCACCAATATCATTCAGGATTTGGTCATGTTCACATATTGAACATAAATCCTGTTGTGAGTCCATGGAAAAGCTAAGCTCTAGCTAACCAGATGCACAGTTAACAAAAGAAATTTTACTTCATTTTACTCTTTTAAAACCTAAAATTTTGTGTAAAAACCAAGTAGCAACCTCCATGGCTGTGAAGTGAAGCCAATGTGGAAGTGCCAAAAACTGCCACAGATTTTGAACTTCAAAACGGCTCTTCAGAAACCTGTGGGTGACGTCACGGATACGCTGTCCCTTCTTTTTGTGTTGCTTTTCAAAGTTAGTCTTTAAGTGTGGAATGGGCTCATCGTTGCCCCTTGTGGCTATTTGGGGGCAAAACACCCACTACCACATTTTTTGCCCTCTTTCCTCGAGGGGCAGTAATGAGCCCATTACACTTTGGCGCACCACATTGAGGCGAAGAAGAAAACTTACTTGGACTTAAAAGTCCAGTGTGTAGGATTTAGTTGCAGATTGCAACCAACTGAATATCCCTTACCTCACCTACCCTTCCTAGCATGCAGGGGAACCTACGGTGGCTGTGAAAGTCGCGAAAACCCCCAAATAACCTGAAGTCTCGAGCCGGTGTTTGGTTTGTCTGTTTTGTGCCATGGAGCCACTCTTTGTGTTTGTTCATTCAAAGGTAACACAAAACAAACAAACACAAATATTCTTATTTTCAGGTGATCATACACTAAACAGTTATAAATATTATAATACATTTCTGCCATAGATCCCTCTAAATCTTACACACTGGACCTTTAAATGTGAGATTTATGCTTTTTCAGTGTTTGCAAACCATGTTTTTCAGAAAAGACTTCAAGAATCAAAACTCACTGGTTGTTTTGGCGTATGTAAATCTTTTCACCACCCCACCAGCTTTTCTATAGAACCATATGGGGCTAATCGACCCTCAGCAATGATCAGCATAGCAGGAATTCTGTTGAAAGGTTAAGCTGGCTAATCGTGACCCCCCTGTTTCAACCCGTTGACTTCTTCTCTATCAGCCCAATGAACAGCACAATATGTAAAAACCACTGAGCTCCTCGGTGGTGGCCTTGGTGAGCACTTTGCCACCCTTGCTTGGAAGAACACAGTCGTCACAAAAAATGGTGCTGCTTTTGTAGTTCGTCTTCACTGTACCTTATTCACTCCTTCACGTCCAACTACCTAAGCGGGGGACTACAGAGTTGAGGGCTCTGGAGTGTTTCCTGTGAATGTCTGAAACTGAAGCAAAGAGCATGGTCACCTTTTTTTTCCATATCATTGCTCAGATTGTTACCTACATGCCTTGATGGCTCAAGAACAGTCGTGTATTATCTTTGTACAGAACAATAATTTGGACACTCGGTCTTCTCTGTGCAAATGTGCATGGCCACTGTTTTGTTTGGAGTATGTGTTCACATTTAAACCTTGTATTTGGAATGGCTAATTTTTCTTTTGTCTAATGTTTCCAATACAAGTAGAAGTCTCTCAGTGTTCTGCATTACAAGGGGTTTATTTTTCTTCTTCGGGAAGGTGAAATCTTTAAAAAAATAATATTGTATACTTTATAGATCCTCAGGTTTACGGATATAATATATTGCAACGGTTTTAAAAGCTTCCTGCCGTCATCTAGCTCACTGTACTGATGAATACACCGTTATCGTCACATTCTTGTACTACAATAACACCTGAAGCACTAAACACTCACTGCATCAGCTGTACATGTTCACTAAACACAATAACTCATGGTGAGTTTGTATTTATGTCACTTACATTTCAAGTTTTTTTTTTTTTTGTATCTTGTGCCAAATGTGAGTGCCATTTTTCTATTTTTATTTTATTGTTGTTGCCTTCATGATAATGTTTAAGGTTTTTTCATTCAAGTCAAAGTTGAAGGATTGCAATACAAAAATGTTATTTTCTATCTGAAAATTGTACAATCAATGAAAATAGCTGTTTCTTGTATCTGGTACAGTATTTTACCAGAAAGTGTTTAGCATTGTATGGATGTTACTACAGTATATATATATATATATATGTTTTTGTTACACACATTTCCATATCTGTATAGTCTAGGTCAATACTCAATACTGATTTGTTCAGGGGTATGTGCAATTACAGATCCATAGAGGCATTATTCAATAGAATGACAGATTACAATATCAGAGTTGCTTATTAAACAATGTTGAACCGTTTGTTTGTGCATTAATTATCCATTAGCTGAGGGAGTCATGCAGGAATACACACAAACATACGCCAACAAGGTCAAACTGACCACACACACTCGCATCACATCACAACACAGCACACAGCTCCTCCGGCCAATGTTCCAGCAGTTCGGGTACAGCTGTTGTGGAAGAAGTCGTGAGCATATGCCCCTCTGTGATTGGTTGATGGTATAATGCCCATGCACGTCCTTCACCCTGATAGTCAAGAGACAGTATAATTGGGGAAACATGAAAATATTCTTCAGGTTTTCTCTGTTTATTTTAGCGTAGCATGTACATACACCTCTCACAGCTACTAACAAACAGCGTGACAAAGGGTCTGAAAAAATTACCCCAGTGTGATGTTTTCTGAGTGAAATGAAGCGAACACAAAGGGATCACCAGTATAGCCAGAGATACAGCTGAGACAGTGACTCCAGGCAACACACATGACTCACTTATTGCATGGACGTTTAACCACCAATACATAGGAATACAAGGATGAGGGCAGAAACACAAGTCTGTCACCATTTAGTACAGTAAATATATTTATTACATGCACAAAGACAGACTATACATAAAAAGAACACATGCACATTTGTAGATGTTGAGTGCAGGACAAATATGCTTATGTTGCCCAAACGTTGTGCTGCATTTTCAGGCCCAGCGCTGCTTTGCCGTGGAACTCCCCCGTCCAAACCAGTCCCTGTGGATTAGTGAATGTCCCTTCTCCCTCCAACCTAGAACACCACACCAGTTCAGGCATAAAAAATCTTACATTTTATATAATCAAAAGTCTGAACATATCCCCCTAACCCTCACACATCTGTTATCAGAAATGTAACTTGTGAATTTACACAACTGCAATTTAGTGTTGTCTCTCACTAATGCCGCAATAAATTTAAAGGAGCAGTGTGTAGGATTTAGTGGCAATTAGTCCTTCTTCTCACACTTCCTAACATGAATCAGAAACTACAGTGGCCTCAAAACAAGTGAAAAATGAGAAAGGCCCAATCTAGAGCAAGTGTGTAGTCTGTCCATTCTGGTGTACTGTACAAACATGGAGATTAAACATGGTGGACACCGTGGACAAGAGTTAGGGTTAGTCTGTGGGTACAGTCGAATAGTCAGTAAGTGTATTTCCTCGACCTCGATGGAAAACATCACAAGGTCAAGGGAAGATGTGAAGGAGAGTAATATATATATAAAATATAAACATGGATAACCCAGTGAAAAATATGACTTCAATATCAATGTCAGAATTTAAATAATAAAGGAATATTGTCCACCTGTCACAGAAGCTAAATGAAGTGTCACAGTGAGAATGTCACCCTCCTGTCCACTAATCTTAATCTAATAATTTAAAAGTTATCTAGTTACATTTTACATAAACTTGAGAACATTTTTCAAAACAGCATAGAGCAAACTTGAACACCTCTGTGTGTCGAAGCAGCTCCACAGTCAACAACTTCATGATCAAAGTTATTATATCATGTCAACACGTCTGTACATATTCATACGCTCTCTCTCTGCTACAGTCTGCATCACACTTTTTAAATGAATTAATGTTTTTTGAGGTCTGGTTGTGAATGACCACAAGGATTTGTGGGACGGCATTACCTCCTTTCCTTTTGTAAAGGGTGGTCTGATGTATCCTATGTTAAAGGAGATAAGAAAGGAAGCACTGAAGCTCCTTTCCTTAACATTTTAGAGAAGCTCTTATCATGGTGGCTACATAAATACTACCGGGTCATTTCACTCAGTTAGGAGCAAAATAGACTATTCGACCGGACTCCACGTCTGTATATATAAATATCTCATTTTAAGGTAACAAAATCACAACAATTCTTATTTTCAGGTGATTATACACTAATGAAAACATATATATTATATTGAATTTATGCCATATTCTGTAAATAGCGCTCCCTAAATCTTACACATTGGACCTTTAAGTGGGAAATGTCATATTTAGGTATAACTGGAGCCTTGCAGCTTTATTCTGGTAATAAAAGAAGGCTAATCTGAACTATTACACATCGGTTAGACTACAGCATAATTATTTGGAAACATGTCTCTTTTCATGACACATTAAGTGCCAAAAATAGACTCCTTTTTACCTGTTCTTGTGAAAGTGACCTTCGTAAGTACAGCCGTCTGGGAAGGTGTATGTTCCCGTGCCGTGGTACATGTTGTCTTTGAATTCTCCTTCATATAGTGCTCCGGAGGGATGCTGCAGGGTCCCTCTGCCATGCATCTGTGAGGAGAGAGAGCATGTATGAGTAACCACATCAGAGGAAGTAAGGTACACACACACACACACACAGTAAATACATACCTTATCTTCATGCCACTCTCCAGTGTATATAACACCACCTGCTGAGGTGTGTTTACCAGCACCGCTCCTCATCATCACGCCTGATGCAGACCTGCTGTACTCCCCCTCTGTGGAAGAAGAGACACACACCTGTGTAGCCTGTGTAATGTAAATATGTGAAGTCATATCACCAGTTATGACTCACCATATCTGTCTCCATTTGGGAAGATGTAGGACACCTTTATCGGTCCTTCCCCTGTAAACAAATAAGACACATTTACCTGAAGCACCTCAGCATGTACAGGTGTGAAGCTTGGATGTTTACCTGGAGTTTTTATGTCACTTTTCTTCTTGTCTGAAAGTGGAAATCATATGAAATTAGACATAAAGCAGAGCATGTTGTTTACGTGTGTGCTTGGTGTTAGAAATCTTCATAATCACACCCCACCAGACATCCGTGACAGCTTCCCCCAGCTGGCAGATGGCTGTCAGAACCGACAGGAAACGCCAATTTCTGGGACGTGAAAAGTCAAACTGCTGATTAGAAAGTTGTGAAAATGACACAAGCAAACTTACATAAACACACACGCTATGTTTGTCTGCTAAAACACCCTAAAAATATCATGACTGGTCTAAAATAAGCAAACTGCGTAGTACTAGGAGCTCGACGACGCCAACTGCTATGTGTTGCCATGGTTACAGCTTTGGTGCAGAGCTAGCTAATTTAAAAACATCGTTACTCGTCTCATTTAAATATAGTTTATATCAACATGTGTCGCCTTCAATGTGCTCAAACAACCTACATATGTTGCTTGAATAATAAATATACCAACTATTTCTCATTTACTACCTCAAACAGTACCGGACACCGGAAAGGAAACTTTGAACTCTGAGCTTAGACCAATGAAAATGATGCAAGCTACCGGTGGTCGGAACAGCTGTATCAGGTTTGTTCATACTTGTTATGAAAGTTAAGTTTTTAAAGTATTTTCGCACTTTATCGCTTGTGATATGTTTCCATGTTGATGTGGCACTCTTAAGCTTTTAAACCTCTCGACTTGACCTGTGAGAAAGCTTTCTCTCAGATAAGTTAGCCTGTTAAATCAGGAGTGAGCTCGTTAGCTGTTAGCTTGTTAGCTTGCTGGAGCTTGGTATACTTTACCGGCTGACTACGCGCAGACACAATGCCACGTTATTTATCCGGTAACCAGCTATATCCTGTTCTTTTATAACTTGCTATGCAAACACATTGTCGGTCAGCCATGCGTGTGGTTAAATGCTCATCGCCCTGGTTGGGTTTGTTAAGTCAGCATGCCTAGTTTTGATTGCATAATTGTAGCCACCAGCGCTCGCTGTTTGTCAGCCACCACCTCATTGCACGCACTTGAACTGGAGCGCCACAACGAGCCACCCCACGGCTATGTGCGACTCTGTGCACTGCAGTGGATGTACAGTAGCTGCCCGGGTCCGCAACGAGCAGCTCTCTCTCTCTCTCTCTGGTGTATCCAGGATTATTGCATCCTTTCAGGGCGCAGAAGATTCATTCAAGCTCTGCTTTTTATGTCTCTCTTCACAGACTGTTTGCTGCTATGAACGGACGCTGATTGAAGGTGAGTGTACTTTGGTGTGTGTTTAAGCAATTCGTCATGTGTTGGTGGTGATATCTGTGATGAAACTGTTTTAACAGAGTCATGAATGCAAGGAGAAGAGGTGGGAAGCCAAACAGAGGAGGGGGCAGATTTAATAAGCCAAGAGGAGGAGGAGGAGGAGGAGGAGGAGGCGGCGGTGGTGGTGGAGGTGGAGGTGGTGGTGGTGGAGGTAGGAAAGGAGGAGCTGGTCTGGTCTGGGATGACGACGATGATTTCAGCCTTGATTTTGGACCGTCTCGTTCCAGCAGGTATACATTTATATCATCACCAATGTGCTCATTTCCCTCTGTTTTCCTCTGCTACCCTCATCTCTCTTACCCCCCTCTGTTTACTTGGTTTTGCCCCCAGACCTGGCAAAGCAAGAGGCGGCGGCGGCGGCGGCGGTGGTGGTGGTGGTTGTGGTGGTGGCGGCGGTGGTAGCCGTGGCCGTGCAGGTGGCAGGGATGGAGGTCGAGGAAGGGGAGGAGGTAGAGATCGAGACAGAGACAGCAGAGGCCAAGGGAAAAGCAGCGGCAAGGCTCTCCCGAGGTCGCTTGCAAGGACCAGAACGTCCCCAAAGCCAAGTGACGGCATCAGGCCGGAGGTGAGCACCATGCCCTTGCAGAGGATATTCATGACTAATGAGAATCAAGAACAACTCAAGGAGCTGCTGCGGGATCTGCAAGCCCAGGACTTTGATGCAGCATATGAGTAAGTACATTCTCCTAAGAAACCAATTGGTGCAAGTCTACGTGAACTCATGTCATCCTCTCTGCCTCAGTGAATCTGGTTCAGATTATTCGGGGGGAGAAGAGAATGAGGAGGAATTTGATGAGTTGGACCACCGGGAGGATGGCCAGTTTTGGGCCACTAATGATGATCCTGTGGAGAGGGCAGAGAGCCCAGGATATGAGCCATATGAGTCTGGTGATGAACAGCCCACCCCTGAACCTGTCATCTCCTTATTCGCTATTGGAAAACTCTGCAGGTGATACAAACTAGAAAAAAAAAAAGTTTAAATATTTAGCTCATCTTCTGACCCTTTGTTTTCTCATCTTTTATTTCTGTAGGTACGGGTTTGACAGGGAGCGCAGCAAGCAGGCGCTGGAGTCTGGTGGAGGAGAATTTGGAGCCACTTTGGAGCAGCTCCTTCATCAGGTTTTCAGCGAGCGATACGGCCAGAAAGCAGTGTCCCCTGATGGGCTCGAAGGGGTTCCTATGAATGAGTGTTTGAGCCAGAGGCAGGAAGAAGCTCTGGCTTTAGCTGCCATTTATGGAGAACGTTTCAGTGAGCGCATTGCCAATGCAGTCTGGACAATAACCCTGGACCTCTCATTCATCGCAGACAACGCTGCCCGGAATGGCAGGCAAGGTGGGAGTCGAGGCGGTGGTGGTGGAGGAGTTGTTAACATCCGTGACGTCTGCCGATTCTACATGAAAGGGCAAGGCTGCCGGTTCGGGGACAAATGCAAGTTTAAGCACCAGCTCCCCACTAAAGGGAGATCTGGGGCCGGTTCCCCAGACCTGACAGGCCCGAGCCAGCCTGGCTTCAGCAGCTATTCTCCTCCCGAGTATGAACTAGAGATCCGTTTCCCCAAAGGAAACCGGTACCCGTTTCAGGCACCGATAGTTGCCTTCAGCACCACTGACGAGTCTGTCGGGGCTGCAGGGAGGCTCAGTGTGACTGAAAGGTTGTTTGGAGAAGCGTTGGCCGCAGCAAAGAGCAGCGAGCCTGTTGTTTACACTCTGATCACCGTATGCGAGGATGAAATTACCATGAATGAACTGCTGGCTGTCAGTCATCACAAATACAGCACGCCGCCGCCTGTTGTGGTCATTCCTCCCCCTTCTCTTGCCATAGCTAAGAGTAAGAGTGTGAGGAGCAATGCTTCTGAGGAAAGCAGGAGTAGTAGCACCAGCAGCAGAAGGACTGCTCCACCTAACAACCAGAGACCCACAGATTGTGAGTACACTTTACTTTTTACTTACTTTATTTACTGTCCCTACTTTGTGTATATAAGTTGAAATCCCATCGCGTCTGTCTTTAAAGTGAAAGAGACAGCAGAGGCGGAGGAGCTGGATGAGCGCGACGAGGAAGACGAGGACGAGGTCGTTCCAGTCGAGAGCGAGAGTTACGTCAACCTGAGGAAGAAGATGGTGAATAAGCACAACCTGAAGATAGACAACCTACTACAAGAAAACGGCAAGCTGTGCCGAGAGTTTCAGAGGAAACAGGTAAAAAAAGAGCTCAAGTGACCTTACTGAACATCCTCTCCAACACGACTGTATTTTTGATCTGTCGTTGTTTTTCAGTCATCCAGGCGCTTTGAGTCCATGTTGGAGCAGAGGAGGAGACTACCGGCTTGGCAAGAAAAAGAAAAAATCCTCGACCTGTTAGACCAGTGCCAGGTGCTGGTGGTCAGCGGGATGACTGGGTGGGTCATAAATCGTTCACAAAGACTCAAATTCTTAAAATATAGTGTTATTTTAACAACACTGACACTTTCCTTCCATGTTGTGTGCTTTAAAAATAAAGATTACATAAAAATGCCTTATTAAAATCCCAATAAAGATCCTAGAAGATTGTAAATAAACATAAAGAACATGGAGTTTCTGTTTGATTATTTTCTGTTACTTTGCAGGTGTGGTAAGACCACTCAGATCCCTCAGTTCATTCTGGACGCCTCATTAAGTGGTCGAGCGAATCAGGTGGCCAACATCATCTGTACTCAACCACGCCGCATCTCAGCCATCTCCGTGGCCCAGAGAGTGGCACAGGAGCGCGCAGAGCGTCTGGGCAACTCAGTGGGCTACCAGATCCGCCTGGAGAGTGTCAGGGTACAGCACGTTTGACATTTACATCTAGTACGCAAGATATTAAGCTGTCAGGTTTTAGTCACTGGGTCCTAAGGATTTGCAACATGGCATATCCTTAGTATATGTAGCTAAGATTTATATTACAAAATCATAACTTCTACCTTTTTTAACCCTGACTGCTCTCTCCTGTCAGTCGTCTGCCACCAGACTGCTATACTGCACCACAGGCGTGTTACTGAGGAGACTGGAGGGCGAGGTGGACCTCAAAGGCGTCACACACGTCATTGTGGACGAGGTGCACGAGCGAACAGAGGAGAGGTGAGATTATCCCGATCCCTGCATTCAAGCTCTTCATGCGTTTTGTTGCTAAATCTCAGACGTTGGCTTCTGAATAATATTTACAAACTTCTTCTTTGGTCACTGTCCATCTCTCCATTTCATCTGCTCTATTGTCTGTCAGTGACTTCCTGCTGTTGGTATTAAAAGACCTGCTCGTGCAGAGGCCCGACCTGAAGATCATCCTAATGAGTGCCACACTTAACGCCAACCTCTTCTCTGAGTATTTTTACAACTGTCCCACTGTCCACATACCAGGTAATTCACCATATCTGTTTCAGACATAATATGCACATTACATATTGTACTCAGACACCTCCTTCCATAGATTGTTTCTTTCATTTCAGGACGTACTTTTCCTGTTGACCAGTTTTTTCTTGAAGATGCCATCGCCAAATCCTGGTAAATACATCTTCCTTCAATCACAGCAATGTTTCAGCAAACTCAAACTGAAAAAACACAAGGGGGAGAGAAAGCGTTCCAGATCCAAGAAAACACACTTTTCTTTATTTTACCCAGCTACGTCATTGAGGACGGCAGCCCTTACATGCGCTCAGGGAAACAGAACTCGTCTTCCACAAGCGGACAAGGAAGCAGAGGAGGGCCGAGGGACGTGGTGGATGACTTGGGGGATGACATGTGGAACTTCATGTCTTTCTGCAAGAAGGACTTTGTCAAAGACTCCATTCCAGACCAGCAGCTCAGCCTGCAGGAGCTCACGGTCAGATACAAAGGTGTGTTTAGAACAAGTATCATGAACTGAACTGAACTATAAACTATACCTTCTTGATCAAACTGTTGCATTGTGTTTTGCTGTTGATGCAGATACTAAGAAGTCTGTGCTGAAGACTATTTCTGCAATGGACCTGGACAAGATCAACATGGACCTGGTGGAGAGCCTGCTGGAGTGGATTGTGGATGGAAAACATGACTACCCTCCAGGTAAGAATCACCCATGTATACTCAGAGACTCGAGGCGCTACTCAAGTCTCTTGGGAAGTTTCAGTGTGGACTTTGATTTGTTGGTGTACCCTTTTGTTTTCTGTATCCAGGCGCAGTGCTCGTGTTTCTGCCCGGCCTGGCTGAGATCAAGATGCTCTACGAGCAGCTCAAGTCCAACAGAATGTTCAACAACAGGGGCGTGACCAGGTCTGTCTGAAGTCATGTGTTCTTCCCCATGGGTACCACATACAATCCCACTTCAAAAAACACGAACTTTACCTGACTGCAGGAAGGCTAGCTACTAGTACACACTGCTAACTAATGTCTATCTGCTTTCCCCTCGTAAGGTGTGAGGTGTACCCTCTCCACTCAACCCTGTCCAACGATGAGCAGCAGGCAGTTTTCAGCCGACCACCAGAGGGTGTCACGAAGATTATCATCTCCACAAACATTGCCGAGACCTCGGTAACCATCGACGACGTGGTGTACGTCATCGACTCCGGCAAGATGAAGGAGAAAAGGTAACGTCGCATTTAGATATTTGTTGCTGCACACAACCAAACAAACAGTAGTCTTATAATCTGTCATATAGAATTTAACAGAGTGTTGCAAATAGCAATAGCAATAAAAAAATCTACATGTCTTTTTTTTCTTTGTATCTTTTCAGGTACGATGCATCTAAAAGCATGGAGAGCCTGGAGGACTCGTGGGTTTCTCGGGCCAACGCGCTGCAGAGGAGAGGTCGAGCGGGTCGTGTGGCTTCAGGCGTCTGCTTCCACCTCTTCACCAGCCACTGCTTCCAACACCAGCTGGCTGAGCAACAGCTGCCTGAGATCCAGCGAGTGCCTCTAGAGCAGCTCTGCCTCCGGTAAATCCATCTGTTTGCTCTTTGCACAACACCAACCTGCTTTTGTTGTTTTTTTTTTTTTCTAGTAATGCAAATATTAGAAGTTATATTAGAAAAGCACCATATCAAATTTTACCATCCCCCCCCAGAATAAAAATCCTGGACGTGTTTGCCGAGCGGACGCTGGAGTCCGTCTTCTCTCGGCTCATCGAGCCTCCGGCTATGGGAAGCTTGGACGCAGCCAAGCAGCGCCTGCAGGACTTGGGAGCTCTGACTGCAGATGAGAAGCTGACCCCGCTGGGCTACCACCTGGCCTGCCTGCCCGTCGACGTGCGCATTGGAAAGCTCATGCTGTTCGGTGCCATCTTTCGCTGCCTCGACCCGGCACTCACCATCGCTGCCAGTCTGGCCTTCAAATCGCCATTTGTAAGAAACTGTAATGCTGATTTTAGGATCCGTTAGTAGTGACTTGTGTTTATTTTTTGATGGAGACGATTCCACATAATGATAATTAGACATCAAAAAGTGTCTCATCTGTTGAAATACTTTGTATATTTGTCTCCAGGTGTCTCCGTGGGATAAAAGGGAAGAAGCTAATGAGAAGAAACTGGCCTTTGCTGTGGCAAACAGTGACCATCTAGCTTTGTTACAGGCATACAAGGTACTGACTAAACTCTACTAAGAAATAAAGTTTTTATCAGTGTTGACCTAGCTTTTCAAATGATGGATGTGTTGGATCTTCCCTCTCTTGCAGGGATGGTGCTGTGCTGCAAAGAACGGCAACCAGGCCGGTTTCCTTTACTGCAGGGAGAACTTTCTGTCTTGGCGAGGATTACAGGTGAGGCGGTGCTCTCTGCAGAGGCTGCATTCTGCCTATAATTGTGTCCTTTTGTGTTTTTATTTTAAATTATTCAGCTTGTCCCAGCAAAAAAATACCCCCCTTCCTCCTCAAGTCATACTTAAAAAAAATAAAAAAATGCCTCTTGTGACTTGTGCAGGAGATCGCCAGTCTAAAGAGGCAGTTTGCGGAGCTGCTGTCTGACATTGGCTTCATCAAAGAAGGACTGAGGGCCAGGACTATAGAGCGCATGTGCTCTAAAGGCACCGATGGTATTCTGGAGGCTACCGGCCGCGAGGTAACACACATACATCATAGTGCTGGAAGTGTTTTATTTGTTGTCCCAATACACATTGATATATCTCCTTTGTCCGCTTCAGGCTAATTTGAACGCCGACAACATCCGGCTGATGTCCGCCATGCTTTGCGCTGCCCTCTATCCCAATGTGGTCCAGGTGTGTGTGCATTCTCTCTCTCTTGAATACGAAACTGAAGCCAGTGATCAGTATGAAACGGTCTCATGTTTGGTTCACACTGTTTCAGGTACGAGCCCCTCAGGGGAATTACAAGATGACCAGCAAAGGAGCGATGAAGATGCAGCCCAAAGCCAACGAGCTTCGCTTCATGACCAAGAACGACGGCTGCGTCCACGTGCACCCCTCGTCTGTCAACTACACGGTAAGATAAAAGAGAAAACATGTTGTCATGTAGTCGAATGACAAGCCTCGTGACTATTTTTTGTGCTCCAGGTTCGCCACTATAACAGCCCCTACCTGGTTTACCACGAGAAGGTGAAAACGAGCCGAGTCTTCATCAGGGACTGCAGCATGGTGTCCGTCTACCCTCTGGTGTTGTTCGGAGGCGGGCAGGTCAACATGGAGCTGCACAAGGGAGAGTTTGTCATCTCCCTCGACGACGGATGGATACGGTTTGCTGCCTCTTCTCATCAGGTCAGAGATAAGAGACGACAGTTATTAGTTTAGAACGAAGCTGTTTGGAAAGTTTTTGCACATAAAAACGTTTTTGTGTGTGTGTTACCCAGGTGGCTGAGCTGGTGAAGGAGCTGCGCTGGGAGTTGGATCAGCTGCTGGAGGACAAAATCAGGAACCCGAGCATGGACCTGTGCAGCTGCCCCCGCGGCTCCCGCATCATCCACATGATAGTCCACCTCATCACCACACAGTAGCTCTGCTACTTAACGCCCCCCCTCTTGTTCACCTCAAGGGCTTAATGGATGGAGCTCTGCGGTAAAAATGTCTCTCTGCTCCTGCATCACTGCCACAAAGTGATTTTAATAACACGTTAATCGGAGAAGTCCGGGTCAAGAGTCTTGAACCTGGTTTGAATTTGTGTTCTATCTATCGCAGACAGATCAGCAGGGCGGGTACTGTACGTGAACTGCACCATCCTGCTGCCACCTGACGCTTCGGTATCAGTTTACACAACAAACAAAGCTGTTATTGTTGCTGCACTAGAGGCTAAATTTTGCCTTTTAAAGAAAAAAAAATGGCTATGCAGGTGATCCACAAACCTCCTTCAATGTTTCTGCTGGAATAAAGTCTAACTTTGACAATTTTGAAATGCAACAATAGATTTTTGGATGCCATACGAATACTGTAGAGTAATACAACACACAGCTGATTGTTGAAATTTGATGTCAGATATGATTTGTACATTTTATTTTAGGTTGTGTGTGTCTCACTCACAACTGAGAAGTTTCTTGGGTCCATATTGGATTTCTAATATGCTCACAGTGGCTGCATACTTTGTTATGAATATTTATTTGTGTTGCATGATTGATGAGAGATCCAAGAGCTTCTGCATGATATTTGGGTTGTTTTACATTTACTGAATGTATTTAAATATTACAGTGATGTCACAACTACAGTTTCAAAATGTCAATGCAAGGGCTTTTTAAATCAGGAGAATTTGGTGAGGACTGCCAAAGAATTTAAAAGCTTATTGTCTTAAGTGATAAACTACACTGCACTAAAATAAAAAAGAAGCAAACATGGCTGACTGTGGGGTTTTATTTCAATTATAATGGATTAAATTATTTCCATTCAGCTCTTGTTGAGCTTTGCGTTGTAGCTAAAGCTGCATCCAGGATGCAACAAAGGAATTTACTGGCTCGTTGCTGAGGCCAACCCCTTCATTCTGTCCTGTCTCTATGGCAACAGGACATAAACAAATGGGGTATCACTGTCCCCGCTGAAGCCATTCAGTTGCCACTTACAACAGTGCCAAGTCCAGAACTGGTAAGATAAACGAAAATGTTTTTAATTTTGACGATTTCAAGGGATGAAACTTTTGTGAAGATGTTTTATGTACTGTTAAATCATCAAAAACTGACCTACTGTTAATTATAGCCTTCGGTGTACGTCTCATTTTCCAGTCGGGCAAATGATCCCATATTGCAAGCAACTGTGACATCTTTCACCATGGTAAAGTACAAGTAACATTATACTATCAGAACTATTCAATATAGTCAAAGTAGAGCAACCCAAGTGGTATAAAACATCTGTATTATATTTTCTTCAAAGCCCACAAAATCCAGGAAATCAAGGTCCCACAGTACAAGCCCGGCTAAGAAGACCAGGAGTCCAAAAACACCCAAAAAGAGGTCAACCAGTGCCAAATCCCCCAAGACCGAGGTGGACATCCTCAGCCCGGCATCCATGGAGAAAATCTACTACATTGCTCACAATGCAGTGCACTGTCTGGAGTTGACAGGCTTTGGGCCACAATCAAAGAAAAAGAAGAAAAAGAAGAAGAAGAAAGGAACAAAACAGAAGAAGAAAAAGTAAATGATTTCTGCCAAACTTCAGTGAATTTTCACCCTTTTTGGTTAAAGTGGTAGCTCTATGTAAAACCCTTGATAGTAGCACCATCTGGTGGACTCAAGCCAGTAAAACTAGACTTCAGACTCTATCATCATCAAGAACTTTATTGTAAGCTGAATGATTCAGAATTGTGTTTGCACTAATATCATAAAAACTTTGGCAGTTGTGGATAAACTGGAAGCTTGTGAAGCGAAATGTTTGAATACAACACAGAAGAGCAAACGCATGTTCTATTAACATCCATGTTATCTCCTGATGTGAAAGTAATGAACATCTTGTGTAAAACACCACAGTGCATCCAAGAAAAGGCCAGCCAACAGTGCCATCGTACTGGATTTAAAGTGATCCCACCAGTTTAACTGTTATATTCTTTAAATCCAGTTTTTGCACAATTTATCTTATAAAAATAGGCTACAATTTAAAATATGCCTATAAAACTAAAGGAAGAAACAAATGTGGCTCCAGGCACTGTTTATATTCTCAAACATATTTTACATCAATCTTTAAACCAAATGTATGCTTTATCATAACCCTGTCAAATAAATAGTTTCTCTCCAGAGTCCATCTGTTCTTGTTTGCAACATGGTCCCACTCGGCTCACTCTGGGGGCTTCTTCTTGGCCTCCACGTCTTTTTTGAAGGCATCGATTTTCTTTGCTATGTTGGGAACCTAGACAGGAAAAAGCATGACAGTCAATACAATCGGATACACATACACAGTTGCTAGTTTATTAGATACAATCAGTTAAAACTAATGCAGTCTATTCCAACAGTCCTGCAATAAATCTACATTTATTAAGGCTCTAATGTTGTAACAGTTAGAGAGATGAGATAGACTTTAATGATCCCACACCCGTGAAATTCACTTATCGCAGCAGCTCATGTAAACAAGGTGGATAAGAAATTACTCATGAATAAGAAATATGTAGAATAAATACAAAGATACATATAACAATAAAAGTCTAAGGCAAGTCATTACTAACTACTGTAGCAGTGAATAATGTGAGATTGCTTCATTAGTATTGTATTCCTTCTGTCTTTGCCAGTTAGAAAACTAAGTGCACGTTCTGGGTTTTTTTTACTTTTTATAGATTCACAGGTTTAATTTCTCTACACATATTTAATTTCTTTACAGATATATTTTACAGGTTAATTTTAATGTAATGTTTAATATGTGTTTACTATATCTATATATCTTGGACTTTGCTTGAACTTTAAATTATATTCTGAGGTCTTTTTAATGATATACACCCTCTTTACATCAACAATGATGAACTTACTATTGACTATAAGGCTGAATGTACATCACTGAGGGGGGATTGCGGGCCCCACATACTTGTTTGTCTGTGGGAGGGCGTGGTAGAGATGAGTCCGTGTGACAACTCGTTTATAAATAAACATTAAAAAAAAAACAGACTTACATCATAGTTTTGAGCCAGGTACATCCCCACAACATTTCCCAAGGTGAAGCCAGCCTGAAACACAAACAACAAGATGTCATTCAAGACCGAAGTATCTGGTAATTACTGATAAACATTCATGTTAACGTTAATTTAAGTGCCTTTTATGAGGTGACATATTGAACTCAATTAACTGTGAGCTGTTTGGTTGGTGGCAGCAACTTTTCAGGTTTGTTTACAAACGCTAACGCAGACTTTCACAGAAAAAAAGACTTTTCACAGCTAGTTATTGTCATGCTAACACGTTAGCTACTTTCGCTTCTCCCAGCATCCCCCAGAAAACGTCGATGTCAAGCCTGAAAACGTTTGTTAAACTCACCAGGAACTGTAGCATGGTGGAATAACGATGCGTTGGCGACAGCAGACTAACTCACTGACTTAAAATCAGGCAGTAAGTTAAAGGTTAGAGGAGGGGAAAGAACCAGTCTGCTAACGAAGCTAGTGGGAGCTAGTCAGCAACAACACGTACGCGCATGCGCGAGAAAATGAGACGTTATTTTCGGAGCGCGCGTGCTGTAGTCTTTTGTTCAGCCTGCGCAGTAGTTTTCACCCATTTGAGGACTACAACTCCCAACCCCGCTAACCGTCGGCTATTCGGTGGGTGTTGTTGCAATGGTGGTGTCGGTGGGACATTGAATGACTTTGGCTCCATCACGAAAACAGCTGGTTTATTCAATTTTATCCATAAACCGCGAGCATGGAGGCTCTTATCCCCGTAATAAACAAACTCCAGGATGTGTTCAACACAGTGGGGGCGGATATCATTCAGCTGCCGCAGATAGCAGTGGTGGGGACTCAGGTAAAATGCACTGACTGTGTGTATTTTGTTATATAGCGGCTGTCATGCTAGCTAGGTAACCTTCCTTTACTGTAATGTATGCACAGATAAATATAAGATTATTAGAGGAAATATGAAAAGATTTAGAGTGATGATAAATATTCAGATAACAGAATGAATTCAGGCCTTTGTAGACATGCTGCATGTCGAGCTGGACTGCTGTAAATCTCCTCTGCACTGGCAGTGACAGTGAAATCTATTTTCATCTTCAATCAGTGCTATTTTAACATCCACACACACACACACACACACACACCAACCTCTGTTAGCCAAAACCAGGTCACCGCTTCAGGAAAAGACAGGTGCAATTAGCTGCTCCATATGAGGAGCCATGCTGGATCTTCATCTAACACCATGATGTCTCTATCTGTGTCTCCAGAGCAGTGGCAAGAGCTCAGTGCTGGAGAGCCTGGTCGGCAGGGACCTGCTGCCCCGCGGGACTGGTATCGTAACCAGGCGACCTCTCATCCTCCAGCTGGTCCACGTAGATGCTACAGATGCAAGGAAGAATGATGAAAGTGGTAAGCACCAAAAACCTCCAGTCTTGAACCAAGGACTCCACCAATTAATCCACCGTGGTGTTTGGATTTAGCTTCAATCCTTTGTATGTTGTGTCGGGATTATTCTGTATAAATCACCCATATTTTAGGTGTTTAGGGAGGGAACATCATTGTTTGTGTCCAGTGTGACATGAGTCATATATTATGCTGGTCTGTGTCTGTCGCTGTCTCTCTAATCACTTGCAGATGCCAGGGTGTGAAAAAGCACATTCCTCCAAAAAGGTGCATTGTACATGTGTCTCCACGTTTAATTATCTGGATTAGCTTCTTAGCTGTGCTCCCTCCTCTTCCTCAAAGTCGCACCTGTAACTTCAGCCGTCGATCCTGATGTTAGCCGTGTTTGTTTAGCCTCCTGCACGGTCATCTTTCGAGTTAACACTCATGTTTGTCTACTTTGAGTAACCAGCACTGTTTTGTTATGTTACACAGGCAGAGAAGGCGAAGAGTGGGGCAAGTTTCTGCACACGAAAAATAAGGTTTGACTTTTACGATACAAAATAATTCAATTCATTCTCTTGACTCTTGCTTGTCTTTATGTTTTCTTATGTTTCTTTTGCAGATCTACACAGATTTTGATGAAATCAGGCAAGAAATTGAAAATGAAACAGAGCGAATATCAGGCAATAATAAGGTGAGATATGATGGAGGATGGAGGGTCTATTCTGTATGTTTTCTCATACAGACATATCAGATTTACTGCCGCTTAAATCTGTACTGTTATGCGAAGAGGAAAAGCTACAGAGCACAAATAATGCTGTCCTGATTTTCAACAAAATGGCCGTTAACTTTGGTCTTTAGATGACAGTGTAGGAAAGACAGGAGGATAAATATTAAGATACATATATAAGTAAACAATAAAGCTCTGAGGCAAGTCATTACCAACTACTGTAGCAGTGAATAATGTGAGTTTCCTTCTGTCTTTGCCAGTTAGAAAACTAGGTGCACGTTCTGGGCTAGCTGCAGGCGAACCAAAGATTAGTGACTAACACATAATGTGTACAGAGAATTAAAATAATCTAGACGCTCTGAGATGAAAGTGAACGTAACTTGTCTTTTTTTTTACCAAATCTGACAGTGTGTGTGAGTAAAAGACTTGACTCTGGATATAGCCCTGAGCTGAGGAAACTGGATTTCAGAGCAGAGTTTATATAGTATGTTTATCAAATCTGAGACCACAGTGGAAAATCACACTGACATTTTGTTGGCATGTAGCTCAGGGCTACTGGGGCCCAAAGGGTTTGGAGAGGCTTCTAGGAAGCTGAAAGGGAGGCAAATGAGGACAGACTTGCTCTCATTTAGCTTTGTAAAACTTTGGGTTATTTACATAACTACACTTCTCTGAGTGTCTCACGTTGGAGCCGGCCTCTTTGTGACCTCATCAGAAACCTCCCTCCCCTCTTTAATAAGGCGAACTGGTACCAACTCAACTGTCTCTCTGGGGTTAGCTTAACTGTCCACCTACTTGCACACAAAGGTGCGTCAGGAGACATCAAACACTAGCTTAAACTGCTAATTGTGGAGACTATGGTTACCCATTGCAGTTAGCCAAACTGCTAGCAATACCTCCTAAAGTAGCAAGGTAACATTAGCTTCCTACCTGGAAGCTGCCCAGAACGCCTGTACCTACACCTAGCCATGCCAAGTTAGCCATAGCAGACACCTAGCTCCAGTTTGTGTCTCTGAAGTATTAGTGTTATTTATTTAAGTCACAGAACTAAAAAATGAAAAATAAATCCATCTTTGAAAAACCCAGAAGGTAATTTACAATACTTATTCTATTTGTTTTTAAGATATTTGTATAATCCTCAAAGACTTTTCTAATCATCTTTATGGAAAAATATTCTGTCCCTGGAAGGATAAAATGTTTTTTAACCTGTTTCTTAACTTCTTACCCTAATCCAAACACAGATATGTGGCTAAGAGACAGAGTTACAGCTTAAAAGTCTTTAATTGTGCAGCATACAAAACATTTTTTCATTCAGATGTTTAGAAAAGTCTCAGAGGATTCTGGAAATACCTTAATAACAACCATAAGTGTGAAACATCACCAGATATTTACTTTTCAGAGAACCGAATGTTGAGCTCTGTGGATAAAATGTAATGCTAATACACGAGAGGCACAAACGGGCTATAGTTCACACCCAAAGCAGCTCTATGACTGTTTAAATTTACCTGTAATAACATTATCATTATCAAACCATAGATTTTACCCCAAAAAGCATATTTTAAATGTAAAACAGTGCTTAGCTGTTAGCACACAGTACACGTCTATTCTTTTCTTGTCCTCCTGCAGGGGATCAGTGATGAACCCATTCATCTGAAGATATTTTCTCCACACGTTGTCAACCTCACGCTGGTGGATCTGCCGGGAATCACTAAGGTAACACATGCTTTACTTAATGCTTCCTCCTCCCCAAGACAAGGCTTTGATCATTTCGTACCACGAGGGAAATTTGTTATACAATGCCCAAAAACTAAGATTTACCAGATGCCTGGTCACTGGTGTTTGCGTTTGTGTTTTTGATATTTGCAGACTTCGGGGGATTAATAACTCGTTCTTGGTGCTTCTGAACCCGCTGTCAAAGCTCACCAGTCTGCAGGCTTTGATTCCAGCCTCATTACTTTCTCCCCTCTGGTCGAACATGTGTTAATCTGAGAAATCTCCCGCTGTAGTTTCTTAACTACTCAAATTGAGACATACCCGTGTCTGCTTTTAATTGGATATATTCCCTTTAGGTGCCCGTGGGTGATCAGCCTAAGGACATCGAGGTTCAGATAAGAGATCTAATCCTGAAGCACATCTCCAATCCCAACTGCATCATCCTGGCTGTCACCGCGGCGAACACAGACATGGCCACCTCGGAGGCCCTCAAAGTGGCCCGGGAGGTCGATGCTGACGGTAAGAAAGACTTAGAGGAAGATCTTATCTAAAACCAATGTGATAATCAGAGCAGCGAGTAAAAGAAGGAGTGTGTTGGTCGCCTCACCAGGCAGGAGGACGCTGGCTGTGGTGACCAAGCTGGACCTGATGGACGCTGGCACTGATGCGATGGATGTACTGATGGGCAGAGTCATTCCTGTCAAACTGGGGCTCATTGGAGTTGTTAACAGGTCAGAAAAACTATATTTACTGCACTGATACCATCCATCATCATAACAGAGATGCAGAGAACAGAGACGAGTGGACTGTGATACATTTTTAATGCTGGTATATCAATATCGAGTTATAAATGCTTGATTCAATTCAGTTTAATGAACACGTACTGTATTGTAACATACAATACATTAGGCAGCATAACAAGGACCACATCATGATAAATTATCTTATCCATATATCCTGACAAGTGTTGCTGTATTATTGTGTTTTAACTTCTTAGGAGCCAGCTGGACATCAACAATAAAAAGTCTGTGGCTGACGCAATTCGAGACGAGTACGCTTTCCTGCAGAAGAAATATCCATCCCTCGCCAACAGAAATGGAACCAAATACCTGGCCAGAACCCTCAACAGGTAAGTGTGATTGTGAATATTATTATATTTAACTTTTTTAAAAGCACAAAGCCTCACGCTTCTGTCAACATTACATTTAAGTCATTTAGCTGACGTTTTTATCCAAAGCGACTTACAAAGGGAAACAAGTGACAGTTGTAGAAGAGGGATAGATTTAGCATGTCCAGTTGTTGGTAGTGTTGGAGAGGAGGTACTCTCTGAAGAGCTGGGTCTTCACAGAGGGACGCCCCTGCTCTGGTAGGAACTGGTAGGACGTTCCACCAACGGGGAACAGCAGACGAGAAAAGTTTGGATTGCCCTGAGCGTACGGGTGGCAGAGCCAGGCGTCGTTCATTGGAGAAGGTAACGTGCCTGTATAATGGTCTTCAAGTAGGTGGAGAGATTACTTTATAGGCAAACATTAGCTACAGGTAGCCAGTGGAGCTCGATGAGCAGCAGGGTAACGTGTGCCCTTTTGGGTTGATTGAAAATTAGGCGCACCACCGCGTTCTGGGCCATCTGAAAGGGTTTCACTGTGCAGGCTGGAGGGCATCACAGTAATCTAGTCGTGAAATGACCACAGCCTGTGTCAGGAGTTGGGCAGCATGTTGAGTCAGGTAAGGCCTGATTTTTCTTATGTTGTAAAGTGCGAAGCGGCACGACCGGGCAACCGAGGCAACGTGATCAGAGAAGGTTAGTTGGTCATCGATCATGACTCAAAAGTTAAAAGAGATAGGGAGTCAACTTTCAAAACATTTTAAGAATCCAGTATCATTGTAAAAACAGATGCTTGTTTTGCAGAAGGGTTGTGGACAAACAGAGGAAAAATGTTCTGTAAATAATTTGTGTCAGTATTACTTAGACCAGCTCGGACTCTTTGATAGTTACTCTAAAGAGCTTTTCAGAAAAGACCAGGATCAGGACTGCAATCCAAAGAGTTCAAGTATAGTGAGCATTTTAATTTGAGTTTGTCATTTTCAGGCAAAAAAAGGACAAAACAGTTGTGAATTAAATGAATTTATAAATGTCCAGAATGCTTTAAGAAGAAGAAGATTGACTTTATCGATCCCGTAATGCAGAAGTTCTTTTTTCACTTAAGTTTTACACATGTAAATGTGGAGAGATGGGCAACCATGGGAGCAGTTAGGTGGTTCAGTACCTTGCTCAAGTGCCCAGGAGGTGAACTGGTACCTCTCCAGCTACGAGTCCACGTGCTGGACTTGAACCTGCCAAGCCAAGTCCCTACAGAATGTGTGTACCACATACCCCTGACCTTTCTTTATAAAAAAAAAATGCAGTATATATAGTTCTTAATTTTATAGGTATGGACATACCAGGAGTTGTGACAGCATCAGTGTTTTGAATGTCAGAAGCAGGCCTGTTAATTAAAAACAGATGTTTAGCTTGACCAATCACAGCTCAGACTATAATTTCACATATCTGTATAAACCCTCTTGCCCTTTCCTGCAATAATGTCAGGTTACTGATGCATCACATCCGAGACTGTCTCCCCGAGCTGAAGACACGGATCAACGTCCTGGCAGCCCAGTACCAGTCCCTGCTCAGCAGCTACGGCGAGCCCGTCGAAGACCAAAGCGCCACCTTGCTCCAGCTCATCACTAAGTTCGCCACAGAGTACTGCAACACCATAGAGGGCACGGCCAAATACATCGAGACGGCAGAGCTGTGAGTACCTGGCGCTTCTCCTCCTCTCTGCCACATGGTGATGCTGTTGATCCAGCGCAGCCAAAATGAGCAAAACAACTGCATTGGTTTCATCATTTAATATGATACAACTTGTAAGTTGAGGCACGCACGGCCTCTGTGAAGGAAGAGCTGACAGGAGAGCAGGGGCCACAGGGTTCACATCACAGCTAATATCCCCCCGCTGCTATTTTTCAGGTGCGGTGGAGCCAGAATTTGTTACATATTCCACGAGACTTTTGGCAGAACATTGGAGTCTGTGGATCCTCTGGGAGGACTCAGCACCATCGACATCCTAACAGCCATTAGGAACGCAACGGTGAGTGCTGCTGCATCATCTCTTAGATATGACATCATTAGGGACGCCGGCCGTTCTGACTTTTTGTTTTTGTAGGATCCTTTCTGTTGCTTTTGTTTGCTGTGGGCGATAATCGCTAACCTTCAGCTCCCCTCCCACACCAGGGCCCACGTCCATCCCTGTTTGTGCCCGAGGTTTCCTTCGAGCTGTTGGTGAAGAAGCAGGTGAAGCGCCTCGAGGAGCCCAGTTTGCGTTGCGTGGAGCTGGTCCACGAGGAGATGCAGAGGATCATCCAGCACTGCAGCAACTACAGCACACAGGTAATCGTCTCTGTCAGAGGAAAGGATCACACTTATTTATCTTTCCCCCTCTCACGCGCAGGCGTATCATATTCGGCATGTTTCGTCCTGCAGGAGCTGCAGAGATTCCCTAAGCTGCACGAGGCCATCGTGGAAGTCGTCACCTCCCTTCTTAGGAAGAGGCTGCCTATCACCAATGAGATGGTACCTTCATCTCTTTTTGAGCTGTCATCACCCACAGTCTTTATCTTTTAGCCAAGATGAGAATCAGAGCGTACAGATAACTGGAGTTGTCCTCTTTTCTTGTCTTAGGTGCATAACTTGGTTGCAATAGAGCTGGCCTACATCAACACCAAACATCCAGACTTTGCAGATGCCTGTGGGGTCTTGAATAACAATATAGAGGTCTGTACTCTGAAATACAAAACATTGTTCTGGAAGCCGAGATTATACATGAAATTTTTTTTGGATAAATAAAAAATACTAAATGCCATTCATAGTGAAATGTATGGAAGCTAATAGAAGCTGCAATATTTTGAAGCTAATAAGCAACTGAAAGTCTCATTTTGAGGTGAAAACTATGAAAACTAATATTGAAATTTAAAAGTTTTACCATTTCAAATCCTGATTTTAAGTTTTAAGTGCTGTTTTTTTGTGTCCAATATTTAAAAAAACAACCGTTTTCTGATCTAAAAATCAATTTGGATAATCCAGATTAGTGAAATTCAGACACCAAAATTCTTAAATTAATATTAATATGTCATTTTGTATTTAAAGGTCCAGTGTGTAAGATTTAAGGGGCTGTTTTTAATGAAAATAATATAAATTACTATATTTTAATTAGTGTATAATCACCTAAGAATAAGAATTATTATGATATTGTTGCCTTACAAAAAGCCTTTTATATCTACAGATGCCACGGGTCCACTGTAGTTTCTCCTTTATGCTAGAAAGGAGAAACTAAGATGTAAGATAACTTTGTTCATGGTGTGTTTTTCCACTAAATTGTCTTCCATACTTTAACACGATGTGTTTAAGTTTTTGTAATTTCGTTCCTGTGTTCGTAGGAGCAAAGGAGAAACCGGATGAGAGAGCTGCCCGCTGCAGTGCCGAGGGATAAGGTAAAAGAAACGACCTTATATTTTAAAATAAAACAACAGTAGCTCATCTGTTCTAATATTTGGTTGCAGTCTGCAGCGTCCCGGGTATAAAGGGGACTTGTGCAGTGTTAATCACTCATAGCACTACAGGATGAGGATCTGTGAACCAAATGCCTCGGATAGTTTCCATCGAGGAATTTTATCCCACATGTCCTCTCTCCTTCTCAGGAAGCCTCCTCTCCTCCCCTCAAATGACTTTTGACTGCCAAAGCTCCTTTCCTCTGTCTTTCCACATTTCTTCTCAGTGCTTTTTTTTTTTTTTTTTCTTCTTCTTCTCTCTTCATTTCTGCTCTCATATTCCTGCTAGTCTGTTGGCAAAGGCCCGGCTGGCCCGGCTGTGGTTTCTGGCGAGCCCCCTACGTCTGGAGCAGACATGGACGGTGCCAAGGTGGGCACGTATGCAGCTCGCTGGCTCAGTGCGGGGCTGGCTGTGGTGGAGCATGGATGTGTGGATGTATGGATGGATGGTTGGATGGGCATGGGCTCCTGGCATGCACTCTGATCTTTGTCTGCTGATGCCATGCTCTTGTTTCGCTCTCCCTCAGCCTGTGTGGACTTGCACTAACAAGCGTTGTGTTTTCTGCAGAGTCTGTTTCCCCCAAAGTTGGTCCACCTGTCTCGCAGAAAATGCCTTCCTTGCCCTCTATTTCCCTTTTCCAACCTCTTTAACACTTTGGTTGCCCTGTTTTCTTTTTCTACTTTAGTTTATAGGAATTGTTTAAATTCTACCACTGTGCACCACCTACTCAAGCCTGTTCAGTACTATTTTAGGAGAATGACAATATTTTTTTTAGCCATGCTAGAGGCACGACTCTGGGGATGGCAATGTGGGTCGGTCAGTTGGTTGGTCCATCACTTTAGTCCAGACTGAAATATCTTAATACAGCGACCAAATGCATTGCCATGAAATGTTGTACAGTCATTCATGGGCCCCAGAGGATGAAGCCTACTTACTTTGGTGACCCCCTTGACTTTTTCTCTAGCGCACATTTTTGGGTTTTTTTTGTGTGTCTCAAGAGCAATTGGATGGATCGCCATAGAACGTGGTACAGATATTCATGGTGTCATTTAACCTTTCATTTAACATCTTCAGCAGGTGGAGGTTTTAATTGGTCCAATATTTATGACCAGACACTTGCGAACGCCTCAGCTGTACTCTGTGTTTAGTGCCAATTAGCAAATGTTAGCTCGGGAACTCGCTAAACTCAGATGGTTAACAGGTTAAACGTTGTACACGCTTTACATCCGCATGTTAGCATTGTCATTGTGAGCATAAAGCGGCAGCCTCTGTGGCTGCCAATGCCAAAAACTGCAGTTCCTCAAACGTCCACTTGAGGCTGGCTACAAAACATGTCAGTCTCCATAAGTCCCCATGTTAAAATGTCCAACTTCACAGCAGAAATAAACATGTTAACAGCCTGGTACAAAAACAGTTTTGGTCTCTTTTGGACTGCGCCACAGATTTTGAGCTTCAAAATGTATCTACGGAAACCTGTGGGTGACATCACGTGTACGCCGTCCATTCTTTTATGCTGTCAGTGGTGAGCATGTTAGCATGCCGATGTTAGCATTTAGCTCAAAGCACCGTTGTGAAGTGCGATCTCAACGAGCCTCTAGCATGGCTGTTTTTTTGTTTTTTTTTAACTCCATTGCCTCTCGTGTTTTCTCTTTGACTGCTGCACTAACAGTTCAGCTCACTTCCTTTCTCTGAGCAGTGGAGGTGTCTTCCCAACTTCATCTCCATAACAGAGACATTTATTGTCTGTGGCTGTATGTATTATGCTCAGTTTTGAATATTCAGCTTCAAATTTCTGTAATCTCTTTTTGTGTACATGTCTGTTTGACTCGTCTTTGCACTGTTGCATATGATGACCGGTCAAGGTTATTATGCTACTTACTCTAACCATCTTTTCCCTGTGAATATCAGAGCAGTGCTGCTCTAATAATTTGATAGCCTGGGTTGTGTGATGACATTTAATCTTAATTTTTCTTGTGTTCCCGGCTCCTCAGGCCCCGGCAGCAGGACCTCCGGGTGAGCAGGACGGCACAGGGAACTGGAGGGGGATGCTGAAGAAAGGGGAGGAAGCCCCCAGCTCCGGACCTGGAAGCCCCCTTAAAGGAGCTGTCAACCTGCTGGATGTGGTAACTATATATAAGCACATCAGCATGCCTCATTATGAAGACTCCAGTATTTTTCAGCGAATTGATTAAAACATTGTCTCCCCTTTCCCTCAAGCCTGTGCCGGTTGCCAGGAAGCTGTCATCACGTGAGCAGCGGGACTGTGAGGTCATCGAACGCCTCATCAAGTCTTACTTCCTCATCGTTCGCAAGAATATCCAGGACAGGTAGGCCAGCCAGCTCCTCTCCTATGTCTGGTGATTTTCTATATTTTGGATGATCAGCAAATGAAAAGAGCAAAACCAACACTGAACTAACAAATATTGTCTGTGATATATGTGATTCCTCATAGAGCTCCACTGTTCTCAAAAACTATTAAAAACACACCAGTGAGCCACATTGTTGCACTGGCTGGCATTTTTCCTCGTAACCATGAACACACACACACACCATCCTGCTGCCGTAAACACTCACTATTGCATCAAATACATCAAAATATCCCCAACAAATGCAATATTTGCTCTTGTTTGAGTTTGCTGAAAACTCCAGTGCCCAGTTGTTCTACTGAAACTTTCTGAAAGATCAATCAATCAGTCAGACTTTATTTGTGTAGCACTTTTCATACAAAACATGTAACACAGAGTGCTTCACACAATAACACCCCAACACCCACCGCCTACCCCCAACCCTCCACCCACACACAAACTGAGGAAGCGCCATCTCATCATCTTGCAGTGAGGAAACACCAGAGGCAGGTTAAAAATGAATAAAAATAAATAAAAAATAAACCTATTAAAAATGTATAATAGTGAAATAGTAAAACATTAAAATGTATAAATAACTCAATAAAATAATATAAAAGTAAATATACAGATAGCTAAAAATAAAGGTTGTAATAAATAAATAAATAAAGATATATATATATATATAATAAATACTAACCAAATAAATAAATAAAAGTGAAAATGGTGTAACAGATTAAAATACATAAAGCGATAAGTATTAAAAAGATGAACCTATATATTTAGGAACTGTTTGTAGAGATTTGTCAGTAGGAACCAAGCAGTAGCCCCGTGGTTGTGAAGTGAAGCCAATGCAGAAGTGCCAAAAACTGCAGTTCCTCAAACGTCCACTTGAGGCTGGCTACAGAACGAGAATCTCTATAAGTCCCCATGTTAAAATGTCCAACTTCACAGCAGAAATAAACATGTTTACAGCCTGGTACAAAAACCTTTTTGGGTCTCTATAGCTAATTTCCCCGTTCATGACAACTGTACTGAGGGTGAATTTTTATTTAACTCACATGTTCAAATTATATTAAGGCTTAAAGTTATGCATAATTAACAGTGTGGTCGCTCTGATTAAAATGTCTTCATCTTGAAAATGTCTAAGGTTGCTACCTGCTGTGATCATCAGTCGTGTTTCTTTCTTTTTTTTTATGTGATTCAACATCGTTTAACCTCTTTTCAACCCTAGCAAAGTGGATTTCTTTGCCATATTATTGGAGTGTATGCCCCCCTAGAGCTCAACAGGAATAAAGATATTTATGGCCACCTGAAGGGTCAGACTCGAGCACCTCCATCTGGGGGAGATCACAATCACCAGGCCATCTTGCGTCCTTGTTCTAAACCATCTGTTCGGTCTCTCTCTCTCTTCCTCCCTCCTTACACGGCAGCGTGCCGAAGGCAGTGATGCACTTCCTGGTCAACCATGTGAAGGACAGCCTCCAGAGCGAGCTTGTTGGCCAGCTGTATAAATCTGGCCTCCTCAACGATCTGCTGACTGAATCGGAGGACATGGCCCAGCGGCGCAAGGAGGCGGCCGACATGCTACAGGTAACAGGCTCCCCCACCTTATAGTGTCGAGTTTTCTCTGATAAATTCAGATTCCCTCGCCGTCACTTCATTGTTATTTTGTTTATTTAATCTCGTCCCACAGGCGTTGCAAAAAGCCAGCCAGGTCATCGCTGAGATCAGGGAGACACATATGTGGTGAAAAATCTGATCTACTATCTCCTCATCATGCCTGAAGGACAGACGCACTCATCATGTCTGAACATGAAGTTTTGGATTTGCAACCATGAAAATGCACTGATCTGATCCCTGCTCTAATGTACAGTAGGTATCACATTAGCTCACAAAGCTACCTGAAAGAAAAATGTAAGTTGTTTATTTAAAATGCTTGGTGTTGTTGAGTATATGAACATGCACTGCCTCTGTTAGCTAAAGTTCAAGGTAAGATTTTAGAAACTGTAGTTGCCCCCCTCCTCTTCCCCCCCGACGGCTCATGGAGTAACCGAGAGTTCGGCCAAAGCGCCAAAGGCGAAGTAATTTCCATTTTTGACAGACGGTGGTTAACCAGAGTGGAAACGGACTTTTGTGTGAAATGGAAATGATTTTCATTTTAGCTGTCATGTGTCAGAAACCGGAACCTCACAAGTCAAAGCAGGGATTGGTTCGTTGAATTTAAATACATATGTTGCTCCTGACTTGCAGCGAATGTTAGTCCTCTTACCTGTGTACATACTCCAGTTTTTTTTTTTTTTTGCACTATTGTCATCACACTGTACTGTAGCCTAAGTCCATCCTGACACTGTATTGCATCAGATCATTATTTATTAATGTGTTATTTAAGTGTGTTGATAATGTAATGAGCACTATTGCAGCTTGTTGCGGCGAGTCATTTAATTATGTTTACATATCGCTGCCTACATTGTGAAATTTATGGTGCACTGTGGTTCTCTGTGTATGGTTCCCAAAAGAATAAATAGAGCTATTTTATTGCCGGTTGAATGATTTGGATTCATTTGCTTTTAATCTGTTTAAACACAGCGGGGATCGGTAGAAAGTAATGGGGAAATATCCACTAGTTTCAGACTTAAACCACACAAACATGGCTCAAAATCACAAATCTTTTTATTGTTTATGTCTCGAACCAGCTGTTGCAGTGCTGTTTTTAGTGTTTACGTGTACATTAATGTCATCGAAGTCAAATACTGCCGCTCCGTTTCAGACGCTTCCTTGAAGGTCTCCTGCTGATGTTTGCGTCTATCTCAGCCTGCCCTTGGCCTTGCCTCTTCCTTTGGCGCTGTGGAAACAAAAATAATTGAACTGCTTACCGTGTGCCAGCAGAAATTAATAATTATTAAGTCACTTCATTTCATTACTCAGTGATCCCAACAATAGTGTGCATAAATAAATATTTCAGTGTCACTTCACCTTTTTGACACTAGTGCCGATCTGTTTTCTAAGTGTTCAAAATGAATTAAATACATTTGAATTGAATTAATAACAATAAAAATGTGTAAAACAGCTCATTAATATGAAATGTTATTTCATCCATTCAATCTTAATGTTATTGGCTGTCGATCATTCAGACAGAAGCAACAGCCAATCACAGACTGGCTCAGTTTGTCTCGGCTGATTTAAAAAGTAACATTTGTAATAAAAAATACCAGAATTAAATAAGAATGACCTGCGACACAATTCTGATGTTGTGAGAAGAAGTATAACATTTCATAATAATGAGCTGAGTTTTAAAAAAATACTAGAGTATCTCACAATTTAATTAATTTTGTTATTAATTAATATATGTTAAATGTCCAGTGTCCATTACTTAGCAGTGTTGTAGTACTTGAGATTGGTTTTGGTTTCAAGATCACTTTTTGAAGGTCTCAGTCTCGTCTTGGAATCGACTGCATTTATACTCGGTCTTGTCTCGGTCTCGGACAAAGAGGACTTTATTTCAAGACCGGTCAAGACTACAACTGTGAGGATATCACCAGTGTTTCCATATTATTCACTTAATAATGTCGAGTGTGTCAAAGTTTCATAATTAACACTTTAAAAAGTTGTTCTACAGTCTGTAGTTAGAGAGCAAACACCTGTGTGGCACGTAAGTATTTTATGAAGCAAAAGAAATGAACTTGGTAAAACGTCCTGCTTCAAATGACACTAATAATTACGTGAGTGCTTATTCTTATTCTAGTGTTCATTAAAACAATGAAATAATGTATAGAAGAGGGAGAACTAGAGTGGACTGATCATGGATTGAAGTAGGCAGACACACCAAAGCATCATGCTATTAGAAAAAGGTAAAATCACACTATTTCACACACCTGGCAAATGATGATTGTGTCCCCTGAGCAGCACCCTTACCTTTGATACACTGCCTTTGTTCTTTTTTTGCACCTTTGCCCACAGTTTACTCTACCAGATATATCTGACTTGAAAAGCAGAGTGTAGACACTTACCAGCTGATTCAACACAGACGTCTCGTTTTTCTGTGCTGACATACATAACTTCTTAAGAGACTTTGTGTTTTTCCCCGAGATGTTGGGTTCAAATCGGTGTGCATTTCAAAATTTGTAACTGATAGTGTTACGTCAAAGAAGTTTTTAAAAAAAGACGTGAATATGTGGGGCTTGTTTGGGGATGTTCGTCCTAACCACCACACTGCTTCTCAATTTTGCCAACTTCAAAGCTTAAATATAGCCGTGGATCAGGAACACAATGTTTTCAGACTGCCTGGATGAAGATGTAAAGAGGGGGATGTTGGGTAATACATGAATGGAGCAGACTTGCTTGATCAGTTGATCAGATCAGAGAATAAAGAATATTAAGTGCGAAAATACTGCATGCATGCCTCAAAATAGCAGATTTTCTACGACTGGGTTGATCTTTTTCCATGGCTGTCAGGTAAAAATCTATATTTTTACGTGTGTACAGCCATTGGAAGGTGAGATCTGTGCAAAAACAACTCTCAGTAAAGACTGTGTCACATCTTCCCACGTTATATGAAGCAGGATGATGTGAGTTTAAAAGGCCTTGGGGTAGAAGGGATAATGTAACACACTGAAGATCTCTGTATGGGGTTTGCATCTACAATTGTGTTTATATGTAAGGAGCTGGGCAAATAAAGATAGTGTTTCAGCATGGACTAGTGAAAGCTATGCAGCAAATTTAGTTTTAAGGAAGCTACCAGCTGAGCTACCAGGGCGCCCCCATTGACACCAATATGAGCCACACCTGGTCCAAAGGTGGCTAATACTTACCTCTGGTGGTCTTGAATGCGAGCCAGGAGCTGATTGATCTGTGGGAACAAACATGGAGGACCGGCTAAAGCACAGGGACAACACCAGACATAGGTGGACACCAGCTGAGCAAAAGAGCGGACTGTGTAGTCCCAAAGAAGAAGAACTCGGCTCGGGCAAGATATGTTTTCGGGGACTCACCTGGAGTCTTCCTGACTGAGCTGCTCATTTAACTCAGTCTTAAAGGAGAGGCTACAGAATCTCAGAAGTTAAATATTTATCTTGATGTGTTGCGCTTGCATCATTACAAGTCAAACTGTCCCTTACAGCGAGAGATGAGTGATGAGACAGCAGCTGCTCTGACAGCAAAATGTGACTTGAGATCAAATTATAGCTGTCAAAAATTGAAAAAGTATGACAGCTGAAATTATGGTCTGGAGACACAGGGATCTCTTTCTGGATCAGATTTTATGTAGTGCAAAAAAAAGTATTTCGCAGATTATGTGTCATGACTATTTCTGTGAACTATTGTGGACTGTAAACACTTTAAAGCAACTGTACGACAGATGCTTTTTTGCTAAGCTGAGAAGAGTGATACCACTCTCATGTTATTGGTAAATATGAAGCTACAGCCAGGTAGCTCAGCTTAGCATAAAGGCCGGAAACAGGGGGAAATGGCTGAAGTACGAAAACCTGGCTACCATCACCTCTAATGCAGCGTTCACGTCATATAATTCATGCCGTAATTACGAGCAAATGAGTTGGAAAAAACAGTCACGTCAGCCTCTGAGGTGGAATTAAGTTGGAGATATTACAACAGAAAGTGTTAACAGACCTTGAGCAAAATGGCTGCAAAGCTAGCTACCAGAGCTGCAAGTTACATCCAAATAAGATATGATTACAGCTCGTCCAAAATACAGACGTTATATCTTATTTGTTTAATCTGTGTCTTGTTTGTTAGCGTTACAGCAACCTCAGTGACTGTGAAGTAAAGCCAATGCAGAAGTGCCAAAAACAACTGCAGTTCCTCAAATGGCCACTTGAGGCTGGCTACAGAACAAGTCAATCGCCATAAGTCCCCATGTTAAAATGTCCAACGTCACAGCAGAAATAAACATGTTTACAGCCTGGTACAAAAAACTGTTTTGGTCATTTAACGTCCATTCTTTATACTGTTAGTGGTTGAACAGAGTCAGGTTAGCTGTTTCCTGTTTTTTCCAGCCTTTATACTAAAGTAAGCTAACCAAGGCTGCTGGCAAACGCCTTTTATTTACACATTTACACATTTACAAATGTGAGAGTGGTAATTCTCATCTAACTCAGCAAGAAAGCAAATAATATCAAACTTTTCCACATGTTTCTAGTTTCTCCAAATGATACACAATGGTAAATACAGCTGTAGTAACTGAATACCTGACTGTTGGGACTCCTCTCATTGGATTAAACGCAAACCAGTTTCTGCAGGCTTCTTCATCAACACACACTACCTTCTGTTTGTGAGTGTCGCCCAACTTTGTTGCCGCTCCACTGTCCGAGACTCGGTTTGTGACTTTAACTACACAACAACCAAGAGGCCCACACTCCTCATTAACAGTTACTCACAACTTCTGCTGCTCATTGATTCGGGTCTGCAGTACATTGATCTGGAAGTCAAGCCACATTCATTTTAGATTGGTGCCCTCAGGACTGCCGTGCACATACCATATCAGCTTTCATATTCTGTGGCTTTTTCAGGGCTGTATACCATCAAGGTACAATATCATTCATTATCATTTTATCCCATGGTCCAAAATAATTTAGTCCTTAGGTTAAGTACTACATATATAGTAGCCAAGTTGAGGCTTTTTAGGTACGTCATAGAATTTTTATCTAATTTTATTTAAAAAACAACACCTAATATTCACCTATTTTATTATTATCAAAGTATTCCTTTAAAAATCTTCCTAAACTAGACTGATTTAACCTTTACACTGTTGTTATAAAAGTAGTTAAGTTCTCTAGAAGTGCATGTAAAAGTTCAGACAAAAATGTTTTTTCCTTTGGTAAACTGAGACCTTAAAGGAATAGTTTGACTCTTTTTGCCAAGAGTTTGAAAAGCAGATTGATACCACTCTCATGTTGGTACGGTAAAGGCTAAAAGCAGCAGTTGGTTAGCTTAGCTTAGCATAAAGACTGAAAACAGTAAGAAACAGCTAGCCTAGGTAACAAAATCTGTTTGATGGGGCCTGACTGGTTGTTTCCAGTCTTAGCTGAGCTATGCTAACTGGCTGCTAACTGTAGCTTCATATTTACCATACAGACATAAGTGGTATCAATCTAACAACTTTATAAACTCTTCCTAACTTTTACACTGTTGTTATAAAAGTACGTTAGTTCTGTAGAAGTGCGTTTCATCGGTATCATCGTTTCATGGAGCAACCGGCACAACACCCCGGGGCAAAGTACTTACATCATATTTCTGTCTCTTCAGTTTCTCGGTGAGGTCAAACTTCTCAGCCTCCAGTGTCATCAGCCACTGCCACAGCTCATTGGCCTTGTCCCTTTTTGAACAAAACGAGGAGTATTTCAAGGACAGAAAACTAAAAGACCATGTCTATAGTGTAAAACTCTGCGATGCAACGACTGGAAAGTTGATGGGAGTTTATGCACAAACAAATCACCTGCTTCAGACCGTAAATGCAGATATTAGTCTGTGAAAAATGATGCTAGTAGAAACATCCTTACTTCACTTTGTCTTCACTGAGATGGTCGATGTTAAGAGGCTTCCTCCTCTCCGCCAGGATCTTCTTTTTCTTCTCTCTCTCTGTCTGCTTCTTCGCTCCCCTCTTTCCGTCTTGCTGGACGGGAGAATAAATCCAAGAGGATGTGTTGAAAGAAAGAAATAATAAAAGAAAGAACATTTCAAACAGGCCACAAAGTCTGAAACTCTTGGTTCTGTTTCATATTAATTCAAGTGTAAACCCGCATGCTGTAGACCTATTTATGATCATGTCTTCATCTTCTGTCACTCATCTTAGCAATGGTTTCTCAGAATTATTGTGGGAATGATTTCATAACACTAAAATGCTTAAAACCACAACTCACAGGTGGAGATTCAGGATTTTTGTTATTGTGGGTACCTACACCGCCGATCCTTCACATTTGTACAACCACAGATTAGTAAATCAGTGAAAAGTCAGTCAACAGCTGTGATGTGTATCAGCGTGTGATGACAGACCCGCTGTTGGACACCAGCATATTGTTGAGTCATGTTTGTCAGAGCCTTCTTCTTCTTGGCGTCCTCATCCTGCTTCTTTCGCGCCTCCTCCTGCTCCTTCCTCTCCTTTTCTTCCTGCGATACAGATTATACAAGATAGTCACAGGAGAAAGAAACACACCACCTGTCCGCCTTGTCTCTCCAACTGCTGAACCAAGACTGATGACAAAATCTGTTGCTTAATTAGCTAATACGGAGCAACATTATCATTCATTTGGAGGCGTGTTTCTCGCTACCTGGCAAATGTAGTTCCAATATAAACTCCCTTTTAGCTCTGTTTTTGGTCTCCACCAACTCCTAGGGGAAATATCTGGTTGTTTTGCTGTTAAACGCTCCACTATTTTCACCAGCTAGATGCTATTTTTGGTGCACTTTGGTACAGAGTAGGTAGTGTACAATTTTTAGAGCTTTTTCATGGGAAAAAGATGCCTGCTGCTTCCAAAAACAGAGCCGTGAGAGTGATCCAAAAAAGATGAAGGAACTGATGATGGGAACTGCAAAGCGGGGTGATAATTAGATTCTGTAGGTTCACATTACACATGATTTGATCCTTTTTTATAGTCTCTTTAAAGTAAAATATGATACTAAATTATTTGCACAAACAAAGAGAAAAGAGTCCATAAGAGGCAAAGACTTCAGGGTGATCCAAATCTATGTCATCTGAGCTGAAATAAAAGGCAATTTTGTAATGTAACTGCACCAAACACACTCATATTTAAAAGACTGGCCTGTGGTGCTTTACACTGTGTCAAAGCAGTAATGGGAGAGATAGAGTGAAGAATAAGGATGGAGGAGTCTTTTTGTTTAGGAGTGTGAGGATGCTCTTCATTTGTTGTATGTCATGTTACATCCTTAAAAAGATGAGGTGGTGAATAGAGGGAACTCACAACAACGCGGGCCTGCCTCTCCTTCTCCTGCTCAGCACGGACCCTCTGCTGTTCAGCCCTCTCACCACGACGCTTCTCCTGCACATCCATGCCCACAAAAACACACACAGTGTAATTGTTTGCTGGCCAGTGCATCGCTCCAGTGATGTGGTTTTCCTGGAAGACTTACGATCCTGTTAACAAGAGCGATGAGCTCCTCCTCGTCCTTCTTCCTTTGAATGAAGTGGGCCTCGATCAGAGACTGCAGCTCAGTCAGATCCTTCTCCTGACGCTTCCTGTGGATGTCCTGCAGTCACAGACACACGCTTGAATTGGCACGCTACAGTGACTGCGTTTCCAGTGAGCAAAACTCTAATCAAGTCTTGAACAAAGTCTTTAGTTTACAAATGTGTCTGGCGCTTAAAAGGAAATCAGTCACTTACATCAAAATCGACTTTTTCTCCCTCTGGGATCTTCGGTACAGCTATAGGTGCAGCAAATGCCCTAAAATAACATTTCTAGGTTAGAAGAAGAACCAGTTAATCACTAGTTGATATATTTGGATCAAAATTAACAAAATGAAAGACTTACTTTGGTTTGGGTTTGGTGTCATCTATATAAAAAAAAGGGATAATCACAGTTACTATTAGCACCAAGTCATTGTCTTTATTTTATCAGTTTAGCCTTAAGTAAAATATTAATCAGTAAACTACATTTGTACTATGAAATCTGCAACATATCTATTTGTCTGAAACAAAATTCACTCATCCTAACTCTCTCTATAAGCTGTGAAAGATTAATTTATTAATGACCCTCACTAATTCAACAGTAAAGGGACAAACAGACTCAACACACTCTGACAAATGCACTGTGCAAGTATTGGAACTCTAGATCATTCTGGGCAGTGGCAGACTCAGGCTGTCTGAGGGGCAAAAAAATCAACACCAATGAACAACCATCACCATACAGGGCACATTATCATGTCATCATGTTTTCTCCACTGGAAGGGCACCCTAGAGGAACCTGGATCACATTTTCTCTACTGGGAGGGCAAACTAGAGGGCTTGTCATCAAGTTTTCTCCACAAAAAAGGCACCCTAGAAAGAACTTCATCCCATTTTTTCCAATGGAAGGGTACCATAGAGGGCACTTTACTATGTTTTCTCTACTGGAACAGCAGAGTCATCAAGTTTTCATCAAGTTTTCTCCACAAGAAAGGCACCCAAGAGTGCACTAGGGCACTTCTTCGCGTTTTCTCCACTGGAAGGGCACTCTCGCATTTTCTTGAACATTAGGCCACCACATAAAGTACTTTATTAACTTTTGTTGTGTTTTTTTTTTTTGCCCCTCCCCAAGTCCACCAATGTTGCTGGATTCTGTTCATTCCACTAAGTCAATATTCTGACATGCAATAGCCTTTTCTGTTACAAAAACTGAGACTACTATGGACTGTCTGTAGTTATTTTATGCATGACATTGAATACATTCGTTTGCCATAATATGAGCAGTATGTGTAACAGAATGTGTACCACCATTTTGAAACTGAGTAGGCTCATTATAAGGTTTTTTTGTCATAGTCTGCCAAAAACTGTATTTAAAAAAACAACATATGCTTTATTTTGGCAGGCAGTGTGTCTGTGAGCATATGTTGTACAGTGCAGCTACAGCATTGATCTTCAGTAAGTTACCGTACCTTCATCTGCAGTTGGAGACTCTGCGGTAAAGGACATAAGGATATGTTAGTGCATCAGCTGGCAGAATCCAAATGGATTTGAAAATATTGAAAATATATTAATAGTATTTGAAAATACTATTTCACTCGGGTCAGATACCTGCTTTACATATTTTGATATGAAACTCTTGCCTGTCAGAGAGAGAAATAAAAAGTCTAAACAGATTCAGTATGCCTTGTCATACTGGGTTGTACTCTGGGGATTTTCAAGCCATGAAAGCTTTATGAGTTTACTTTCAGACGGTGGAGGCAGTTCTTTTATAAAATCGTATTTCCAGAATACATGTTAAGGCATGAGGAAGATATTAACACCACATATGGATTTATCCGTGAAAGGGAAAACCAATATTACTATTTCCCACAAATATCTCAGCACAAGATCTTCTTCCCTGAACTGACTGTAAAACAGGTGAGAGGCACAAACAGAGTGATATAGTGTTATTTAGTCACACCACGCATGCAAGTTTGAACAGAGAGACTATGAGTTACCTTCTTCTGCAGGCTCTTTGTGAAGGTAATGTGAACAGGCAGTTGATCATAATCAATGCAAGAAAGAGCTCATCAGTAAATGTCATGGTATGATTCAACCAAAATATACTTAAAGTTAAAGAAAATAAGCATGTATGTATATATTTGTTGGACCTCTGAACACTGTTATACTGCATATATTATATTACAATAGTATACAACAGTAGATAAACTTGATTACCTTCTTTTGCAGGCTCTTTGTGAAGGTAATGTGAACACAGTTGATCAGTGACAACAATCATAATCAATGCAAGAAATGGAGAATAGATTGTCAGTAAATGTTCATAGCATGATGTGCTAGCATGTTAATGTTACCTAGGAGTATATAAAAGTTAAAGAATTTGCCCTGTAAGAGATGTCATATTTAGAAGTAAAATGATGTTTTATTGACATATGTATACAATATATTTGTTAAAGCTGGACCACAAACACTGTTATATTGTATATATTATATCACAACAGCATGTAACAGAAAACACTCATTACCTTCTGCTGCAGGCTCTTTATAAAGGTATTGCAGGTAGGTAAACAGGTAGTTGATCAGGGACAGCGACCATAATCAATGCACAAAATGGAAAACAGATTTTCAGTACATGTTCATAGCATGACTTAACTACAATATTAATATTACATAAGAGGAGTATGATTCAGCCAATATTACAGTTAAAGAAAATAAGCATTTGTCTCATGAAGTATGTCACATTTCAAAGTAACATTATGCTTTATTGACATATGTATACAATATATTTGTTAAAACTGGACCACCAAACACTGTTATACTGTATATATATTATATTACAACACTGTAGAGAAACCTCATTACCTTCTGCTGCAGGCTCTTTGTGAACGTAATGTGAACACAGTTGATCGGAGACAGTGATCATAATCAATGCAAGAAATGGAGAAAAGATCATCAGTAAATGTTCATGGGACTATGATTCAGTCAAAATACAATTTCTAATATAAAACATGTAATATTTTAAAGTAAAATTTAGCTTTATTCACATATATGTTTACAACATATTTGTCAAAGCTGCAATACAATTGTAATACAACAGTTAAAGAAAATCATTACCTTCTTCTGCAGTCTCTTTGTGAAGGTAACGCAGGCAGGTAAACAGACAGTTGATCAGTGAGAGCGATAATAATCAATGCAAGACATGGAGAATAGTCAGTAAATTTTGTTTTGTTCAAATAATAACATGTTTGTTGAAGTTGGACCATTGAACACTTAATATATTATATATATTAAATTGGAGTAAAACAGTAGAAAAAAGGAATTACCTTCTTCTGTAGCAGGAGGTTCTGTGATGTGAAATAATGAAAATATGATTAGATGTGTCACATTGAGATTGAGATCATTTTTCTTTGCAATCATAAAATAAGCAAGAAAACTAGTGTATGTACGACAAATGAGACGTTTTAACATTTTAGAACATTGTCATATCAAATGAAATATTTCAGATGTTTAAACCTCTAAAATGTAAATATTCATCTTCAGTCATTCAATCAATGAAAAGATCTGCAGTCTCAACATTAGTCAGTCCCGATTTTTACTCACATGCAAACAGTAATTTTTGTCTGAGTAAATGTCACAATTTTCACAAAGTAGATCTCATTTTAGGATGAATTAATCAAACACTAACTCAGCAGGCAGCTCGTTGGCAGCCAAACATAGCAGCGATTAGCGAACGCTGAACATAAAAAAGTTAATGTAGGTAAATGAATGGTGCTGAAGATAATTTCTGTCTCCATGCTATTAATATGAAATGGGTATTTACTGTGTGTAATATTTATGATGGCACAGGCAATGCTGTGAGCAGTACGACACATCACACTATTATAAGATCAAGCCTTTTTTCCACAGATGGAACGAATGAATAAAAAATATTTAAAGAGGAGAATTACCTTCAACTTGAGGTGCAGGCCCTTCTACAAAAACATGACAAGAATGAATGAAGCCACATGACAAAAGAAGACATACAGCACTACAATATATCACAAGTTTGTAAGTAAAGAAAAGATAAATATAAATTATTTACTGACAAAAACAAGTCATACAAAGTTTCTTCTTTCAGTGTCTTCATGTCTGAGTGAACAAAATCAGGATTAGTGGATCAATGTGACTCTGGCAAACAGCTTGAGGCTGGGATTTGGTCAAACTCTGAGCACTGTGATATTGTCTCTTGGGATGCGCTGAAAGCAGCACTGCTATCTGACAATCTGAGCAAAGGTAAAAACAGAGAATGATCTGGGATCACAAACTGATGCCCCTGAGGTGTTTGCAACGAGTCACAAATCAAAGTGAAATCTCTACACATGACAGAACAACACGGAAACATGCCAACATCTTTTTACTTAATCCTACTTAAGTAAAAGTCCAGAAGTAATAGCTGGATGTACTTTAAGTATCAAAACTTAAATACTCGTTCTGCAAAATGATCCTACTCTATTTACAGTTCAGTAGTTTAGTCCAGTGGTTTCCAACCTAGTGTTCGAGGTCACAAAATAAATCAGAGAGGTCATGAGATGATTAATATTGTGTATTTCATTTTTGGGCTTTTCTCTAATCTTTTACCTCTTTGGACCTTGAAAGGTTATTAACTGCAGAGGAAACCATTTGCAAAGTTTAGAGTGGAAACATCTCTTACATGACACACGCCAATGTGACCCTGCAACCTTTAAAAGAAGAATTTGACATTTTGGGAAATATATTTATTTGGTTTACCTGCAGAGAATTAGAGGATAGGATTGATACCACTCTCATATTTACGGTAAGTATGAAGTTACGGTCAGCAACTAGTTAGCTTAGCACAGTGACAGGAAACGAGGTGAAGCAGCCTAGAGTATAGTATAACATAATATATAATGAAGTATAGCATAAGTATAGTATAATACAACATATAATAAAGTATAGTATAATATATAGTATAGTATGAGTATAGTATAGTAGTAAGTAGTAAGTACAGTTTAAGTATAGTATAATATATAGTATGAGTATAGTATAATATAAAGTACAATAAAGTACATATTTACACACCTTCACTATAACTACATTATAGTAGTATATATTACATTATATTATTATATTATATCATATATATATATATGTTATATTATAATGTATAACATAATGTATAATATAGTGTAGTATACCATACAATAAAATATAGTATGAGTATAGTATAATATAAAATATAATAAAGTATAGATTTACACACCTTCCCTGTAACTACATTGTACATACTGTTAGCGTGTTCTTGTTTAACACGTCCTGGTCTGTACATTCTGACACTTCCACCGTTGTTTTACTCTGGCTTATGTCTTTGGTTTTGTTACACTGCACTAATGAGAACATTTTAAAAAGAGACAAACAGAAAACACACTCTGCTAGCTTGTTATGGCCTTTATCAGTGACAGCAGACACTGTAACAGCAGCAGACACACCGGAAAAACAAGACGACACACGTGAACCCATGCAGAAGCTTTTACCTTCCTCTTGCTGGATTTCTTCCTCTGAGGAGACATAATCAGGTCAGCCACGTCTAACAACAAAAGCTTGAAAGTGACATTTTGCATTCGAAAGACACGGCGAACGCTCTCTACTCTCTTACTTACCCTCCTCCCTGAAAAGAAAAGAAGAGTGGAAATCAGCTCAGTTTGTCTGCTGATTTTAGTTAAAACACGAGAAACATCACTAAGATGTAATGAAGGTACTCACAGCATCTCCTCGATCACTTCTCCTACTTCAGACATGTTGGACTACCTGCATTGAAACATCAAGAATTCACCACGCTGAAGATGCATTTTTAATTAATAAACTTGCTTTGAGATAAAAGTTTTAATGCAGCTGTCTCTCACACACATTTAACAGACTCTCATCTCTCTTGGGCTCGTTATAATTATATTCTTTTTTAATGTTTTTCTCTCTGTGATTTGTTTTATTGTTTGTCTTCTTGATATTTTCCTCTTTATCTTATCTACTGTAATGTTTTTACGAGCCCTTGAGATTTCTTTCTTTTCCTTTGGACAGATGGTTTGTATCTCTCTTCTTTTCTACTCCTTTCAGTGCTTTTATCATTTGTGCAAACAACTAAACCAAAACACACACATACATACACACATATACACAAATACTTGGCTACACGCTGTGAGATTGGAGCAATTGCAGAATTTGAAATGATTCCACCATGGGCACTGCATGCAGAGGCCCAGGGCTTTAAACAGCTCCAGGCCTAATCCTCAGCCATTTCCTCTTGGCACTGATCAAGGCTGCAGGCAGCCGACTGGAGTCTGAACAGCGCTGTGAAACAGGACTGCATGAGTCCTTCAGGGACGAACCGACGCATCTCAAGCTACGCATATCATCTTGGCTCAGATATGTACACTTGGAAAACAATTTTCCAGGTGCTCAAAAGGCTTTGAAGTGGTATGCTTCAAGAAACGTCCATCATAAGAAGTGTGATTTAGTCTGGTGTTCACGCGTAACAGCTTATTTGTTGTTCGAAAGCAAAGCAATTTAATCTGATTTCAATGCAGTTTCAAAAATCCTCTTGAAATCACACACTCGAATTCGTTAGAGATCAGCGCACTTGTCATGAGGAGCACTGCTCCTACTGTGGAAACTGGCTCTGGATGAGCTTTATAACGTCTGAATAAAATAATGATGTTGTGATGTTGTTGTCTTGTGTTGAGCTTTTCACATTTTTAACAGAATATCTCGGCCTGTGCTGCTTCGTTTTTTGACTCTTCGCGACCAGAAGATCGATACTGCTTTCTCATATTTGAGGTTGATGGATGCTCCAGGAAGTCACTACTCCTGGCCAAGAAATAGTCCAGCACTTAAACCCCTGTAAAACCACCACTTGTCATTTTTACGCTTCAATATTGTGTGTATTAAACAAACAATATGTAACACAATAAAAAGTGAGTTTAGAGGTGCTGGAAGGTGTATTTTTTGTACCTTTGGACAGAACCAGGCTAGCTGTTTCCCCCTGCTTCTTGCTAAGCTAAGCTAAATGCTGATAACTCTTGGCAAGAAAGCAAATAAGCAAACTATTCCTTTAATCTGTTTCTCACAAGTTCAATGCTAAATGACTGGAGAGCCTCTTTAATATCAGAAACCTACACATAAATCTAGTAAATACATTAAATACACATTTTGCTCCAAAAAAACAACAATGGGGTATTTGTGGTCAAGGTCAAGGTTACAGGGATGAATTCAATAAGGCTACGGTCTCTTATATATATATAAATATATCAGTTACATGTCAAGAATATGATTGTGTAAAACAGTCCCTTGGACCATGTTTGTTTCCACACGCTTATAAATCACCAGATCGTAAAAACTGGTGTCAGTCGGCTGAACAGTGGGGGAGAGTGAGGGTCTATTTTTAAGAATAATAGAGTGTGCTTTTGAACAGGTGTGGAGCGACTCCTCCAGACAATGGGTTTGGCTCACCTCACCGAACTCATAGTAAATCAGAGAGCTGGGACTCACATGCGGACAGGCTATTCTTGTCGTGGTTTGGTCAGCTGCTGGTTGGGGGAACATTTTTATAACAATGCCTCTCAGGAGTTTGTCTTGCCTCTGTTGCTCAACATAAAACAAGTTTATTCCAGGTTTTTGGTGATCATAAAGATTTGATATACACGTTCAATAGGTGATGTTAGGATAAAGAAAATTAGCTCCACATCCCCAGTTGCGGCCTCCCTCCTCCTCCTTCGGCCTGGCTCCTGTTCTTTCTTTCCAAGTCGTTTCAAAGGGCCAGCTGCACATTCGATCGCCGCATACCATATTTACACTTTCCCTGTATATGGTTACAGCCCAAAGTCATGCTTCTGTTTAAATCCTGTTACATATGTGCTCAGATTCAAACATTGCGGTGCCTGGCGTCCCTGTGTGGTTGTTACGTGTGTCATCAGACTGAGCAGCTGACGTCAAAGGACGAGGAAAAGGGAAATGTGGAGAGGAGAAAGTGAACACAAAGATAGAAAAAGGAGAAATAGAAGAACACCATCTGGTTGATGAAAAGCACTGACTGGAAACCAAGAAAGAATTCACAGTGTATGCAGGCTGTCATGGCTCGGGTATTAACGTGTATTTGCTTTAAAGCGTGCGGTCAGTCCCCGTTTGGCTGAAACTGGGAAATAACACACAGTCTGGCAGTGGCAGGAATGTTGCGGGTGCTGGTTTCGGCATTAGGCAGCATTAAGTCAAAGCCCAAAGCATGCTACCAACACGGCAGTCTCAGTGGCGAGCTTAGCACCTTCATCACCAGCATATGCACTGCTCAGATCAGAATACATAAAAGAAAAGCCAATGTCTGAGCCGGTTTAATTCAGCATTCATGACATTTGTCAGTGAGTTTTTGTTGAATTTATCAAGCTTGTTTCTTTAAAAAACGCAAATATGAACTCTATTTCAACGCTGATTCAAACACATTACGAGATGTTATTGATCTTTTTGCTGTCAGAGGTCATGCTCATGCTCAGATCTTACCTCCTGTATATCCCTGAGGATTAGCAGCAAGTTCAGGTCTTATTCTTTCACATCCAGACAGAGACAAGTTCAATCATCCTCCCAACCAAAAAGCACACTTAATACAGCCCTGTCCATCATGTGACCACATATCTTCTCTGTGACTGGTTAGAATTGTCAGTTCTATTGTTGGAGGCAAGAGATGAGTTATACCTGAAGAGGAATGCTGCCTTCAAGTGCTCCTCACAATCTGCTACATTTGAGGCCAGAAATTGGAAATACAACTTGTTCCACCTCGAAGTATTATTTGGCTGAAGATAAAAACATATCTTGTAAAGTTTGTTTTTTGAAGGCAGCAGAAGACTTGACAATGAGTGGGTCATTAGTCGGTAATATAAACCAACCTATGCCCAATATTACATGACATGTTAGAGCTGCAACTGACTAATGTTCTTACTGTCAATGACTCTATCATTATTTTTCTGATATTTTAATTTCTAATATGTCAGAAAGCAGTGAAACATATTAAAATAGGTGTAAAAGGAATTTACGTGAATGATTAATCATGTAGTCTATCAAAAATGTCTTAGAAATAACTAAGTTACCAACGGTCAGTCGACTATATGGTGCAATGAAATTGACAATTGTAGTAAAAGGTTATTGTAATGGTAAAAAAAAGTTAATTGAATATATAAATAACACTATTAATTGTTAAGAATTTAAAATTTTGTGTAAATAGAACTTTAACCCTTCACTTTATCAAAACACTTTATTTTTTTTCCCCTTTACCACCAACCAAACAAACCAGCAAGCTAACAAGTGGTACCACCCAGCTTCATAACATTAACTTCATCTTAAAGTGTTTTTATTTAACCTTCAAGGACACAAGTTCAAAATAATCCTTGAGATTAAAGTTAATTTGCTTTAATATCGTTTTCTCACAAACACACTAAAAACTTTAAATTAGCATTAGCTTGCTAAGCTAGCTAGCTTGCCACTTGAGAATATTGAACATCTTTGTTTCACCTCAAATATATCCGCTATACATTACTGTACTACATCAGAATACAGTTCAGTTACAGTTATGTGCACTGGCTGGTGTAGTCTTTATGGCTACAGTTAGCTTCAGCTAAGTAGCTAGCTAAAAAGGCTGATGCTTAGTGTTCCCAGCTAAGTTAGCATGAGGAAAATTGGAAATATGTTGAGTATAAGGAAATGTTGGGGAAAACAGATAAATAATTTAATTCACTCTGCCACAACCCTCCAAAATAGGAAGACTGATAACCTTTTTACTATATTTTGCCAGTCTCGTGGCTCCATCATTGACTCTATGTGCCATAACAGGTTTATACGATATATATAATGTGGTCAATAGTAGGGTGGTGGAGTTATGCAAGAAAACTTAACAATGTGGAATACCTCAATGTCTTTATTGCTGTTGTTGAATCAAGGGTACAATGTTTAAAACATTCATCCAGTTGGAAAACTGCCCACTTGTATGACATTGGGAGTGTTTAGAGAGACTACAGAGAGTGTGTTTTGCATAGGCGTAGCGCTACACAAACAACAAGTGTCTGGTTAAACATGGAAATAAAAAAACATAAAATGGACACAAGGTTGTAAAAAAAAAAAAAAAAAAAAAAAAGACATTATGAATCCACTGTATTAAAAAAACAAACATAAATGTCACATTAAATCACGCTTAAAAGTATTTTGGTCGAGCTCCCCTGCTCTTTTCAGGAGCAATGGAATGTGATTGTCAGACTTTTGAGCAGTAACGTCGATCAATTTAATGCCCCGGCAAACCGTTACAATATAATCAAAGCTTGCGTCGTGCAAAAACTATGAAAGGGAATGTGCTACTTAAGACTACATCAGTGAAAAAGAAACATCACAAGTCTTAATATCATCATACTGTTGCTTTGAGGCTATCATGTACTGTACCTCAGCTGTCATAAATGTTTTCATTGCAATCATAAGGCCAGAAGAATTACATAGTGGTAAATATCCTTGTACTGTATGAGTATCTTGCTATATGCTTAGGCACCCTGGTTTTACTTTGCATGCCCTCAATTAGAAAATTATCGCTGAGCGTAAGAATGTGCATAGAGGAAACAAAGATGTTAAAAGAAGAGTCGGTTTGCCGATTTCCTACGTTATAAAACCTACAGCTCTGAAGCAGCGAAGGCATGTCGTGCACCTGCTTCTGAAGAGGAATGTCTGAAGATTTTAAAGTGATCAAAAAAAGGTACAAAAGCTACAAAAAACCCAGCTAGAAATAGAAAAAGGACAAAACACATTAGAACATAAATAAAATGACATAAAAAGGATAATAAAAGTCATAATGGCCTTCTGAATATTCAACACTCATATCACCACCCAAATTAACTGCCTGTTGGTGAATAGTTTCTGGATACAAAAAAAAGCAAAAAATACCTTTTGTTATGAGTATAAAGATGTTATATAAGATACAGTATGATATTCGAAACATCACATGTGCTAACATATATTACTCAGACCGTTGCTGCACTATTGGTAAAGACATAATAAAAGTGAAATCAGCTAAATTCTAGAAGTGCTTATATTTCTATCCTGAACTGGTGAACGTTGAATAAAATAGCAATGTGTGAAGCTTTTGCTTTAAATATAAATAAAAAAAGAAGAGATGGAAAATGTACTGTAACGAGGGAGAGAACTGATTTCACCCATCTCTTTGGAATGTGGAAACTTCTCTATCAATACTGTCGACACGGAGGACAACAGATAAATTTAATTTGTGTTTTTCTTCGTCTTCCTAGCAGGATTAAGTAATTAGTAATAGCAATTACAAATGTCCAAATTTCACAGCATTTTGTTTCTTTTAGAAAGCAAAAAATCATTGTGCAAAGGCACTATACGTGGCAACCGTACAAAAATATGATGCTGTTTTCGGTACAGTGCTTTGGACAGCGTCTCTCCTGTCCCTCCGTTTTTCGTGGGGTCCCTCTCGGGAATGTGATCATTATTTGGTTCTTAAGACAAAGTCAAAGGAAGAGTCTTGGATTGTCGTGGTCCCCAGCTGTTTAAGTGGCTCCTTCAAGACATTAATGTCCCATACCTGGTGAAAAGACACAAAGCGTCAGTGGATTTATAAGTCTGCAGACAGACGCAGGTTCATGACTCTGACCTTGTGACACAGAAGGTCAAAGTAAGCATCAAACACCACAGTGAAGTGTTGAAGTCATGCAGTTAACATGCAGTTTAAAGGACACTTGATACTATGAGATGTTTACTGCTTTTAGTACGTTCCTAGGTCGAATCTCTTAAAATTGTTACTCCGTTAACAAGAATGCCTTTCAGAGGGATATTTAAAGGGATGTTTACTTGACTGACAGCTCTACTACACTGTGGTGGTTGCTGCTTGCTTGCCCCACTTTAGCTTCACCCACTCAAAACTAGCTCAAATTAAGATTTCCTGGCTCCAAGAGATTGACAAAATGGCAACAAAGCCAAAATCAGATTTGTAAATATCCCTTAGCAAGTTTGTTTAACTAATGTCCGTCTGTCTGTTTGATCCAGACTGAAATATCTATGATGCAACTTATTTCCATGAAATCTGTACAGACATTTGTTGTCCCCAGAGGCTGAATCCTCCTGACTTTGGTGATTCCTTTTCCTCTAGTGCCACCATGAAGTTGATATTTTTGGTCATGAAATTTGGTTCTTACATTTACATAACCCTGGGATGAATTTTAAAAATATCGGTGATGCTGCCATCAGAGCAAAATTGGCAAGACTTATTTGAAGGGGACAGAATGACATTCGACAAATAAATTTGAAATATAAGCTACCACAAACACACTTTTTTAGGTAAGCAGAAACATAACTTTTGTATACTCTGATGAGCATAAATGATAAATATTGAATGAAGCAGTTTTAGTCAATTAAATGTAGACATTGAGGGGAAGTACGAGTCGCATTTAAAGGTTTAAAATGATCTTTAGAGAGTGAGAGTTAGATTTAAGTTGTATTTGGAAACAGTGGTGTTAGCTGACTACTCTAATAGTTAATTTTGAGTTAAGAGGCCTTGTATTAAAACGTATTGTTCTAAATTGAGCACAGGCAGACAGATTTAAATTTCCAACGACACTATTTCCAAAATGGTGAACATTATTTTAGATGTTCTGTATTAGACCCAAGCATGTGGAGAGTATGAAGCTGCTAACTCGTATGTGGTCCAGTTTGGTGTCGAATGTCTGTAAGGTCCCGTAGCGTACTAATACTAGCAAGAAAATACAAAATCTATACAAAGCCTCTGTCATCCTCTGAGTCAGACTGTGATGGTGTGCTAATCTCCAACATACCAGCTCTTAATCTGACAAACCGGGCTGGCAGGCCTCCGAGAGGCAGGACTGTGGTCGAGTGCATGAGTACAGCACAAGTGGACGTGTTCATGAGTGGAAAGGTTGAAAGTTTGGAGTGCCGTTGAGATGGCTGTTGAGTGGGTTTATAGAGGTGAAATCAGTGCGTGTCTATGTGTATGTGAATACGCAACACATCATACAGACGTGTACAGAATCTCTCAAGGCCAAAGCCCCCTCTTCTGCCCTGCTGTGGGAACAAAAGGAGGAGGAGGCTGCACTCAGGTCTAATTTTAAAATAGCAAGCAATGTTTAAATGGCATCCTAAAACGCTGTAGAGCAAAAGGCCAAATGACAAACTGAAAAAGATCGCACGGTCGGCAAAGATAGGGTCAGTTATTAGTTTTGAGACACATGGTGTTGTGTAAATCAAAGAACTGGTGACAAGACGACTTACTTAGCAGGAAGCCACGCCTCCAATCTATGCAAAAATTACAGTCTGAGCTAACACAACTGGAGACACTAACTGGTGGGAAGCCAGTGAGGGATTACATGTTTTTCACTGCATGAACTGATGCGGGTTGGATGTAGAGTTGCAAAATTCCGGGAATTTTCAAAGTTGGAAACTTTCCATGGGATTTGATGGAAATTTATGGGAATTAATGGGAATAAACTGGGAATTTACAAAATTGAAGGTTGGCCCTTAACAGGACCTTAAATATAGTTGGGGAAAATATATTTTAGCATAATCTTCACAAACACAAGACTATTGGAGCAACACATTTGAGCCCATGGACTACATAAAATGAAGTAAGTTTTGATGATATTATGGGGTAAATATATTTGATGTATGGTTTTAATGAAAATGTATTTATACAGTAGATAGCTAGCTGATAAGTTAGATGCTAAATAAGCTATAGCATCATTTCATTGAACATTTGTGATCTTATCTTTACTAATTTCCACCCTACTACCATGTTTGATTTCCCTTGGTGCACCTTACTATATAAACCTTCTGTCTGTTATATGGTATAAATGTTGGTCATGCTTCTATTTTTGTAGCTCATTATCTGGCCCTTTGAAATCAATAAATATACCTTAAAAACAACAACATACTGTCACTACTGGTCGAAAACCTCAACTCATTTTGGTCATTTCAATGTTTTTACTTTGACTAAAGGATTAAAAACTCCTTTATAGGTCGAGAAAATCCCGTCTTTTGGTTTCTGAGAGCAATTAGAAAAATGTAGCCTGCGGCCGAGTTAAAAACAAGGCGGTGTTTCTTTGGTTTTCGAACGTTGACATTTCGGAGCCACAAGTTCACCCGACAACTGCAGTGTGCATGCCCGCATGCCTGCCCAACCATTTGTGTGTTTTCTTGCACGCCCATTCACAAGCTTGACACTTCTGGTGGCTTGTAAAAACTCACCGTTGGCGACTGATTTGGTCTCCCCTCTGCCTGCCACCTGCAAGACACAAAGACGGGAAGGTAATAAGGCAGCAGAGACGCGGACAGATGCAGAAAGTTAGCAAAAACAAACCTGGAAAGCTTTCAAAGTCAAAGCAGCGAGTGCTTACAACCACTTCTGATCCTCCACCTATACAGACTCTTGAACCTATCCAGATCTCCCTCATCATCAGTCATTATCCTGCTCATCTTGCCTTCACTGACATCACAGAATAGCACGGTTAGCTAATGACAAGGTCGCTAACCGCTACCTTTCCTGTCCAGGGCCCTGTTTACGTCAGTGCAGACCACCGACTGGTGCCCTCCAGCTCCACTACTTGCTGTGGCGGACCACAGCCTCCGGCCTGCACTGCAGCTGTTGGCTGCAGGAACACACCAGTACCAGAGTAGGAAAGATGGAAGGAAGGAAGGAAGGAAGAAAGGATAGGTAGGACATCCTTGTCGTACTCTTGTGTGGTTTCACTTCTACTAAGCAGCTATAGAAACACAGCTTTATATATGTGTAGAAATAAAGGTAAGAGGATGTATTCATGTCAGTCTTGTTTAAAAATGTGAGGTGATAACAGTGATTCAGCACTTTCAAGCTGCCGTTCCGCAGCTCAGTTCAGTTCAGCTCAGCTCAGCTCAGTGCGGTGTTTTACTTGTAAAAAATGCTGTAAACAGTTTCTCCATTAGGGCGATATAAAGTCAAGTGAAGTAGTGATTTGTGGTTGTCAGGAGAAAGAGCGGCGATGTGATACAGCCATTTGTGAAAAGCATTCAGCCCGCAGTCGGACAACAGGCGCGCTGTTAAAAGTGTTTTTTTACGACACAGAATTTACACTAAACTGTAATCTTCTGGATTTTGTTGAGTCGGCTTTAACAAGTTATGGGTGTTAATGGAGTCAACGGCGTAATCCTTTAAAATTGGCTTTACTTTGTTCGCTTTGTTCCTTTTTATTTTACAGCACTTAGAACATCTGGCAGACATGCTTTACAAGTTTCAATCCTTAATGCCCTATGTGCATTTTGGAAAGCAACTCATGTTTATTGCTCAGTGTTTAAAATGCAAATAATTACGTCCTCTAAAATGTCTGTGTGTGAAGAGACTGGAGCAACACTTGCCAAAAATCACTCAAATCATGTGAACGTTTGACAGATTTGTCAAATCATAGATCTAATTTTGGACTCTTAGATATGACTGATGATTAAAATAAGCGTTAGCGCCCAAACACAGCAGAACAAAGCGCAGCATTGCCAACAACACAAGAGCAAAAGAGTCGACAGCGTGACAGCAGAGCGTGAGGTCATTCTGTGATAAGTGCTTTGAAGAAACGTGGAACAATTACTCCTTTACCTCTCCAGGCTTATTCCAGATTTAACGGTGAGGTCAACTAGCTATGAGAGTTCTTTGAAACAAAAACAAACAGAAGTTGATTGTTAACTCCCATTGCTGAGAGACACCAGGGTCAAAATATCGTGAGATTATTTTAATATTCCTACTCCATCGCTTTAAACAGGAACGTTTTTCTTGATCGTCAACAACTGGAAAACCATGAAAAACCACAGGAAATCCTTCCAAGACCACAAACCAATTTGGCATCATTAAAACTTCATCTGGACATACTCCAGGATGTGTAATGCTCACTTGGATTTTCCCCAGAGGGTGAGACTGGCACTCTTTCTTCATGATACCAGACAGTGAATAGCTTCAAATGAATAATAGCTACCTTGGTTGGAGAGGCGCCTTTGTTTTCCCATAGACTCCTCTTGTTGGTGACGTCAACAGGCTTCAGGTCCTGTTGGAGAGACAGCAAAGACAAAGCGTCACATCAGCGGTGCTCAGAGTGTGGGTCAATTTGAAAAGAGTCATCATATTGTGGCAAATGACAGAGCACCTGAGATGTGGAGGAGAGCTTAAGGAATGAGAGCAAAGGTTGACAGACACTATCAAGCAGAGAGGTGCTTGTCTAGAGGAGGTGGCTCTCTCACTGTGAGTCTGAGGCAATCCTCTTAAAGACGCTCATCACTAAATTCAGGAAAGACCTATTAATATTTGTAACGCTGGATAGAAGCATTAAACGGCAAAGGCGCTCCAGTTTTTGAACCTTTTGGCTCTCGTTTGGAAATACTCACATCTTTTCATATCCTCAGTCTGCTGTGTGTTACCTTTTTGAGCCATAACCCGTGACATGGAAAGCTCTAACATAAATACTTGGGTGAAATATAGGTAGGAGTAAAGAAAAGGCATGATACACATGAGCAGGACTGAAAAAAAAGTCACTCAAGGGTGCTTTCAGTCTGCTAGCAAAGCTTATGATAAGCTTAAGGTAAAATACTTGAGTGACACTGTATAACAAACTGATGCCAAGTCTATAATATCCACATGTACTGTGTCTGTACATTATGACAGATGTAAGAGTGGACTGAAGCGAGCTTAGACTGTTTATCTTGAGGCCACCAGGTGGTGCCAGACACAACATGACTTACCCCGTTGCATCATTTGAAAATGATTATAAAACATCTACTGTACAGAACCTGACCAGCAGTAATTGTGACATTGTCATAATAATACTGCGGGGCTGAGTACTGCAGACTATTATGAGATGGAGCAGTGTTTGTTGGAGTGATTACAGCTCAGCTGTTACAGGCTTGGATGTGACTACTGAATTCTTCAGACAAATATACATAGACGTCCTCGAAAGTTTTAAAACAAAGCAGATGTTGCATTCAAGTGTAAAGTTGTGTCTCTCCTCCGACTAAAAGCAGACACATCACTTAACGCCCCCTCAATGTAACATAAATAAAAAATATCTTAAAGGACCAGTGTGTAAGATTTAGTGACACCTATTGGTGTAGTTCCTGATTGCAACCCCCTTGCCACACCCTCTTCTTCCTATCATGACAGAGAAACTATGGTGGCCAAGTGTTTAGTTTGTCCATTCTGGGCTACTGTACACATTCAACATGGTGGACTCTGTAGAAGAGGACCCGCAGATATAAAAGGCTCAATCTAAGTAACAGAAACAAAACAATTCTCCTAAATTTGACACACTGGACCTTTAAAGCCCCTTCAGACTTTAAGTATTTGTCTGTAACATTTTACATTCATGACGAAATGAGCTAATAATTTAAAAAACATCTTAAAGTATTTCTGAAGAGTTTAACTCAGCTTATCTGCTTCTTCAGGACTGTCTGGGTGTGGTTCGACCAGATTTGTCCAAACGAAACACCAACTGTCATCAGAGTCTGATTCAAATGTTGCTCAATCGTGATTCGTGCACGAAGTATGTGACATCAAACTGTACTAAGCCCCACCCACTTCAAACCAGTTAGAAAAACACAGAAAAACAGAACTCTCTCATGTGAAATACCCAAAATTATCTATCTAACTTCTATCTAAATCTAACTTGGGGATTAATTTGTGTGTTCATGTTGGACCCCATTGCTTATAGTAGCAAGATGATGAGGAAAATATTTAAAGTCAGTGTGTAGAGAGATAAACTTAATAAGTTAAAACAGATACAGTAAATCTACACAGAGGTCAATAAACCCAGCTGCGTCTGCTCTGTAGCAGTTTTTTTTAAGCATTTCTCTGCAGGGCCTCGAGCTGTACAGTACATGTACTGTACTTCCTGGCAGTAGTGACAGGGGTTGCTACGGTGACGACCTACCGCTGGCCTTCCTCCTGACGTTTTGCCGCTCTCCGGGGTTTTATTCAGCCAGTCGTTGATGCGGCCTGCCACGCCTGTCTTCATCACAGCTGCTTCCTGTTTGGATAGGGTCAAAGGTCAGCTAAGCCTGGTCGTCATCGTCAACGGGGCCAAGCAGGAAGTGCCAGTGAATTGGGCTCTTTCCTCTCTCTCTGCTCTCGTCACTCAGACACACAAAGTTTCATTAACTTTCTCACAACCTCCACCACCTCGTCTTTTACCTTGAACGTGCTCCCACCACTTCCAGGTGAGCTGAACACGTTGCCTTTCTCCCACATGCTCTTGATGCTTCGTATGCTGTCGGTGACCATGGGCAGATCAACCGCTCCGGAGCGAGGGGATCGAGACTCCTTGTTCTCTCTCTGCTGAGACAAAGTGGTGGGTTTAAGCTGGTGAACAGCAGGGATGGCTGCTCTGATAAAAAGCTCAGATACCTGTCTGTTTTGTTAAAAAAAAAACCCTCATAGGCTAACAATAGCAGAGTCTTCACAGTTTGTAGTCAAGAAAATCAAAATGAGTCAAGTTATTATAAGTTTTGACTCCAATCACAGAGATGATGCTAACACATAATCAGGCGTTTTTGTGACAGCCCTGCAGTTTTTGTCTTGACCGGTCTTGAAATAAAATCCTCTCTGTCTGAGACTGAGACCAGACTAAGTGAAATGCAGTTGATTGCAAGACAAGACCAAGACCTTCAAAAAGTTGTCTTGAGACTGCTCTCAAGATCAAGACCAATCTCGAGTACGACAGCACTGATTATAACTGATGTTTTTGTGTATGTGTTACTGTGAGAGGTCTTTCTGGAGTTTGATATATTGCTTCCTCTTGTTATCCTAAGTGGGACAGGCCGAATGTTTTGCTTGACACAGAAATAAAAACTACAGAGTCAACCTCGTGTGTCACTAATGTGGATGCAACACTGCCTGTCTTTTTGCTTTTTTACAGTCGAATAAATGCTAACCTGAGCAGCCGAGGTGTACTGCTCCAGCCTGTTGTCTATCTTGGACACCACAGGAGAATGAGACATCTTCACTGCACTGCTGGGCAGAAACAAACAGTTAGCATACGCAGCATGGGACCACTTTGAATATTATACACAGTGCGGTCAAGCATTTCATGTTTAGCGCCTTGAGAGAAGACACTTCCCCCCCAAGTGGGGATTGAAACTTAAACATTTTTCTAGTTCAACAAATCAGGACTGCGAGGCGTCCATGCTCAGCTTTAAGGTTTTGTTTTTACCTTTTCTGTGCCGACTTGTTCAGGAACTCTGCCCTCTCCCCGATCTGTTGAGAAAGGTTATTAGAGCTCTAGGTTAATTAATATTGCAGTAATGTTCCACACATGCAAACATCACATGCAACATTTTCCTTTCACCCTTCACTAACCTCAAAACAGATGTTCAACCCAACCCTCCTCTTGATTTCCATGCTTCTATCGCTTCTTTATTGTTTGTATGAGTAGTGTCATTGTAAAAGCCGCTCCTGACTGGAGTTCATACGTCAATATGATCCTGTATTAAGTAATTACTGCTCCTTATATGATTCATAACTTAAATAGCATTATGTACTTAACTTTCTTGCCAATACTCATTGAACTACAGTAGTATCTTTTTTGTCTTCATATGTTTAATAAGCTGGATTCTCCTGACCAGCAACACACAATATAACTGATTGTTCCCTCCGTGTGCAAAATGCTCTAAAAGACATGCACACACATGCACAAAAACACACACAGAAAAAACACAGCAAATCCCCCCCCTCCCGTATCTCTGCCGCTGGACTGTGGGAATCTCAGAGGATTGTTTATGATATACGTTAAAAAAAAAAGAGAGAGGGCAACACGTGTTCCTTAGACGCTCACAAAAAAACCTTTAAACAGACAAAAGAAGAAAGTGCAGAAAAAGCTCCCTCCCTGTGAAAAAGAACCTTGCGCTCGCCTGCTACCGAATGTGGGAGTTCCCAAAATACTCCCCGACAGGAAATTCCCCATTCTCAGATGCGTTTTAAAGAGCTGTAGCCATTCGAACGCAGTTACAGTAATCCTGTTAACCCTAATCGCTTCCCTGCACCCCCATTCTGTCCCTCTGTCCTTCTCTTTCAGAGAACACTGTACTTTTATCTACAGTACAGAGCAGGGTTATGCTGCTTTACTGCTGATAGCATGTAGGCGAGCTCCTGGGACTTTGTGTCCCACTGGGAGGTTATTGCTGATAGTGAGGTATATATTTCTCTGTGTTTTAGTGTAATGGGAGCCATGATATGGCAGCCGTTGGGCAGCAAAACACATGAAATTTATTCTCAATGGCATGTTTGCAGTTAGACAGGAAAATGTTAAAATGGGTCTCCTGAACCTGTGGCAACACATAAACACATGAATCCATTTTCTTTTTTTTTTTAGATTATTTTTTTGGCCTTTTCAAGCTTTATTCTGATAGAGACAGCTGAAGAGTGACAGGAAATGTGGGGAGAGAGAGATGGGGAATGACATGCGGGAAAGAGCCACAGGCCGGACTCGAACCCTGGGCTCCCGCAGCAAGGACTGAGCCTTTGTACATGGGGTGGCTGCTCTACCAACTGAGCTAAACACTGCCCCATGAATCCATTTTCATGTGTTCTGTTCCTGCTTTCTTCTGCTGTGATAACCAAAACACTTTTTAAAGCTGCACTAATGAATATTTTTATATCAACAACTGGGTCAAATAACTAGCGCGATGTGATCGGTGTTACTTAATTACTCCCTCTTGGCTCAGAGCTGATTTGTTTTAGCATCTTTCAGCTTACTGTTTTGGTTTTACTTTACTGTTTTGGCTCATTCCAGCTGCTGTTTTCAACAAAAAAAAGCTCTGATAAACCGACAATAACCAACCTGCCCAGCACCAAACACCAGACAGATAAAGTTAGCGATTAGCTAACTGGTACATGCAGGAGTTGGTGGGCTAAAATGAGGGTAATTATTGGATTTACATTCACTAAGTGACCAAAAACACAACTCCAAATGATTGCTAAGGTTGTTCTGTATCTGCTGGATGGTGTAAATAACACTGACAGTATAAAAAATGGACGCCGTATGCGCAACGTCACCTACAGGTTTCAGACGAGCCGTTTTGAAGCTCAAAATATGTGTCTCTTACCACCGTTAGTTTGCAGTCTTGCCCCTTCCTAATCCAAAAATAGGCAAAGACATGGATCATCGATGGACTTAAAGCGGGCTGAACGACGCGTGGTTGCTCAAATAAGCCTGTAACAGCACAAACCGGTCAATGAAAGTAGCCACACCCTTAATTACGCATAACTTTAAGCCTTAATATAATTTGAACAGGTGAATTATATAAAAATTCAGTCTCAGTACAGTTGTCATGAACGGGGAAATTAGCTATAGAGACCAAAACTGTTTTTTGTACCAGGCTGTAAACATGTTTATTTCTGCTGTGAAGTTGGACATTTTAACATGGGGGCTTATGGAAACTGACTTGTTCTGCAGCCAGCCTCAAGTGGACGTTTGAGGAACTGCAGTTTTTGACACTTCTGCATTGGCTTCACTTCACAGCCACAGAGGTTACTGCTTGGTAAATAAACGTCTTTTGTTGTTATTGTATCAACTTTATCAGGTGTTATGATATATGTAAAAAAAAAAAGAAAAGGCTTTAAATGTTTTAAATATATTAAAACTAATTTAAGATTGAGTTTTATCTTGTATTTTTGGCTGTCTATACACCTAGAAGCAGTTATCTCAGATGCAAAATGGTTCTCCTGTTCAATGTAGAGCATGATGAAAAGGTTGGAAGATAAAACAACACAAACACAATGCAACTATATTATGACCTTTCATATTATGACCTGTCATAATATAGTACACAACACATGTGTGTACCACACACAGATGAACACACACACATACATGAACACACATGTACCTACAGTGAACATGATCACAAAGTAAAGCCGTGTCTTGAGTGCAGCGGGATGGAGAATTACAGTTGAACAACATTATTTACAGAACTGACCACAAAGAAATAAAGTACTCGATTGGAGCACAATCAGAGCTCACACACCATTACAGTCGAGCCTCGAGTCTGGAGTCTCACCGGGACATGCCAGATGGATATTACTGCTAACTGTCACTAATTAGATTTTCTCCACTGGCTGAAAATCCCCCTCGATTTTCAGTGTGTGGGAGTTGGCTTTTGGCAACACTGGAAACATTTATTCACATTTGAGTTGATTAAACGTTCCTTCACCGTGACAACCATTTATCTTTGGACGAGGTGGGGAGGGGTACGCAACGGGTTGATTCTGGTTGCGTTTCACAGTGCAATGTTTCTTGTGACAAACAGGTTAATGAGTCAGCAGAATCTCAAAGCGAACAGTGATATAAAATACAGAGAAATCTGCCAGGAGCTGACTTTTCCCTCTCAGAGTTCAGCGAGGCTTTTTTGTATTTATGAACACTTTCATCTCAGTCAGATAACACTTCATGCAGAGAGCTAAAAGAGGTGAGAGGGGCAGATGCGGGTCATCTGGCACTTAATCTCTCCAAATATTTTGAATATTTAGCTTGAGCTTTGCTGCACTGCCGGATGAGTGGGATTTGCAGGTTTTTGTAGAACTGTTATATTGACTCCATTATGCTGACAACTGTGCTGGAGAGGATACAACTACAGAGAGAAAAACACAACACAGGCAGAGTGCTTTATAGTTACAATTGTTTAAAGTATTGAACTGAATTATCTGATTAAATGACTGTTCACGAAACCCCTCCCTTGAGCTGCTTAGCAACCGTAACTAGGCGCGACAGCATGAGTGTGTAGTAAGAGCAATAGTCAGCATCGTTTTAGTTTTTCAAAAGCTTTTCAAAACCAAAAACACCAAAACAAAAACTGTTTTTTAATAGCGGGCAGCTTTAACATAAGCTAAAATCATTAGCATTTCTGGCTAACAGGCGTATAGCCTACAATAGCAACTGAACATTTAATGAGCTAACTAGTTTATGGGGGTTAGAAAGTTATAAGACATTTACTGCACAGGTCTAGTATTTTAGAATTAATAATGCTAGCAGCCCTGCCCTGATCTTTATTGGATTTAGCAGCCAAACATTTACTTAAGACAAAAAAAGTCTGATCTTACAAGTTTCCTAATCAAGCTTATATTTCCGCTGATTATGTTTACTGTTGAGGTTGTAGTTTGCAGTAGTGTTAAACATTTATTTTATTATATTGAGAGGTGTTTCTAATATTATGGCCACCCTGTGATGAATGATGTGAGTTGTTGAATTGGACCACATTGGATTGTACACGTGTACCTAATGAAGTGGCTGGTGGATGTATAATACCAGGTCGAACCAGCTCTAAAATGCAACATAAGAACTTCTATGTGGATCAACAGCTGGGGAAGCTGTTGAGACATGTAGCTTTAGCCTCATGTCTTTTAGCTCATCAAGTGCATATATAAGGCTATCCTTTAAAAAACACTCAGGTGGAGCACTCTTGTAGAGTGTCTCTCCATGTTACAAAGGCTCAGTCATTACCAGGGTTCGATTTTAACCTGGGGCTTTTTGCTGCATGTCATCCTACCTCTCTCTCTTCCCACTCTTCAGCTGCCACTTTCTAACAGAGCTAGCTCCATCTGAATCTGCCAGTAACAACTGTCATTTCAGAACAAACTGAATCACTTGAAATCAAGGACAAGGAAACACTCTCCTGTTGGATGCAGGGCAGAAGTAGGAGGTTAAAAAATGTCAGACTGACCTTCAGAGAGGAGCCTCGAGGGCTGACACACTTGAAGGGTCTGTCCTCCCCGTCCATAGTGTCTTCCACCTTCTGTCTCTTCTCAGCTGCCTCTGCTCTCCTCCTTTCAATTTCCTCCTTCATCTTCCTCTTCTCCTCCTGACAAAGACAGATGTGTTTAGAGTCAGGGGCACTTCAGCATACAAAAATTAGAAAGAAATTAAGTAGCAATCCCTGTCATCCTTGTCATTTTTTATTGTGCAGCATCTCTCGGGTTGACAGCGGAGAGCTGCTTTCTGTTAATTCACTTGAAGCGTACGTAGGTGGCGCTCTGTCCTTTGCCAGCCCAGCCATGCCTGATATTGCTGCTCATGCTGCCTGCCCAGTCATCTTGTATTTACTCTAAACAAACCACCGTTGCTGCTGGAAACCTAAAACACGTTTCCTGTGCACCAGCGGATTTTGCCTGGGAACGAACTAACAGGCCCAGAGGGTTTGGACCGGCATCATCTTTCAAGAACAGGGGATAAGTTTAATGTCACAGAGAGAAATGTGTTTATATTCTAGATTAAGTCATCAACATTACAGACAAGCAACAATCAGGAATGCATCCGACCTAGACACAATAGATATGTACCACTTTCTAATTGGTTTACCTACTTTATCTAATGGAGCAGGTCAGGAACTAATTACATTACTCAGAGAAAATTCTTATTTACAGTGATTGCCAGCCTCAGGAAAAAAAGCCATTCTGAAATGCTCGAGACATGCAAACTATCAACAGTTTTTTACAGTTAATGTATGAACCATTTGTACTGTATTCAGAAGAGGACCGGTGCTTGGCAGTATATCAGCCCTCTCCAGCAGCCTTGTCTTGGTTAATTAGTCTCTCTGTATCTCTGGGCCATCTTTTAATTACAAACCAAAAAGCCTCATTAACATCACACAAGAGGAGAAGAACAGGGGCAGAAAGCAAGAGATGGGCCGCCACATTTGGAGCCAAGATCGCCAAAAAAGACCAGTCAGGGTAATGGCGAGAATGCAGGTCCTTCGGAGCGAGCGCATGAAAGAATAAAAAGGGATCGCGTGGTTAAATACAGATGTGAACAACACGTAGGAAGGTGGAGGTTATCGCATTTGAGATACGTGAGGATGAGGTCATCATAAGTGGAGGAAGAAGGAATGACATACATGAGTTACGAATGGGGACCCACATAGGTTCGGTCATGATAACAGTGAAGCATGGAGAGATAACGTCACTGCGGTGCTAGTATGAGCGTGATGAATGCGTTTCAGCTCGCACACATGTAAAGGCTAAATCAACATGAAAGTGTGGGTGTGAAAAACAAGGAACGAGAACATGAGTTGTGAACTTTAAAGAACAAGAAGAAATGAGAGGAATAAATGAGACAACCAGCTTAAAGTCTACAGAAATTCTTTGTCTAAATATAATTATATTTGGTTAAAACTGTGATCACAACGAGGAAGGATTACATTTTTAATTATTCTTCTGCAGCATTACTGTTCTTCAGTGGGTGTGATTTCTGTGTTTTAGCTGATGTGAGTGCTGGTAATTTAATTTGTGCAATATCTGTGTTGGTGGGAACTAAACATTAAGTCACTTTGGTTTCACAGCGGGGGAGCCTCAAACTGTTTGCTGTTAGTTTTACTCTTAGTTCCATCTGAGATTTGAATACTCCATGCATTACTTTGGCGTTAGTCCGAAATACGTTACTCCGTACGCTACTCCGTACGCTACTCCGTACGCTACTCCGTACGCTACTCCGTACACTACTCAGTACACTACTCAGTAATACGTTACTCCAAAATACATTACTCTGAATGTTACTCCGTAATACGTTACTCCATATTATACAACAAGTAGGTCCGACAGAGCAATCTGATTGGTCTAGACGTTTAGAATGTGCTTTAATCAGCATGACAGCACACCTGACTCATCACTAAAAATATCACTCCGCCATCTCCATGGCAACATTGTAACGCTGAAGCTGAAGAAGAAAACGGACTTCAATAGCAATATAATATATTGTTTTGTTAACTTGTCGTTTTAACTTAGTTTGGATGAATGGTTGGAAGACGACGAAAATAACTCTAAACAAAACGAGAGGTGTGTGCCGATATCAAACAAGGAGCTAAATCAACTGGAGTTATCAAGAAATGAAGTCAGTACCTCCCGGTCAACTTCTTGGGCAGTGAAATGTTTCGAGGACTATTTCAAACAGACAAACCAAACTGTGGATTTTACAACAATTAGAAAAGAAGATCTCAACATTATTCTCCGTGAATTTTCGATTAGAAGTCACCAGGGTCAGTACTATTCAATTAGTAGTTACGTCGCGTTGAGAGCTGGCATCAACCGTTTTTTTAACGACCCTCCATATAGTCGGGCATGGTGCATAATGCAAGACAGTGAGTTCACCACATCAAACAACGTCTTTAGCGGACTAACTGAATTTCTCAGGAGAGCAGGCCATGACAAAACGGACCACCACCCTGCGATAACTGAAGAAGACCTGACCAAACTAAGAAACTCAATGGCAATGAACCCAGATACACCACGGGGCCTTGTAAACAAAGTGTGGTTCGACATACAACTACATTTTGGGAAGAGAGGAAAGGAGGGTCTCAGAAAATTGACACCACAGTCTTTTGTAATTAAACAAGACTCAGCAGGTGGGTTTCATATTAGCATCATACTAAAAAAATAATAATATTAATGGGTGTTATGAAGAAATTAGTTATATAATTTCTGCTTTATTTCTACTAGGCACCAAATATGTCACACTGACCTTCAATGAAGAAACTAAGAATCACAAAAACTATCATGAAAGGGATCGCCAAAGCAGAAGAGGGGTTATGTTTGAAGACCAAGGGAATGAATTATATCCAGTTAAATCATTTGAAAAGTATCTGTCTAAAATCCCAAAAGAGGCTAAAGCGTTTTACCTCCATCCAAAGAGAGGAGAAAATTTAGGGGATGTGTGGTACTCTTTGGAGCCGATGGGAGTCAATTACCTGGGGTCCATGTTGACACGCATCTCCAAAGAAGCAGGCACATCAGTGATCTACACAAATCACTGCAACAGGAGCACCACTATCCAGAAACTGGCCGAGGCTGGACTGGAAGCCAGAGAAATCATGTCCGTTAGCGGACACAAGTCAGAGAGCTCTTTAAACAGCTACTGGGCACCTTCTCTGGATAATCGTAAACAGTGGAGCAATGTGCTTTGTGCCAGCCGTGGAAACGTCAGGGGCTCAAACACCAGCCCCTCAAACGGCTCTACAGCACCACCTGCTAAACGCCAGAGATCCAGCATGGACTTTATGGTGAGCTGCTTCAACAACTGCTCTTTTAATGACAGTGTACAATTCAACTTCTACAATTAATGCGGACTGATGCTGTTATTGCTCCGTGGTGATGTAGACACTGGTGCTGTTGTACTGTATTATATGACTTAACTGGACGCATATGCTGAATTATAATTAATTAATTGCTAATGAATATGAGAAAATGTAGAAAGAAAACTCTTGACATCCTTAAAATAGGTAACATGTAAATGAATCTTAATATGTACACTTGGGATCAACTTAGTAATAAATCTGAATTTCAACTTTCTTTAATGAATATTCTGTGTGTTATGGAGCTGTTAGACTGCCTCGTTAATACAGGTGTGTACCTCGTTTGTGTGTAGCACGTCGGAGATCAAAAAGTTTAGTGAGCTCAGAGAAAATGTTGTTTTTAAAGACTAAAGGTGGACTAATATGGACTGAAGAGGAATATTTCGTTAGATAAAAACACGATGTTCATTTTGGAAATGATTACATCAATCTTTGTTCAACACATTTTGACTTTTGGACTTTAAAACGCTGTGGAGTTACTGAAAATGTTTGGATCATCCTCCATCAGCTGTGCCAGTGAGTCGCTGATACGGCGCTAGCTTCAAAATAAATGTGAAGTTAGGAGGCCAATCTATCCATGGAAAAATATCTTTTTCAGCAGATATCTTAGTCACTACAAGACTGAACTAGCAAAGCAGTTTAGTGTTTATATGTGCGCTATTTATTCAGTTGGGAAACTCCAGGATCTCCATAAACTTTGACGGGACGAGATAACGTCTCCGTTGCTAGGTCGTTACTAAGGCTCGGGCTACTTGCTGGAGTAGTGAACTGTGTTCCATTACACATAGGAGTCTACTGCTGTGACTCATTGTTTTCCAGGTATTAGTCAGGCCCCGTGTATCTCCATAGAAACAGAGATCAGAACAGAAACGGCAAGCAAAGAAATGTTTCTTTTGAGAGCAAATCGCCCCAAAATATGATTATCTTTTGATTATATATTTTATTTTAGTTGGTAATTGTTGTATAATCGCAATATTACACTTAAGGGTGTGCTTTAACTTATTATTGGCACTTCAGTGACGCTAACGGACCTTGGCGTCACTGAAGTGACGTTAAAGCACACCCTCTCGTGTAATATTGCTTAAATACATTACTCTGTAATACTGTACGTTACTCCATCATTTGGTACTATGGGCACTTCTCACTGTTATTTCAAATTTTACTCGGTGATACGTTACTCAGTAATATCTTCTCCGTATGTTACTCTGAGGGCTACTCTATACGCTACTATTAATAGGAGTAGTACTACTACTACTATTTCCTATCACCACAATTGGATCCATGCGAGAGACAGCTAATGCCAGCTAGAACCCCTGTTTTCTATCATGTAGAGCGAATCCAGCACTGAGTATGCAAGAGAAGGAGCTTGTAAATGTCTCAGCAGGTGCTGAAATAACATGAACAAAAAGTAACATCCAGCAAACTAAGCTAACTAGGTCACTTACTTTGCCGATACACACTTTTCTTGACATCCAAACAGTACAATAATGTGTTGAGTGGTTGGAAAGGGACAGATGTCTTGAATTGCCAATGGTACATAACCAGTGCTTAGCATGCAAACATGTTCTATATCAACATTTGTGCTCTATAAGGTGCTTTGTGCTCTGGTTAGCAGTGCACCATGGAAGCTGTCAGCCAACAACTGTACCTACTCAGATCTTTTCACAAATATGTCCAAAAACAGTTTGAAAATGTAAAACTGTGCACAACACCTGCAGTATCATTATAGTTTAGATTTCTTTTTACAAAAAGAAGAAACTGGAGGGAGAATGGTGAATAAGGAGAACTGAAACTTAGAAAAACAGAGCAGAACTGATCAAACAGCATCCATAAACCCTCTCTCCTACCTCCTCTCTGGCTTTCCTCTCTGCCTCCTCCTGCTTCTTCTGCCTCTCCTCCTCCTCCAGCACCTTCCTCCTCTCCTCCCTCTTCCTCTTCAGCTCCTCCAGCTCGGCTTCGGCCTCCTGCTGCTTCTGCCTCATCCTCTCGAACTCCTCGCTCTCCGCGTCGTCGCGGCGGCGCTTCAGCTCTTCCAGCTTGCGCTCCGCCTCCAGGCGGGCGGCGTCGTCCTGGTCGTCACCCACGGACACCTCGGGGGAACGTACGCTGCCACGACTGGGGACGGACGGACACACAAACACGGGTCAGAGCACAAACGCAGATCACAACACAAACAAAGGCAGTGTAAGTAGGACACACAGCCGGTTGACATACAGGTGAACACTTGACATTTGATACAAGCTGAATATTTAAACATTCACTTCAAGGATTTGTTTCTTTCATGGACAAGCAAACATACACGGACAAAAACAATCACCTCTGCAAAGTTAAATTAGAGCACATCTCAAGTTTCATCCACGGTATTAACCGTACATGAGCCATTCGGTTCAAGACACACTCTGCTACTGAATGCTGAACGAAAACAGCTTGTTTGTTTGAAATTCTGATATTCTTTTCAATTATTTTCGAGACACCTCAGGCAATACCTCCATGCTTTTATACTGGACCTGGAGCAGCAAACAATAAATGTCAAACTGCAACATTAATAAGTTCCTGTCTGCTTAAACTGGCCCTGTTCAGCATACGCAAACACTGTGAAGTGTTACATAAATATGAAGATTTCTCCTCTACAATCTGCATTAGTACACTACAGGACATATTTAGCATCCTGTGTTTAACTGTTATGCTGTCAGTCATTCGTTATCATAGCAATATGTGTCTTTTCCTCTTCCTTCTGGATATCTTACTTTCTAAAGCGAGCTTAGTGACAGTGAGCTTTTGGTTAAGTAGTTTGATCTTCTCAACTGACTGTTGAGAACAAGAATATTAAGTTACTGCAGTACTTTTCCACAAACTGGTCAAGTGTAGACAGGTACTGATGTTGCCCAATATCAGTTTCATAAAACAATATTGCTATTTCTTCATCGTTATATTTTAACTGCCAATATTTGGGCATTTTATGTGTCATCTATCACTGTCAAATTAGTTCACAATAAAAGCGTCATCATATTAAAAAACAAGAGGAGACTTAAAGCTACTTTTGAAGCATGTCTGCAAGTTTGAACATATTTTTCATCAACATTTTCATCAGGATTTAAGACTCTCATGGTGCATGTAGACAGGCTCAGGCGGTGGGCGAATTGCAAAACTTTTTATTTTGCTTATTAACCAGCCTTGTCGATGCCGGCGCTCGTTCACCCTCATTCACTGTCTATGTCTGTCGACCAACACTCGCTTTCTCACGCTCAAGTCAGACACACAAACGGCAGAGAGAATCCAGTCATTTTTCAAAATAAAACACCCCATGCAAAACAGCCAAAAGCAAAACACGTTAACTACGTAGCATATTTACACATTTAGAAGCACATAAACCGAGGAAAATGACCAAATCTGAGTAAGTCTGCCGGGCAACACGCTCTGCTTCTGAAACTCTCCAGGTGGGGTTAGAAGTTGCGTGGATGGCGAACCAAAACAGTGTCACGCCCGCCACGTGACAGAGACGTCCCCGGTGGGGTTGCGGGGTGACTGTGGAGGTTTGACTGGTCTGATTGGCGGCCGTAGGCGTGATGTCGGGCTGCGTTTTTCAAAAAGCTGGATCCAATGCAACTTCTCTTTGGAGAAGAAGAAGTTGGAGAAGTTGCAGCCTGCACTGCTGCTTACGTAATGAGTACCAGCCAAGTGGGAAAACACTGTGAGAAAATATTGTATTCTGGCTGTAACACTCATTTTGAGTAATCTAGTAAAAGATGAAAGAAGCTGTTTGGAATCTCACGCACAGACTAATCACATTTAGGTAATAACAGCTGACATATTGGGACATGTATTTTCATGAGTGTTGCTGAAACCAGTTTCTTAAATTATTCATCAGGCCTGACTCTCCCAAGTTTGGCCTCAGTGGAAACCAGCAGGTCACGTGATGTGTGGTGTTGTGTCTGTGTACCTGAGGGTCCTCTCAGGTTTCCTGTGCTGTTTGGGAGCCGCCTCCTCTTCGTACAGCTCTCCGTTCTGCTTCCCCTGCTCCTCCCTCTCCTCTCTGGCCCTGCCTCTCTCATCCACCTGCGCAGAAAACAACCACACCGGGTGAACAAAGATTCGATTGGCTGGGCAGGCCGAGTGGGCGTTGGCTTGACATGTGACATGACGGGACGTCGAACGAGAGCACACCCCGAACAAAATAACACAGAACATCCCATAACACAGCGTCCACTCCAGAATTAGCACTGAGACGGGATTAACTAACATGTGATCACCATGGGAGTGTCTCCAGCTGTATATTCTCAGTCTCTGCCTGTTAACCATCATCAAAAACATGATTCAACTTTTGTAGATTATAATCATTATGTGTCTAAGCCAGTTAAAACCCTATATATTATTAAGCATATTTGCCTATCCAGCACAGCCTATACACTTTTAACAGTATAGAGATTGCTTATTAATATGTAATTACTTGAATTAGAGAAAACAGAGAAACAGATCACAGATAAATGTCTTTTTCTTAGCGGGGAAAGTACAGGCTCGCTTGGATCTTAAAAAAAATACTGAATTTGTAATTTTGGATTTGTAGTCCATCAGGTCATAGACATTTTACTTGGACTTCAGCCTAGCTCAAAACATTTGACTGGAAGTGTACACATGATATGAAGGCTCAGTGATCTCCTCATAATCCCCCTTTGCAGTGAACGCACTCATTATTTTAAATTACACGATGTCCCTCTGCTGCAGTGACTTCTTCTTGGAGTGGAGTCTGTGTAATAAATGTTGCTGCTCTCATAGCTGAGGTGGAAGACATGCAGAAAAAAAAACAAAAACACAGTGACCACTCTGTGATGGTTAGCATTATCGAAAATCTCACTGCGTGGTCGCGACCGCGCCTCGGTTACCAGCAGCTCCGACAAACCACACTGTGACGACAAGAGGTGTCTGGGTAATTTCAACGTCTGGCTCCCGACATAAATCACAACGAGATGAGAGAATTTGTTTTTTCGTGGTTTATTCTCCAAAGATTTCTGTTTACACGTCTAGTGAAAGACGCTGAAGTTACCCAGAGATACTTTCTGTGCTGTGCATCACACCTCTACTGAAAATCTTACCACATGTATGATACCTCATTATCCTCTGAGTGCAGTATCTCAGCTACCTCATTGTCCTCTTCAGTGTCATTTCTGAGTGTCATAGACTTGTAATCTACATAATCATCCTCAGGTACCTCCTCAGGTGCTACTACATCCTCCTCAGCATCCTCTGAATTTGTTGACTTGGCCTTGTTTGAACTCTGACTGACTACTGAATGTGTTTCTTCTTCTTCAGCGAGTTCCTGCGACAAAAAGTTTACAGCAGTTCTTTGAAAGAAAGATCAAGGATGTGCATCAAGAAGTCGATGAATCAATAAAAATACCTCGCTTGGTTCTTCAGTTGATTCCTACAAGAACAAGCGTCACATTCGAAGGGACTGTCAGCGACAAGGAAATATAATGAACGGCCAAAATAACAAGAATGAGCAGCTGACTCACCTGTTCTCTCAAGTAAGACCTTCTCGGTTTGTCCTCCACCACTTCCACTTTCTGCTCCTCCTCTCCATCTACCCCCTCCTCTTCTTCCTCTCCACCCTCAGGAGGAGCGGCTTCTTCTTCCTCCCTCGGCTCCTCTCGCTCCTTCTCCCCTCTGCTCGAGCCGTACGTCTCTGTCTTCTCCTCCTCGTCCTCATTGTCGCGGTAACGACCCCTGCGCCAGGAGGATGGCCTCTCCTCTTCTGCGCTGTTTTTCTCCGTGGTGACGCTGTCGTTGCCCTCGGTCGCGGTCGGGTCCAGCTGCCTCTGTCTCTCCAGCGCCTCCTTCATGCGCCTCTGCCGTCTCTCCTCGCGTTTGGCCATGCGCTCCTGCAGGGCTTGGTCATCGTCGTCACCGCCGCCTCCTCCGTAAGAGCTGCTCACAGTCTCTGTGACACTAGGAGGAGAGAGAGGAGACAAACATCTCACTGTGTGGTCTTTGTTAATGAGGAAGAAGCACTGAGGTCAGAGCAATAGACGTCAGCGGTTAAGAAAATGTGGGCAGGGAATGCATAATATTATCTCGCTTGATCAAGGCCTTTCATAGTTTTTTAACTCTTGGATGTGAGTAATGAATGTGCAGCAGGGTGATGCTGAATGAGCTTAACCCTCTGATGCCCTTTAAAATCCTAACGGTAGAGTACGTTTTTTTTTTAAATTTTTAAACCAGCATCAGTCCTAATCATACATATCAAATATTAATGATTTTCTTTAATTTTTAACCCTTAAATTGCCAAGTTTTTGTCATGATGCACCTCCATTTTATGGTCTAAAAAACACAAAAAATGATTTATTTCAATATACTTCATGCAAACTGGATTATTTATGGTTTGATTTTTACATCTTGGTGTATGTGAAAGATTAGCAGCAATATTTATTTTATTTTTTAAAATATTTTTTATATTTCATAAAATCTTCACTCATCTGCACTTAAAAGCCACAGGCCTCAAATGAAGTGGAGAAATGAGAATTTACATGTTTGATACTTTTATTTGAGCAGGATCAAAAATAGTGTTTTGAATGGGTTTCAATGTGCACATTTATGTGCAAAGGAGTAACAACAGGTCTATTTTAGTCCACGTTGTTTACAATAGGCTAAAAATAAAAAATACATTAAAAAAATGTGATAACACTCAAAAATGCACAACCTTAGCATAGATCATCAACAATATGCATGAAAAAATGATAAAATATGCTAGAAAGTAAACATCAAAGGGTTAAGCTGAAGGTACAAGACAAAAAGAGCAAACGATAACATCGATAACATCGACCTCTGACATGAAACACAATGGAAAATGACAAAACTCAACAAAAGCATAGCCGAGTAAAAGATTCTTGAAGTTTTTGGGACATCATTATCTGACTGACCGCGACTGTGGCGCTGGCCACTGATACCAAAGAAATGTGCTAAAAGAGCACAGACGCTCAAGCAAAAACTTTATCTGGGTTGCGAAAAGAACAAAATGAAATTCTGTGAAAGGAAAGTTTACAGACGGTGTCTGCCTCATTGACTACTGACAATTGTCAGTGCTTAAGCCAATATGTGGAGAATGCAGACTATTGGCTCTATTGACAGGTCTTCACCGCAGATATTCTTCTAAAATAAACTTTTGGTCAGACCTTAAAATAAACAGAAAATCTGAAAATTTATCTTGGATTCCAGCTCTGGAGAACCTTTATCCTTGACTCAATAGCTCTTTTGTACACACTCGCTCAGATATCAAATATCTCTACTGACTTTACAAGCTAGCACCTCAGTACAGCTGAGTCTGACGAGAATATTGGACATTTTGACCTGATGATGGCGCTAGATGAAAAATTAGAGGATCGCTAAAAGTTATTACAGCGCACCCTGAGGGGAACATGTGTATATATATGCCAAATTTCAATCCAACATTTGTTGAAATATTTCAACACAACCCACAAATGCAGCGTCAGAGGAAAGGTCAGGGAATTACCAAGGTCAGTAGGGTTCATCTTCTGGGGAACATGAATGTCTGTACAAACTTTCATGGCAATCTATCCAACAGCTGTTGAGATATTTCGATACAAACCACAAATGAGAACCCCATGGTGGCACCAAATGAAAAGTCGGGGCATTACTAAAGTCAGTAGGATTAATCTCATGGGGAACGTGAATATCTAACACAAATGCAAACTTCATGGTGGACGCCAGACGTCATGGCAAAATCATCCGATAGTTAGTGAACTAACCAACTGACTGTATGGCTAAAAGCTAATTATATTTATTATATATTTCTTTCAGTCCACCAAATACCAACTGTACATCCGTCCATCTCGCACCAAATAGCATGACTCATAATATTCTGACCTAAAAGTCTGGCAAACATTATCCTTGCATCTACACAATCAACAATGGCTAGTCAACACTAGGTCCTGTCTCAGCATCCTCCTGCACAATCCCCTTGTTGTTTGACCGGCCCAGGATGTATCTCTGAGCTCATAGAGGGGAAACATTCATGACCACAAAGAAATGTCTGTGTTGCTAGATGTCAGAGCAACCCACCACTTCCACTGTGGCCAAAACGATTGATCTCATAGCCTTAAACTGCATAGAAATGGATTTAGCCCTCTTTGTTCCTATGGCAGTCTTTCTGATGGATAGGTATGAGGTCATGAGTTGGTTGTCATTTTGGTAGCTGGCAGTGGGTAGAAATTCTTGCATTAGTTCAAGAGGTTTAACGGCATGAAAAAGCCACTTCATTGAATTTCATCATTTGACATCTCACAATATTACGATATTATGTCATCTTAGCCTACCATATAGCCACAACAGGCCTGTCAAGCTTTGGATGTTGGCGTGTATGCATGGGGCGATACACCCTATTTAGAGTTTGGAGGGTTTTGTCTTTTTCTTTTTTTTTTTTTTGCCTTCACAAAACCAAAAACACAAGAGCAAAAGTGTAAGGAATTAATTAAATATTCCAAATGTTAGCTTGTCCAGCTAACTAGCTAACTTACACTAGTAACTGTGTTACTTTTAGTGCCAATGCACACATCATTAATTCATTACATTAAAAAAAGCCCAGTTTGGGATTACTACAGTAAGTACCGTATAGTATTTTCCCACTATGTCCCACAATATCTCCTGGATGCTATCAGATTTTAGAGGCATTCATGTTAGCATCTGCTAGCATCTATTAGATTTCCAAAAGTTTAGCAAACCCAGCTGATGTTAGATACCTGTGATGTTACATTTGCCATCGCAGTATAACAGTTCTCCTTCACCCTGAATCCCATTGTAACGCTGAAAACTGTTTGAAAGTATGTACACGAGCGTAAGCTAAGAAGCCAACATAAGCTAATATTAGCATCTGCTAGCATCTATTAGAATTATGGAAGTTAACACTCCTGCAAACCCAGCCAATGTTAGATACCTATGATGTTACATTTGCCATCGCATTGGTTAGTCTTCACCCTGATTCCCCATTGTAATGTTGAAAACATTTGAAAGTACCAACACGAACATGAGCTAAGAAGCCAACAGGGTAATGTTAGAGCAAAATAACAGTCTGATTTAGTCTTTTTGCACGATATCTTGTGTGGATATTTTAAACCTCTTTTACAGGATTGTCATTAAAAACGCAACATTGAAATTAGTTTTCAACCAAATTATGGAGCTAATGTTAGTTCGCTAGATACAGATAATAGAATTTACCAAAAATAGAAGCGAACAGGATTATGTTAAAACAATAACAGATAGTCTGATTTAGTCTTTTAGCATGATATCTCATGTGTAGCCATCAAGTGCATATTTAAAACCACTTTAGCTTTCCAACTTATGGAGCTAACGTTAGCTAGCCAGCTACAGATAACAAAATTAGCCAGAAACAGTTATGAAATCGACTAAAATCAACCGTTGTCAGCTAGAACATCTAAAGCTGCTTTTGTCTTCTAATGTCTGAAATCAAGGACCCACTGTTTTGACTATTAACATTAATAGTGAGTGGTAAACCCATGTTATCATTGGAAACTGCATGCTGTGCACGTACAAAATGCTAACATAACTGAGAGCATAGCTAACGGTCAACTGTTTTATGAAAGAACAACAAACACTGTCTGTTTCCATTTCCCAGAGGCCTTCAACTCAATCTCCAACCCTACAATATACTGTATTCTTTTTATAGCAGAGGTTGTGAAAGAATTTTTGGTTGGATTCTTCTGAGTTGTCTTGACATTTTTACACACAGAAGAGGGACTCACATTTATTATTTATTGATGAAGTACAACCTCTTTAACTGGGCAGGATGATATGACCGTGACAGTTTTTACTGTTGCTCTTTTCCCTCTTCAGCTGGACTAAAAATTGGGAGCTAAGCAAATGATATATCTGTCACAGACAACCTGCGCTGCTATATATATATATATATATATATATATATATATATATATATACAGTATGTATGTGTAACCTGTGGCTGTTGGTCATGACCAGACTGTCTGGCTGTCCGCTGGGCTCCTCAGTCTCCTTGCTCATCAGCCTCTCCTGGCGTGCCCTGCGCCTCCTCTCGCGGGCCGCCTCCTCCTCATCATCGTCATTCCTCGCCAACCTGAGGGAGACAAAAGAGAGGAGACAAATTGAGACATTTTCTTTCTTTTTTTTTTTCAAGTTCAGTCCTTCATCTCCTCCCCTCCTTCCTCAATTTAGCGTCACGGTTAAAAACTTCAAAGTGAACGATTCTTTAAATTGGACTGTAATCATCACAGTGACCAAACCTGGAGGATTTGTCAGGCTTTTTTCCCCCCCGTCTCTCCTATCAAGCTGACCTGTCAGCTGTGCAACAACCAATACTTCTTATCGTGGCAGCAGTTTTCACGAGCTGATAAAAACTCAGTCTGGAGACATGGCTTGGCTGAGGATAAGAGAGAGCCAGAGAAACTGTGCTTGTACTGGTCTGGTCAGTGTTGGAACAAAACAAACTAGAGAAGTGTGTTGAGTGAGCAAAACAGCCTCTAGCTTTAAAAGTTTATGTTTCTACAAGGAATTTAATACCACATTAAATCTAGAAATTACATATTTGTTGAGTTAACACACTGAAGTTAAAAAATCTTCAGCGTCAAAACTGTTTAGCAGATCTTTGTTCTGACATAGGTGGAGTGAGCTTTGTTTTTAAGATACTTTTGTTGTTTTAACCAGATTTTAGCTTAGTTTTGCTGATACACCCACTTCAACACAAATATCACTGACTCAGATAAAAGGAATAGTTTGACATTTTTGATTCTTACCACTCATCTGTATGCTAAATATGGTGCTACAAAGGGTTAGCCTAGTGTAGCATTAATACTAGAAGCAGGAGGAAAGAGCTAGCTATGGCTCTGCCCAAAGATGAAACAAATCTGCATACCAGCACTTCAAAAACTCAATAATTAACACATTTTATCTTGTGTGTTTTAGAAGATTGTTAGAATTCATTTGTATGCTAAATATGGCACTACAAATGGTTAGCTTAGCTTAGCTTAGCACTGAGAATCGAAGCAGGGGGAAAGAACTAGCTATGGCTGTGCCCAAAGATAAAACGAATCTGCATACCAGCACTTCAAAAACTCAATTATTTAACATTTAATCTTGTGTGTTTACTTTTTGAGAAAGCTAAGATAGTTATTGCCCCATTGGCAGTCTATATGCTAAGTTAAGATAGCTGGATGCTGGCTGTAGCTGTATATTTAATGGACAGATATGAGAGTAGTAAAACAAATCTCTTTATGCTAAAAAAATGTTTAAAGATATTGCGTCTTGTTTTAATAACATTTTAAAAACACAAGCTCAGTTTTACTGATATACCGCTGACAGAGCAAATATTACTTTCCTTGTTTACTTTTTTCACAACCTAAGAATGCATGCATGTGTATAATTAGAAGAAATTGTAATATGTTAACAGTGTGCAACACAGTTCCCCTTTGTTGGTGTATTTTTGTTGCTACTATGCATAACTGGTCAACCATATTAGAGACGAAGCGAGGGCAAGTAAGGTCATGTCTAAAATATCATAGTCAAATATATATATATATATATATATATATATATATATATATATTTTGTATCAGACATTTGACAAGACCTTCTTTCTTGTCTTGATATAAATCCAATGTAAAAAACAATGCCAAGATCTACAAACCGCCCATAACCTTAATACAGTAAAATCCAAAGCAGACTTTCAGTGGATTATGCATGTCTTTATTAAATGCAGTGGTTTAAGTAAAGGGTGCGGCTACATGCAATCAACACAACTCCATTGTTCACAATATAGTTGGCTAGTGAGCTACTGTATATTTATGTGCTTAAATTTGATTGAAAGCAACAAGTTGAGGCCTTTCTCTGGAGCCGGTCCAAAGTCGCTCTGGGAATTTCAGGAAATCTAACTGAAATAGAAGAAGACTGGTTAAGGGAATGAGGCTACACCCAAAGAAGTAAAGTATATTCAATACTGTGTTATTAATGAAAGCATGGACTGATATTTAACAGTGCTACACTACCAGAGACAGAATCTGACCAATCTGTTGTGTTTCTGGCCACCTGACATCCATGAACTCAGCTCCATGCTTGATCTGCGTTGCCCCGACTGACCTTTACACTCCCACTGCTTACCACATGCCCAGCTACCTAACATCACAGCGCAGCCTTTGAGGTCAGCCGGCGAAGCGTGCTATTGCATGTTAATTGCAACATGTGTGGTAAGCCGAGCGAAAGCTGCTTTGGGTTTATGTTTTAGGTTTTACAGCTCGCGAACAACAGTTTCCTTCTTCCTTTCCTTCCCCTTCTCCTCTGCTGTTCCCCCACGCCTCCCGTTTCTTTTCTCTCAGATGAGGAATGTTGTCATAACAGAACACAAGAATCTGTTAACGCCCAAGCTGGACCTATGGGAGGGTGACATCGGTGACGTCAGGCAATGCTTTACACATGTGTGTTTGCTTAGTTCAGATAATTTAGCATCTTTAAGCATCCAGATTAGTTAGACTCTTTTCAGCTTTAAAGTTAGCTTTTTGCTAAACACCAGTCACTGTGGCAACAAGTTACAATGACAATATGCTGTATGATGGTGAACGCTAAAATGTAGCATAACAACCAACATCTGAAATCAGCCACTATAAATGATATCTGACAGCTACAGCTACAGCTTTAAAGCTTCTCATGTGTGAAATCAGGACCAACTGTTTCAAAAATGGTATTAATTTTGAGTAGTAAACCCCTGTTTCTTGGGAAAATGCATATGTGCTGTGCACGAATAAAATGCTAATGTAACTGAGAGCTTAGCTAACGGCATCTCTAAGCTTTAAGCATCCAGATTAGACTCTTTTCAGATTAGCCTTTTGCAAATTAACACCCATTATGGCAACAAGTATCAGTGACAATACACAGTATGATGCTAAATGCTAAAATGTAGCATAACAACACACAAGCAGAGAAAAGTCATACAGTCAGCAACATTAGCCACAATGAGCTAGTGGTCATAACCAGACCAACTGAAGCTGTAGCATGAAAAACCTAAGTGAGGGTGTCATGTATTACTAAAGAATTAAACTTTTTATTTGTGTTACTGGGTCTGGTTAAATAGTCTTGCTTTAAATAAATAGCTTTTTCCATTCATATTCTGTCAACTTCAGTTGAGTTCCCCTGCAGCAGAACGTACGTTAACTCTTATTTAAAAAGCCAGAGTGATACGTTTCTGTGAAAAAAAAAGAAATAGTGAAACGACTGGCTCAACTCCCAGAGGATTGCACCATCCCAGTAACAGCACCAAAATGTCATGAGAAAGAGAAAACGACAACATCTAAAAATGGAACAAAATAGTCCTTGGTGGCGGTGACGACGACAATCTCAGGGTTAAAGATTCCTTCAGTAGGAGAGAAGAACAAACTCCTAAAAGCTGAATTAGCATTCCTGTCAATCACAGCCTTGGCTAGAGACTCATACACACAACCAAAGCCCTGATTTAATATTGCTTTCCTTACCTAGGCCCCAAAACTCTATCAGCATACTGACACAGAAATATGGGGAGAGGTGGATGAAGGAAAAAAGAGAGTGAAATGCAGAATGAGGATAAGTGGAAAATGAAAAACGGGGAAGGAAAGGGTGTGCACGATAATGGAAAAAGGAGTAATCTGCAGATTTTATCACAGACGACACCTTTTCCTGTATTGAATGACGTGTAGCCACAGTTCTAAACGTCAGGTATGAGTGTCTGTTAGAGACAGACAGCTACACACTTTACACGCGGCGGCTAAAAGCAAATTTATAGTCTCGTTTCACATGCAGCAGAGTACAGCAAAGCTGATTTAAGCAACCGTCGGCGTGGACAGCACAGGCGCACAAAGCATCGCCATCAGCGAGCCTATTAGGGGGAAATATGTCCAAATATTTTCTTTACGGCGAAATATCTCAGAAATGTCAGTGAAAACAATTTGGGAAAAGCCCATGAGAAAAGACTTCTTCACCCCTCCTCGAGAGGAGAGAGGGGGACGGCGAGGGAAGGGAGGGAGACGAGCAAAGGAAGGAAGATAGGAAGAAAAGAAAAGCTGCTGTGAACAGAGGGGAGGGGAGGAAGGGATGGCGATGGAGAGGGAGAGGGAAAAGAGGGTGGGGGCTCTGCTTACGCTGTCAGAAATGCTGACCCATTCCCACGCTGGCCTCTCTGGACTATTTCCCTTCCTACTGCTGGCCCAAAGAACCACAACGTACCCAGTCTGTCTCCTCTCCCCACCCTGCTCTCTGCTGCTCTGGCTCCAACAGTACACAACGTTAGCCGTGGTAAAACTTCTCTATAGACTGCATTTATTCTTCTTACAGCATCCATATAAAACATTTTTAGTGGAGAGACGAGACTTAAAAAAAATCTGCAACAATAGCTGAACTCCTTTCCAAGCTGATGTGGTGAGTTAGAAGTTGACATACGTGGCTCAGCCTCTCCCTCCCTATCACTATCGCTCCATCACTATCTCCCTCTCTCTTCCTGTCAGAACCAAAAGGTTTACGACGTAGGACCGGGTCATGTTCGGTAGCGGTCCACTCAACCGGGGGGCGGGGGGGTGTTTGGCATTGCTCATTCACGGAGGATGGGTGTTATTTCCTCGTCCCCTTCCTGGTCTCTCAAGGGGAGATGCCAGGACAGATGTTGAAAATGAAGAGGAGGATGGTGAGAGATGGAGAGAGAGAGAGGGGGGAAATAAAGTGGAAGAACAAAAGAGGGGGAAGATGTGATGAAGGAGAGCAAAAAAAAAATGAAAGTGGAAGAAGATGGGAAGTATGAGGCAGGGGGGAGGAAAATAGGGAGGAGGAAGCCGAGGAAGGTGGGAGGGAGGAGGAAAAGGACAGTGACACCCAGGGGAGAAGAAGAAGGAAGAGACGGAGTATGACAAGAAAGCTGGAGGAGGAGAAGAAGGAGGGAAATGGCAAAAATAAACACGTCCCTAAAAGGACATCAAACCTCTCAAATAAGTTACATTTAATATAAAGGAACATTTTGCAAAGCGCCAAGAGTTAGATGGGATTGATACCACTGAGACTGTTAGCCTATAAAGCTATTGTTTTTATGGTAAAAAGCTGGCAGCCGTGGCTGCCAGAATTTCACCATAACAAATACGATATAACCTTTTTTAATATCAAAGGGTAGCACTGTTGATTTCCCATTTAAGGTTGTTGTTTTATTCAGTATTTGATTTTATGGTGAAAAACTGCCTAACCATGACAGTAAAAGACTGTAAAATATGCCATTAAATATTACAGTGTTTTACTGTACAATTAACAGTCTCTAATATTAAATAGCACTTTATTCTGTATAAAATGCTGTATAAATAAAAATTGACTGTGTCTCACCATAAAAAAGAAATACTGTTGTTTTTACTCTAAAAAACTGGCAGCTGTGGTTGCTAGAATTTTACCGTAATAAATACGGTATAACTTTTTCTAATATGACGGTAAAAGGACATTAGTACTGTTGATTTTACATATACGGTTGGCGTTTTATTCCGTGTTTCTGTAGATTTTACAAAAACTATGATGGTAAAAGACTGCTATCAAATATTACAGTGTTTTACTGTATAATTAACAGTCTCTAAAAAAATGTTTTACTGTATATAGGATAGCATATTTTACGGTCTTTTACTGTCACGGTGTGGCAGTTTTTCACCAGAAAATCTACAGACATTTTTAACAAAGACTAAAAACAGGATTTAAACAGTAACAAGAGGAGTTGTGGCTTTGTTGGATCATCTTATCTGACTCTTTCCCGAAATGTCTAACTATTCCATTAACGGCCTTCAACATACAACAGTGATGACTCACTCATTGCGGTTGTGCAGAATATCTATCTGTGTGCAATGTGTAAATATTTTATTCAGACTAAGCCCGAGACAATGAATTCCTCCAGCTGCAATTCACAGGGAGCTTTTTTAATGCTCCCTGTGTGATAAAATAATGATCACTGTTAGAAAAGACGACTATTTTTAGCTGGAGCAGATACCCTCTGGTCACTGAATTGACTGGGAAAATTCCACATCCATGAGCTCTGTTTGGGGGGGGGTGGAGACATTCCTGTGTGTTTCATTGAACAGAAACATACAGAAACATTGATGAGCATGCATGGATAGTGTGAGAAACTTCAGCAGAAGTAGATGTGAATTGAAGCCCGAGGCGCACCTCTATGTCAACAATCATTTTCTTACAACTATAACTGAGACTGATGTAAGACAGAGCAGGGAAGACTTGGCTGTTCTCCCTCCACACACACACTTGCTTTGCACACATATACTCAGAAAAGTGAATGGAGCTTGTCAACCCTTCATCACCTGATGCCGATCCAAACACACTAAGGCGAACACCTGCATGGTTAACTTACTGCATGCACTCATCCTAACCCCCATGCACATACACATGCATGCATAAGCAGCTACACGGACTACACACACACACACACACACCAGAAATCTCACAAACACACACAGACAATCTCACTGCTGTCCCAGCATGTAGGAAACAGCTCATGGAGACCTGGCCAGTAAACACTTAATAGCCAGGAATTTGGCATTCCTACAGCCGTTATTATATGGCCCCACACTCTCCGTCTTCTCACAGCATGCTCAGTGATGGTTGAATGGAAGCCGGCCAACGAGACAACATGTGGTTTTGACTAGTCCAACCAAGAGGATCATGTAAATATTGATTGTTTCAATATATTGGCAGAAATGGAAACAATGTAGAGATGTAATCTTTTATCAATAACAGGAGCGGCGTGTCGCCTGCCAGCTGAAATTATTGCTGCCCGGACCAAATAAACAGTCATGAACAAACTCCCGCCGAGTTGAAAATGTAAATGTCGAAGGCGGTTACAACTCTTGCTCTTTTTCGCTCTCGGTCCATTTCTCTCTCAGTCAGTCACTCCTTGTTTCTTCCCCCTCTGTCGGCTCTTCTTAGTCTACATGTTTCTGCCAAATTCCATCTTCTCCGTGTAACATAAACACTCCAAAACTGCATAAATAATTCTAGCAGCCGGGGGTTTATGGAGGTTTTAAGCCATGAAACATAACAACACAGCATTAACCTTCACTTCAATCAGCTATTTGGAGTGCATTTAGGGAAATGAGGCATAAAAGTGTAACAGACATAACAATGAAAAGATGCCAAAAATGAGTCAAAATGTAAAAACGTACTGGATCTTTACACTAAAATAATAATAATGATAGGTTATAAAGGCTGTAGATAAAATAGCAACATTATGGAAGTAGTAGCTAGGTATGAGTAAGTTGGCCATATTTTATTTCTTACCACACTTACTGGAATTACTGGATATTTGTCAGCTAAAAGCAGTATTAATATGAGAGTTAAAGAAATCTCTTTAATAATGACTTATCAGCCAGCATTAGTTTGTTTAAATAACAACAAACCCACCCCAAACAAGAAGGACTCCTTAAAGGTCCGGTGTTTAAGATTTAGGGGGCTCTGTTTTTAAATGATGGCAGAAATTTAACTATGTTTTTATTTGTGTTTAATCACCTTAAAATAAGAAATGTTATGATTTTGTTAACTTAAAATATGAGTTTTATATCTACAGACGCCATGGGTCTGTGGATCCTTGGGTCAGGTCTAGACTGTACTATACTATACAACAATTCCACCAGGAGCAAGCACTTGGCGACGGTGGCGAGGAAAAACTTCCCTTTTAACAGGCAGAAACCTCGAGCAGAACCCAGCTCATTGGTGGATGGTCATCCACCACAACTGGTTGTCACGTTGGTTGGAAAGAGTTTTTTCGTTTCGGTTTTCGAGGCAACAGTTCGGAGGCTGGTTTCTTTTTCGCAAAAGTACAAGATGAACTGCCGGGCACTGCTAGATGCCAATAAATCCTACGAACTGGCCCTTTAAATCTGATCTATTAAATGAAAGATGTGCTAAGACTTTAGCTATAAAAAATAGCAATTAGCTTGGGAACACTGAATAGCATTTAGTGGCTTTATTTCCCTCAGGAATCCGCCCAAAAAATGTGACTCCAAATGAATGATAACGTTCTACATCAACTGAATATGTAACTGTTTGCAAACATGTTGCCATGTCAGCTTTATGTTGTGTTTTTAGCTTGTTGCAGTGCCCCTCAGTGGCCGAAACGTCAATGAATGCAGCTTTTAAGAATTGTAACTAAGATATGTAATACTACTAATACCATAAATATTCACTATATTTCTGACTTGCAGTTTCTTCATATATAGGCTGATCTACATACTGATACTGTATATCTCTGATAAACTATTGAGCCATAGGATTGGCCCTGTAGATGTAATGGTCAGGCTTTATTCACGACCCAAAATAAGTAAACTAAACACCATCCCTACAACACACAGGCTAGCGGCCACTTTATTTTCAATGGATGAACGACTTAACCCTGAATTTTATTACCTAGTATATGTCCTTCACTATTGTGGATGATGTGCACTGTTTTGCAGACTGCATTTTCCTTTATACAAGAAATGCTGTTTTACCTTGAGCAAAAAGGGCCCTTGTTCATAGCTTGAGCCAAATGCTACTCACGTATTCGTTGTATCATAAAAACGAATTATCAGAGAGAAACATCTATGTATTCAGCAGCGGTCAGACCTATGTCAGCTTGTTTTTCATCAGTGATGGAGTAACCGGCTCCAATAAAACTCTAACTCAGATAGATCAAAGAGGCAAGTGACCTTGGCCAGTATCTGCGTCCACATCACCCTTGTCCTTAATTGGAAGAGCTGCAGAACAGATGAAGAGACTTCTGTGAAAAGGTCTTATAAAAAACCTCCTTGGTACACTATGTATCAAGTTCTCACAATGAAACTCCCTTTTTACTATTTTTGATTACTGCACTTGGCATGTAACCACTCAATCAGTTTGTTGGAATGAACTTTAGTTTAATCAATTTCTTCCATTGAATCTAAGAGGGTTTGCAAGGGCAGGGTATCTGGGAGGGAAAATTGGAAAGAAGGAGGGAGGGAATGATTGAACATTCCCACTTAAAGGTCATCACATTGCTTATCAGATTTCTTATCAACCTTTTTTCTTTCTTGTTGCCTCGGTCGGAGGAAGCCAATATTTGCTGAGCAATGGTTTTAAAGAGCTAGAGGAGGGTCTAAGCTATTAAAGCTGGCTCCCTCCTGTTCCAACTTGGCAAGAACATCAGAGGAGGTGCAACCGTGCATCGACAACCAGGGCTTCATTACACAACACAGCCTGTTTCCTCAGCTTCGCACAGCCGAAGTAGGAAGATCTTCAGTGACAGCAACATAGCGCCCTCCAGATTGCTGCAACTACAAATGAAGCCACCGTGGATCTTTTTTTTTTTTTAGACTCTCTGCTTTGCGAGGGAATTGGTTGTGAAAAATCCTCGAGCGCTAATTTGCAGACGTGAATGAAAGACAACCAAATAAATGTCTTTTACCGTTCGGCCTCCAGGCGCATCTCCTCCCGCTTCTGCCTCCTCAGCTCCCGGCGTCGCTCAAAGTCCATTTCCTCCATGATTGTGCCCTATAGGGATGATATCATCAGACACAGGCATGTTAATTTAGTCAATTTCAGGAAGGAAGAGAGAGAAAAAAAGACGGAAAGACGTTCATTTAAATGTCCTGGGGGGTCAACTTTTGAACCTGAGGGAAGAAACACGTTCAAAAGTTGAACAAAGCCTTCGTTTTTTGATATCTGGTTATTAAAATACTGCAAATCAAACCCCGTTTTTGACACTATCAGCCTCACTGTTTTGGCAAACAGATCATGTGATACAACAGAGGAAACACAATGTGCTCTAGCTCTAACAGCCATAGTTTATCTAAACTGTGTCCACAAAACAGGTGTGGACACCAGCATGTAAACAACCATACAGGTGTATGCGCGCTGTTTGCCAAATCCACCACAAAGATTTAAACTTCAAGTACATCCCATCCTTCTACACACCGTGTATCCGTATCTTTGCGCCCACAATCTTTGTGTGAGGCTGAGAATGTAAAGAAAGAAGAAGAGCAGAGACTGGAAGAGTGAGAGGAAGGAGAAGCCAACACAGGATGTTAACTCAGTGAGTTCACTAAAAATACCCCGCTAGGGTACGTGACAGGCTGTGCAGCGAGGACCCGAGACCACCCAGGAGCTGCTGCTGAGCCTCCCATCATACATGTACGTATCGAGCTTTAAACCACTGGCAACATTTACCGTGCACCAGGGCAGAGTAAACACAAAAGGTACACGGCAGCAGCTCAAAGACAGTCACATTTTCAAACTTTATCCTTTGTAGCGATACAACATGAATATGAAAGAAGATGCTTTAAAGTGCAGTAGGACAAAGGAAGAATGTTGACTGTCATACCTTGAATTAGCCTTTAAACAATGTGTTTCCCTTTACACCATACCAGCTCTTCACAACGCAACAACGTCTGGTAGTAATAGTCTCCCACAGTCTGGCCTCAACTGACAGAAAAGGCAAATGCCTGCTCCTTCCCCTCCCTGCTATTTGTCCCTCCCTCCATACTTTGGTGACCTCCTTCCTTCTTTCCCCTCTCTCTGCCTCCTCCTTTTTTCTCCCTATCTCCACTGCTAGCTTTTCCTGTGTTGTTTACCTACATGTCAGAGCTTGGCTAAACTCTGTTCTAGGACATGACTCTGCACTTGAGCTCAGCTTCCTGTGGGTTTTCTGCCTTTCATTCACAGTCTGTATATAAGTATGCATGCACACAAGCACGTAAGGTGCACGCACAGATGTTCACGTAGGCGAGAAACACAACACAGCACAGCCTTCACCTCCTAACTGCATCTTCTCACCCTATCTCCAACGCGAGCCTGTACGGTAAACACCCGTCTCCTTGCGATTACACGGTAAAAGCCGCCGATACTTTAAATACCACGAAGGATTGCAGCTCCGATATAGGGCTATTCATACGACCTTAATTAAGACGAAACGAGCGCAATAACTAAAACCGACAAGGCCTCCAAACATCACCAGTCTAATCACACACTTCCTCGAAAACAGCGACGCCAAGGGAGACAGAGTTATTAGTAATGCAAGGCACGGCAGCATATAAATTTGGAGCTATTGTTGCAAATAATGCGTGATTTATGCAGCTGAGAGGACTGTGTTTTCATTTAGTGTTCAATTTTGTATAAAAATGAGTTATAGATCATTTAAAAACACGTTGTTAAAAGAGAATGACCACGGGGTTGATCGTGTATACAAGATTCTACATGAATGATAAACCTGAGAGAATGATATTTTTCGGGTTTATATACCGCGTGACGCGTGAATAGGGCTGTTTCGATGAATGCAGCACCCTCACATTGTCTTGTCTCCACATGGAAGAACACCAGGACAGAAGAGGAAGCCTGTGGCTTGCAGAAAAAGGCCCTCAGTACGACGTAGAAATGTAACTGTTGTGTATATGACTGGAGGGACCACCCACACTTTGCAAAAAGCTAACAGACGCTGAGGCGAGAGAAATATGGCATTCCATAAAGTTGAGCAACCTCGAGTCACAAGTTTGTGACTTTTTCTTAGCCTGTCAACTTTTACAAAAACCCCTTCTTCCTTCGCTGCAACTGACCGTTTATTCCACCGTTTATCTCCGCGTCCATCCATCCCGCCCACCCTTCTTATTCTGTCTCTTGTTTTTCCTCCCCCCCGCCCTCCCTCTTTCTCTTTTCCTGTCTGCCCCAGCCTTCTACAATGGCTATAATGACACATTTACCAGTCAAATTACTACCTGTCGAGACTGCCAGACCCTGGCACAGAACCCCGTGTCTGAGTGCCAGCCTTTTAAAAAGCCTTAAAAGCCAAGTTGATATTATCCTGACAGCCACTGGGATTACACCACCGTATAACGCCTCTATCTTCTCACGGCGTCTCGAGTTAAAAGCACCAAAACGATGTGCCCCTATCGGACATATGCAGCACAAAGTAGATTAGTCTGGGAGTAAAAAGGCTGAAAAGTAAGTACGGGCCAGCAGAACATCTATTTTTGGATTTGGTGAAATGTTCCTAACGCTGGCTTAGCGTTCTGTGAGACAAGAAGACTGCAGCTCTTTGGTCAGATTTGTTACTGTGATACTCGGAGCAACTAGCAACCTTTAGACAAACACATTAATCTCCACATTATGGTTATGGTGCTATGCGAGGAATGCTCCTATTTAACCTCTGATTTTAAGAGGGGACTTGAAAGAGCCTTCAAATTACTCATTCACATGCCAGTCAAAAAAAAACAAAAACCTTTGGATCTTTTATGTGTGCAGTGACTATTTTGGTTGTTGAATAAAGGGAATTAATGTGAAGATAAACAAGTAAAAACTAGCTCGGCGCAAGTTATGTGCTTGCCATCTGTGAGGCTGGCAAATAAAGAAACAATGGTGACTTGTTACAGCTGGTGGTTACAAGGCTGAAAGAGTCATACACGGCTTCAAGTTTAAGAAGAAAATGACCTTTACGACCCAAAATCGTGTCTCGAATGATGTCATAACCTGCAACATGCTTGAATCAAACATGCTGGAACATGACGTACTTTTATAATAAAGATGAACAATCTTACATTAATCTTTTATTGGCTTGCAACAGATAGCAGTTCTGTGAGGTCAGGCATAGCGGTGCTTTTTTGCTCATTTCCAGCTCTATATTTTTATTCTGGGACTAGAGCAGCTTTGCATGATTTGCTCTTCAAAAACGTCCTCATTTGTCTTCTAATGGCTACAGTCTGTGACATGCTGTCTCTTTAAAATAGCTAACTGCTAACATTAAGTAATAATGCTATATGTCCAAGTTACATTAGAAGAGTTGAGGAAAAGCCAATGCTGAAGTGTCAAAAACTGCAGTTCCTCAAACATCCACTTGAGGCTGGCTACAGAATGTGTCAGTCTCCATAAGCCCCCATATTAAAATGTCTAACTTAACAGCAGAAATAAACATGTTCACAGCCTGGTACAAAAAAAACAGTTTTGGTCTCTATAGCTTATTTCCCCGTTCATGACAACTGTACTGAGTCTGAATTTCTACATAACTCGCTCATTTAAATTATATTAAGGCTTAAAGTTATGCACAGCGTGTACACTTTGATTGACAGGTGGCTTGTTTGAGCAACCAGGCTTCATTCAGCCCGCCTCAGCTCCACCAGTTTTAGATTAGACGGGAGGCGGTAGAGGCAGGACTGCCAAGATGGCGGTGGCCAGAGTCACCACACTCTCGCTTCAAAACGGCTCGTCAGAAACCTGTTTCTACGTCCATGTTTTATACTGTCGACGGTAAATTATCATCAATTGTTGATATGCTAGCAGTTCTGCAGTTCAGTTTGTCTGAAACAAGCCGTCTCTTTAAAGTAGCTAACAGCTAACGTTAACAACAAATAAAGCTATCAGTAAATCCCAAGGGACATCGGAAATGTACAAAAGTTAGTTGGCTTGTTGAGTATTGGAAAATTGTGTTCAGAGTAGTCTGAAACCTCAGCTTTTTGTTCATGGGGATAACTTTTACCTAACCTAACCTTTGGCCATATGAGCATCCAGAATTGTAACATATGACAGAAAAGATAGGAGAGCACAATAGGCCCTCTTTAAGCCATAATAATGGTGCGTTATTACTAGACCTGAGTTTACAAAGCAAGGACAAAGAAGCAAACGCTGTCATGTAACATGTACTGCTGTCTCCCTCTTGGCCTCCACACTGCTCTCCGGAGAGACAGGAGGAGTTAGCAGCTACGGAGTCACAGCTGTGCAGGTGTCCAGGTGAAATGAGGTATTCCAGCAATCTGGAATGTGAAAGAAAGACCAGCACAAAGCCTGGCCTTTCTAGTCTTTGCATGAATGGAAGAAAATATTTTGTCCACCTGCTTCAGCGGTTGGTATGTTAGGGAACTCATGAACCACTTCCACTCTTTAACCAGCCACATTCAAGTCTATTTTTCAGAAGTAGTACGAGTATGAACTGCCATTCCGACAAGATAAGAGACATAGGGCATGCTCTGTTGCATAGGATATCATGGAGGACATGGTTTTAGTGTTTTGACATCAGCTGTCTACACTTATCAATACTTAGTCAGCCAGACTAAAAATGTAAGACCTCTAGTTGAAGAAGTCTCCACATCCTGACAAATTTGAGGCTTTTACTGTGACAGCAGGATTTGTTCTCCTCAAATACTGTCATAGGTCTGCCAGACTAACCCGACACATGTGAATCACCTCTCTTTCACAACAAAAGTGACACAACCGCTCTCTCTGTCTCTGTTAATAGTCACCTTAGCTGAAAAGGTATACTCTGGAGTTTTCTTGTAAACAACCATTACGTTTACATGCAGTGTTTCTAGCATGCATATGTCCTTGAAAACCTACAAATGGGTGAGATCCATTTCCTGCCTCACAAAAGCTTATTTTGTTTTACATTGTCAGCATCCATGTTTTGCGAGCTAGCGGTCTTCTTCCGCCCTACCTAGCTCCTGTATTGCTCAGTTTCCTGGCATGTTGCCTCCACCAACTCTTAATCAGTGGAGTGGTGTGAAACTGTAGGCAGGAGTGTTTATTGCTTCACCCGTGTGCTCATGTGCATACATGATTGAAAAAAGCTGGATAGAACAGCTAGCTAGTCAGCCTATCCTGTTGCCAGTTAGCTCCAGTGGCTAATCAAGCTAACACATCAAAGGTCAATTTTTACTCATTGTAATGATTTTTTTTAATCCACAAAGATTTAATGTCTAAAACTTTCTCAGAGCATGGAAAAATTGAATTTTATGGCCTTTCAATGTGAAGTCTATGGGACTAGGTGCGAAGGAGAGAGATGCTAATGCTAAATGTGCAATCTTTAAGTGGAATAAAATCATAAAAATATTGCTTCATAGCACTGTTAGTGGTCAAAAACGTGCGTTGGGATAGTTTGTTTCTCCTTCCACTGAAAGGTTTAGTAAAAGAATCCATGTTGGGATAGACTTTTCGGTGTGAGTACGTAGGAGTTAATTGACACTGTGGGAATTTAAACACTAACGCTGACATGCTCCATTTGCATGTAGCTGTAAATTGTCCATTTATGGAAGCAGTGGATGCTAACTTGACAGGAGAATACATTTATTTGTACATAGGTCAACCAAGAGGAGAAAACAAAGACACCGAGGTCTGTCGGGTCAGTCTAAGCGACGATATATTGCAGGCATTTTGGCAAAGTAAGAATGATCATTTTATGATTATTTTATCACACAGATAAAGCTTCTGCAGTAAAACAGAGAAGAAGAGCAAAATAAAGAGTAAGAGAGAGCGAGTTAGAGAGATACTGCATGCCTGTAGGTAGTGCGCACTAACAGCTGTTTTGGCTGAGGCTCTGGGGACAGTTTGAGTTGGGTAAACCTAACGTTTTCTGCAGGGGTAAGGAGTCTCCTGAGACACGTCTGACAGGGCGGTTAAAATATGCTCAGCCCGTGTGTGTGTGAGGGTGAATGCATCACGATAAACACTATTTAACACACAAGATTTATATTTGTAGATGTGTTCTGTTATGATGTGAACGTGTAGCACGTATGAATGATTGCACACTCTTTCATGTGCTTTACTTTAAATGAGCGCGAGTGCTTTTTTTACTACTGTAATGCTGAAAATACGCGAGGCCACTGCAAGTACAGTACATGTGTGTTTATGGTTCAGTAGAATGTGTGTACATATGTGATATCCATCACCGCCTACAATGCTGTGTTTGGAAAGCTGGCCCTGTGGTTGTGGTTCTCTGCGTTATGTGTATCCTCTCACACGTCCAGACCTTCGGCAGCATTAACACGTTTACAGTCCCAGGATACAGAGCGGCTGTGGATGAGCATTCATAAATTCACTGGAGGTTTTCTGGCACACTGAGGCCAAAAAAATTCTCTCTTTCTTTCCATCTCCGCTTGTCCCTCTCTCAACATCATCTGTCATCTAAAGTATTTTTCTTCCCGGCCAATACATTTGGGAGACGGGTATTATGGACGATACCGTGCAATAGAGCTGTCACGAATTATGACTTATGTTTAAATTTGCAAAATCTTAAATAATATTCATATATTCAATCTGTAATTATCTTTTCCAATACAAACTTTACAGTGTATTAAGTGCAATTACCAACAGGCTGTGAAAATAAGGCGTTTCCTTACAGTAACGTTAGCTTATGGTGTTAGCATGTCATGTGAGCTTGTGGCAGTTGAGTAAATGAACGGGAGAACAAAAATGTAATTTGGGTTTTTATGTGGGTTGTATTTAAATTAAATTAATTTGAGTTAGTAGTAGTTCATATTATTAGTTCTTAGTCCCCAAAAACTGCACTACATAAATGCCAAATATTTATGTACCATAGTTTTGTAATGTTTATTTAATGTTTATTATCATCACAAAGTCATTATTACATAACAAGTTTCTTATTACAAATTCATTGTATGTTTTAGGTTGTTGTTGTTTATAATATTTGATGCTAATTTAATTTCCAGTTTACTGTTTCAAATCAACAGTTATACTAGCTGTTAATGTCATGTTTTTGATGTTTTTTGTAACTTTAAAATGCCCCACTCGGTTTATAGCTCTATACCAAATTTTAAATAACATTCCTTAACCATAATCTTTTTGTGTTGTGCATTTATGTGAAAATTCTTTTTTAGCTTATCGTGTTAGCGTGTCACCCAAGTGTAATTTGGGTTTATTAGATTTATTTGTGGGCTATATTTAAATGAATTTAATTTGAGCAAATTGCTATGTTAGTTCTTATTTGTGAAAAAGTGGCATCTCTAGTAGCCTCAGTAACAAAAATTGCAGTATGAAATGCAAAATATTTTTAAACGTTTATTATAATTTTATAGTTTGATAGAGATCAACATTTTCTAATTTTTCTTATCACAAATTCATTGTATATTTAAGGTTGTTGTTGATAAATATTTAATACTAATTTAATTTCCACTTTACTGTATAAAATCTACAGCTATACTAGTTGTTAATGTAATGTTTGATGTTTTGTGCAACTTTAAAGTCTATAACTTTTTAAAATAATAAAAAAAAAAACGTCAATAATGTGAATGTGAACGTGAACAATAATCTTTTTTGTGATGTGCATTTAAATTTTTAACATTTTTTAAAAAGTCAAATATTAATATATACATGCAGTTTTCTTTTACCATCAACCTTTTCTCACTGTTTCTATCTCCTCTTGGCCCACAATGCAGCAGCTGCAGACTGAGGAGACTCAGTGTTAGCTGGCTGTGTATTAAGTTTACTACTTGGTTTAATTTTATAGCATTTACCCATGTCCAAGCATCTCTCTGTATCTGTCTGTGTCTGCATCTGCATGCCGCAGTGTGAGTATCAACCACAATAGCTTCTGTTGTCAGAGCCGAGGACTTCAGCTACGACTATATATTCAAGGCAACATAAGAGGTGGCTAACTGCATCAGACCTCAGCTCAATCTCAATACCATCTGCTTTCCACTCACACTCTATCTCCTCCAAAACAAATTTTTGCAAGTGTGGCTTCTGCTCGAATGAGGAAAAATTTCACTGAGCATGAGCAGACGGTATTCACAGGCAAACCTGAGAAGCTAATGCCACTGTGGCAAGTGAAATGTGGCGGGATAACGTGCTGATGGTTTTGAGGGTTAGGGCAAAAAAAAAAAAGTCTGTGAATGCCTCAGATGCATTGTCATTAATGATGTTCTGGTGTTCAGATACAATCCCTCAAATCGCCCTACAATCCTTCTTTGTGCTGACTTTAACTTTCGGATAGAAGACAAACCAGCAAAGGGGAAAATCTCACATTGGTGTAAGGAAAAGACCTGAAGGTTAAAGATGGTGAGTTTCCATTTGGTAAAGAAAAAGGAGACTCTTGCATTCCCAGACAATGGTTCACATTCCATAACACCTCTCTGTGCCCTGTGAATCATACACACTGAGACAGACTGACTGAGGTTATCTGTTCTCACACACACAGCCAAGGAAATCTCAATGGAATACCTTAGATGCATTATATGCCACAGGGTGCTAGCAAGCTACGCTACGCACCGCTGGAATTAACCAAGTTTATCACAAAAATTGTGACCTGAAACATTAAATATTCATGACTGAATAAGCAACACTCAAAGTAAAAGTAGAGAAAAAAACATAGTTATTCCTTAGTTAATATTTTTACAGTAACCCAGCTCACCCAGTGCAGTACTCTAGGCTATTTTTGCTCTTCCTGCTAACGAGAAAATCTAAACTGAATAAATGACACCAATCAATTCTATTCAAAATGAAAATATTTATACATATTCTCTGAGTGTAGCACAAAGGAGCTTACAACTTGCATTTTACTGTGCAACCCTGTGTTGTGAAATTAAGTATGTAAGAGGCAAGTCGAGAAAGTAGATTTTCAGGGTCTCAAGGATAACTCCAGTTTCAACAGGGCAAACCTTCAGGTTAGCTAAACTTATCTCAATGTGCTTGTGAATTCAACTTTTTCTCTTAAGAGTGAGATTGTATTGTTTCTTCTTTCAAAGGGTACACAGACTTACTTTTAAGACCAACTTCCTGGTATAACTTGGATTGACTGTACTTGCCATATTTATGCATGCACTATTTCCCTGTGCAATGAGGGATTTTAGCAACATATTGGGTGTGCCTTCAGTCCTCCAAATAAAGTGGTTCAGATAATCTGACTTGATTCTTGTCTTGCTTACAATCAGTCTGCCAAACAGCTTGTGTTTGCTGTCTTATCAGACTTTCCAGATATTAATTAATTGCCCATAAGACAGTAATTACTTAAACCGGCTAATAGAAATCATAGCAAAAAAAAAACAAAAACTATAAAGTATAAAGTATAAGACTGTAAAAACTGGAATGATTCATTAAAAGTGTAACTCATTTCTAACCCTAATGACACTCTCACTTTCTCAAACATGTTGAGATATACTCATGGATAAAATTAGGCTTACTTTGTAAAAAGCAGCTGCCTTATGGTAACGTTAGCTTATCGGGTTAGCATGTTACGTTAGCTTGTCACCCAACTAAGGCAGTTAAGTGAATGCAAGGACGCACATCAACTCTAAAATGTAATTCAGGTTTATTGGGTTTATACATGGGTTGTATTTCAATGAATTTAATTTGAGCAAATTGTTATGTTAGTTCTTGGTAACAACAATTGTGGTACAGAAATGCCAAATATTTGTGTACCGTCATTGAAATGTTTATTTAATGTTTGTTACATGTTTATCACATATTCATCAGATAGTAATGAATTGGTAATAAGACAACAATTATTTCAACCGGGCCAATAAAAATGATAGCCCAAACTACAAAATGTCAAATTGGAATGATCCCTTAAAATACTGTGTAACTCTTTTATAACCCTCATGACTTTATATTAAGTTATACTCAGAAATATCATTTGTTTGAATTATCTTTCAAAGTGACGAATCTCTTTTGGAAGCGAAGCTGTAGTTTGATACTTTCTAAACTCGTGTTGCCCTGATAAAAACAAATTACTCTCTATGTTGCATTCTTCTTTTTCTTGTCATTGAGATAACCTCTCTAAACTTTGAGCATATTGTCGTATGTTGTATATTTAGACAATGACTCACTGTTCTTTTAATATTTTCTCCTTTTCTGGTTCCACAAATGGACGGGAGCTCCGTACCGCTCATCACACTTCAGGCTGCGTTACATCTGAAGGCATTATGACCTTTTCCCTGAAAACACCTGTGCTTCCCGAGCCAGCGTTCTCCTTCAGGCTGAGGGTGTGTTTATGTGTCCTTAAAACTCACGCCTGAAGCTAAGTCATGCTTAAATTGCAATAAAAACAGTACCCCAACATGCCATATCCATCAAGTGAATCTCACAGCTTTCTCGACAGCAGGTTTGAGCGCACAGATGCTCCATTTTAACTGCAAACATCTAGATCTAACTAAATCCAGCTTCGGCAGGATTGAAGCTCTTCAAAGTTAACCAGTCAAATCAAATGATAAATTCTTGTCAGCTGTTGATCCAATTTACCAACTGCCCAAGAGGAGTTGATGTAGCAGCTGGCTGAAAAAGAAGTTATAAAACAGTCTTACTTTTAAAGGTTGGTTTTTAAGAGGCACATTTGCATTAGAAGTTGGCCAAATCATAAATAATACTGTAAAAAAAAAAAAAAAAACTTGAAAAAGTGAAACAGCAGCAAGCGCCAACACAATTTCTCTCCGCTCTTTGACTTTTAAAAGGCTTGTGTCCCTTTTTAAAAGTGCACTTTCAGATGCTACACCCACAATCAGGCTGAATCGAGAGAGAAAAGGCATTCCAAAAAGTACATATCCCACACAAAATAGGGATGTTTGTACGGCATCAAAAGGCTACTGCTCACTGGCGGCGCTCCATATGACCAAATATGGAAAGAAAAAATGCTGCCTTTTCCCGTAACCAAACTGGGAAAAAGAAAAAAAGAAGGGGAAGGTTTTCTTGCATGCTGTGTGCACAGCGAGATAGAGCTCTCACACTCACTACACAGTGGCCACAGAGTTGGCTCCGTCTCAAAACAGCATGACTGATGATGATGTTGGACCTGCCGTGACATCTCAGCGAACACACAACATGCACACCTGAACGACTCCGTGAAAGAGAGGCACGTCGATTCCTTTCATGACGCTGACGTTTCATTTTTAAACACACACAAAAGCTTTCTTCGCTTTCACATATGAGCTCTACACCGGAGTCTCAGTGGTGAACTTTGAATCGGAGCCCCCCTGGAAGGGAACATTCCTCTTGGTGAAAAAGCAGCCGTCTCAAACGCCACAGTCCTCTGCTTAAGTTAGAAACAGTTTGTTTATCTGCGCCCACCCCCTCGTTTTCCCCTTGCTATACGGAGCGACTTTGACATTCTCCTGCCACTGCAAAAATGTCTGTGGGTATGTCATTTCACAAGAAACTTATCAAATGATCTGGGACCTTTTTTTTTTTTGGAGCGTGGTAAATGGCAACAATTGAGGAAAAATGCTGGGAGATGAAAGAAAAAGAACAAAGCAATAAATGAAGCGACTTCCGTGCTTCTGTTCTGTTTTCCATCTTAAAGGAGTGGTTTGACACTTGGAGAAATATTCCCATTCTTGACAAAAGTTTGATGAAAAACTACAGCTAGCTGGCGATTAGCTTGTATCTCGCATAATAGACTTAAAACATGGGCAAACAGCTAAGCTCTGTTTGTTTGTGTGTTTTATCTGTACAAAAGCTGAAATGTAAAATGTCAAATGGTGGTTTGATGGATTATTTCTTAACATACACAACCACATGTAAACACACAAAACACTGTAAAACTAATGTAACAGTGTAAGCTATTTTTGGTGATGGAGAACAGATAATAATGCACGGGTTATACTTAGAAATATATATTTCTACAATCTTTTGGACTTATTCACTTTAGGGAGAATTAGATGACAAGATTCATACCATTCTCTACACTACATGGATATTAAGCTAAAACCAGAGGATTATTAGTTTGTCTTAGCTTAGTTTAGCTTAAAGACTGAAAGCAGGGGGAAACAGCTAGCTTAGCTGTCCAAAGGTAAAACAAACCCACCTAGCTTAATTCAGTTCAGTAATTTAGTTTGTACAAAACATTAAAAAGAGAAAGTTGGAGTTTTGAACGGGTTAATACTGTTTCTCACTGCTTCCACTCTTTGTGCTTAGCTAGGCTAATTACCTTAGCTTAGCGTAATGTATACTCAATGTAACAGCATCTCCCTAGTACTTTTTTACCAAGTATTTGTGAATTATTTATTATACTATGTCAATATGTGTAGTCATGATGAAGGGTAGCCTACTACCAGCTACAAACTGTGTCCAGGCATTGACAGTATAAAGAACAGATGTACCTGTGACGTCACCTGTAGGTTTCTAAAGAGCTGTTGTGAAGCTCAAGATATGACAAAGACGTGGCTGGATGATGCCTGGTTGCTCAAACAAGCTATCTGTAAGGGCACCTACAATCAAAGCTGTCATACTGTTAATTATGCACACCTTTAAGCCTTAATATAATTTGAACTGGTGAGTTATATAGAAATTCACCCTCAGTACAGTTGTCATGAACGGGGAAATTAGCTATAGAGACCAAAACTATTTTTTGTACCAGGCTGTAAACATGTTTATTTCTGCTGTGAAGTTGGACATTTTAACATGGGGACTTAAGGAGATTGACTCAAGTGGCAATTTGAGGAACTGCAGTTTTTGGCACTTCGACATTGACTTCAGTTTGCTTCTTGTTAGTCTGCCCATGTCCGTTTTAAGCACTGCCCATGCTGAGTACAGATATAGATACAGATAATGATGTACTCACTCATCCCGAGTTTATACGTTGTTTCTAATGATGGTACAAGAGTTCCTCTAACATCATGATTCTATTAAATGAGTTGAATTTAATCAATTAGTGAAATATCTCCCTGTAGGACAATATTATTATTTACTTTTACATCTTTTGTTTTGCTGCCCAGCAATAAGCAGGAGAGAACAAAGTGATAAATAAGCCATTCTTTTTAGTTTTCAGAGCTGCAGTCCTCTTACATAAGAACCTCCTATGAAAAACAAAACATCAGATATTCTGGTGCAAATATCCAGAATGTCAAATAATCTCAAGAAATATGCACCCCTGCACTTGACATGTGATATTAAAAGACTGTTGTGTAATTCCACAAGGACTTTACAGCCAAGCCTTCATCTTTTTGTCACTCAGGACCAAACACGATGTCAGGACATAAACGCTAAGGGCCAAGACAGCAAACTACACTGTACTAGTATCAAACAAAGCGAGACTAATGAATAAATAAATGCAATTTTTCCACATCATTCTCCTGTCATAACAAAGCGGAGTTATGATGAATACATAAGGACAACATCATGGAGTCTCTCCAGCGCCTTAAGGTGCACTGCGACAACTTTTAAGTTGTTTAAACGGGATTGTGAATAAATAATGACAGACAGGTGCTGAATGAAGCCAAAGACAAAGGATGTGATGGTAATCTCAGTCCATGGGAACGGTCTTGCAAACCTCTGAATTTTTGCTAATTTTAGGCCACAAATAGCATTTCTAAACAAAACACAAGAATTTGTCATGAAATCCTCCCTCATCCTTTTGTGTCCATTTCCAAGGGAATAGCCGCCTCCTCTCGTTCCTTCAGGACAAGCCCGTCTTGACACCTGCCTTCTGTCAGAGTAAATGAGGCCCGGGCAGGAGTCTGTGTCTCCTCAACAGTACATTAATCTGCTACTAGTGAGCTGACCAAGGAGACTAGTGGAACCAGAGTGCTGATATATGGTGGGTTTTAGTCTAAGCACTGCTACTGCCGACACTGCAGCTAGAGAACAGTTTATCCAGCTGATGGCAATAAAAGCAGAGAGGATAAAAACAGAACAGAAATGACCTCCATGCTGCTTAAAAACCTCACTTTTTTTCAAATCTGCAAGGAAAAGTTCAGCTTTTCTAACCGGGAACTTAAAAATCACAGTTTCAATCACTGGAAAAAGCCAGTGCATCTGGCCTAAAAGACCCTCTGGCAAAATCCTGAACTTGTACTTTTTTTTAATAAGTGTAAGTCACTCGGGATACGCACCAAAGCTCAATGACTAAAATGTAAAAGTATACGTGATTAGCATGATCCACAGCAGCCCCACAGCCTCTGGTATACGGGCAATAACATGACATGCTGGAAACATTAAGTGGAACATAAAAATGTATTTCTCATAAAGCCTGAGAGGTTCCTGATGTGTTTCTCTAAGGCAAAAAAACAGAGAGAAAATGGATCTGCTGAACATTTGTGACATGCTTCCTATAAAAGCCACGTTTTCGGTCGTGGTTCGGACGTGTGGCTCTCCATGGCCGGAGAGAAATTACACTTTGGTGAGAAAGAAAGGAGAAAAAATCTGAAGAAAAAAAGAATATAAATGGTGGAGTGATTTATGTGGCTGGCTCAAACCACACTAAGAGAGAACGTCTTCCCATCATACCTTACATGGAAACATACATGAGGTTAGAGTGAGGCTAAAAAGCATGATGCAATGCCTGTTGAAAGCATGACAGCTGAGTGCAAACGCTGACACAACTTTGCCTTTTTTGCGCATGTATCAGGGAAAACACAAAGAAAATCACTTTTACAGAGGACATATTTATTTAAATCTCTCACAAATGTCATAAATCTTTATCTTTCGTGCCCTGTTTTTACACACAAGTCGGTAAATCACCGAGCGGAATGCCAATTTTTTGAAGTGTGCTGCAAGGCTTTTCAAGGGTATTACATGACAAGGTATTTTTCAAAATAAGGGGCTGCATTCCTGGAGAGAGATAGGAGGAGATTAAGGAGCGGGAGGGTTGTTGGGTGGGGTGGCGGAGCGAGCAAGATGACCTGACCGAGAGGGTCTATTACTCACAGTGGATGTGGAGAGGTGGAGTGATCCCCTGATGGTGCTTTCAGTTCAGTCTTACTGTTTGGGGGGTTTCTTCAGGAAACAGACAGACAACACACTTGCTGCATGCACACAAAAGGAATGATAATAGAGAGCCAGGGATGTTTTGTTTCAATCCTATGACTCTCTCTCACTCTCTTTCTCATGAGTATTCATGTAGCTCTGACATGCTCTCTGTGAGTTGATGCAGGGCCAAGCCATTTAATGGTGGATGTTCTGGGACTCCTCAGCCAGGTGTGGAGAAGATGTCTCCAGTCAGTATACTCAGCAGACACTTGATAAATGGGCTCCAAGTGACCATGACAGTCACCTAGACAAGATAACTGGTAGTTTTAAGGTAGGATGCATTCAACAGGTTCAAATTACATTTCACACTTTCTTCTACAAGTGCTTTAAACAGTCATGTTCAGTGTTTGTCTCCAAAATGTGTTACAAGTATCCTTAAACCTTTGTAAGCATTGGTTGATTTTTGGCCTCTTGACAGCAGCACTAATAAAGTGCCTAATAGCTCCTCGAACCTGTTAGCAAAGATCAAAGACCTAGCTATCTACACATCCAGCAGATATGAAGCAACATTAGCTTTTTTTTCTTTAGCTTTGGGTTCATGTCACTCTCGCTCCATTTAGCTCTGTTTTGGTCTCCACCATATCCTGAAGGAAATACAAGCAGCAACCTCCGTGTATGTGAAGTGAACCCAATGCAGAAGTGCCAAAACTGCAGTTCCCCAAACGTCCACTTGAAGCTGGTTACAAAGCGAGTCAATCTCCATAAGCCCCTATGTTAAAATGTCCAACTTCACAGCAGAAATAAACATGTTTACAGCCTGGTCTCACCTGTTCAAGTTATAGTAAGGCTTAAAGTTATGTATAATTATAATAATACTGTAATAACATTACAGGTGGCTTGTTTGAGCACCCAGATGTCATTTGGCCCGCCTCAAGTCCGATGATCCGCGTCCTTGCTGATTTTTAGATTAGCCAGGAGGTGGAAGAAGCAGGACCTATGACCTACTGTATGGGGTCACGCATACAGTGTCCATTCTTTATACTGTCAGTGGGGAAATATCTTAGCTGCAGAATGCTAACTGTGCTTCTGCTTTGGTAGGGTGTAGCGTGTTAAGCAGGGCTTTTTCACTGAAAACGGAAACAAGCAGTAAACTTTCTTGTCGTAAAACCAAAACAAAGAGCTAAAAGACGCTACAAAAGTCCACCGAGTGTTTAGAGATAATTTGTTTGTGTGGGTTTGTGACTCTCAGCAGCAACTTTGACATTACAGATACTAATCTGATCCACTGTTTGTCCAGAAAATAATAAAAAAGTGCAGCTTTAAGGCCTAACCTAAATCTGCATTCTTAACTTTGGCTAGCAGTCTTCCTATTCCCTGCCTTTTGTCCATTGCTACTTTTTTTTGGCACATTACTATCACCAACTGTTGACCTGTTGTACAGCATTAAACCTTTGGATCCTGCTTTGATCGTTTATCTTCTCCTTCGTGTTTTATGCCTTGCATTTGCCACACATTTTCAATCTATTGCTCTCTGCAGTCAGCAGGAATTGGTTTTTCATTGCTTTAATAACAAAAAGTTCAATACTACTTGTAGGTTTTCCAAGAGATTAAATTCAACACTTCACTTCATGAATTTTACAGTAATACCTCTCTCGAAGTGTAAGATGGAGCATATCGAGTGTGCAACTGAGCACAAGGAAGAAAATACTGTAGTTAAAGGAAGAAGTATTGTATAGTTCTTGACAAAGGACTGCAGAAGTCAGCACAAAACTGGAGTAAACGAGACCTAATCCCAGTCCGACTTCACCGGTTGACAGATATGATGCCAGGAACTGGAAATGTGGAGCTTTTTCATTCAGACAAATATGAAGTCCCAACAAATATCACACCCATGTGGAAAACGTGGCAGATATTAAAGCATTAGCGTTGCTTTTGAATCAGTGGATGCACATTCTCCAAGTGACAGCGAGCTCACCTCTCCTTCCAAAGAATACATTCCACTCTTCTCATACCTCAGATCTTTTCAGGGCTCTACGGGGCTAAAGTTCACTAGCTTTTACCAGATCTCATTTTCGTGCATGGCTGTGCCGGCTGTTATTATTGGTGTGGCAGCCAGCCAGCCAGCCAGCTTGGACTGTCCACCCCCTCGAGGTGAAATACCCAAGCCATGGGTCTTTAATCTGTAGGTGTACAGTAGGCATATGTCACTTAAAGACATATGTGCGTACCGTCTGCGGGTGTGTTTGTACAGTGTTCATTGTTTCTGTCTGTCTAGAGGCAACAGTGACCACCAGTGCAAACACTACAGATATTCATATCTTCAGTATACAGTGGCAAAGCAGCTATTGTCAGTAGAACGTCTTGAACTGTGTCCTTCAGGAAAGTTACCCCCCGTCTGTCTCTATTTCTTCTCTCTTTCTGTGGTTATGTGACTTTGGGATCCGTTGCCAGAAATTCCAGGAAACCCTAGAGCTTCATGAGACATAACAAAGCTCGCTCTCTTCCTCCGTCTTTGTCTCTTTCATTGAAGATTACACTATGTTTCTCTGTCTGACTTTTGCAGGCCTGGGAGCTCTGCAGCTCATTCTCCCTGGGAGTTGAAAGTAATTTTATTCAGTGGCTGATTGACTCATATCATAGCATTTTAAACGCTGGAGTTTCTTACTTTTAATGCCTGTGCTAATTCTAGACCACAGACTATTTAGACCATGGAAGACACAATCATCATTGAACGCCATTAGCATGATGTGGCGTTTACCACTAAATTAAGGATAAAATTCAGCTTTAGAGGTTAATATATGTGCGGTACTTAAGCCTCCTAATTCCTAAATTTATTAGAATAACACATATCTCAGACAGCCATGAAATTGTAAATAATTGAGCGGTGCTCTTAGGAGGCTTCTCTGGTTGCGGCGTTGAAGTTGCTGCGAGCTTTTTTTTAGCTGATGGTAAAACTGGAAATGAGATTTGGTTCACAAAGCAGCAGAGCTAAATGGGAATAAATCCAAAACCACAGCCGTCCCCCCAGGCACTAATCTGTCCATGGGGGTTCACCCATCTCCTCGTGCTCTCCAAAATTGTCTCCTCCATCTGGGTCAACTCCACTCAAACACATCGATGCATGTCTGAACCCCCTCGTACACACAGACACGCACCTATAGACATACCTATTCACCCACCACCCACCTTGTGTTTATGTTCAGAGCTTGAGTGACTGGTATTTCATTTCGGCCGGCCCGGAGCCCTTTAGCACAGTTTGGCTTGGCCGGTGTACCATTACTGGTCATTAAGTCTAACCTGAACTAATAGGGGCCCATTTTCCAAGGTGGTCTCCCAGGTGGCTGTCACAGACGTGAGTGGCACTGCGGGGCTCAGGGCTTGACTCAGGCACACCGAGTCTCATGAAAAATCTGCTGGGACGCGAGCCAGACTCCATCATACACTTTGATAACAAGAACCCATTGTTCTAGGGGGGCGTCTGGGTGTTTTGTTTCTCATTAAGGAAGTTTAATGAGGCCAGCCTGAATGGGCACCCCAAACCATCCCTCCTATGCACTCTAATACATTTCTTCAGCATCACATCCTATGAACCATCAACAATCCACCTAAAACCGTTAGCTTAAACCATATCCTTCCAAAATCACCAACCTCCCAAACACCTCATTATAGTTTCTGCTTGAGCATTATCATACCCCTTAATAAACACACTAAAACACCAATATAGTATATAACCAACCGAGCAGTAAATAGAGCTTGACCGGCCAGGTTGATATTAGCTAGTGTAGTGTATATGTTGGCCGGTAAATTATCGAACAGGAATGCCATGTTTTAGGTAATTTAGTGTTGCCACTACATAGATTGTCCAACAGAGAGCACTGACCATTTCAATATTGTACCTTTGATTTAGCTCAATAAACTATTCTACAAAAAAGTATCAACTCAACCAGAGAAAATTTATGACCATCTGCCAATGTATATATTATAATACAATTTTGTATTGGATATTGTTATTGGAAATCAGTACTTGGCCTCAAAATGACACCTACCTGTCAGTCAAAGTGGTCACGCTGTTATAACTTTAAGCCTTAAAATAATTTGAACAAGTGAGTTTTATTAAAATATTTAATATTTAAAAAAGTAAACAGGTTTATTTCTGCTGTGAAGTTGGACATTTTAATATGGGGGCTTATGGAGGTTGAGGCCTCAAGTGGCCATTTGAGGAACTGCAGTTTTTGGCAGTGGCTCCTAAAAGCGATAGAACAGCATACAAACTTAGAGCTACATTTCCTTTATGTAATGCAGTTTTTTCCAGTAAAGGTCACAGACTCGCTCATGACTTTTATAATATTTAAAGAGTGTTTTCACATCAGAAGATTTTCTCACGAGTAAATGCTATGGTATGTATGTAATGTTACCATATAACTCTTCGTATGTTTTTAGCTGTGCCCTCCTCCGTGTGACATGTGTCATCATTAATCAGAAGAGAAGCAGCCATTAGTCTAAATACGGGGGTAATTAATCCACGCTCACACTCCATTAGACGTCATGCTCAATTTGTGCAGAGAGCTGTGTACTGGGTAAATAAGCAGAGACGAAGGGACCCACGGCTATTATTCCTGTCCAAGTGTTAACGTGGCTCTCCAAGAAAGCTTTGATCTAAAGCGCTCGGCACACATGAGTTGAAGTGGATATTACAACTTGAATTGAAAGAAGAATGAAATTACTGTCTGTGCTACATAATTGTATTCATGTGGGGTTTTTTACATAGATTTGTGAACACTGATGTCTGATAAGAGGATAATCGTACGCATATGTATCTCAGTCATAAAAAAATTTGACTGGACTTCGGTATTAAAGCCATACCGTAAGCCTCCAACAAGGTTAAACTGCAGTAGGGCATATAGTATGAATCATCCCTTAGTTTAATAAGTACCATTTGGCTGTCACCTCTGCGGCTGTAGTGCTGCTCTATTACAGTAAAGCCCCTCCAGTACAGAGCTGGGGTTATTCAATAAAATCCTGACTGAGTGTTTCTCCCAATCACCACTGGCAGAGCTCTGATGAGGTAAAGAGCTCTCCTATGCCAGCCTCTGTCCCTGCGGAGCACTGTCTGATTAAAATGGTTTTCTGAAGCCATATTTTTGTTCTCCTGGTCCCCTTGCCAGACCCGAGTTAGAGTACAGAGAGAAAAATTGACAAATTACCTAATGTGTACTGAAATGAATCCACAAAAACCGATCTAATCTAGAAAGGTCGGCGATAGGTAGACAGATGAGAGCATTGGATTTCCACTTTTTTGAGAAATCACTGGTCTCTGTGTCTCAAAAACACAAGTTGTAGACACATACCCCGCGTTTGTTCCTAGTGTTGAAGGAGGAATGGCTTTGCAAAGGCCATTATGCACTTTTGATCTGCAGCCTTAATCACTTTCACCCTCCTCCCTCCTTCCTCCCAACAGGGCAGTGACATGTGAAGTGGAAAGAAATGGCAACAGCAGAGTGGCCCACAAGAGCCGGCTAAGTCTCCCGTCCTCTTGCCTTGCTTGTAATGCATTCCTGAGCAATCCTCGGAGGCTCATATGTAAATGCCTGAGTATGCTTCTTATTAGGAGGCACAAAGAGTACACTCTATAAATGCACTCTTAAACAATTACCGCTGCTCCCGACTGCAGCCCCGACACAGACCTCAGACTGTGCTGCTGCCTGACTGGCTTACTCGGGTGGGAAAGATGGATGCGGACCATTTCAAACAATGTGCCTTGCTATGAGACACATGTGCAAAGTCTGACTTAAGATGGCCAAAAGTTTGAGAGACAGTATGAATGGATTAAATTTGATTTAGTGTTGAAACGAGTCAACTAAGCCGAACCAAAAGAAAAATTAGTCACCCAGATTTTTTATTGTTGATGATTAGTTTAAAGCTGCTATACTTAATATTTTTATATCAACAATGGATCAAATAACTACATGTTTTGTGAAAGGTGTTGCTCAGAGTGACAAACCCAAAGATTACTGTAACCTGCCTTGCAGTTTCCCTCAGCTCTATGGAGCATTTTAGCTTCTTTCAGCTCTGTTTTTGTTTTAACACAACTTTAGTTCACTCTTACCACATTACCGTTTTCAGATGCGTCAGGAAGCTTTCACCAACCAAAGAAGATCATCCAACTCTAGACTACCTTCCCAGCACCAAATAGTAGACAGGCAGAGCTAGTAACTAGCTAATGAACACAGTGAAATCTTTAGCTGCTAAAGAAACTGATATTTTCTTCAGGAGTTGGAGGAGACCAAAACAGAGCTGAAAGGACAGTGAATATTGGACTTACGTTCATGTCTACATCACTCAACCAATGCTTGGTCTCTCTCAAACCATCAGATACAAAACAAATTAAACTCTTTTGTGTTTCTATTTTGTAGTGTAAATAGTGAGCTAGACTCAGATTTAGAAGCTGGATACATGAAATAAACAAAGCCAGAACACAACAGGTAGACTATCAGAGTTTAGTTTATGAATCCACCTGGATAGTCTCAGATTAAGAGACATTTCAAGCTGACTATGAAGGTGTGACCGATCCGAGTGCCTGATTGGTGGCCGCAGAGTAATGTATAGTCGTGTTTTTCCAAAAGTTGTATCCAGCTTAACTTCTCCGCTGCAGGTCGCTGCGTTTTTTGGCAGACACGCCTGCACTACTATAGCCAAAATGGACTTCCCCCCTCAAATTAATGGAAAAACCTGCGTATTAGCCAAAGCACAGCCTGAACGCGGCCTAAAACTAAACTAAACTAAATGGTGATAATGTCCGTGTTGTGTTTGCAGCTTGGTTCCTGCTGCCCCCAAGTGGCCAAAAAAACAACAACAAACAAACAAAAAAGTCAGTTTAGAGGCAATTTATTGGTTCCACTTTTTCTCTGTTTGCAAATTGAATTTCTTTCTTGCTTTGAAATCATGCCATTGTACAAACAATTGTGATTTGGAAAGTGATTTATCAAGAAAATAACTGGCACATTTTATGGTAAAAATAATCATTACTCTGCCTTAAATTAAAAAGTTGTGAGGCCATCTGATAACATTGTATTCTGCTTAGATTTCACACCAAGACTTGAACTAAATGTTGAAATACTTAAAATACTCTGAACTTTGAAGCTCTTCCAAAGAATGAAACAAAACTAAAGTGAAAGTTTCACTCGTGAATATCCATGTAAGGACACAGTGATTGTTTTATGTGTATGAGGTAAGTCCTCACTTCCATCATTACCACGTACAACCCTGATCTCGCTCTCGCCAGTTCTCACTCCCATGATGGCGGGCGTCCAAACGTGGACTCTCTCCGAGCTGTCCTTCACATTCGCCATACACACTTCGACACACACACAGCACCTCTATAGCCACAAGCTGACCTACACACTGCCCTGTCTGTTTTCCCCCGTGCAATTCATAGAGCAGTTAACCTCGCTAACTGTGTAAACACATGACCTCACCGGTCATGTGTTTACACTCAGTGGTATTTTTCACACACGCCGCTGGGATTTACATCACCTTATTACCTCTACGTTCCCTTAATTCCCCATTACTCTAAAATATGGGACATTTAAAAGGTGATTTGACAGGCTCTTGATTAGCCATGTTTGTTTAGCTTTGGGACGCGATGGGAGGAAGACGAGAGGCTGAGAGGAGGAGGAGGAGGAGGAGGAGGAGGAGGGGGAGGTGAAGAGAGGACAGGAATGGAAAGCTGGCGAGGACGAGGAGCAGGGTGAAGTGAGAATGAACGTTAGAGTAATCATTTCTTTTCGGGCTGAAGTAGAATAGATTGGTGTTAAAAGAAAGGACAGAGGCGAAGAGAAAGTTAATGTGGCTGTTAGTGGAGAGAGACAAGTAAGGTGGTTTCTCTTGCCACGGGACACACTTGTGTGCATGTCTGAGGTCCCAGTGGGCGGGCGCCGAAGGAAAACACAAGGCCAATCAGCTAACAGAGACATTTCCTGTGCTTGTTTTATCAGATGAGAAGAAGCCCAAAGGCTAAATGTCCCTCTTAACAATGTTGTACACTTCTCAGAATAACCCGCTTTGGGGGGAACGAAGAAGGGGAGAACATGCATCTTTGTAGGATGACATCAGAAGCGCTGCTTAGGAGCACTGACCTCACTCTCGCACCATCAATCATCCACAAAAAAACCCCTCCATGAAATGTAGATCATGTGAGTAAGATAGGAGGTTTTACCTTTTAAGATATAAAGCAAGGCTGCCTCGTGAATTAAATCATCACCCCGCTGAAAAAACAAAAGATTTAGTTAGAGGGGGGAAATAATAATGAAACTTCTGGCGGAGCTTGGCATCTGGCAACTAGCAGATGGTGGGCCAATACGCCAATTACTAACACCGACATGCCGCGCTGCCTATTAGGCAATCTGGCCTTGAGTGATAGCACTTTAAAGTCAGAGAACGACACGAGTGAGAGGCTGATCTAACAAACCCTCTTCATCGGAGTGTGACTAAAGCCCAGAGGAATTCAAACACAGGTCCTTTATGCCCACATGACTGCTTCAGTCAGGAGAATCAAAGTTTGGGGGAAATAATTTGAGAAGAAGGCAAGATCCTGAGAGAGAGGATCATCGTGGAATGTAAGCTATGTAAATGTGGTTTGATTATTAAGACTTAATTTAGGGGGTGAATCTATTATAGGCTGGAGGAAGGGGTCGACTAGAAGAGGAGGAGGGGGGGGGGAATGAGAGTGAGCATTCTCCATCACCCAAGAGACAACTGGAGTCTAATTGTGCAGTGAACCGGTGCCAGAACATCCAAGAGCACCGTGGATATTCCCCCGCAGAACTTTTCCAAGTCAGCTTGGCTGCATAATGAGGAGCAACAACTGGGTTTTTCTTTTATAAAATGGCAAATAACATTCTGAATTTATATCACAAACATCTGCAAAGCTCAAAGCTGCATATTTTCCAGGACCTAAACAAGCAGTCGTCTAAAGTTTCAATGCCCTCGTGTGACTTCATGAGCAATCAAGCAAAGCAAAGCGGCGCTACCAGTTTTTTGCCTACCCTACTTGTTGACCGCCCGGTGAAAGAGTTAACAATTCTTTTTCCAAACTTGAGATCTGCCCGTCTGTCCGTCCAAGCTCACCATATTATAGAACTTAGTGTGCGGTTCTGGATGCAGCGCATTCAAATTACATGCTATCAAATTCAAAGGCGAGGAGGGGGGGGGAGTGAACAGAACGAGTACGCTGTGGGGCTCCGGTCCAGGGAGAGTCCCATGAGCGCTAGCTACACGTCAATCACAATCACTTGAAATGAGCTGAACCCTGTCTTACTCCTGCTGTTGTCCAGAAGACACAAACCTAAAACCTAAACTAATTTTATTTGAGGCAACTGGTGGACCAAATGACGAGGACGCCAGTGATGTTGGTGGAGGCAGCATCTCTATGTCGAACCATATAAACAAATCTGCATAAAATTAAACCAGCGTTAGAACACAGGAAACATGCTTGACAGAGTTTCACCGGTCCGTTATGAAGAAGAAACCAGAAAATAGTTCTGGCACCTGCTGTGAGGAAGCAATGTATGTTTGGACGGACATGTCAGCATGCGAGCACTGGAAACCGAACCACATTTGGAAAACCTTTACACTCAACACAGGATAGGTAAACATCTATTAAAAAAAGAACAGAGTGATCTGATCATTTGTGTTAGAAAATCGCCTCTGCCAGTTTTCCATTCTATTCAAATTCAGTTTGCCACTTGGTTGGCTGCCTTAGCTCAGTGGTGGTAAGAAACTATTGCCTTGCAAGGAAACTCTGGATTCTTGCTTTGGAACTTGATACTGTGGTGGATTGAGTATCTAGGATCAAACTATAACAAAACACCCACATATACTGCATGCATGTTAACTCATAACTGTACACAGAAAGACACATGAACGCCCCGTGCTTTAGCACATGCTGATTATGACGAGAATGAGGCACAATAATTAACTGGTCCAACTTTTAACTTTGATCAAGTGTACGAGAGAAAGGAGAGGGAGCCAGCATACAGTAACTAGAAGCCTTCACCGCACTGTGCAGTCCAGAGCCAGACTCCGGAAATGCATGGCAATGTTCCCTACATCCTGCCCGCCCAGCCCTAACCCTGGCCCTGGCTCGCGCCCCACACTGCCAAACCCCTGTTATCACTCTGTGCAATTACCTCCAGTTTCTTCTGCGCCCATATCATATCGTGCCAATTATAAAATCCCCTTCTAAGTACACTACAAAGCACTACATGCATTTTAGTGTAAAGCCTGCAGTTTTCTCTGTGTATTTCAGCCTCAAAATAGCTATGTGAGCGTGTATATGTGTGCAAACATGCATGCAAAGACACAAAACAACTCCTAGTACAGTGATTCCCTCCAGGGGAACACTTTTAGAGATACCACTTTGAAAGATGTAGGCAATTAGTTTGAAATAGAAATTCTGATCTGATTGAAAAATATCCATATGCACATGTTGAGTCTGCTATAACACCTGAACAGTGCACGATGGGATTGAAAGCGTATGAAAAGTAGTTAGCAAATGAGCAGTCTAAATAGTTTGCTAAAAGTAATGAATATATGACTGAAACTATTAGCTAGTGGAAAATGATTGAAGCACCTTAAAGCACTGCATAAATAGTTGTTCAGATAGCTAAAAGTAATGGATGAACAGTTGGAATAGTTAAAAGCTAAAAGTAGATTAGATTAGTAATCTACTTAGATTAGTAAATTAGATGAACATGAAATAGTAACTGACTGAAATCCTTGACAGACTTTCTAAATGAAAGTATTAGTAAAATCGTGAAAAAGCTAAAAGCAGTGGAACATGGTTGAAATTGTGAAAAGCACTAGATGAAACAGTTGAAATCGTTAGCTAAATATATTGGATAACTGGTTGAAATAGGCCTAGTTAGCATAAAGTAATGAATAAAGGATTTAAATAGTTAGCTAAAAGTAATGGTACAAAATGGTGAAAAAGCTCATGGAAAAGTGTTGGATATCTGCTTTTAGTGTTAAACAATGCCACATTTTGAACATCTCAGGTTGAGTCCATGAGTCCAGGTTTAGTCCATCTGACAGGGCTGTGGGGGTACATCAGACACTGTATTGGAGGACTGTTATTAGCACTGCATTCCAGAGACTATTCCAATCACCTGTCATCAGGTTGGGTCTGCACCTTATAAGGAGCGGAGGGCATTCTCCACGTGTTTTCCAAACACTGCACAACTTATCAGATACAGTTTCATGGGCAATTACTACGCTGTCTCTGGCCCTGCAAGCATTCAGAAAAGAAAAAGGACCTACAGACCTACCCTCTCTGCAGCTCCCTCCCTCCACCGTCCACCCTCTCCCATTTTCCATGCTTCCATTTCACAGATACTACTATGTAATAAAGCTGAGATCAAAAGACTTGCTGGCCAACTCAAGTACAATGAGAGTTGAAGAGAGAGTTTTTGGCCTCAGGGGTGGTGGGACTGCAAAGAATGTGATACCTTGATACGATGAAGTGGATTCATCTGCGTGTGCCCTGTGGCTTTGTCTACAGGAGATGCTGGATGTGTTTAAAGTTCATACACCAAAGGACATTTGCCTTTTGTAACTCAGCATGATCTTATGGTCAAATCTGATCTTTGAGGGCCATGTGGTGTGCTGGTAGCCATATGGAGGCCCCCATTTCTTGCTCACAGCCAACTTTGCACACCGACCACATGTCAAATTTCAACAGGTTAACCAACATTGTGCAGCTCAAGAACACAGCTTTGGAGGATGCTATGAGATTTCTAAATCTGTGGTGTCAACAAGCATATCTGCAGCATTTTCCCCAGCCTTAATAAGTTGTTTCAGGCTGTAGTTGGTGCCATGAGAAACTTGGCCGGCCGGGGGTTTGGAGACACCCACCCCCGCCTCCCTGCATCCCTCCCTCTCTCCCTCCCTCCCTCTCGCACTCTCGCCCGCCCCGGAGGACTGAACGCGCATTACAGGAGTGGACAAACGCTTTTTCTTTGTGTTGTCCCGCGGTTAACAAAACATTTACATGACAGCCTTGCTCCTTGACCAATAGAAAAGCTTATAACAACTCGCAATCGTGACTTCAACTTTGCGTAAAAGCGCACAAAGAGCGAGCCGCGCGCAGCCAAGATATCCTGAAAAGTGCCAGCAGCAGCAGCAGCAGCTCATGCGCACAGCATAATGTGATCATCTCAAATAAAGCATAGCATTTTCCCATCAAGAAGTTTCTTCCTAAAGAGATTGGAGGAAGCTCTTACCTGTGGATCTTAGCGGGACAAAGTAGAGCTGTCGAGTCGAGTATGAGGAGAGGAGAGGGAGCCAGTCTGCAGTCGGTCCTCCACTTACACTCAATGATAAAAAAACCAAACTGTATACCCGTTCAAGCCCCTCCCTTTAAGACATAATAGCACATCTACTCCTGGCTTGAGTTGTCTGCTCTGCTCCAGTCTAGCTCTTAAAAGCACCGCACAGACTCAAGCTCAGACTTCAGCATTTCACAAAGCCAAATGAAAAATGTCAACTCTGCAAAGAACTCGTGCAAAACTCACCAAATAACGAAAGTGACTGCAGGAGGAAAGTGTTTTTTTTTTCTTTGGTTGTCCTTCGGGGGGCCTGAAAGAAAATCATCTGTCAGGAGCGATCAGATGAAATGTTAATCTTGCACCAATAGGAGGGCTGTTTGCCTGCAGGCCTGAAAGCTTCCATGTTTATGCGGTGGTGACTTCATAAAAGAGGTTAGAAGTGATCATCATAGTGCAAATAACCACAGATATATGTTCTATAACTGCAAATGACACTCTCTGAGATTTCTCCCAGTGCTCTGCAGATGCAAATGATAACAGACTTCACTGATACAGGCTGTTTTATTTATCATAAAGTATTACAGTTAATACTGTGGATTATCTACTCAGCTCCACTGTATCAGAAATAGTAATTTTGTTGAATTTTAATTGCTGTTTAAAATGCAACAAACCTACAAAACCTCAAAACTACATGGATGGATACCACTAGGGGTTATTTAAAAAATATTAAAGTTTAAAGGTGCAGTGTGTCAGATTTATAAGGCTCTATCTACATATTCATAACTATGTTTTCAGTAGTGTATAATCACCTGAAAATAAGAATCATTATGTTTTTGTTACCGTAGAACGACTCTTTTGTCTACAGAAGCTCTCCTCCTTCTCCACGACATTTCTGGCGGACTCCGCCATGTTCAACCGCCATGTTTCTACAGTAGCCCATGTGTTTATAAATACTGGCTCGAGGTTCCGCCTTTTGTATTTTCCATGTGTTTTGTAGTTTCTTCTACACCCTTGGAAGAGGGTTGATTTGAGTGAGTTGCCATCAAACACCAACCTCCATGTCTGTGGAGTGAAGCCAATGCGGAAGTGCCAAAAACTGCAGTTCCTCAAACGGCCACTTGAGGCTGGCTACAGAACGAGCCAGTCTCCATAAGCCCCCATGTTAAAATATCAAACTTCAAAGCAGAAATAAACATGTTTACAGCCTGGTACAAACAACAGTTTTGGTCTCTATAGCTAATTTCCCCCATTCATGACAACTGTACTGAGTCTGAATTTTATTTAACCCTAAACTACAATGGTGAACATGGGTGAACCACTGACAGTATAAAGAATGGACGTCGAGTCTGATGAGCCGTTTTGAAGCTCAAAATATGCAGCCCTGGATGTTGCCATCTTGGTAGTCCTGCCTCTTCCGCTTCCTGGCTAATTTAAAGCAAAGACATCATCGGCTGAATGACGCCTGGGTGCTCCAACAATATGATTTGATAAGGTGAGTTAAATAAAATTCAGACTCAGTTGTCATGAACGGGGAAATTAGCTATATAGACCAAAACTGTTTTTTGTACCAGGCTGTAAACATGTTTATTTCTGCTGTGAAGTTGGACATTTTAACATGGGGGCTTATGCAGACTAACTTGTTTTGTAGCCAGCCTCAAGTGGACGTTTGAGGAACTGCAGTTTTTGGCACTTCCGCACTGGCTTCACCTCACGGCCACTTGAGTAATACTGAACATTGTAAGTTTGTAAACTGTGCAACAGTCCCCTCTGTTTCCTTCATTTTCCTCAGCCCTGACTTTACTATCTGTCATATAAAGATTTTGAAAATCATGTGTTGTCATGTTTGGTTCTCACCTCCGAGTGCAACCCTGCTATTTGTGACCTTTTGTCTGTCAGCAATTTCAGTAAGGATGCAGGAAGTTAGGAGGTGAGAAACACAATAGCTGCAGTGTTCTGCTTTCTACTACGAAACAGCAGCATGGAGACACTGCCCCACTTTGTCCTCCCCTTTAAAACAATGATGCTTAGAACAAAGAATGAACTTAAGAGCATTAGGCCACTGGTGCAGAAATGAGCATCATATGCGCTGCTGCTCTTTTGCATGTGTTTCTTTAAGATAAAATGGAAATAAATGCGGTCTGTTGATTGTGTGGTGTGCATGTGCCTGCTGTACGTGCATAAGGGAAGACAAAGGGAGTGGAGGGGGCGTTAGATGGGCCGTCACTCTTAAACAAATCTGAAAACGCATTTAGCTTCATTCCTTTGAAAAATTACGGACTTTAAGATAAACCTGTCATCCTTTGTCTTGCAGGTTTCTTTCAGGAAAGTTTGAGGACAACATCTTGGCCCCAAAGCTGCATTACTCTGTTGCAAAATCATTTCATGGTATAATTTGATTGCCAAAAATGATTCTCTGGTTGGGGCATGTTTATAGTTGGTGTCATGCCATTATACTCAGGGCTGATGCTCACTTGCTATATTTACTTCATGAGCTCAGGTGTTTACCTCATCAGAGCCGTCACCTTTTACACCTTACTTACAAAAAGGGAAACAATCGAGGTACAGTGCAACAGGGACATGTTAGTGCATCAATCAGTACTGTGACAGTACTAGAGAGGATAGATTTGGCATGTCCAGTTGTTGGTAGTGTAGGAGAGGAAGTACTCTCTAAAGAGCTGGGTCTTAAGGAGGTTTTTGAGGGTTGTGAGGGACGCCCCTGATCTGGTAGGAACTGGTATGACGTTCCACCAACAACAGATGACAAAAGTTTGGATTGCCCGTTCATTGGAGGAACACAACAGTTGTGTGGTAGCGTGTGCCTGTATAAGGGTATTCAAGTAAGTGTGTGCAGAACTGGAGACTACTTTGAAGGTAAGCATTAGCGATTTTAATTTAATGTGGACAGCTACAGGTAGCCAGTGGAGCTCGATGAGCAGCAGGGTAACATGTGCCCTTTTGGGTTGATTGAAGACCAGACGCGCCACCACGTCCTGGATCACCTGAAAGGGTTTCACTGTGCAGGCTGGAGGGCATCACAGTAATCTAGTCGTGAGTTGACCACAGCCTGTATCAGGAGTTGGGTAGCATGTTGATCAGAGAAGGTTAGTTGGTCATCGATCATGACTCCTAAGTTTCTTGCTACCCTGGTAGGGGCAAAAGATAGGCAGTCAACTTTGATGTTGATGTCATGGTGCGTAGTCAGTTTGTTCAGAGGTTCAGCTGGAGGTGTTGCACCTTCATCCACGTAGATATGTCTGAGAGGCATTTAGAGATCCATGTAAAGACTGAGGCCTTACATGACTGTTTATATTGAAAGCTTTATTACAACAGAATTGACATATCACTACATTAGTCTATATTTATCTGACAACAAAACAAGAAGAAAATATTATGGCTCTTGGCTCTTCTACTCTCTGTGACTTGTCAAATCTTCCTGACATATATACCTTCAAACTGTTACGTCAGATGAAACACCTCAGAACCAATTATAAAGGTTTTAACACCACATTGCTTTCCACAAACCTTTGACATTTTCCCATTTCATCATATGGCTTTAAATCAGATGAAAGACTGTGTTGCCATCTCGTGTGAAACTGACATTAGAGGTGAGGGGATGGGATTTGCCTTCAAAGTTCAGTTGTAGAAAAGTGTTAGTTAATGATGAAAGTACCATATGTCATTCTGCAACAGCATAAGCATAGTTTAATAAAACAAAAGTTTCTTTTTTCAAGTTGACAACAATGAAAAAAAACTTGTAGTTTTATATATAATCAGGATCTCTCTGTTTAGGGATAAAGTAATGACATGTATGTGTGATGGATGATTGTTATCTATCCCTTGGTGTCTCAGCTGGTCGATGTGCATACCAAATACCTGCAGCGACCTGGGTAAAGTCCAGGATTTTTATCATTCTGATCTGTCTCCTGTTCCTTCCTGTATCGGTCTACTGTGTACTGTCAAAGACAAAAATGCTAACAAAGGATAGGACACCTGCAGTGGAAAACATCTGGATTATTTCCCTCGTGCGTGGCTCGTATTTGACCTAATATTGACCACTGGTCTGCCACATTTCATAGACAAACAATAAGGTTATCATGAGAATAACAGATTTATGTGTCCATCTGTGGGACCACCTTTAACAGAGATCCTGGTGTAAGTAAGTAAAAGATATGAAACTATGTTACACTGTAGTGTGTGCATGTAGACTGCCTTAATGTCAATATTCTATACATAGGTAGGTTTGACTATTAAAAGAAAGAAAAACAAATTAAATTAAATAAATAAATCTAAATACAAGTAGGAGTCTACAAGCTTGTGGCTGTGATAAGGCATGCATGATAAAAACATGATGATACTAAAAGTTAAAGGTACAGTGTGTAAGATTTAGTGGTGACATTGCAGATGGCAGTTTGCAATCAACTCAAACATCCTCACTTACCCCTCTATTCCAAGTGTGGAGAAGAAGCTATGGTGGTCTTTGTGTACCAAAAAAGGATTTTGAATTTTTAGTTTTCATGATATTGTTTGTCTTCAGTTTTTAAATTGGTATTCTTACAGTCCATAAGTGATAATAACGCAAATGAAAATCAGCAAATGGAACAGCAAATGGAACAGGATTTAACTTAAAACATAAAAAACAATTTATGTACACAGATCAATGAAACAAGGAGTCCTCAGCTATGCTAATAGTTCTGTGAGGACGTACTTGGACACAGTGGTTCTTTGAGCTATGCTAAATGCTAATGTTAATGACGATATTAACAGGCAAAAACAATAACAACAAACCAGAAACAAATGTGAACCTCATGGTGGTGCTAGAGGAAACATCAGGGCATCCTGTAGAAAGAAGACAGACTTTGTTATCCAGCCATGACGCTAGCTTAGCGAAAAACTTGAATAATTGTGTAATGTTCATACTTTTAATATTTGACAACTTTAGATCAAGGTGGATTACATACGTGGATCACTGCAAGAGTAACTGTTACATCTGAAATTCGAGCCTCTACTGTTAATGTTTGAATCCTTTCCCTGCACTACGCCCTCTGACCTCTCTCCACGGCTAATTTCTATTATATAAAATGATTTATAATGATCAATTACACGTAGCGTGCAGGAGGCTCAGGCAGGGATTAAAAGCCTTGCTGTGACCCACCTGGCTCAAGTTCTAACTCTTTCACATGTTCAGGGGCCCCTGGACGGGTCCCTGGGGAACTCCGTCACACCAGCTATAAGTCTAACCAAAGCAAACACAGAATCCCTCGTTTGTTGACTTTTACGAAATGTTGAATGTGGTCAGGAGAATGTGAGAGATTGTCAAAAATATGGCTTGGTACTTTTATGTGAAGAATGCGGCTTAAAAGGTAAAAAAAAAAAAAAACTCTTTCATGTCGCGTTTCATGACATCAAAGTAGCTCTGAGCCCGAATTCCCATGAGTTGGTATAAAGCATAAAGCTGCACACATTAAACTTTATGAAGAGACATGTTTTTACATTCATCCGTCATTACTCCAGAAAAGATACAATACACCTTTTTTTTTTTAAAGATACATCTAGCCTCTGACTTTTTTAAACATCCAGAACCTAAACGCAGGTGCGAGAGCTTTTTAAACACACCAAGAGCACAATGGAAACACTTGTTGTCTGTTCCAGTCCATCTGGTAACTCTCAAACCTTTGCCAAGTGCTGTCATAATCAGAAATCCACTAGCTGCATCCACCTCATGTCCACAAATTTATCTTTGCCACATTATCAGTTGCTATTTATCATTTTAAAAGGGGGCAAGATTTACAGAATATGACATAAGTGGAATATAATATGCATAACAATGTTGTCATGAGTATATAACCACCTGAAAGTAAGAATCGTTGCAAGTCCTGTTTGATGGAGTCCGCCATTTTGAACCACCATGTTTCTACAGCAGCCAAGAAAGGACAAACTAAACACTGGCTCCAGAAAGGATTTTTGCTTTTTGGAGTCACGTTGGACCGCCAAGGAAGATGGCAGCACACTAGGAGAGCTCCTCACGACCATCAGTTAGTTATGTAAATTTAGAAAAACAAATCTGAATGGGCCCTCACATTTTGTTGCGACTGTAGTTTCTCCTTTACGCTAGGAGGGTTGCAATCAGCACCTACATCGCTGGATGCCACTAAATCCTACACACTGGACCTTTAAGTCATCACTTAACCCTCTGATGCCCCTTTAAAATCCTAACGTTAATACCCCTTCTCACATAAATGTGCGCATAAAAACATGCTATAAAAGCTATAAAAATCTAAAAAATGTTTATTTTTTTTTAATTCTTTTAAACCAGCATCAGTCCTAATCATACATATCAAATATTAATGATTTTTTAAAAAACTTTAACCCTTAAATTGCCAAGTTTTTGTCATGATGCACCTCCATTTTATGGTCTAAAAAACACAAAATGATTTATTTTCAATATACTTCATGCAAACTGGATTATTTATGGTTTGATTATTGCATCTTGGTGTATGTGAAAGATTAGCAGCAATATTTATTTATATGCATTATTATTATTATTATTTTTTGTAGTGTCATATTTCATAAAATCTTCACTAATCTACACTTAAAAGCCCCAGGCCTCAAATGAAGTGGAGAAATGAGAATTTACATGTTTTATACTTTGTATTTGAGCAGGATCAAAAATAGTGTTTTGAATGGGTTTCAATGTGCACATTTATGTGCAAAGGAGTAACGACAGGTCTATTTTAGTCCACATTGTTTACAATAGGCTAAAAATATATATTTTTTTATTAATTACATTTTTTTTAACACTCAACACAAATGCACAACCTTGCATAGATTGCATACATCAACAATATGCATGAAAAATGATAAAATATGCTAGAAAGTAAAAGCCAAATACACAAAAATGTTCAAAGGGGCATCAAAGGGTTAAGTGCTTTTTGTTTATCATTATATGAGGAATATTCAGGTTTGGCACTGAATAAACAAGACTTGCTCATAAAAACAGTGATGGCAACTGAGTTTTCTTATTTATTAAAGAACAGGATGTGAAGAAGCAGAAGTGTGTATGCAGGAACCTGGCTTTCATACACAGTTAAGAAAGAGGGGTGAGTAAGAGAGAGTGCATGTCACTGAGGTTATTAAGTGGGCACCTCCCATCACAGATGTTTAACTGAATCACTCCCATGACACCTCCGCGAGGCTCCTCTGAATCCCAGCGCCGCCACATCAACAAACATAAAAAGATAAATATCTGTATCTAGATGGATCTCACCACCAAGACTTTGGGTGATACATGAGAGGTAATTCAAAACCTATCAAGGACATTTCATGTCAAGCCGTTTGACTGTACAGTAATATTAGCAGTTTATGGCTTTTTTCTTGCCTATTTCAGCCTAAGCTGCACTGACACACACATAAGACAGCAGCAGACAATAAAGCTTTGAAATAATTTCTGCTTTGGAGTCAAAGCTGGGGCAAATCTAACATTGTGTGGGATGTTTGATATTACCACGGAAACCCCATCTGTGTCCAATCACAACAAGGCCATCTGTTCAGCATAAAAAAAAGCAAAATGACACAAGGAAGAGTTTGGGAGAGATCAGGAAACTGTATTTTTTTATATGTGTATTTTATATGTACTGTACATGTGGACATGTAGTTCTGTCACCTACAATCACAACATGTGTTTTTCAGCAATCCACTGAAACTCTAGCTGCTCTCTCACTGCTCTGAAAATTAAGACTGAGTACTGATCCTTCCAAAGTTGGATTAATTATTATACCCATAGTGTACGCTGCACAGTGTCTTTGGGCCAGTTCACTTTAATTACCCAGCAGACTAAAGTGTGATTTTCTTGCCAATGTGCTGTCATTCCTACAACCCCCTTTTTCATGCCTCAGTAAGGAATGAACGGATGAATGGAGGGTGATGCTTGGACAGCCCCTGGTGGAGATTATGATAAAGTGATTGTAAGTATGAGTCAGATCCCTAATTTGTTACGGTGCCTCGGCATCCTGACCTATACTGCCACCAGCAGTTCAGAATGTACAGTAGATGTAATCCTATGTAAAAGACAAGTATGTGTGATGATAATAAGTAATAAAAGGGTAAAACAACAGAAACAAGCAAACAATATATATATAGAAAATAACAGCAGAGATGCTCACTGTACTACACTGCAGCACACATGAGCTGCTACCTGAATCAATTACATTCCTCCACCTAAAGAGGTCCTTGACTGTGTGTCAACAACCCTCATACTGTGTGTAGGTTTCTACTCTTTAACCCCCTGTTGCAGAAATTATTACACTGTAAAAATATAAATAAATACGGTATAACATTTTTTAATACAGGTTAGGGTTAGGACATTAGTGTTGATTTCATGTGTAAGGTCAACATTTTATTCAATATTTAGTTAGTTTAGTTTAGTTTCATCAGAGGAAACACTGTTTTGCCATATAACTGACATAAAAATACCATATGAACGCTGTATAAAATAAAGGTTTTGCCATTAAATATTACAGTGTTTACAATAATAATAATGTTGGGCCTTAACATGGACATGCACTTCTGTAGTCAGGTTTGCTGCAACAAATGTGCTCAAGGGTAACAGGATGTTATCAAGCCATTTGACAGCCCAAAGGTTAACACAATGTGGTCATCTTTTCTTGGTGTGTTCTGCGTCATTTTGCCTTCATGGCACCATCATCCATTAATGTGCAGCCTGCAAGATGGTTCTTTAACACATACAAAAAAAGTTAAATAATCTACTCAGATGCAAAAAGATTCGAGTTATACCATGTGACACTTAAGGGCTTTTCCCAAAGCGAATGCCATGATCGGCCGTGAGCAGTGGAGCCACATTGGCACGGCATGAGTGTTTTCTCACTACATAGCACAGCAAGGTAAAGCTGTTTACCTTGATGATGTGTTAGAGGTAGTCACAAACCACAGTGAGCGCCTGCAGTCCTTTGCAGCTCACACACACACAGGTTTCTGAAGAGCTGTTTTGAAGCTCAAATTCTCTGCTTCTTCTGCCTCTGGGCTAATCTAAAAATCAGCAAAGATTTGGATCATTGGTAGACCTGAGGCGGGCTGAATGATGCCTGGATGCTCAAACAAGTCATCTACTTGGCAATCAAAGTGGCCCCGCTGTTAATTATGCATAACTTTAAGCCTAACAGACCAGAACTGTTTTTGTACCAGGCTGTAAACATGTTTAATTCTGCTGTGAAGTTGGACATTATAACATGGGGGCTTGTGGAGATTGACTCGTTCTGTAGCCAGCCTCAAGTGGCCGTTCAAAGAACTGCAGTTTTTTGGACTGCATTGGCTTCACTTCACAGCCAGACATTACACAAACTATTTACTGAACATTTAACATAAAATAATTCTTTACAATACACGTGTTACTGGAGTTTTGACCTCTTGTAACATTTGAGATTATCCTTCTTCATAAGATGTTTTCGCAGTTGTTTCCTTGCAAAATATGACTTAGTTTTGTTTGCTGCTGCCGCAGTTATTGGACAGAATTATCTCCTTTCCTTTTGTAAAGGGAGGTCTACTGTATCCTATGCTAAAGAAGATATGAAAGGAAGCGCTGAAGCACCTTTCCTCAACATTCATAGAAATCGAACAGCTTTTATCACGGCTGCTATGTAAATACTTCAAAGTCATTTGACGCAGTAAGTGACCTTCCTAAGCAAAAAAGACTATTCAGCCGCACCTTGAGTCTTCTATGTTTCTACAGTAGCTCAGAACAGGCTGTAGATAGGAGGAAGTCCACTGTAGTGATTTGGCTGTGCATGGTTGAGTCAAGGAGCTTCAGTTGGTTGCAATCTGCAATCTCACCACTAGATGCCACTAAATCCTACGCACTGGTCCTTTAAAGGTGGTACAGGCAAGAAATACTTGTATGAGTTGTAAAAATTTTGATTTCATGTCGAGGTGCACTGTTGTTCACATTTTAGATGACATTCTTATAACAGTTAGTGAGGAGGTAGGAGTTCACAAGGACATCTATTTTGCACATTGTGACCACGTTCAGATTGTGAAGGCGACCTGTTTCTACAGAGAAAACACTTAAAGATAATGTACTTTAACCTCATCTGTAAAATACCAAGCAATGAAGCTTCTCTCAAATCTAAAAAATATGCTTCTATGAGGAAAAAAATGAAGTAGAAGTAAGCCACTGCCTCTGGCCTTACTTCCTCCATTTTCATGGTGTTTCCATTTGGTCTCCAGACTGCTTCACTTGCTTCAGGTTTGGCCTCTCATGAACCCCTCTGTTCAAACACCTACTGAAGTCACAAACTGGATCTGAGGGTCGGCAACAGAAACGAAGCTGAGTCAAGTTTATTTTCGTATTTCTCTCTGCAGTCTTCAAGTCTGATTCGGATATGTTGCAGGCAAATACAGCATGAATACAGAATGCCTTTTATTCTGTATCCTTTGTGGATTAGAGCAGATCACAAAGTCTGCAGAATACAATCTGACATGACACATGGCTTTTCATACCAATCCCTGCATTTCCCTGTGAGTTCAGGCAGTGCATACAAGATCGTAATTTCACTTTGGTGTGGTTACAGACGTAAATAGATATAATCTTAGAAGGAGGATTAAGATGAGAGTGTAGCATTTGATCTTCAAAGGGCTGGGGGTTATCTCAGGTAAAGTACAAGTGCGGTTAGCTTCCATAAAAATTTCTGACACTGAGTTAAACTTGTGTTCATTTCCATTACAAAGACAAGTAGCTCTTTCTCATTCTCGGCCACCTTCACCTCAATATCGTAGCACTCATCATCCGCTGTGTCAATCTTTCAGTGCAAATCCTTACAGAGTTCCTGTGAAGAGAACCGACTCGGGCTTCTTTTAAACCACTATGGAGTGCTGCAGGAAAAAAAGGTGAAAAAAAATGGAAAGAAAAGGAAAGAAAAGGAATGATTCATCATCAAAAGGCATGTAAAAGCAAAACCTTTAAAATTTCACTCAGCTGTCAACTAGACAGGTGACAGGATGTCTTTTAAAGTGGATTTTTTTAGAAAGAGAGAGCTCGAGCTGCTGTTTATCTGAGAAACACGTGGGAGCAGTTGCAGCAAAAAGCGTCTGTTTGATATTATAGACAATTTATTCACATACGAGCGTATTTTTAACAGTTTTCAGCACCAGGACATGAGAATTGAGGCACACAATACATCCAGAGACCTGCCATGTGGCTATTCAGTGTGTCACCGGCTCTTGGTAGTGTGAAAAAATAATTTGTCAGTTGAGTGACAGTGATGACAAATCACAAAAACAAATACGCTACTCTACAGTGAACAACACAGAAACCACAACAGGCCAACAATGGCATAAGATAAATTGCCAAGAGAATCTGAGTCCAATTCTCTGAGAGTCTGCAGCACGAGCAGGACACAGACATACATACTGTATGCACCACCGGTGCTGCTGCAAGCCTTAGCTTCAGCCAGCCCTTGAAAAATAACCTCAACATTAAAAAAACAGTGGAAAGAAGCTGTAAACATAACATGGACATCATATTTGTTGGATGTGTAAATAAGCACCTGGTAGTTAACATGTTCATTGTATCTAAAAGTTGGTGGAGCAACATTAGCATTCATTTTGAAGCTAATATTTTAGCTCCTTTTAGCTCTGTTTTGGTTTCCAAGAAATTCCTGAAAGAAATGTGCTAAACACTATGTGGGTCGTAAAACCAAAACAATGAGCCGACAAATATGGCAGTTTTAGGATTTGGATTTTACTTTCAACTTTCAGCAACAAAGATCCAAGAAAAAATGTTAATATCTACAGTATATGCAGATCACCTCGTTATCACACAGACCAGACAACAATACTTTTCAATAATGAGACCTATGGAGTGAAGTGTGAAGGAAGTATCAAATGATATTGCATGGCTAACGAACAAATCAGAGAAGCAATACTGCGTTTGAAACATACAGTATACTTGTATTTGAGCCACGTCTCATCTCGGCGCTCACAGCACAACTTACATAATGATAATAACCATTTCCATGACAACTGAGCAAAGTCTTTGTCCACTGTGGAAGGCCATGAGATGTGGCTAAAAGGCCAAGTAAGTTGAGAATCTATTGCCAAATACATTTACTGGTTTACCGTTTGAATAAAAAAGCCAGACTAATGAAGAGAACCTTTAAAAAGTCTAATTTCTTGCAGTTATACAGCTGCTGTTGACGCTCCTCCTTTGCACTTGGTGTTTATTGTGTATGCAGACTTAGGTGTGTGGTTCTCCTGCAGTGCTCCTGATTGGTTTCAGCTGATGAGGTGTGGCCACCTGCATCATCCCTTCCTGGAGGCCTGGACGATACCAACCCTCCAATCCACAGGATCCAATTTGAAGAACAACTTACTTAAGCTGAACACAGTCATGGCGTGACTTGGTTATTGTGTTGAGCTTGCCGACATATCTCTCTGTATTATACTTGTGAATGAATTGTGAATGTTATAAGTGCACTAACTTCGTTCTGGGGCTGAGATATTTTGTTTTCTACCTGGGAACTGGGCCAGGTCTAGTTGATTCACTGATTTGCACACACAAAGAGATATTTTGTTTAGAAGAACAAGGTTTAGGGGTGCTGTTTCTCTGTGATTTTTGGTTATTAGATAAAAGATAGTGAGGTTTTTCTTTCCTTTTGATTTAGTTTAGGTAGTTTAGGTTTAGGTTGTACAGCATCTGCTTGGCCTTTGTTTCCCTTGTAGTTTGCCTCGCCTCTTTTTGTTGTGTAATTAATCCAAATTTCTGATAATAAATAACTTTAAGTACAACTTGTTTTATGTTACTTCCTTTCCCCTACATGAGCTGGGTTGTAAAGGCACTTTTATCAAATGCAGGAAAATGCAAACAAAAATCTCTGTACTTATAGCCCAGCTGTTGTGGTACCTGCAGTCCCTTAGCAGGAAGGCTGAGAGCACTTAGTCTCTGCTTTATCACTGCCTCTGCAATCTCGACTTCCAGCTAGGCCTCGGCCCTTTTTCGCAGCTTGCCACGTCGATTAACCATGTATTAGGTTTATAGTGCATAGTTGAGACAGTGAACGCTATTCAGCGCACAGTGTTTGGCACTTTGATTCCAACGCACAAGCATCCATTAGACTGGTGACACCAGAGGCTGCAGAGTAGATTACCCTTCAGTGAAAGCCTGTAGGGATGTAACCCAGTACAGATAGGTTATTTGGATATGAACAGATCTGAAATGGAGCAGTAAACTTTTTATTTATTTATTTTTTCTCGCAGCACAAAACTGTCACAACATTGCACATAATTGCAGGCAAAAATCCCCCCGGACTTAAGTTGCTATAAGGACCTTTTTATCCCCCAAACCTCTAAACAGCAGGCAGTGTGTCAGAGCCTACTGCCAGACCTGCAAGTGCAGACACACACACACAACCACACACACACACACACACACACACACACACACACACACACACACACACTCATACACACACACACACACACACACACATACACACACTTCCATCCTTACTGACTTTTCTCGTCAGCTCTTTTACACTGAATGCTCCTGTACGCCAAACAAATGGTTCAAAAGGGTCAAGTGAAATAAAAAAATAGCTTAATTGGTTGTGGTTTTTGTTACTGTCATCACTTTGACAGAACTCAGGACAAATTGAATAATAAAACAACAATAGTTCAGCTATATTAGCAGCACGGCTCTAAGGATGGGAATGTTGGTCTGTCGACCACTTTGGTCCCAACCACTGACGGTATAAAGAATGTTAAGTATGCATAACTTTAAGTCTTAATATAATTTGAACGGGTGTCATGAATGGGAAAATTAATTATAGAGCAGAAAATAACTTTTTATTTTGCTGATCCACCGGCTTTCTCTGTACTGGCGCTCCCTCATTCTCATTCACTGTCTATGTCGGTTAACCACTGCTCTCTCTCTCTGAAACCATTGGACACGAACTAAAGGAAACCTTGTTCTTATGTCTATATTTTGCTGAAGCCAGACACAGACGTAGAAACTGGGTATATGAAATAAACCAAACCAGAATAGCGTATTAGCATTTAGCTCAAAGCAATGCTATGACTTAGTACAGCCTTACAAAGCTAGCATGGTTACAGACTCTTGCTAATTTGTGTGCACATACTTCACTTTTACTTTATTTCTTACTGAATTCACTTTTGCTGCCCTCTGTTGAGGACCAAAGTTTCATCATATTCTTTAAAAGCTCAAAAATAACTTAAGGTCATTATTAGGAATCAACACCAATTAAAAACTGAGGACAAAAAAAAAAAAAAAAACACGGACATACACACAAAATCATTAAAAACAACTCTCTTAATTCAAGGTGCTCGGGGATTAAATAGCCTGGTCAACCCGGGCTGACAAAAGAAGCATCACCGGGAGCAAAAATAACAAATTAAGTCCAATAATTGTTCTTACATGCCCCGTGTCAGGGCGGAGGATAGCAAACAAACACGTCAAGAGCAAGCGAATCATTTCCCCAACTGCGATCAATAACAGCACATTATTAAGAGATGACTGATTGAGATGCACGACAGTGTGACAGTGAGACAATCACCCCTCAGACAGGTCGCCAACAACCAACAAACTATTGGCTGGCCTACATTCACAGCTGTGTCATACTGTATGGCAGGTGTTATAAGATCTTAGACTTAATTATGTGTAATTACATAGAGTGTTGTAAGATATTTGCATTTTGATTACTGGTAAAAATGTGGGAACATATTAGCATCTACATTGTGTTTGTGATAATGTTTCATTTGTACCTATATAGCAGCATTGATCTTTACACATGCAGCCATGGTGGACCCATAAATGGTTACAAGCAGCTCTGATTTAACATACATCACATTGATTGAAGGAGGCGCAGGTTGAGGCAGCACTGATTATCTGGATGTAATTGTGTTAGAGTCCCATGGCTATACTGGGCCTCCTCTCCTACAGTATATGCTGACCCCGGCCCTGGCTGTATCTTGTCCTATGATTTCTACAGAAAATGCTATTACAGCCACCTCTCCGGGGACCAGATCGACAAGGTCCTCGCGGTCTCGGCTCGGGGATAAAAAACAGCTGATCCCATCCTACTCATCACACGCAGAGATGATGGTACCTGAGAGGGGGGACGAAAGTTCATCCTGCGGGTTAATAGGGTGCTTGGATGAAATCATGTGTGTGATACAACTCCCCCCCCCCAAAAAAAAGAAAGTGGGCAGGGGGAAAAAGTTTTAAAAAAGATCCTTTGATTTCCTCTCCGTCTTTCCAACTTGTGTGGCCGATTGCCCTTCAGATGTTTTGAAGGAGAACATTAACTTGTACGAGATAAGATTTCATGCTGTAATTGAGGCTTAGGGAACATAATAGCATCTCAGCTACGGTGTCTGCTGTACCAAAAGACCAGCTGAGTAAAGAGGCCGTCTGCCTTAATGTCACCAGTGTGACATTACATGCAGGGCTGAACTTGTGACCTTCGTTGTGACACATCGTTCTGCTGGTTCTAGTGGCCTTATTAGCTCCCCTGAGCTGAAACACATAGTCACAACCACACACACACACACACACACACATACACATAAGTTGTGTACTGTATGTCACAATGTCATGGACCAGGATGTGGCCATCTTGTTAGAAGGTTACAATACATTACACAGAGTCTCTTGACAGGAGCTCATTTTTCTCTTTTTCACACAAACACACACACTCACACACACACACATATATACAGAGGAGCATCTCAGGTTGAAAATGAATAAGAATCAGAAGGACAGGAGGGGAATGAAGTCAATGCACCATTTTACAGGCAAACGATCTGACACCAATAAAGTGCAGCTTTATTGGGAGAATCTCTCGCTTAAAATATGAGGGAGGATATGAGCTGTGACCTCCAGGAAGACTAAGAGAGGTGCTGCTAACACCAGCCACACACGAACACACACAAAAGCAATCAGGCAAGTACAAAGACGACTTGACCTATTTGTATTCATCATCACTCGTACGTTCTCGTTTGAGAGTGATGCCCACTAGACAATTAACTCGGATAATGGACAATAAAAAACAAATTATATTCAACTTTGATTATAAAAAACAATCCAAACATGAAAACAAATCTCTCAGAGAATAATTGTATCTAGTTTAATTACACTTCATTTACACATAACTTACTTCTGAGAGGCAGCTCTGTGTTAAAAGACCAGTGTGTCAGATTTAGTGACTGATATAGTTGCTGATTGCAACCGCCTTGTTCCACCCTCTCCTTCCAAGCATGTATAAAAAACTCTGGCCGTGAATTTCACATAAAAAGCAAAAGGCCATATCTAGTTCAGTGTTTAGTTTGTCTGTTCTGGGCTACTGTACAAAAATGGTGGTTCAACATGGCCGACTCCATGAAAGTGGACCCTCACTGTACATATAAAGGGCTCATTTTAAGACAACAAAAACAAAAACACAACAATTCTTATTATCAGGTGATTATACACTAATGAAAACTTCCATCCAAACATCCAACTTCCATTCCTGCAAAGAACCACTCTTAAATCCACTCTTTAATCTTATACACTGGACCTTCAAGTTATTCATAATTAACAATGTGGCCGCTTTGATTGACAGGTGGATGCCGTTACAGAGGGCTTGTCTGAGCACCCAGACTTTGATCAGCCCGCCTCAGGTCAGCCGATGATCCATGTCTTTGCCATGTGGCAAGGAATTAGGAAAGATATGCTTAAAGATTTAATCGCCTGTTTTCATGCAATTTTAGGACAAATAACGAATATCTGTTATTTCATATAATAAAATATCCATCTGTTAGTTTGTCATTTAACCTTTCTAGCTAACATTTAAGATAATGTTACACAGAACATTTTTGTAATCTGAGGTATTTTTGTAAAAGGTAATTTAAAATGTTTCCAGTTCACTTTTTAAGTGTCAGATGTATCAACCGTGTTTTATATTATCTCTTTAATCTAAATGTCATATGGAAGGAAGCTAACATTAGCCTTGTGTGTTAGTTCACTGACAGAGAGATGTAAATATTAAGTAAAATCTAATAAGATAAGACAAACGTCAAAGTCAAGAATAGACGCCAATATAAGGCTGACAGTTTTTAAAATGTAGTTCCAATATGATGATGATGATTTGCTATTTTTAGAAGCACACCATTTTCATTTATCGCAGCACATCTGTAATTGCAGCACAAGCAATAGCTTTCAGCTGCCGACCTCGGCATCCCAAAGGTCAGCTCAGCTGTGGGCCAACGTTCAGAACATTTGAACTTTCAGTGCAGTATTGCTCCACGCAGCAAATTGCATGCATTAGCAGTGGATCGTTGCCAGAGAGAAAAAAAATATGCCATTTATAAAACCGCACGGAGACATGTGCAATAATGTAAATTCCACTCATATGTTATCTGAACAACCGCTTAATGACCTTAATGTAGGTCAGACTACTATAGCACCATGTTCTTTATTCTTTCAATGCTGCACGGATTTTTAAAGCACATTTCTTTGTCTATGACTCATTATTACATGTACTACTGACTATGCAAGCTGTTCTTATTTGGACAATATCCAGCTCCTTCAGCGTCTCATAAAAACATTTCTGGGAACCAGGGGTCAGTCATTTCGGCGGGGTAATCAGGCCATGCCACATCCCCAATGAAACCTACCCCCCTCTTCTTCTTCTTCCCACATCCAAAGACAACACTGGCTGTGGATGTGCTTATGGTCAGGTGGTGCAGTCGTAAAGCCTCATAATTGTTTAATGGTGCATTTTATGAGGCTACACTGTGAGTCAGTGCAGCCTAAAGGCTCTGAATTCCAGACGATAACACGTTGGGTTCGGTAATGCGAGGTTAATCACAGGTGGGTATTAGTTCACTGTGGGTTGCGGGCAGCTGCTGAAAGTGTGTGTGTGTGTGCAGCCTGAGGTAAAAGGTGCATCCAGAGCTCTCGGCCCGTCTGTCTGAGTCAGGCCGTCCTTGCTGTCTGAGCACATCAGAGAGGGGATGGGGACACGCTGTTCCCCTGCAAACACGAAACACAATCATAAACAAGCTTGAAGAAGACGTTCACGCCTACGTGCACATGTACAGATTCTCACATGCGCATTGTGCGTGCTCACACAAAAGATTTGCTGAGGTAGGAATCTACACGATGCTTTGTTCCACGATCAAAAATAACTGTTCCACAGCTGTCTGTGCGCTGTGATGCAAGGTAACCTGATACTGTCCCACAGCGCTGTTCTGCATGAGCTGAAAGGGCCACTGTACACAGTCCACAAACAAGTAGGTTTCCACATACAAGGAACGTTACAAACATTAAGTAAAAAGTCTTAAAAGATATAAATATATGTACATGTTGAAATGAAAGGAGCTGTACAGTTTGTGCAGAAATGTGCAAAGGTATGCAGAACATTTTAAATGTGCAAGACATTTATCAAAATGTTGTAGTCCAAAGGATGTTAAATAAAAGGTAAAAGGTGTGCATACATAGAGTCAGTAGATCCTACGTTAATGTAACATGTAGGGTTTGGGGTGGAGTGTCAGTGTCGTTGATAAGGCCAGTGGTGTTTTTGTGTGTTGTGGTTCTGGCCCTGATGGACCGCAGCCTCCTGCTAGAGGGGAGTGTCTCAAAAAGCTTGTGTCTGAGGTTGGAGGGATCAGTCACAATCTTTCCTGCACACCTCAGGGTCCTGGAGGAGTTCAGGTCCCGAAGAGACAAAAAATTGCAGCCGATCACCTTCTCAGCAGACAGAATGACTGAATGTCCTTGGTGGTGGCAGCAGCATACCAGATGGTGATGGAGGAGGTGAGGATGGTGGTGTAGAAAGGCACTGCCTTTGACAGGTTGAACTTCTTCAGCTGCTGCAGGAAGTACATCTTGATGCTGAAGCACCCACTTGAAGTCCTGGGAGATGGTGGTTCCCAGGAAAAGAAAAGACTCCACTCCACGGTGTTCATCCACAGGAAACTTTAATATTTTGTTCTAGCTGGTAACCTAAAAAATGCTCATAAATTTATTGGCTGATCTTGAAGAGGATTATCAGGCTGGCGCTGGCGACCAAGAGTCTATGGTTCACATCCAATCTACAGATCCTCACTATAACGGTGTACAAAAAGCCTGTAACCATCATTTCAGATCACATGCTGAAGTTGTTTGGTCTAAACATTCAGAAGCTTGTTAAAGCCACTTTTTGGGATTTTGATGTACTGACATCAAATCTGCGAGAGCAATCAGATACAAATACGACTTTCTTCACTTCAAAGAAAATAGAGGTGAAACTTTGCCGGAGGTTTTTGACACAAACAAAAAGCAGCTTTCCTGCTGCACTGACATTGAATTCAAGAGTAAGCGTGGTTCCTTCGTGTTTGATTTCGGAGTGGCAGGTCTGCTCCGTGTTTTTCTTTTCTTGCCTTTCAAAGATATGACCATCTTGTACTTTACTTGTCCTTGTGTTTTCTGAATAAATCCTTGTTAACCGTGGCATCATAGCACCCTCCTCCCCGTGGTCGTATTCTCAGTCCAATAAAGGTGAAACACCAAATGTTTTAATTAGAAATAAGAAATTATTATAATTAGAAATACACTTATAGTTACATTACAACCTGCAGGATAATATATGCATATAGCCAATAATCCCATGTGGGCTGGAGAAGCACAAATGCATGACATTGAAATAGATTAAATTAAAAAACTCTCCCTGTCTGTCATCTCCACACATGCTGTACATTACACCCACACAGGCTCAGCGCTGCCATGTATCAGAGTGAAGGAGTTAAGCCTCCTAATCAGATGACGGAGACTCAGCAATCACGGCGTTAAAACTAAAGACCTGCAGCTCGGCTCTCCTGCGTACAAGCCATTAGCCTAATCCTGACTATGAGGTAAATTTGAGGGGAGATTTGTTGCGTCGTCGGGTGCGACGGAAAAGGACTAAGGCCTCGCTCTTGTGTCGCACGTTATCAGGAGATTCTCTCCATCACGGCTGAAGCTTTAAGTTCACTTTGGAAACTCTAAACTCCGAGTGGAGACCGGTCTCCGTGTAATAACTATAAATATCTGAGCACAATGACACTGCTTGGCCATTTGTTTGGATTTATTCAGAGATGCAACCAGTTTTGAGTGTGAAGAGAAACGCTGCATGACGGCGAATTAGGTTATGCAAATGGCGCACAGTAATAATATGATCTAACGTCCCGTCTCCCCATCCATACCTTAGACTTGACTAGCACGGCTCTAATTTTAATTAGATTTGATTTACATAACGATTTCCCATTAACTGGGTCCCCGGTGACCCCTCACTGATGGCGCCAACTGGTTTCCCAATCACACACACACACACACACACACACACACTCTAGACATTACTTTGAAGTCTGTGGGAGGTGTGACTACTTAGCGACGCCAAGAGTGTGCCATTAACACGCAGAACAAGTCTGATAATATCGCTGGACGAAAATGTTGTCAACAAGTGGAGACGACTGTTTCCAAAAAACTCTGCATGGATGAATTTAATTGAGTTTAGGTAAAATGCAGCTCGATTAAAGATGCAATTAGCAACTTAATTTCTATATTTGCACATGTTTAAAATGACACTGTATAGACTCTCTCAGAAAAACTGGTTCTTGATAAGTTCTCTTGAGCACTTTGAGTTCTCTGGAGAACATCTCTATCCTCAAAAACCTTCCTACCTATCCTTGGCTGTTTAAGGTTCTTAGGGGACATGAATGCAAAAAAAAAAAAAAAAAAAGATTTCTTCCACATTTGCAGCACTTTTGGTGCTTCAAAGAACCTTTTTAATTATTTTTTTTCTTCCTATTTCTTCCTATCTTTGCAGTATTGATTACGGGTTCTTTAAGTTGTGACCTGGTTTTGATAAAAACAAATAAAGGAACAGTTTGAACCTTTGAACAACTTTGGTTTGGCTTTAACTAACAGCTGCTATATGACAAATCTACTGACTAACTTGTGGCTATGTGTAGAAATTATTGTTGTGTTCCCATTTCTAATTGTAAAGGGTGATATTCTACAGCTACCTTTTAGAGAGAGCAATTAGTAATGTGATAATAATTTATATAAAGTGATGAAAAACTTTGCTATTTTTTTTAATGTAGGAGGTACTTTATGCAGTGTTGCATTTAAAGTAAATATTTTAATTCAACTTTTTGTTCAAAGTGTTTTTATTAGTTTTTCAGGTTGTACAAAATGCAATTTCAAATACATTTGAACATATTGTCAATCCATCCATCTGTCTGTGGCTTCCATCTTTTCCACATGGTCCAGAGCTGGTTGCCAAGTGATGTAGATGTTGAGAGCACGGCCTCCTGTGGCATAATTAATTTTTTCTAAGGTTAGATATGGTATAAACTTTCTAGTTGGAGCAAATCTTAATTTCCTTTTCAGCAGTATTAATGTCCGAGCCAAAACCGTAGCAAAGGCCATCATATTTTGCCGCACTGGCTAAGATAGAGATCTGGAGGTACTGTGCCAAATATTGCTATAATGGCAAGAGGTTCTATGGATATTTTTAATATGTCAGAAAAAACTTGAATATAGATGGCAGATAGAAAAATCTGTGAATTTAGGGCAGAGCCAAAACATATGTGTACAGTAGCTGGTCACAGTTGAGGTCAATATTTGGTGTGAATATAGCTAATCTTACATTAGATCAGCACAGTCTATGTACAATCTTAAATAATATTACTTTATGTTTTAAAAGAAATTGAGGATGAGTGTATCCTATCTAATACAGATGTGTCCTCACAAAGTTCTATATTTAATTCCTCTTCCCATTTTTAAATTTGTCAGAAGTTTTAAATTGTAAGAGTTGAGTAAACCTTACATTTTGTATCTCTTTAGAGTCAGCTTCAAAACAGATTCAAGAAGTGAACTGGGTGGAAATTTTTATTCAATTTATTATATATTGCACCTTGAGTGTGAAGGACAAATGATCACTTAGACTAATTTCTAAGAAGAACTTCATAATAAATGTTTTTTTTGAAGAACCAATAGGTGAAATGTTCCTTGCAGGACAGAAAAAGTTCCCCTGTGGCATCAGCAAGAAGAACTAACTGGAAGCTTTATTCATAAGGGTGTATTAATCGGTATGCGCAAGTAATACTCATATGAAGTAACCTCAAATGCAGGTAAAACTGTCTACAAGTTAACCGAACAGCATTTTTATATATATGTTTACTCCCAAATCCAAACCAACAAACACCATTTCTCGAGTCATCTCCAGGTTATCTCCACTTGTCTGCTCCCTCACAGAAGGTGGCACATTGTTTAACACGGATGAAAGCCCTGTATCGGTTGTGTACCCTGTGGGAGGAAAAGCAAGAGGCAGGGGTCCTCCTCCACTATCTCTTGACACACTTACACATACACACACGCTTGATGCCTTTTTTCTCTGAACTGGGGCAAATTTCAAACAAATCTCCTCTGCCTATCACATCCTGTCCTTCGCAGTTTACACCAGGAGCGAGTAAGGAGGAGAAGAAGAAGTAGAAGAAGAAGAAGAAGAAGAGTGGTCTTGGAGCTGACCTAAAAACAACTCCTCGCGGACGTTCTCCGTGTCTCAAAGACACAAGGCCACGCTATCAAATATTTACAGAAAAGCTGTACCCGATCACCGTGCAGAGAGGGGGGCGTGTTTGTTAAGAAAAAGGTCTTTGAAAAGGATTCAAAAGCATCTGTGCAGCAGTACATGGGAGCTTTCTCTCTCTCTGTGCTCTTTGAATAGTGATGTGGAGAGAAAGAAAAACACTTCCTTTCTTTCCCACTTGCCCTCAATTCAACAGAGTGATTATATGGGCCAGTATAGAGTCTTTCAGTGTGACGGATGCTCGCTGTAATTCTTTCAATGCTGTGGGATCATGAGAGAACATTTGCATATGTATGATCGGGGCTGCACAATAAGTAATCTTCCCAGCACATGCATGGATTCACTACACACCAGTGACTTAAGCCCTCAAACCCAATTTCACATACTCTTTGCAATTAAGGTGCTTTTTTTTTTATTTTAGGGGGAGGTTGTTTTGCTATTTCGGATTACCATTACTCAGCATGTGTTTGATAAAAGCTGAAAAGGGAACTCCGGAAACCGTATCATTCGTATGAATGTGAGTCAAAGCGCTCAGTGGTGCGCAACCAAGCCCTTTTTCCTGCCATTGAGGCAACACAACTGTTACAGTAACATCAAAGTTGCGTTACTCATCCTGGACACTAGGGGGTAGAGGTCCTCTGCTGTGAGGCAGAGAGAGAGAGAGAGAGAGAGAGAGAGAGAGAGAGAGAGAGAGAGAGGAAGGTAAAAACTGATGCCATGATTTCAAATGAGAGGCCTTGTAAACATGCCACAGACAGTTGTTAAAGATGATAATGAAAACGGAGGGTGCCAGAGTGCACAGCACAATGAATCCATTTTCCAATATGCATAAAGAGGAGGGGAAAGGCAGTTCTAGTAACCGCCGCAGAGGTGAAAATTTTGATTTTACATTGTCAAGTAGCAGCCTTTACAATGCCGCCCTCTTAAATCCTTCAACGTCCTGACAGCATAATAGCCTCACTCACTTCTTGTAGCCAATTATTGTAGCTTTTAATTGCACTGTTGTGCAAAGCGACATCTCTGTCACTCAATTGTGTCTGCTGCGTTCGTTCAGTGTCTGCTGCTGTCACTCACACCTGCCAGGTGTTCGTTTGCCACGGTGTGTGTATGTTTTCTCGCCTCTGTGTACGTGTGTGTGTGTGTGTGACTGAGTGGCAGCGACACATTTGATCAACTCGTGTGCAGGGGGGTGATGGTGTCTCCCTGAGGTGACAACGGCGCGGTGATAAAGGCTGATTTACCTTTCTACAGGTGACAGTGTTGTCAAGCCACAAAAGTCTGCATCATCTACAGAGGGACAGTTCAAAAATGAGTCTTCGCTTTTCTTCTCTCCCACAGTGATAAGATCCTGTGCACTGTCACAGGAATTGACGCGAGGCGATCCAGGCTAGAGGCCACCGTTGGCTGCCTCCGAGCACTGTGGATCACTGTCAGTATCGGCCAGCATGTCCATCACAGGTCTGACCTCAGGAAGGGAGGTTTGGGCTGGAGGCTAGGGAGACGAACATAGTGCTGCAGGAATAAATAGAGGAAGTTAATGGATAGAGATGGGGCAAAGATAGGCAGCCAGAGAAAGAGGATGGATTAGATTAAGGAAGATAATTCTATATGACATGATAAGGAGGAGAAAGCTCTGACGGACAGAGGACGATGGACTGGACTGGAGGCAGGAGAACGCATGTATAATGATTCAGAGTTATCCCCATTGTGGAAGATAAAACACACTAACAAACATACAGTAATGGTGAAAATTACATGGTAAACAAAAGAATACCACATAAATCTACCTTCTTTTTGGCAACTTGGATGCAGCAGTAACAATGCAAGTTTATATGTTGAACTTGTTTGCAAACATTGATTACATACACTCTCTCTTATCTCTGTTTTTGGTCTCTATCAAGTGGCAACCTCCGTGGCTGTGAAGTGTACACCAATGTAGTAGTGCCAAAAACTGCTGTTCCTCAAATGGCCACTTGAGGCTGGCTACAAAATGAGTCAGTCTCTATAAGCCCCCATGTTAAAATGTCCAACTTCACAGCAGAAATAAACATGTTTACAGCCTGGTACAAAAAACTGTTTTGGTCTCTGTAGCTGATTTCCCCGTTCATGACAACTGTACTGAGGGTGAATTTTTATAGAACTCACCCGTTCAAATTATATTAAGGCTTAAACTTATGCATAATTAATAGTGTGATTGGCAGGTGGGTGCCGTTACAGGCGGCTTGTTTGAGCACCCATGTTCTTTGCCAATTTTTAGAATAGCCGGGTGGCGACAGAGACAGGACTGCCAAGATGGTGGCAATGGCTCTTTAGAAATCTATGGGTGACAATGTCCATATTTTATACTGTCTATGGTCTCCACCAACTCCTGAGGGAAATATCAGACTGCTAAATGCTGCACTGTGTTCACTAGTTGCTAACTATGTTTATCTTCTGGTTGATGCTAAGCAGCACCAACCAATAGTAAATATGTCTTAAGGATTTTTCCCAGAAAAACAGATGTTTTCTGTGGCTGAAAATGACACTATGAGAGTGATCCAAAAAAGTAAAGTCGCAGACCAGACGGCTAAACAATGAGCTGAAACTAACTGTGTAAAAAGCTCTTTAAAGCTGACAGGAGCTGCAGTTTCACTTTGTCAACCTGTTATTATAAATAATAATTATATATATATATCAATTACAGCTGCTTTAAAGAAAGAGTTTACCTTTTGGAAAAAAGGCTTACTTGCTTTTTTGAGAGTTAGATGAAAAGACTGATAGCACCTTCATGTTTGTGGCTAAATATAAAGTTAGCACCAGCTGCTGGTTATCTTAACTTAGCATAAAGACTATATACAGGGGGAAAACGGCTCATTGGTTTTGCTCTAAGAACAAAATCCAGGTGCTGGCACCTCTAAAGCTCACAAATTAACATATTATATCTTGTATCGAATTGTAAAAATGCTGCCAGACAACCAGCGGAGACTCTACGAAGTTACTGGTCAACAAACAGTCCAGCACATAACCCCTCTAAAATTGCAAATTGTCGTTTACAATTGTGTTTTTTTGGAAGAAGGGTCTCATAATCTCCTGCAAACACAAAGCAAAAATACACACACATTTGAAAATGCCAAAATGTTTCATTTGGGAACAAAGCATGAGGTGTGAGCTAATTAACTTGTAACCCTGAACAAATTGCTTTCTGTCTGCTCCAGATCTGCCAGATTAAAAAAGAAAATACAGCTTTTGTTAAAATATAATGGTGATGGAGGTATATGAGCACCAACACCAATGATAAGTCTTATCAATCCAAGCACACATAGTCCATTAGCAGGAGCACAGACTTTGAGCTGATTAATTGATTTTTAATTGGCTTAGGCGACGTGGTGGCCACAGGCACAGCGTGATGGTTTTATTGGGGGAAAAATCTGTTTGACAACCCTTGGCCACTGTTATCCCCTACACACACACACACACACACACACACACACACACACACACACACACTAGTGCTGTGCACTGGTAAACCCCCTTGAGTGTGGCTGTGATGATGTTAATTGAGAGGTAGAAACTCCATGCCCCTCATGCCATGCAGCTCGCCGGGAACAGGATAATCATCGGGACTATGCACAGGCTCCTGCTCCCCAGCCCACGATCCTTTGCTGCTGGGAGTTCTCAGGGGCTTAGCTGGTGTCAGGAACCCTTTTCATCCCTCAGCTCTGCTCTGACAGAGCAGCCTATTAAACTTGCCTTTATTATACAGGGTCCTGATACACCCTGAAATAAAGTCTGGGAAGACTATCACAGATGCTGTTAGTTTTATTTTCACTATTTATTATGTGCAGCCCGTGCTGCGCGACATCTTGAGAGCTGTATCTTATAAACTGTTACCATTCAAACGTCGTTATCTGAACATCACACATCTGCAAACATACGCGCACATGGAAATGCACAAACAATTCCACATGATTCTCTCTGTGATTCATCTTCCGAGTTCATGATCCACATTTTAGATATGTGAATCCTCCCTGAATGTAATGTTTGGATGAAAAATGTGGCACAAAATGTAAATGTGATTGGCTCAAAATGTGATACCCCGAAGCCTATTCACAGAGAAGAGCGGCGTTCTAACTTTGAGGAGGGGCTCCTGTGTTTTGATGCAATCTCTGAGGTAAACACGTATCTGAGAAGTGCCTGTGAATGCAATGATGCATCGTGGGGACTTGGGACACACTGTAAAGGCAATTATCAGCATACAGCAGATAATGTTGATGCATGAGCTGAGGTGTAGTTTGCAGAAGGGAGTTTATTAGCATTAGTCACTGCTCCTAAAGCGACAGCACAAATAGGCTTGCTCATATACAGGAAATTGCCTTGTAATGGAGAAAAAAACATCTTTTGTTGAGGACGCTATTCAAGGAGCGGTATCATCAACTGCAAACTATTGCATTCATAACTGAGGACATTATATTACCTGAGTAAACACATAATCATACATATCACATAATCTGGACACATATTAGAATGTTTTGATATACTGTGTGCTATTTACATTTACATGTAATGCATTTTTTCTCAAACTGTGGTACGAGTACCACTGGTGGTACGTGACTTCCTGATAGTGGTACTTGGAGGAATCTCTGAAATAATTATAAAAATGTAATAAATGTATTTAAAAATAAATAATACTAACAAATACTATCAAATACTATGAAAATACTACGCCGGAATGTATTTTAAAATAAGTTTCTAATTTCCTGCAATATTTTGTTTCAATATCAACCTGATGCAGCATAGCACATAGCATGCATACACCAATGATTAGTTACGAGCTAAAATGCTAAGCAGTCATGCATTCAAACATTTTATTTCCTCTGTTTTCTCGTGATAATGAGTTTATTTCATTTGGTTTCTTGAGATAATGTTATAATTTTCTTGCGATCTTGGGATAACAAGACTTCCACACTGTGGTCGGACAGCAAGATGCTGTCCTCCTGGTCCAGAGTTTGAACCGACTTGAGGGATACTACTACTACTACTACTACTCTTATAACACTGAGATACCAACACAATTGCTAGAGATCTCGAGGAATCAAAAGTTTAGTGTATTATATTATATCATTATATGAAACAGGAGCAGGAGTATATCAGTGCTTCACATCCAACTCTCAGGTCTATCATATTTGATTCATTATCTCGAGATCTTGGATTGTTATGTTGTTATCTCAGGAAAATAAAGGTTATCTTGATATCTCAAGAAAACAAATGAAATTAACTTATCGTGAGAAACGGAGGAAGTAAAATTTATGAATGCATGACTGCTTTTACAGCTTCCGTAAAAATATGATGTCAAGACAGTAAGCATAGGTACAATGACCGGTTCAACAGCTCTGCAACCGTGGCTCCAAACAGGAAATATTAGGAAGAGAAGTGTGGATCAGTTGTACCCCTTTACACTAAATCAACTAGGTCTTGAACCGGATTCAACAACAGTCAATAATAAATCAACTTCTTATTAAGAATAAACCGTTCCGTAGCCGAATAAGGTTGAGTAGCCGAACATTTTCTGAGGTGGTACATACGTACATAAAAACTTCAAGAAGCACTGATAATGATAATGTAAAGAACTGGCAGTGTTAACACATTATCCATGGCCAGTCTTATCTGTTTTGGTATTTTTCTGAGATTGGGAATATTGCCTGAACAATAATTAAACTTCCACTCAGCTTCTTAGCCGAATAGGAGCGGTGAAGCAGCAGCAGCAGAGTGAGAGGCTGGATGCCTCTCAGCATTAACTATCGCTCTGTGAAATTCTGCAAATGAAGAGGATTTCAGCGTTGCCAGAAACTAAACGGGTTGAAGTAAATCACGGTGGTCAATAACCCTGACCTAATGCAGTGACTAAACTCCACGGACATACCTGCTCACACAGACTGATTCTGGCTCCTGCAGATTCAGTATTAGATCCTGTGGGGGTTTAAAAATGAAGCTTCTCTGGGCTGAATATCTTGTTTGCAAAAAAATGATTTTCCTCTGTGGATTTTCTTTTTTTTTTTTTGCCTCCATGAAGAACCTTTTTTGTCTTTCTGTGGCAGAAACAGCTTCTAATCCCCACGGAGAGATGAATTTAGGACACATTCTCATTCGTTGCATTTCTTATCATCACAATTGGAACTTAATCTGAAAGTTACATTGAAGCATAACACTGCTGATCAGGCATACCAATAAAGTGTTATCTCAAACTGCTCATGCCTCGTTGTACATGTATTGTCAGCGTCCGACTCATAGCACAACTGAAGAATTACATTAGTCGACGGGTGTTTGAAAAGCTTCAGCTTCAACCTCCTTTCTCTCTTTTCCCCCCTCTGCAATCAGTATCTTTAGAACTGCCCTGATTTCCATCTTTTTCTCCCTGAGTGGGTTCAACATTAATTTTGTTTTTGGTGGTGAATATGTATTGGCATTAATCACAGATGATAGAAATTTGCAAGTTTAATTCTGCCCTCTGAAATCTCAGCTGCAGACTGGCTGCTTATGAATAGCATTTTTTTCTCCCCCCGTTCCCCCCACAAACATTTGCAATAAAAAATAATTACAGCCGGATAAAAAGCCTTGATGATAACTCAGTGATTTCAAGTGCACTTAATGGTCTATTGTCTAAATTTGTCAAGCGCTCAGAGTTGTTTTGTTGTCTTTCGGAGCAGTAATTATCCAAGTGCAGTCTGTCCTCAAACACCATATCTACATGACTCAGCTATTTTAGCCAATTTATCACCAGACTGTCACAATGGCGGAAGCTAATGAAGAAAATGGGCATCTCAAACACTCTCCTTTCATAAACTCACAATGTTGCACCCTTTGTCACAGCAGCATGAACTGTTCCTAATGACAGCTTCACTATAACTCCACTTGTTTATGTTTAATGTGTTAGTTTAAATATTAAGTCCTCTATTCAAGAGGTTCCCAATGTTTTCTTTGTCTGATGGACCTCCACAAGAGTTCAGTTGGAGCCAGATTTATTAAAGCAGGACTAATTTATTAAAACTGAACAATGCAGGGTTTAGATCAGCAATGAAAGCAGTGCATGGATGTGTGGTTAATTCACTGTGGAGGTGCTGAAAGTGCAAACCAAGACACAATAATGCAGGGTGGATGTAAGCAAGAGACAGATCCCTACTCATTCCTCACCACACCCTTAGTTCCTTTCCTTGCCTTGCATCTTAGTCACTGACAGTATAAAAAATGGACGGCGTATCCGCAATGTCATCCACAGGTTTCTGAAGAGCTGTTGTGAAGCTCAGAGTGTCTCTGGCCACCACCATGTTGGCAGTCCTGCCTCTTCCGCCTTCCAGCTAATCTAAAAATGGGCAAAAACATGGATCATCGGTGGACCTGAGGTGAGCTGAATGAAGCCTGGGTGCTTAAACAAGTCACCTGTAACAGCACCCACCTGTCAATCAAACTGGCCACGCTGTTAATTCTGCATTACTTTAAGCCTTAATATGATTTGAACGGTTGACTTAAAAGTTGAACTTCTGGCACTTGTATACTGCATTGACTTCACTTCACAGCCACAGAGGTTGCTACTTGATCTTAGTCCCTCCCACCTGAAATACAAGCGATGGACAAGGAAAAGACACATAGAGAGAGGATTTGAAACAAGCATTTAACAAAAAAAAAGTAAAATATGAATATAATTAAATATGATGTTAAGCACAGCTGCATCATCTGTCCATTGTCACGCCTCTTTCATACCTCACGAATGTTGAAAAGATTTCAGATACACCTGTGCATTTTTGCTAAAAGCTCCTCTGGCAAGCATCCGCTCTCCACCAGATGCATTTCAGGAACTGAAACATCCTTCAAGATGGCGTGGTGAGATCGATTTCAAGGTCACGAGCAGGAAGACGGAGGAGACAAGACAGAAAAGGCACAAAATAGAGAAATGAAAAAAGCCCACAAGTGAACACATGGGCCAACTATAGCCCGTGTCAGCCAGGTGCCTGCTGGATATTGTTTTAACCATTTCTTCATACAGTTTGACGGTCAGTGTTCAGGGAAGTTTGGTCAAATTTGCATCCCTGCCATTTATCCATCCTCTACTATCCTAATATCCATCCTATGCCAGTCCCATATTGATTACATTTAGCCATGTCTTTCAACCACTTATCCATTACTTATAGCTAACCATTTCAACCATTTATGGATTCTAACAATGTCAACCGTCATCCATTTGTTCAAAAAGCCATGGCAATTATTACCTTTTCAGTGGGAAAACCAGAATCGGTCACATCCGTATTAAAAGCTACAGTGGATGCAACTTAAAGTGCAATACCTGAAAAAAAAAAAAATACTAAAGTAAAATGTAAAGTAAAAATCTTCAACTTAGATACTTGTTATGTGACATAGATAGTACAAAACACTGTACCCTCACATAGTGAAGTTTCCTTACAACTTCTTTCCCAGAGTTGTGGTGCTTTCTTGTATCGCAGGTTCTCACAGATTGCAGAGATCGAGTATTGATCGAGCCTGCTGCTGTGGTCCTGCTTGACATCCACTACATCCACTATTATTATCATTATGGCTATCTTTAGTCATATCTCCATTAAAGTTTATGGTTACAGTTGCTGTTTTGTTGCTGTCAACCAATGAGCTTGGTTAAAAGATTGATTAAAAGGAAGTTTTTCCTCGCTACCGTCGCTAAAGTGCTTGCTCATGGTGGAACTGTTTGGTCTCTGTAAATATATAAAGAGTATGGTCTAGACCTGCTCTATATGGAAAGTGTCATGAGATAACTTTTGTTAAGATTTAGGGGCTATGTAATTAAAAATTGAAAAATATGTATACATGTCCACATACAGTGTCTATAGCTTCCCACCGCAACATGACATTTGGAACAGCTTTCAGTCAAACTTGGATTCATCCTGTGTCGTAGATGTCATCAGTAAACATCAGTATTACATAAGGAGATCTCCCTTGCAAACCGCCATATATTCAGCTGTGTTGATTCATCTATTTTTTAAAATACACAAATTATTTTGTGTCACAATTAAGTAAATTAAATTTGCTACTTCCACCCGTGGGTATGAGATGTGTGTGTAAAGAAGATAAAGCTGAGTTATTTATCGTTATAGCAAGAACTTCAGTAAGCAGTACTGTAGGTTCACCATCTCTCCTACTATCTTCATTCTCCTCGTTAGATGATTTCCTTCTTGTCCACTGGTGTACATGCCTCAGAATGATAATAGAGTCCCATCATTGTAAGGAGATTGTGTACTGAAATGGGAAGCAGCAGCAGCAGCTGAGTCCTTTGGATCATCTCTCTACAGATTAAAAGCTTATTCAAATTATATTTCTCTCTCTCTTATTAACAAGGCGAGCTTTGCATTCCCTGCAGAGGAGTGCTGGTAAGTAGCTTTGCAAACATTTGGGTCTAGAAGCGCCCAAATTGAAGCTTGAATGAGCTACTTCTTGTTTGTGAAATGAATGCCCAAAGACGTAAATGGATTATGAGTCATTTAACAATATTGTAGAAAAACAAATGTGGTAATTGTTTTTGTAATCTGATATCGACTTAAGTAAATTGTTTTATCATTGTTAGGGAGAGGAGAAAACTCCCCCTGTATCTGTACTGCAACATGAAATGAATTTTGTAAACAAATCTGCCCCCGAGCACTTCTAAACTTGGTTTAAAAAAAAAAAAAAAAAAAAAAAATCAATGCGATAAACCATTTTCGCTGTAAACAAAATATGATCTTTCAAGATGACATTTCTCAGGCTCAGTCAAGCCCCCACGGAGCCCTATTAGCAAATGGGTTTGTCATTAAGTTAAAAAAAACGACGGACAGAGCAAAATCACAGCAGTATCCGAGTGAGAATGCAGTAAATAGCAGAATTTCTCTGATGGCCCCATTTGTAGGCTACTGAGCACTCGCCTCGGTATAAAAAATAAATCACGTGTACTGTCAGTGGCAGAAGCTTAGATCTCCACAATAGTGATGGGCTGTGCTGTACCAGTTCTGCTCTACTTCAGCTTTTGGCAACTTGGCAGCTCCAACACGTTGCATATTCATGTGAAACTATGCCTGACGATGAAACTGCAAAGCCCTGACACCTTGTTGCAAACACAGTTGATGTTACTAAGACGCCGGCCCTCGGTATAGGAGTGCAGATGTGTTTACTGTCAGCGAGGTGTCTACGTCTCGCTGCAGTGTTTCCTCGAGTTGAAAAACGTTTAGGCGACAGGAAAGTCTGGGCCTCATTGTGCTTCGGCGATGGCTAGGTGATGAAAATGAAACAGCACATCACACCTCAGCACACTGAAGAGACGGGAATTGTTTTAATGAAGTGGAGTTATTCTCTGTCTTTGTCTTCAGAACAAAGCCATGGATTATTGATACTACAGAGAAATCACAGAGATTTATGCATGAATTATTACTCCCAAGATAAGATTGTCCACACATGCTGATTTTCTAAGTCACCTGCACTGTTACAGACAACTCAGACTGTTTATTACATCCTGACAAATGCTTATAGAATAAATCCAATTCAGCCGGATGATGGCTCACTCAAGCTCAAACTGCACGCCTGCTGAGTTTTGGCCCTCGCAAAGTCTGAGCACATTTACACTCATAATACGGTGCTAACTTTCCAGTAAGCATTCACATTATACAGTCAGGATGGATTCACATCCGTCTAAATGAATGATGTGCAATTACTGTCCCCGCTCCCCTCCTAACCCCCGCGCTGTGTGCGTGCCACGGCACGCCGCCCCTGCAATTCAAGCTGCGATGTCATATCGCATTATGAAGAATGACCTTTGTCTTTGCTGTATCACAAGCCCGGAGTCTGTACTTAATCAAAGATGATTAGTTCAATTTACTAAGTCTGCTCGGTAATGGGTGCACAGAGGACCGGTGGCACTGGGGAGAGGTCAGCCTGAGTGGAATTCAACCCCTCCATCGTTTGAATGACGTGCGTGGGTAAACATTCACGGTGGCTCTGCTGCTGAGGATGCCCTTTGTCTGCACAATCACGTATTGCTTCATTTTATCTTCTTTTAATTTGGTTTCGTTCATGTACATTATATATGTTCACTGGTAATTATTGCAAATTTGTCCAGACAATCTGAGACCGCAGTGCCAGCATGGTGTCATGTTCTGTTAAATCTATTCAATCTGTCCTTGAAGAGACCTTCAGCTGCTCACTTAATCCATGCTGTACCTAGCCTAGTTATGAATTAATCCAAAATACATGGCATAGATGTTTAAAATATGTCTTTATGACAATTGACCAGCATGGTTAAACTGAATAATGTGATATTGATGATACGCATGGGACAAAATGGCATGCTCTCACCCAATAATTGTCTGTAAAAACAGCAAACAGCAGCTCTGGTGCAGAGCCCTCAGGCAGTTTGTGATGACTCTCCATTAAACAATCTCAACTAAATGCAGGAACTGAGTGAGAATATCAACCCTCGAATTGTTCATAAAGATCCATCAAATATGATCGATTTTATCTCATCTCACATAATCTTGAAAAGAACGAGGGCTGAGATTAAACAGGATTGTTCTGTGTGTGTGTGTGTGTGTGTGTGCACACGACAGCTCATGTGTGCACCCTTTAGTATTTTACATGCAGGGCTGTGCGCCTCTGTGCTCCTTTTTTAGACGTGTAGGTCCCGCTTTGGCCTTTGAGAGGCCCTCCCCTGTCACACTCTCTCTTTGTGATATGTGACTGCATGCAGATAAACTGTACCACGCGTCAGATGTGACAGCCGCTGATAAAATGCTCACAAATGACTTTTCTTCATGAAACTGTCAAGAGTGAAAATATACCTTTGACTCCTTCCTGCACTCTCTCTCTCTCCAGTGTTAGACATGCTCTGGGTGCATTAGCCATTCGGTTATGTTTTATAAAAATGTAACAGCATGTGTGCTCGTCTCTTTACACTACTGGAGGCCTGTTTCTTTCAGCTCCTGATGTGCAGACTGTAAAAAGTCCTTCATCAGAGCCGTGCCTTGGTCTAATTTGTTAACTGGCAGAAAGGTACTCAAGTCTAGGATGCAAGCGCCTTGCCCTGGGCATCTACTCCCTCTACCAATTAAATGAACGCTAATTAAAGCCATTTAAGCAAAATGAAACAATTCAGTGCAGTTTGCTTGCCACAGGTTATGAACGTCTTATCCAGTAGCGATGGTGCTATGATATCTATGTGGTGATAAGTAGTTGTTGAACATGTTTAAAATGAGCGAGGCGATAAGAGCATTTTATTCTATGCATGTATTTTTTCGTGCAATAGCCGTTTAACATGTTTACATTCAGTAAATACCTCCTTCTGTAGCAGTTTTCATTGTTAGTGGCGGGGTCCTGCCATTCGCAGCTGGATTCAAATTGCCTTCTACACATGTAAAATGGGCTTCGTCAGAGCTTTCCTTCAGTCCAATTTGTTAACTGATAGAAAAGTTGCTCGACTCTGGGATACAAGAGCCTTGCCCTGGGCATCGGCTCCTTATACCAATTAAATGAAAGCTAATTAAAGCCATTTAAGCTAAATGAAACAATTCAACACAAGTTGCTTGTACAGCAAATCCATAATGTGCCCAGTGCAACATACACGTTGACATTTTGCCACCGAGGCAAAGGGGCAAATCTTTGTGGAAAGGTTGATTCTGTTAAACGTCTAATTACAAGAGAAGCAGGCTGCAAACAAAGGTCACCTGTAATCACATGTTTATTCTGTACAACTTTAAATATTTGAGTGGCTTCAGCTTGATTCCCAGTAAGTTCAGGTAACAATGATGGACTTGTTCACTTGGAACCGGACCAGCAGCACCAACACTTTCAGACGTCTCGCTGGTTATTTGGTGCCACCCAAGTTCAAACGGCATTATTCACACCTGTCCAAACAAATCAACCCAAAGGAGCAAACTGCTCCGAACATGGCCTCAGAAAAGAATCTGCAGAGTTGATCTATGGCTGAGAGTAGACGTTTGATACGACATATAGCTTAGTAGGCAGATCATGGTACTAATATAGCGCACACCAGTAGCAATTTGATTCCCTATAGGGGTCAACACGCAGACCGCAACACTACACTGTTTCAAAGAGATTCAATAATGCATCTCTAATGTGGCAGTGTGTGCTAAAAATATGTGCGCACATCCTGTATGCTGCTTGATTACATACATTTACCAAATGACTGCTTTTAAGTCTGTTATGTAATTAGCCTTGTAAATGCAGCATCTGGCTATACATCGACGATGAAATGTGGAGCATGAGGGTTGCATTTCAAAATTTATATTCAGGGTGATGTGATGCTTGGTATGAATGACTCAACCAGATACCAAAGGACTGTAAATAGCAGGTAACTAAAGCTGTGATTGTTTTTGAGTCAGCCTTTGAGGAAAAACAGACAAATGTGAAAATATTTCTGGTGTCTTCAGTAAACTGTCTAAACGATCTCTTCTAGATAAAATAACACATTTGAAGACGTCACCTTGGGCTTTAGGAAACATTGATTTTCTGGCATTTTATGGACCAAACAACTTATCGATTCACTGAGTAAGTGATTGACGGATTAATCTATAATGTAAATAATCATGGGCCGGCTCGGTGGTGCTGTGGTTGGGGCCTTTCTGTATGAAGTTTGCATGTTCTCCAGGTGTCTCCGTGTGTTCTCTCCGGGTAATCCGACTTCCTCCCACAGTCCAAAGACACGCACTTAATAGGTAAATTAGTGGCTAAATTGCCTGTAGGTATGAATGTGAACATGAATTGTATCTCTTGGGATTGGTCGGCTACAGAAAAGGGCTGAAAAAGAAACGTTATTTACTCTAATGAGAGACCTGAGAAGCTGGAAGTGAGTTTATTCCTGATGGACAGTGATTAGTATGAGGACTATGTGTAAAGGGCTGTTTCAAGAAGATGGAAGAACAAACGATACATGGCAGAAGGAGAGGAAAGAGAAAGATAGAGGAAGAGACAGTCTGCTAGTTCCGGCACAGTGGATGCTTCAAGCCAGCTATCAAATCTGAGCGGTATGAGGCTGCAAAACGCATTAATGCCTATTGAAAATATCCTCGCTGCCTGATGGAATCCCATAGGAGATATGAACAGCCTTACCTCAATATCAGCCTCCGATCTAATTTGACAAATGGATGCCTATTATACAATTTCCTATGATAGGTGCACTAGGCAGTGGAGTGCGGGGTGCTGCCACTTTGAATTTAGAAATAAAACATCCCCCTCTCTAAATTCCCCCTCTGCGGTACCTGATCCTCCAGATCTGCCTGGATTTGTATGTTATCTTTCAGATGTATTCTGATTGAATTCACAGGAAAGCTACAGTAGCCATGCTAAAACCACTTACACTACTTCCTCAATATATTCATCATGCTGTGCTGCAGAGACAAAATGAACAGTTGAACACAGTGTTTGACCTTTTTCCGATTAGCATTGTGCAAACACATGACTCGCACAGTATGGACGGACATGACTCACATTAGTAATTCTGCATACCCACACACCCATTTTCTAAATTATGAATGCAGAGTCTAGAGAAGTGTCACACGTGTGACAGGGTCTCACTGTATTTTCCTTTTCTCTCTTCAGATGTGAATTTACGGGCAGATAATAAACCTACTGCTCTCAGATCGTTAATTAGACTGACCTCAGCTCAGCGAATTGCCGACATCACAGGAGATTGAGACTGAACCATTTTTGCTGGCACACCTGGAGAGCTGTGAAGGGATTTCATTATGTAATGATTTTATTTTCTAAAACAGTAACACTTTATTCAGATAGTTTTGTTTTGTCTGTTAACAAAATTAACATCTTAAAATGGGGCCTACTTTATTTCAAATTACTGTTGTCATATGTATGTAGCGTGTTACAAATGTTACATTAAAGTTTCACTATGTAACTTTTGCAATTACAGATAATCAATAAAAAAATTCTGTTGGGTAAAGTATTTATATTTAAAGCTCAATTAAGTAGTTTAAAAAAAAAAAAATCCATAATCTTCTGGAAAAAACATTTTTTCTATAAATCATTTTAAAGAAGTACAACATGGTGTGAAATGGGAAAAGAACTGTTCTGGTGAGTTCTACCTGTTATATCTATTTTTTGTTTTTGTGGCACCTGTAAAAAGATTTTTATTTATTGTATAGTATTACTGCACTTGCCAGTAGGTGGCAGTGTAATCTGTCTGTGACATTGAACATCAAGCCAGATAAAAGAAGTGTCTGTGTGGTCAATGGATACTCTCGGTCAGTGTTAAGTGGCAACCTCCATGTCTGTGAAGTGAAGCAAATGTGGAAGCGCCACAAACAGCAGTTCCTTGAACGTCCACTTGAGGCTGGCTACAGAATGAGTAGTAATAAGCCCCCATGTTAAAATGTCCAACTTCACAGCATAATTAACAGCGTGGCTGCTTTGTTTGACAGGTGGGTGCCCTTACAGATCTGCAGTAAGTGTATTGAAACCCTAACTCTTTATTTCATCTTTAAAAAGTTACATAGTCTCAGCTTGAAGTGAAAGTTAAAGATTCTTTTTGTGATGAGGAAATGGTCAGATTTAAATCATCCTGCTGTAAAACACAAAAGGTCTTTTTCACTGAGACACATCGACTTAGAGTACACGTGTTAGCAGTTACATTAACAATAGCTGTGAAACCCTGAAACTGAAGCAGCTAAATAGAATTCAGCCATTATTTACACCTGTACTTTTAAATGTAAAGTTATAATGAGAATTAATTAAAAGCTGTTTCTATCAAAAAGGATGAGAAGCATTTGAATGAAGACTTGTCTTCATAGCACACAATGACTCAGAGGCTCTGCTTGTATCTGATTAACTCCTGAGACATTTTTTTCATAGAGCATATCTTTTTCTGTCAATTATTGTTACATTCAGCTGCATTTTGTGGGTTTCATTATAACCACCAAGATATTTTGACAATGTTTAACTTTCTATTACAACAGAAAAACTTTCCTGTCATAACGAGATCCAGTGTGAGTTATTTCATCTCAGTGTGGAGACTCTGCCTAGCTGCACATTGTGTCGATATTAAACTTATATATATATCAATAATCTAGCTAAGGAAATCTTCTCTCGTGCAGCTTTAACAATCATCTAAAGGCAAATATTCTAAAAAGATACATGATGTAACGTAACTGTAAACTATGCTTAACATAAAATATGAATTGTTGTAAAAAGTGATAATAATGATGAGCCTGCTGGCCTGAGCAGCAATAACACAGGTCGTTTTAAAGCTCTGGGTCCCTGATGGCAAAAGTCTTAAATCCAGATTTTGGAAAATTCCGAGGAGTTCTGGCTGCAGATCTGAAGCTGGCACCGACTCAAAGGAGGTTAAAAAGTGTGCAATAGAGCTTTGGGCCAGACCCAATCATGCCTTAAAGCTCATCAGTAAAGTCTCAAAGCTATTCTAAATTGCCATTGCACCAGTGAAGACATATATTTGTGGTACTTTTCTCTGGAAATCATCACTGCTGCTGCTGCTGCTGCTGCATAAGACAAGATGCTGCACAGTAGCTTAAACATTGAGGAGATATAAGCATGAATGACTCTCTCCACATCACTAAATGGTAAAAATGGCCATGCCGCTCTCTGATAATGTCAAATTCTGCTTCGTCCAAAGGAACTAATCAGAATCATCCGCACTTAAACTGATAAATCGTCTCCCAAAACTGATTCGCGGGCCTCTTTCATTCATCAGCATGATAAGGGATGAGCTGAGAGAATGGCATGTGGTCCATTTGATGGATTCACACTGTTCATAAGCGCTCTGAAGATAGTAGCTTCTCTACGCTACAGTTTGCAGTGTTTCCTCGCCTGACGCTCTGACTAATGCAGGAGTTGTCAGACAGATTAGCATTGTTTTAATGTAAGGAGGTGAATCAACAGTAAATCTTGATAACAGTGGCAGGCAAATAAAACTTCAGTTTCCGCCCTCCTCCTGCTGTTGACTGTGATGTTTCACAGTGTGAAGAGATGTTTGTTTGTTTTCCCACAATGCCTCCGTCCTCTGGTTGCTCTTAACTTCACACTTTATCAATGGAGGTAAAGTGGGCTGTTTATTTGTTTCGTACTTATGGTCTTTTAATTTTTAATCTGGATTTCAACCAGCTTTCCTTTCTCATCTGTACAGAGGAAATTGCCAATGCTAATGAGAGGCAGAGGAGAGTTATTCAGTCAGAGTCGAAGCCAAAATAAACTGTGTTTAATTTCTCGGATAAATTAAGAGTGTGTGCGTCTGCTGCTTCATCTCGCCTGGATAAATGACATGTGGCCTGTGGAACTAAAGAATGGGGTCATGTTGGGGTCACTGATGGACCTAAGGTGGGCTGAATGACGCCTGGGTGCTCAAACAAGCCATCTGTAATGGCACTTACCTGTCAATCAAAGTGGCCACGCTGTTTATTATGCATAACTTTAAGCCTTAATATAATATGAATGGGTGTCTTGTATAAAAATTCACACTCAGTACAGTTGTCACGAATGGGTAAATTAGCTATAGAGACCAAAACTGTTTTTTGTACCAGGCTGTAAACATGTTTATTTCTGCTGTGAAGTTGGACATTTTAACATGGGGGCTTATTGTTCTGTAGCCAGCCTCAAGTGGACGTTTGAGGAACTGCAGTTTTTAGTTACAAATGCTCCAAAATAACAGCCCATAGCTTTGAAAAGTCCCCAAAAAAGATTCAAAGAGTTGGAGAAATCTGAGCTGTGTCCGCACTTTTTACTTCAGTTCCTCCATATTTGGATTTACTAATCGCCATATTTGCACATCTGGACACCATATCAGTTCATTCCGGTGCCATAATTTACAATCTCAGTCTTTTCCCTCCACCTCGGTACTATTTTCAGTGCCATGGGGCCTGATTCAGAACTTCTTATAATCCTGCAACACTTCATAGGCCTGAGTTCACACAAATTTCTGCTTTAAAGCCCGCTGCCGCCATTTTGGCTCAGCGGATCTTTTTAAGGGTTCCTCAGTTCCTCCGACACCGTTTTTTCTGCGGAGGCTTCTTATTCCTGAGATACATGCTATGCTTTCATGATTAAATATGATTTTACAAACTAAGACTAAACATTGACTTTGATTATGAAATATAACAGAGTTTGTAAAGTTATCTGAGATATATTCCAATACATTTTAAACACACTATATAGTCTTATGTCACCCTTGATATATGTTTCTACAACAGTCAATGTTAAGTTAACTTGGCTACAGCACAAATCACGTCAAATTTAATCTTTTAAATTCTGATTGGTGTCACTTTTATATTTGATCCTAAATCTGATACAGGTCTGACTTTTTGCAGCGTGACCTCAGTCTCAACAGTCATGCTATGCCTGTTCGACTGTTTTGTTGCAAGAGGAGCTGACAGATGTAGTTAAAAGTAGCCCTTGACAGCCTGAGATTTGTATGTGAAGCCATTCACGTCACAATCCCACCACCCTCGGCTCTGACTCCACAGCCACACACACGCCTCTGTAAGGAAATGGCAGTCATTGCTCCACAAAAAGCCATAAATAGCTGTTGGCCCTCTTTCTCGTCATCCTCAATACTCACAAATTCTGGCAAATGCTGGCTTCCGCTACATATCAACTTATACATGAAACCATAACTGCTGACAATGTTTACAAAGTGCTACATGTCCTATATGCACATATTTGCACACTTAGAGGTTGTACCGGTGTGCCACATCAGAAAATGCGCCTAGGTGGTTTTGGAAAGCGATGACGACTGGTCTATTTATTTAGTCCGTTCAGTTTGGAAGACTTGTTGCAAAAACTTTTCACCTCTCCATCTGGTTTGTTAAGAAATAGACTGATTTATTGGTGAAATAATTGGTCCGTTGGCTGGTGTCAAAAGCCTGCAGGGACAGAAGTGGTTAGTTAACTCTCTAAATGAAATGCAGAGTCCCTGTTTCCCTCCATTGCTTGCACAGTGAAGAGATGACAGTGGAAATCCGGTGAAGCGCAACGCGGCGAGGCTCATTTCTCACTACGAACTTCAGCTGATCAGTAAATTAGCTTCCAATATAGACGTTAGCACAACCACGGGATGTTATGATGATCGGCTTTATACCATCTTTTCAAGAAAGAGCTGCATGAATGGTTCTGGAGTCCCTCTGTGACTGTGCTCTGATGATGATGATAATAAGACATATCTGTTAGATAACACTATTTCTATGTTACTGTTACAAGTGGTTTCTAAGCATTCATCTGTTCATACAAATTACTCCTCACTCGAAGTTTTTTAACATGAAAACACTCCAACTCAAGCAGGTTGTAACTAAAAGTGTCCTCAAATATTATATTATACATTATATTAACTATATTAAGATAATAGCTAGCAATTGGATAACAAATTACTAGCTAGCTAGCTACCTGTGATCTATAACTGCTACATTTCATTAATAGCTACCTATAGCTATAGCTACATATGTGGCTATACTGACCTATGTGGCTCAATAGGTAGATATCGCTAGATAGAGCTGAAAGCATAGATACTTTACTAGCTAGCTTACACAGATACATACTACAGATAGATGACTAAAGCTAGATATCAGTTAGGCTAGCTAACACAGATAGCTAAATGGACAGATAGATATGCCACAATAAATAAATAGCTAAGGAGCTATAGCCTCATGAAGCTTAAAGTATAGATACTATAGCTTCTGTGTTGCTGTCTACGTAACATCTGCACACCAAGCCAATAGATAATGGCCACTATCTTGCTGTATTGTATGTGATGATGTGGGTGCAAGTTTTTCAACATGAAAACACTCCAGCTCAAGCGAGTTGCAACTAAAAGTCTCTTTAAGAATCCTCAAATATTTTACTGAGAAGTCTGGCAGTTTAAAAATATAAACACTCCTGAAAACTTGGCTTAATCTACCCTTGGGTGCCTCTCTCTGTGGCAATGTCATTGCCAAGGTTTTAAATATTTATCAGAGGTATCGGTTAATTAAAACAGTGAGAAGCTGCAGATATCCTGCACTCTAATCCATTTTAACGAACATCTGCCAGCATTGCATATGAGAACATGTCATTAAATTTAGCTGTAAAAGTATGGCACTTTATAATCTCCTCCCAACCAAAACAGTGAAGCCCTCTGAATTATTGAATTCATTATAATAAACATGTGCTTGTGCTTTAAAGAAAATCTACTGAAGAGTCTTTGCCCAGGGCGTCAAATCATTTTGTACTAACCAAGTGTTTCCCATAAAACACATCATGGAAAAAGTTCTAAAAGTTCAATAATAAGAAGAACAATAAAAGAGCATTGAATCCTTCTACAATCCTCCACAAATACAAATATGTTGAAATGTCCTACAGTAAATCCAGTGCTTTCTCGGTTCAGCTGATAATCTAGTATAGAGCCCAAGCAACTGTAAGACTTACCAGCCTAACCTTTCCCCACAAAATTCATGAAAAGAAGCAATTATAGATTGGAACAATACATGAAAAAGAGCCATCACCACATTGCGAGACTCGCCTTCTTTCTCAATAATGGAGGAGATAATCCTATCAAAAGTGAAATGCACTAACATTTCTGAGGTCAAGCCCTCAGACTGGTGGCAACAAGCGAAAGGCCTTTTCTCTGCTGCATTCATGAGACACAGACGGCACATGTTGAGACAGTACTATCTGTTGCTTTTGCATCAGCTGTTGAGTTTTTGGAAGTTGAGATTTAAATCCACGTTGGGTTCGTACCATCTTGGGATAACAAGGCTAACTATACAGAGCTGAATATATAGGTAGGCCACTATAAATGGCTAGCTTGGTAGCTATAGCTACCTACATGTGGCTAGATAGGTAGCTATCTATAGCTAGATAGAGCTGAAAGTACAGATACTGTAAATAATTAGCTAGCTATATAGCCAGCTAGCTAACACATTATCTTTAGAAAACAAGGAAATAAAAAGTATGACTGCATGACCTCTTAGGGCTTCCGTAGGTTCGTTCTTTCAAGATAAAATAAGATGAAGAAATGACTCATAAATTAGGAAATATATAGAAAAAGTCATGCTGGTGTTAAATAATCTGACAGCTATTGGAAAGAAGGACCTGTAGCGCTACTTACATGGTGGGAGTAGTGTACTGTTGCATAAGGACCCCACAGTTGGAGTTGTTCATGATGGATGTCAGCTTTGCTAACATCCTCCTCTCCCCAACTTCCTCTTTGGAGTATAGGGGGCAGTCCAGGACAGAGCTGGACCTCTTGACCAGTTTGTTGAGTCTTTTCTTGTCTCTCTCCGTGCTTCCTAGGTTGCTTGAACCAACAACATATCTCAGATTGACGCCCATCCCAAACCTTTAAACTCGCAATTCATTTCCAGTATTATATCAACACTGTAATACTGAAACAATAAAATATCAACTAAGCGTGCAATACGCTAGTGCTGTGTGTTTTTCACGTAATTTATGAGGCTGCAGGATATGCTGCCCCGGCTGACGATAAGAGAAGCAAGGTTTAACAAACGAGAGGGAGAGAGGAAGATATGAAGACACAAAAAATCCCCTAACTTTGATTTACAACTGGAATGGAGAGCAAAATGAATGTGAGGCTGCGAGGCTGAGACCTCCCATCTGCTGTGCTGTAGAACAGAGGCAGAGCAGCCATCTGTGCCTGAATCTGTTTTAACATTTACATTTAGCAGTGAAAAACAGGCAATCTAGATAGCAGGCCCAAGATTATACAATCTGCTATCACATGTATGCTATATCTTAATATGTAACACACATTACGAACACTACATCATATCTGTGTGTGGGAAAATCTGCCAGTGAGAAGAGGTAATTTGATATTTCATTTTCAATGCCCAACGTGTTGTAATAACTCTCTTCGTTCACAATAAATGTAGTGCAGAGTATTTCATGATCCTGGTCATGATCATGATCATTCAAGTATTAGCATTATTAGCAAATCTGGACCTTTCAATTGCAAGATCCAGTTCCTGTTTTACATTTGAAATAATCATTTCAATGTAGGAATCAAATGTCAGGGTTATAATTTAAAAATCAAATCACATCGTTTCTGCCTCCTCCACTGGACCTTGGGTCTTTGACAAATGTCTCATATTTGAACACTTGCCAGACATCACTCTCAGATTCTACATGAATTACCAAGGACAAAAGAGGAATTGAAGCAGATAGACAGATTATATCAGATAGACAGAACTTTGAGTGATTCTGAATTTTGTCGCTTCAAATCTTTTAGATTGTTTTTTTTTTTTTTTTGCTTTTGTAGACCTACACATGAACCCCTAATAAAAAAAGATTGCCATCTGTCTACAAAAGGTACAAAACATTATAAAATGCTTTAGAACATAAAATGTATAAATATAATAAATATAACTTGATAGAAAGATGGCTAAATACCTAGCTACATAGATACATATCAGTTAGGCTAGCGAGCTAACTATATGGAGCTGAATATATAGCTAGATAGCTAGATGTACCGATAGATAAGCCATAAATAAATAGCTATCTACGTATGTGGCTAGATAGGTAGCTATAGCCTGATACAGCTGAAAGTATAGATACTGTAAATAGCCAGCTAGCTTAAACAGATACAGAGAGACAAAAAGGTAGATAGATGATAGATAGCTACGTAGCTAGGTGGCTAGGTAGATATATAGAGCTGAATACATAGATAGATAGATAGATAGATAGATAGATAGATAGATATTTTTCTTTATTTTTAAAAGAACATTTGACATTGCAGAAACTTTTATAGTTATAGGAAGTTAAACTACCAATAACTTTAAAGAGGACAGAAAACATCAGAACTAGGTAGCTGGAGAAAAGTGCATGAGAAGGACAGGGAACGACAGTGAGGCAGTGAGACTTCAATGCCACATATCAAGCCGTCCCTGGATTCAGTGTGAGCCACCCCACGCTGATGATTCACATTGTGAGACGCAATTACCAGCGTGACATTTTCTTTTAATTGGGTTACCAATGACTCCTTTCTGAGGCAAAGGTCATTTTCTGGCACAAGTCAGAGCCTTCTCCCTCCTATATTTCAATGGCGGACTGATGAAGGATGGGTGTAGTAAATGGTAAAATCACAAAGTCATATTTACATATAATTTACAAGCCCTTTGAAAGTGGAATTACAAAGGCCATGAGGTATATCAAATATCAATCCCCATGGAAATAACTTACTGTCATGTCTATATGTGAAGGTGTCAAACATCCTTTGGCATCCATCTTACGAACAGATGCTTTACAGCTTGGTAGCGTAACGTGTAAAGTGTAAAGACTACATTAAAACATGCCTCTAAATTGCTATTGTGTTCTGCACTATTACTGTAGTGCCTTTCGTTCTTACCAGATCTGTGCTTTAATGTCTGGTGGAAGTAATTGTGCTGTCACTTCAATGAGTTTTATAGTTACCCAGATAGCAAAGGTTGTAAATTCAACATTTAGCTATGGTAAGACAGGTTGAGGTTGAAAAACCTACTTTAAATCAACATTTCTATAACGTTCAGTCACAGTTTAAATGTTGGAAAAATGCCCCTGAATCAGGACTGTATTTGGGTCTTGTTTTCAACACTGAAATACTAACGTTTAATCAGTATTGTCCCAATGTGCCTACTGCCAACTTTCCAACAAAAAGTATATTGCAAATTAAATGAGGACTGGGGAACAACTGTTTTATGGAGGTGTGGGACACATTTAATAAAGTACTTCCTCACTGTGATGCATGCAGCGTATTCTGATTTCAGATGACAAAGAAAACTAATTAATTTATATGTGATGAGGAAATTTAAAAGTCAGTTTTGGAGGGAATAGAAAAAAGGAGAGACAGTAAGACAGGCACTTCAGTAGAAACAATGCACCTGCTCCAACTGCTCAGTGCTCTTTTCATCTTGCTCTGGAGAAAGATGTTTTTATCTTTTAACTAAGGACAATGCAAATTTAACTCATAGCTGCATTATTGTCTCTGCAAATTGGTCCGTTGTTTGTATTAGGTGTAATATTTGACTGTGATCTGGTGATCACAGTCAGTCCTTGTAGGTGGACTTTTTATAGCAAACATTTGAACCAATGCTCAGTGTTGCCAAATCCTCAGTAAGTAAAGTAACTATTGGTTGTCCTAAAAGTCGCTCACTAAATGACAACATCGCCTAATTTGCTAATAATTGGCACCCGCTGCTCGTTAAGAAGACGATACATGCTTTCACGTCAGTCTCCAAAAGTCTCCGGTAACACCAGAAAAAGTTGCTAGGGTCTGAATACTTACTATATATAGCGACAAAGTCGCTAAGTTGGCAACGCTGCCAGTGCTATTATCTTGCTCCGCCTCCCTCAACAATCAAATGCTGTAGCTACGGCTAGCAGCATTATTGGAGATATCCAGCCCGACATGTTTGAACCACCAGAGCCAGATTCTGACCCGGAGTCAGAAGACACTGAACGACCCATGGATCAACCATGTTCCTCTCAATCTACAACAGAATGGTCATATTTTTTTCTTCTTCCTCCCATTTCTGCTAGTTAGCAATATGTATTACTGATTAGCAAAACCTAGCCAAATAAACCCACACTCCCCACACCCAGAAAAGCGGTCTGGTATATGCGGTCCAAAGTAGTGAGGAGTGCACAGACCTGAACATTGGTGAAACCAAAAGCATGGCTCAACACATCAGGACTGGAGTCTGAAGTTTCCTTATGCCTTAGAGACAATGGACACTCTTTTAGTGATAATGTTCGCATTTTGGACAGGGAGGACTGAAGGAGGCTATGTAGACACAACAACAAGCACTAATGAACCAAGCAGAAACAGTGGCTTGGTCAACGATCCCACCAAAGATCTCCCCACCAGTCAGCCAGAACTGAAGAAGCCTCTTGGATGAAGTGAAACATCTTCACGGATCTACAACTAACTCCAGCTGCCCCAAATTTAACCCTTCTCAAAGAAAGATGACTTGGATGACTGATAACTTTCACAGACATATTGGACAGATGTTACTTTCTTTGCATCCCTTTAGTCACTCTAACCAACCACCCTCTTCCTCCGATCTGTCAAGGCTGAACGACAATACAAACTGTCGACCATCAGCATCAGGTGCCAGGCAGGTGAGAGGTCCTTCAAGGAGACAGTAATAAAAGACTGCATGTTCTGTGAGTTTGTATCACAATAAATTATGAATAAAATGGATTTAATATCCCTACTAAGATAAATTATGAGATAATTATACTTGGTTTTATTTAATCTGGTCTCAAGAAAGAAGAGCATAATTTATATTGTTTGAAATTTTAGCAATATATGTGATGACCCGTGTGCTGACCGTCAAAAAAATGGAATACTGACGAAACAGTCATGGCTTTACAGGTTTAAAATGTTAAATAATCATTTTCATCTGTAAGTATAGTTTCAGTGTTATAATATTGTGTTGTACAAATGTTGACAAAGTACTTGTCATGAAAATGAAATGGCTGGTTTCTTGTTGTTAATTAGTGTAATATTGTTTTAATACAACATAATCAACTAATTCAATCCCAGGCATCATTTCAGTTAATGGGTAGAATCACTGTTGATTCATGAGACATTTGTTCAAAATAACAAGTGTAGATTCAACACTTCTGTTTGATGATGTTTCGCTGTTGATTCAATATACTTTCCTGTGTAGGGAGTGTTTTTTTTTAGACACGCACAGGGCAATGAAAAGACTATTGTTTTTGCGGCAGCCTCTGTGGCTATGAAATGAAGCCGATGTGGAAGTTCCAAAAAGGAGTCAATCTCCATAAGCCCCCATGTTAAAATGTCCGACTTCACAGCAGAAATAAACATGTTTACAGCCTGGTACAAAAAACTGTTTTGGTCTCTATAGCTAATTTCACTGTTCATGACAACTGTACGGAGGATGAATTTTTATACAAGACACCCATTCAAATTATATTAAGGCTTAAAGTTATGCATAATTAACAGTATGGTCGCTCTGATCGATGTAACAGATGGCTTATTTAAGCAACCAGGCTTCATTCAGCCCGCCTCAGGCCAGAGCCACCACCAGTTTCAAAACAGCTCTTCAGAAACCTGTAGGTGAGGTCCTGTCCATTCTTTATACTGTCTAGGAGCATAACGTGTACTTGAAGTGCTAATTGTTGTTTTTACACTTTGCTTTGAGCACACACAAGATATATAACATGTTCATGAGTTTCCAGGTTGTTTTTTTTGCTAAGCTACTGTAAGCTAACCAACTGCTGGCTCCAGATTCATATTGAACAGACCTTCTCATCTGAGTCTTTGCAAAGAAATGTTGAACTGTTCCTTTAATGAATTCAAACAATTGCGGTTTTAGACAGCCATCACCTGCTAAATACTGAAGGGTTGCAACCTGAGTGAGTTGATGACAGCTAGAGCAATTTTGCCACTTGCTCACTTTTTGCAATTAACTAATCAGGTCAGATACTAAGGGAGCTGGCCTCAAGGTGTTTCCTAGCAACCATGCCGCTGTGGTCGGCCCGCAGTGTTGGTGTGTGTGTTTCTGTGAAGAGGGAGAGTTACTGCTGCAGTAAAACTGTCTCTCGGCCATAAGTGATTTGTGACTTCCCTCTCTTTGCAATGCCAACGTAGTGGAAGGCACGTACCGTCTTTTGTTTGAGCAAGCACACTTTTATTACAAGGAAGAGATTGGCAGGTGGTGCAGGATCTCACTTACAGTATAACCGTGCTTTATCCAAAGGACGGTGCAGCATGAAGAAGTTTGATGCATTTCAAGTAGGTTCGCACAATATAGTGTATTTTTAATTGTCTTTGCCAAATTGAACATATGTGGTTAACACATTGCAGGGGTGCAGTTTCACAATAGGTCGGATCAGAATGCCAGTAAACAAAATTTCCAGGTGGCAAACGCAACAACAGATGTGCAGATATTCAGGTTCAATCACCATTATTCTTTTTATCTAAGATCCAAATTATGGTTCTTCATCAATCATTGGTTTTCATGAATACATTTTCAAGCTCAGCTGTGATAAGTTGAAATCTAATGTGGAATCATCTGCTGAACCCAGATGGGCTTTATGAATTATGAGAAATATTCAAACTTTTGACAGGTTTGCCATGAAACTGTGTACACGTATTCATGCTCTATGTGTGTTTGTGAAATATCTCAACCTTTGAAAGTTTTGCCACAGAACTGGACAGCTGTGGCTTAAGAGTTAGAGCGGGTCGTCCATTAAATTACCATTAGATGAATGGTGGTTCAATGCCTGGCTCCTCCAGTCTGCATGTCAACTGTCCTTGGGCAAGATACTGAACCTCAAATTGTTCCCATTAATGTGTGTGAATGGTTAGCTCCCAAACTGATGAGCAGTTGGCACTTTGCATGGCAGCCAATGCCATCGGTGTATGAATGTAGAGTATAAGCACCTTGAGTGGAAAGGTGCTATATTATAAGTACAGTCCATTTACCATCATAAATGTCTAGGCATTCATGGTCCTCAGTGGATGAAACTTAATGTGATCTTAAAGGTCCAGTGTGTAGGATTTAGGAGTGTTTATTGGCAGGAATGGAATAATATATTCATTAGTATGTTTTCATTAGTGTATAATCACCTGATAATAAGAATTGTTGTGTTTTTGTCGTCTTAAAATGATTACTTTATATCTACAGTGAGAGTGGGTCCTCCTTCACGGAGTCCGCCATGTTGAACCGCCATTTTTGTACAGTAGCCTAGAACAGACAAACCAAACCCTGATCTAGATACGGTCCTTTCCTTTTTATGTGAAGCCGTAGTTTTTCTTACGAAGGAGAAGGAGAGGGTGAGACGTGGGAGAGTATTCATTTGGTTGCAATCTGCAACTTCACCGCTACACTGAACCTTTAATGTTTTCCTCTAGCACAATCATAAGGTTGACATATTGGGTTATTTTTGGGAATATCTCAACAATAATTGGATGGCTTGACATCAAATTTGGTGCAGGCGTTCATGCCCCCCACTAGAGCGGGTCGTCCACAAATCAGATGATCGGCGGTTCAATCCCCGGCTCCTCCAGTCTGCATGTCGAAGTGTTCTTGGGCAAGACACTAAACCTCAAATTGCTCCCGAAGGCTCGAAACTCCTAAAACTGATGAGCAGTTGGCACCTTGCATGGCAGCCAGTGCCATCAGTGTATGAATGTGTGTGAATGGGTGAATGAGATATGTAGTGTAAAAGCGCTTTGAGAGGTTGGAAGACTAGAAAGGCGCTATATAAGTACAGTTCATTCACCATTTACATCACTTCAGTAACCCTTGTTACTTTTCATCTAGCGCCACCATCATTTAAATCTGTCCAGTACTTTGGTTTATGACCTGCAAAACGGACACTCCCTTTCATCTGTAGTTTATGTTAAGTGCTAAATAACAAATGTTAGCATGCTAATGCTAAACTAAAATGATGGTACGCCTGCTAAACTTCACCATGTTAACAATGACATTGTGAGCATGTTAGCATGCTAATGGTAGCATGTACCTCAGAGCCATATTTAATACCCTTACAGAGGGGAAAATAATCTAACTTCATTTACATTATATAGCGCACAGGCTTTATAGGCTATTCACTTTCAGGGTCTTCATTTACAGCACATCTGATCTAATCATAGCCACAAAATGAAACAGTTAAATATTAAAGTGGATTCCATATCATAATTGCACCATGTAACAACTCAATCACACATTGCATATTTTATCCATATCTTAAAGCTAATTTTAATTTATGTAAAGGCTGGAAGATCATTCACTCTCTCTCTCTCTCTCTCTCTCTCTCTCTCTGTGCACAAGAATTATACCAACATTATAAATGTAGCCTTCCTGTAAACTAAGCCATCAAGCCACTGTGTAAAATTATGTAATACAAGGCATGCAGTGTTTCAATGGCCTCCCTGCATGCACGGTAATGAATGCTGATCAACCTTAGATTAATGGACAGTTACAGCTGTATTTTATTGCACATCAACAATATGGCCAAGTGGACTGCTGGGGGTGGCAGGTTGGCAGCTTGCAGGCAGTTGAGAGCATGTGGGAGAGAGATTTTCTGTACACCTCTACATGTGACATTTCTCATTACTGAAGGAGAACTGTAGGAATTAAATGATCCAAAAATACCTGAACATTGATTATCCTTGACACGCTTGTTCTCGTGTCGGGACGGCAGATAGACTGTGAAATCATCCTCCTTCTTTTTCACTTCTTCTGAATGCCGTTTGGCTTTGTACGGCACCACAATGTTATTCTTAGAATGTGCTGTGAACAACACAAAAACACTGTCAAATTCATTAGGCGCTGATGACTTCATTAGCCGGTATAAACTGTTCATTAGCTTAAGAAGCTGAAAAGTGATCCTGACTTGGAACAAAGCTTTGCTTTGATCAAATTCAGTCATCCCAAGAGGAGGCTGGCTCTTTGTCTTTATGATATCTTGACAACAAACCCCACTAGTCTGTCCTCTGTAGTTTGCCTGTGTGTATGTTTGAGTGTGAAGGCATTTGTGCCTGAAAGTGAATGTGTCTTTGGGGGGTATGTGTGTGTTTCTTAGGAGAGCTCAGAGAATATATGTGTGTGCCTGTGCCTGTTTGTGTGCGTGTGAACTGACAAATCTGAAGTTGCCTTGGATCTCCCTCTTGCACTGACTCCTGCTCTCAACTCTCTGCCTCCGTTGTGTTTGTAGATTACAGGAGCTGCTGATTTTGGGATGTTTCTTTTTCCAACTTCAAAGTTTTACTGATCTCGCTCGCAGTATAAGGGATTCAACCACTTAAAACTTTCATTATTACTTCCCTTCCTCACCTCTGTCCACACACACACACATACACAATGTATACACTGCGAGTTCCCTGCACTGTTGTTTGACATACGACTCTACACCATACCATGAGCTACACTCATCCGATTTTCCCTTGCCAGCGTGAACTAAGCCTGCGAGATGTTGAAGAAATTGCAGCAAGATGGACTGCTCAATCAGGCTCACAACAGCTTTAGAGTAAGCGTTAATGCGAGGCAACAAGGGCTCAGGCATTTGCAAGTTGCCACTGGAAAGCAGACGCATTAAAAATCCTGCTGAAATCAAATACAACAACTTGAAAGCCTTTTAAAGCCCCAGAGAGTCGCGAGTTAGAGTGCATTACAGTGCGTACATTAGTAAGTACGGGTGGTTTAGCAGTAAATGACATTAATCATGCACCCACTCAGTGTGTTGTGGAAGCTTTTGAAGTGTCACTGAGTAAATGCTTTGGAGACCTGGAAAGGTCATGAATAACAACTCATGTCAATCACAGACTCAATCCATCCATACGTATTTGATTCAGTATTAAGTGTTTTGTACTGTAATGATGTGTTCAAATGTTCAGGCTTTTATTATTGTTATATTTTCTGATTTTTGATGAATGCCTTTTTCCATTCATTTGATTGGTGCAGCATGTGCCCGATTTATCTTCCTTACGTTGCACCTATCTGAATGTTGTTGTGTAAATCAGCTGTTAAAGTGACACATTTTGTTAATTAGCACCCTCAGTTTCAGAGTGTAATACCACAGTTGTAAATATGGACAGCTGTAAACTTGTATTTCTTATGATTATATTATGATCAATATCATGATCAAAAACTAGCAAGATGACAACTTTGCTAACAGCCAAACATCAAGCAAGCGCAACAACACAAGACATAGCAGCCAGCTAATATTACTTACTAGTCCAACAGCAAGAAGCCCAGCTCAGTGTCTGTCTTTCATTAAGCTCTCAGCAATAACTAAAAGTTAGTCCTAGATTTATTCTTGTTTGGCTGCCTCTTGCTCGCTCGCTCTCTGTCATTATGTCCATAAAGGCTGCACAGCTCCTGTTCTGGCACGACACTGGCTCGGCTCCCTGTCAGCATTCCTCCATGCCCTGGGCTTGAAAACCTCTAAAATGTCTGTGGTACAAACAGCAACACTCAGCCAGTGCTCTGAGCACCACGTTACATAGTACAAGAACAGGTGCACAGAGACATCATTTACAAGTTAGTGTAACATCAAAATTTATTATTTTAAGTCACACAATGGGACTTTAAATAAGTCGTTTGAAACAACACAGAAAAAAAAACACATCAAAATACCTTGTAGCAGAGTTTATACTCTTGATTTAAAGCCATTATAATGATACTGTACATGTGTCAGTTCTTACATGTGGTGATTGAATTAACTGTACGAGTTCAGCCTTGTGTTGTTGTGTAATCACGCTCATTATTTAAGTAATCCTATTGGACCTCTAGATTAGAATCATGTTCCTCTGATCAGTCAGAAAATCAAAGTGGGATTAGTCCGGCCGAATCACGGATTTCTAAGAAGATTAAGGGCTGAAACACTCATTATAATCTAAGAATATCGTTTACTTCCTGATTGATTGTTGATAAAGATGAAAAATATCTGCGAGTCAAGAGTCAAAGCAATTATATGAGATCAAACTGTGTGTCTGTCTTGAGAGTTGATTTATGTCACTGGCGCTGCTCATAGCAGCAGTGTCCATAGCAACAAAACCCTGCATGTGATGTACTTGAAATCTGACAGTTGATTGGTGTGAACATTTTGATTTCACAGTCTGAGTACGTCTGTCTATTATCCTTTTCTTGAGAACAATCGGCTTCGATGATCATGATCATATTTAAAGCTACTGTGCTAATTTGTCAAGACGGAGGTGGGAAGAAGAGAGAAGAAGCAGGAACTGAGCTATGATATATGAATAAATAAATTAATAAATGGATGAATGAATGAATGACGCAGATCTGTGTTTGTCTTGTATTACATGTGTGCATCTCATTTCCTCCACCCTCAGAAGCAGTCTCCCAGCATGGTTAAATCAAATTAGCTTTAGAAATCAGTGTAGAACACCCTACAGAACTTGTAAAACACACTTCCCAACCAACTTCGTGTGTGTAATTAATCATGTGGAAATTAAAGTAAAGGGAGAGGGTTTGACCTTGTCCTCAGAGAGTTAACCCATGTCCGCAGCACACGACTATTTTTACATTATTTTCAATTATCGTCTGAAATGGACAGGGACCCTTGAGGAAGGTAGCCTCATTTTTTGCCAAGTGCCTGTCATTGAGTCACATTACCACGTTCTTTATATAGCTGAGCTGTGGAAACACGGTCAGCTGGCGCACATGATGTCCTTCACTCCCATCCCTCTCTTTTAGATTAGAGGCTTGATGTGACAGAAATGTTGGATTTTATACGTTTCACACAACTAGTGTTTGACACCGTGGACAGAGACCACTTTAAAGTGATGAATGAACTATAAAAAAATTCATCTTTTTCATTTCATTTCAGGCCGTCACATATACAGACGAGTGTTGACAGGTGCATTCATAGTGCGTTATACCCTGCGTAAAAATGCCACCAAAGAATGTTGTAAAAAGTGTCACATGAGTAATAACATAAAAGCATTCTGCTACCCACATGGTAACCAGGATAATGACTTTAGAGATACCGTCTTGTTATGCACCAAATACTTCTTCGTTTAGTGTGACAGCATCTTAATTAATGCACACTCTGGGGGTGCTGGAGTGGACTGGGTGCCTGTGGTGATTGGCAGATAGATTAATATTGTCAGACCCTGGAGACACGTGTCACATTCCACTTGAAGCCATTGTTACTTGTTTCAAGGACAATTTCCCCACCTCGACTCCTTTTCTCTATTCCACTGTTGCTGAGTGGAGCCCATGGGAGAAGGAGCACTTTGTACAAAACATACTGACACCTCTCTTTTCTGTGAATATTGCCTCTACAAGTCAGTAGAAAGGAGGGACCCTCAGCAGCTGTTCTGCTTTTACCATCTACAAGATGCTGTGTGTTTGTTACTGTTAATTATGAATTGACTGTTCATTAAACCCATCACGCAAACATGCCTGTCAAGGTTTGGATTTATCCACGTGCAGCAAGTAAGACACCTATTTAGTATTTAAACACTTTAAAGTCGGGCCACACGGGCAAAAAAATAAAAAAAATACTTGTCCAAGTATGCAAGCTAATCATCAAAACAGGATTGTTAGAATAAAACATTAGCTTTTTAGCATTAGCATCCGCCTTTTAGCATAATATCATACGTAGCAATCACTGACAGCATAAAGAATAGATGGCATATGTGTGACATCACCCGTAGGTTTCTGAAGAGCCGCTTTAAAGCTCAAAATCTGTGGCTCTGGCTGCTGCCATGTTGGCAGTCCAGCATCTTCCACCTCCCAGCTAATCTAAATATCGGCAAAGACATGGATCATCCACCTGAGTTGGGCTGAATTATGCCTGGGTGCTCAAACAAGCCATCTATAACGGCACCAACGGACACCCAAAGCGGCCATTCTGTTAATTATACATAACTTTAAGCCTGAATATAATTTGAAGAGATGAGTTAAAAAAATTCAACCCCAGTACAGTTGTCATAATCATTTGTACTAGGCTGTAAACATGTTTATTTCTGCTGTGAAGTTGGACATTTTAACATGGGGGCTTATGGAGATTGACTCGTTCTGTAGCCAGCCTCAAGTGGCCGTTTGAGGAACTGCAGTTTTTGGCACATGCCAGCTAAGGCATAAGCCTGTATACCTTATACCAACCCTATAGGTTGGTGTTTTTGTCTCCAAATATTTGCTTTGATTTCAAGCATTTTGATGATTTCCTGATATTATAACGCATACACATACATATTGTTTGCTCTGTTTTTATGGGACTGCACTGTAGTTTTTGCTTATATATTGAGTGTCTGACTGTGAATGTATGTGTGAGTTATCTTAGCTGGCAGTATACTGTGTTCCAGCTCACCGGTTTTGATTTAGTGCAGTTGTGACATGTTTATACAAACTGAAGAGGCACACGTGATACAGACATCCTAAAGCGTCTTGACAGTCTTCACCATCAGATTCTCTTTTTACCACAAAAATCATGTACATCAGTGCTAAAATTACTGCCAGAAAATTTTCTGTTCACGCTCTTTAGGCACTTACATTAAAGACCTCTTCATCTCAAAGTCTCAGGCTGAGTTTCAGTCCCAGGACGTCTCTGAGCATGTCCATTGAATGCAGAGAGACTGACCTGATATCATCACAATATCAAACATCTGGTAAGACAGTGAACACGCAAATTTGAATCCCTTACACGATTTGCCACTGAAAAAAGTAATCACATTACTGTGTTACTGCCAAACAATGCTGACATCAGATTAATTGCAAACACAAAAAGCATCCAGGCAGAATTTAGATTATTTCATGTATGTTAACTACCTTTAATGCCGTTATATTCAGGAGGAAAGTCTTTGCCAATGATCTCCTCTCTTCACTCTCTGTTGTCAATTTGAATTCTGACAATGCAGCTTCAGATGAGAATGTGGCTTCCCTTATTGACTGCCACTGCAGTCATTTTAAATGAAGCAATTTTGAATCATCCATGGCCCAGTGGAGTGTTAAACATGTAGTCTGCAATTAAGCGACGATAACAAATGCAGCATTAAAACTCTGGGGCATATTCTGTCAGTCCCTGATAAATAAAATGTTTAGATTGACTGTGGGGGATACTTAGCGACTACGCTTTCAACGAAAGCATAAGCAGGCAATTTCAACAAGAGAAATGCCAACCACTGTGAGTGACAGAGCCATGTGTTAATATGATTCTAATGCACCAAAAAGGCATGAAAAAAAAAATTATAACTAGATGGAATAAATTTATTTCAGGAAATGCTGAAAGAAATAAATCTACATCCCAAATGTCAAACAAGATTTTAAAAGAAGATGTAGTGTCAAAGGCAGCCTGACTTCTTCAACTACATCAAGGCACCTTGAGTGCAGTGGCCATTAATGTATTCCAAACACCAAGACAGTTTTCTTAGAGCATGACTGTCCCTGGCTGCAACCCAACCGCCAATCATCTTGCAGAGACAGACTCATTCCAAAGTTGAGCCTAAGGCACAGTTGAAGCAGAGTACAAACATGAAGGAGAACCCATATGGGAAAGGAACGAGGTAAAGGGAAAAAAAGAAATAAAATGTGGAGTCCGGGAAGTGAAAGATAGCCCCCGGTGGAGTTAAAGCTGTGTGTAAGATACTTCTGGCTTTCAGACGTGTCTTTGATTTGATTTATGTGATGACCTTAAAAACACAGAAGGAACAAATGAAAACATGAGGGACGCCTCGAGAATGAAGAGACATACTTTCTCTCACAACTGCAACGTAATAAAAATTAATAAATACAGATCACAAATTGCAACCTGGCAAGCAATAAAATTCTGTCACACACAGTATTTACAGTGCGACTATAATACTAAAGAAATGCTCTGACCTCCCATCCTAATAACTGTCAGTGTCTTATTATTATCTCTCGCTCTCCATTCTCGCTCAGCGATAACGGTGGCAGAATTGCCACTCATAATTCACACAAAAGCAGCCTCGTTTCTAATTTACCAAACAGCAATTTTTCTGGCTGAAATTACTGTCGCTGGCAGATTTCATCTGAAGCTTCTTAAGCTACTTAAGCTAACATTTACAGTTAAAAGTTGTAACATTTATTAAGATCTATTGACAAAACTGGGATATAATATTCACAAGTACAGTATGTTTTCATTAGTGTTTAATCACCTGAAAATACAAATCACTGTGTTGTCATTACCTTAGAATGAGTCTTTCATATCTACAGAGAGAGTGGGTCCTCTTACAGTACATGGAGACCACCATGTTGAACCACCATATTTCTACAGTAGCCCAGGATAGACAAACTGAACACTGACTACATGCTTGAATAAGGAGGGTGAGCCAATGGGATGTTCATTTGGTTGCAATCTGCAGCCCCACCACTAGATGTCACTAAATCCCACACACTGGACATTTAAATATGCAATAGGCAACCTCCGTGGTTGTGAAGTGAAGCCGACACCGCTAATCTGGCTAAAAACTGCCAAAGACGTGAATCATTGGCCTCGACGCTCAAACAAGTCACCTGTACCTGCACCTACCTGTTAATCAAAGTGGTCACACTGTTAATTCTGCATAACTTCAAGCCTTAATATAATTTGAACAGGTGAGTTAAATAATAATTCAGACTCAATACAGTTGGCATGAGCAGGGAAATTAACTATAGAGACCAAAGCTGTTTTTTGTACCAGGCTGTAAACATGTTTATTTCTGCTGTGAAGTTGGACATTTTAACATGGGGACTTATGGAGAGTGACTTGTTCTATAGTCAGCCTCAAGTGGCCGTATAAGGAACTGCAGTTTTTGTCACTTCTGAATTGGGTTTACTTCAAAGCCGTGGAGGTTGCCACTTGTGTTTACCACAAAAACATCAGACAGATCAAAGCCAATCAGCCAATCAGATCTCAACAAAAATAAGTCCAAATTGGGAGGAAAATATTAGATTGGCCCTGTCTAACACGCAGTGTTCAGCTCTGTGGTGTCTGTAGCTGTCAGCACCAGGCTGGCCCATGCCTCGACCGAGGACCATACATAAATTACTGACATCAGAAATTGAAAAATGAAAAACTGTATGACCACTGGCTGGTTCGGTCTGGAATGGATCGGCCGTTCGGTAGTCCAAACTTCCCGATGGTCAGCACCCATCTGGACTCACTCTTCCCAGACACGTTAGCTTAGTCCAGCTATATAGATCTGAACTAAAATGGTGTATGTTGTTTTATCAACGGTGTCTGGTGGATATAATCAAAGTGACAGAAAGGATCTTTAATATAAAGGTCTATCTCTGTAGAGTTATTTTCATGATGTTGTCAGATACTTATAATAACAATCTGAGCTGTCAGTGGCAAAAACAAGCACTTGTTGTGGATGTACAGTGATGGTGTGCAGTTGTAATCAAAGGATTACATTGCAGTCTGTGGAGCTACCGACTGCAGCAATTGTTGAATTATTGTCTCCATTAGTCACTTAGTCACAAAAACATAAGAAAATAGGGTCCAGGTGGAAAAATACCAAAGCTCCTCTTAAATTAAGAAGAAATGACATCAGGACTTGGAGTTGTTTAAATGCACCTTTGACATGTACATTTGCCATGAAGTAAAATAAATCCTTTTCTCAACTGGTAATTTAATGAGTAATTTATCATATTTTAGCTAGTTTGTCCAGCACTGGATACCAACTGGGACACCATCTTGGAGAGAGCTAGTTAAATACATCAGATCGGTGGTCAGCTGGCATAGTTTAGTGACAATGTGAAACACATCTGCTTGATCTTACATTGTAAGCCTGTTTTGGAAGTGTTATATGTGAGGTGTTGCCAACATGAATAGCATTTCATCACTGTAGTCAGAGTTACATGTATCTGTCTGCTGTGAAGATGACATTGTTGAACACACAGCAGCAGCAGCACAGCAGCCAAGAACAGCTTTCTCTTGCCTTTTCTAGCCATGTGTTGCCCAGATATTGAAGTTGCCTTTGCTGCTTGGCAGGTGAGAGTGTGTGTGTGGCCAAGTCCGGCTGTGAATGACCTCCACGTCCTCGACCCGGCCATCTCTGTAATGGCTATCATATCTCAGCCCCACTGCTCATGCTCTCAGATCGTGGCTTATTTTTTCCTCCCTCTCTCTGCCTCAGGTTTTTGTATAATTGGTTTTATGAAACATCAGCCTGTTGAGGAAGATATATGAATTTACAAAACATGTCGAATTTATACAGAAATCAAAGTCAGTGTTTCTAACGGTGTACCACCTCAGAAGGTATTCAGCTCTCCAAATACCACAGATGTTAAAATACAGTAGGCAGACTCTATTCAGCTACAGACACTTCACGCAAGAGGCAGGTTTATTTCTAATGTGAGGAATTTGTTGAATCCTGAATGGAAACAGTTCAAGAACCTGGGCTACTTCAGTGAAAAAAGGTTACTCCTGATCGACACTCCTCTGCCTTATAGTTTCTGTTTGGAGTCACGATTGCAGACCTCCCCGTCACAATGCTCGTACTGAACTTACTTAGTTACTCAGACTGGAATGTTTTACAGAACGTTTTAAAACTCAAAGATCAAAATAAAAGAATTATAACACAAAGTCAAAAATGTACAGTGAGGTAATTTACATCCATATTGAAAGACCTAGAGACTGAATCATTGGGGTGTCGTTGTTTTAACTGATGTTGTTGAATTAACGGCTTGTACTGTACTTTTATTATTTTTCTAGCTTGCTATGTGTTTTAATACTTTCTCTGTGTCTTTTATCTGTTTTAATTTGACTTGTTCTTAGTTTGTGCCGCTGCCTGTCTTGGCCAGGACTCCCTTGAAAAAGAGGTTTTTAATCTCAATGGGACCCTTCCTGATTAAAATAAAGGTTAAATAACCATTGACTACTGTGCAGGATATGAAACAAAATATAACAGGATCTCATAGTTTAAGTATTTTCATTCCAATTATTGTAGTATTGATTAAATTAGAGGTCTAGTGTTTAAGATTTAGGAGTATTTATTGGCAGAAATGGAACAGGACATTTATTAGTATATTTTCATTAGTGTGTAATCACCTGAAAATAAGAATTGTTTGTTTTCGTTGTCTTAAAATGAGCCCTTTATATTTACAGTGAGAGCAGTTCCTCTTCCATGTTGAACCGCCATTTTTCTACAGTAGCCCAGAACAGACAAACGAAACACTGATCCAGATATGGACTTTTGCTTTTAATGTGAATTTGGCAGCCGGAGTTTTTCCTACATGGTGCTTGTTCCACAGTTTACGAACCAGTGATTTAAGTGAAATGTATGTGGTAACAGTAAAGAACAGTAAGAAAATTGTCAAAATTACCATTGATCTTTTTTCCCTCTGTAATATAACCGCTTACTATCTGCTGAAAATTGCTGCAGTGATAACAGAGTCAGTGTGCTGTAATATAGTGGCGGCTCGGGCAAACAGCAGTGGTACACAACCGTTCGAGGTAGTCTTATCAAGCTAAATAATAAATTTACGAAAACATTTTGTTCTTTACAGTACATTAGACGATTCGGTTTTCCTTCCCCGCTATGTGAATATCCCAAAACAATATCAGTCACAGTGACCAACTGGAGCAAGAGCAAATGCATGCACATTAATGCAAATCAGATTAAGTGACCACTGTGTTTAGAGAAGAAGCTGAGCTGTAACTGTGGGCTGTAGGCAGATATTTTATCGGAGTAGATTTTCTATTCCCCGCAGGGAAATACAGTTGTGCTCTCTGTGGTTGTGCAAAAGGTTTATGATCTTAATGTCTAAATATTTATTTGCCTCCCAACTGATTTATGCTGGTATGAGGCAAGCAATGTAATGTTATTATCATTTTCTTCGTCCTTCCTGAAATCCATGTTGTATTTCAAATTAAAATGACATACTGTTTACTGGAAGGATATAAAAGGGCCAAAAGTCTGATATTACATTTATAACAACAGATGTTTGCAGCAGTGCTCCCTTGATTTTATTTGTATTTTTTCTTACACACAAGAGAATTATAATGTGAAGTCAAACTGGGCTCCCTTCCCAAAAAAACAGAAAGTAAAAACGTGAGAGGTGGCGGAGCTCAGAATGTGTTTGACCTCTTGAAGCAACATGTTGGACTCACTGTTTGTGTCTGGTTTTTGAGTGATTCCACTACACTTGTGTCGATGTGGCCAGATGGTATTATTAGTTTGCTGGCTCTGAGCATTACTGAAACAGCTCTTGCATTGTAAGAAGCTTGGTGAATTGTGCTGCAGTGTACTGTACATGAGCTCAGGAATAATGTCAAGACAGGAGTTTTTTTATTCTTCAATATGCTTACAAATTATTCTAAGTGAAACGTATTTCAAAGTGGCAGGTTTAACTCTCATAATATCTGAATGTAATTCAAAAACCTAAATAAATATATCATATGTATTACCGGGAAATAAGAAAAGAAGTGCCAATTGGCTGCAGCACACAGTGCCTAGGGACAAGGGGGTACAGGATTATGATTATGATTTTGAAATTTTGTGGCAGCCAATTTAATGATACTACATATGTAGTATGGTGCAGTCAGAGTCAGTAGACAATATTTACCTCTAGATGAGATAAGTACTCTTCTGAGCAGTATACAGTTTGTTTTTTCTGTCACTGCCTCATTATATGAGATAGAAATGCTTTTTTCCATATTGTACTTACTTCTTGTTTCAAAAATGACTCCAAATTTGAGTTGTAAAGCACCCACTCCTTTTATTGTAAACTTCAATGTGTCTTATGAAAGCGGTAAGCTTGATAGTTAACAGTAAGAGTAGTTCACTTGCCCTTTGTTGTATATCATCCATTGTTAATATCTTCTTAAAAGAAGTCACATAAACATAAAAACAACTCACAGAGCTGCTCAGCCTAGTTAGCTAGCTAGTATAATCTGCTACCAATTATCATTTAGCTAGCAGAATCGAAATTATGTGGCTAAAATGAGGAGCCTGCCTTTGTGTTTGTCTATCTCTGTTTGAAATTAACCCGTTTAATCCCACCGGCAACAATTGTTGCCACTCTTTTTTTTTTACTTCTGGAAGCTCTAAAAGTGCTGTTTTGGTTTTGGCAGCTAATGCAAGTTTTTAAATAAAAGAATATGTTGTCTCCTCTAATTTGTATCAATGTCATGTAACTAATGTGAATGGTCACATGACCAGGCCTCTTTACTTCCTGCTTGCACCGCTGGCGGGAAATGTCCGCCTCAAACTTGTACAAGAGGAAGTAAGTAAAATACCTTAATTAACAGATATAAGTGAAATATTTTGTACATATATTATTTAAAGGGTCTACTACTGATCTATAATGAGAATTATATGCCTGCATCAATATTTTGATCATAAAAAGAGCAAATGTAACCACGGCAACATTTGTTGCCGCTAGCACAACACATAGTCATAGTGTTATGCTAGGTGTCAAATGTTTTAGCTGTTTATTCTATTTTTCTTATGTTTTTCTCTACACAGCTTAAAACTATCAGAGGTTTTGGATCTTCTAGACTTAAAAGAACCCAAAAGTGATGTGTGCTACATAACAGTCATTCCTACAGTTGAAAAAGATGCAATTGAAAGTGACTGTGATAGTGACTGCTCAGATAGAGAGTATCAAGGCGAAACAGGCCATTTGCCTGCTAGACTGCTGAATGGTGAAGCAGAGGTGACCTATCTGGAGGATGAGAAAGATTTTAACCTGATAAGTCCAGAACTACCCCCAGACCCTCCCTGCCCTCCCAACTCCCCCACTCCCTCATCTCTCACTCCGGCAGCATTTGGTGTTGAAGAAAACCCATTGCCGCAAGTTGGTGAATCTCCCACAGTGTCCAGCCAGAAACCCAGAACACAAACCAGAAAAAGACGATGCCCTGAGGAAAATGAGACCCCACAACCAAAAAAAAGGAGATGTCCTGAAGAAAATGAAACCCCAAAACGCAAAAACCCCCAGAAAAAAACGCTTCAAAATAAGCAAAATAGGGACAGGATTTTTAAAAGATCACGACGCCCAGCCACATCCGGTATACCAGATTTTGTGACCTATGGTCCAACTGCAGCAGATTGCATAAAACAAACTAAACCTAACCCTGTTGATTTGTTCCTTTTGATGTATCCTCCTACTCTGAGGGAGCTCACTGTTGAGATGTCAAACCTCTACTCAATGCAAACCAAAGGGAAGGCACTTGATCTGAGCATGGATGAGTTGCTGAGTTTTTATGGGGTTCTGCTCACATCTGGCTACAGTTCAGTACCACGGAGGCACATGTATTGGTCATATGACCCTGATGTCTACAATGAAGCCATCTCAAATGCAATAAGAAGGAACCGCTTTGACGAGATAATGGCCTCAATTCATCTGGTGGATAACTCAAAGGCCACAGACGATCCTTTCTACAAAGTGCGTCCCATCTTCAGTGCACTGAATGACACCTACAAGATGATGCCATACACAAAACAGCTGTCAGTTGATGAAAGCATGATACCCTATTATGGCAGGCATGGCTGCAAGCAGTTCATCAGGGGCAAACCAATCCGGTTTGGATACAAGTTGTGGAGCCTTGCTTCACCCACAGGGTACATGTTTCACATGGAGCCCTATTGTGGAGTCCACACACATCTGCCTGAAACTGGCTTAGGACAGGGCCCAAGTGTAGTCCTTGGTCTGGCTGAACAAGCAGAAGTCCCTCCAGGATGCACATTTGTGCATGATAACCTTTTCACCTCACTTAGCCTCATTGATGAAATGACCAAACGAGGTTATGGGTCCCTTGGCACACTGAGACAGTGCCGTCTGCATGACATCCCTTTCACAGGTGTGAAGGATTTTGAAAAAATGCCTCGTGGAAGCACGGAGGTCCTTACAGAGGGGGAGAAGTTACTGGTGCGATGGAAGGATAACAGTGTTGTAACCATGGCAACCAATGCTGTAGAAAGATATTCAGAGGGTCAAGCATCCAGGTGGAGCAAAGAGAAAAAAGCAGTTGTCAAAGTGCCACAACCTCTGTGTTTCCTTACATATAACCAAAACATGGGTGGCGTGGATCTGCATGATCTTCATGTGTCAAGATATAGATCTGCAATAAGGTCAAAGAAGTGGTGGTGGCCAATCCTGGCCTGGTCCCTTCACAGTGCAGTGGTGAATAGTTGGCTGTTCTTCAGAGATGTTGTTGGCAGTGACTATGACCTCCTGACCTTTCAGCGGGTTTTGTCCCTGGATCTCCTCAAGAGATATGGAAAACAGCCTCTTGGGCAAGGCAGAAGATCTGCAACTGTGAAACCTCAGCATTACACAAGAGGTGATGGGAAACATCACTGGCCTGTAAATACAGGAAAACGTTACCAAAGATGCAGACGATGCTACAACCGTACTGTGTATGGATGTGAGAAGTGTGACGTACCACTCCACATTGAGTGCTTCAAGATTTTTCATGGAGAGTAAAATCTAACCGATAAGCCTTTGAGCTGTTACATGAATCAAATCTATTGAAACTGGTTCATAAGACTGTAAAGTAAATATTCAGATTTTTGTCACTAATAGTGCGCCTTGAGTATGCACTGTTTTTATATCTTTTGCACTGTTTTTGTGGTACAGTGAATACTTACCTGCACTTTTTTGTGCTTCTGTTGAATAACACTGTGCACTCATCTTCTGGCCATGATGTTACTGGTCAGTAAATGTTAAGTGAATCTAAGGTACTGCCACAATATGAATTTATTTTATTTTTATAAACTAGTATCAGTTCTTATTTTGTAAGTTCAAACACTTTTAGCTCTACGGTTATTTAACCGTTTTATGAGACTATGAAATACAGTAATTGTGTTCTTGTCCTTGTTAGTTCCCTTCAGTATGCATTGAAATGATATCTAAATGTATCTAATAAAATTTTAAACATATTTGTAACCATGCCTAGTTATAATATGTTACTCATGTTCATGTTATTTTTATTCTTTACATGGGTAAATAGGTCAAATTGAAGAATTTGTGTAAATTTAGACAATGCGGTTTCCCACCGGCAACAATTGTTGCCGAGTATAAAACCAACATTTTCACGAACATAACCAACATGAAATGAAAAAATTCATACACATTATATGTGAGGAAGGTCTAAGGAGTGAAATGCATGCACTTATTTTGCAGGGAAAAATTTGGGATTAAACGGGTTAAAGATTTATTGTTTCAAAAAATGACTATAAATTTTGAGTGGTAAATACGTCAGTCTTTTCATTTTGAACTTCAATATTGTTAAAGTGGTTAGCTTGATAGCCAATGGTAACAGTAGTAGATATTACCTTACTTGTATTTTGGTGTGTATTATTCACCATAAATATCTTATGGTCGTAATTTGAACATGTATTCATTTGTGCTATGTGAAGTGTTTTCTAAACACCCACGTAGACTATACAGCCAAAGTACTCATGAAAATATAAAGCCTATGATGGTCTGGGATGCATCAGAAACACTACCACCACACTGCCTATTAAGCATCCACAACAACCTCTAACCAGTCAACAAAGTGCATCAGGATCCAACGTACTCTAAAATGCACAAATTACTCCCTCTTCCTAAAGGGGTCTAAATGATATGCTTTTAAGAATAATTATTCTCAAAGGCACACAGATGAAGCAGAGCAAAAAAGAAAGTGCCTGTATGTCCCCGACCTTAGTCGTGATTAGCATAATTGAATTTCAAACGATCAGGGGAGTATTGAGGAAAAGGGAAGCCATTGAAAGTGTGTAAATGGTTCACAGTCGGTACACCTCGGTAATATCATCATGGAGAGTGCCGATGTGGTTGACTGGAGGGTCAATGTGTCAGACTAAATAAAGTGCATTAAGTGAGGACATGAGAGAGGGTCAAAGGGTCATGTAGGTATTCTGTATAAATCAGTCTGTAATCTTAAAATGTACTTCAAGTTATTATGAGGCATTGGCATCACATTCGTACCAAGGTTCTTCTAAAGCCACACTGATTTATACTGTATCCATTATGTATTGTCCATATACATCTCTCACATCTCATATTTTGAGACTGTCCTCACAAGCAAATGGCCATTTACTTTTAAGGGACCAAGCCCTGTTGCTGTGACTAAGCGGGGGTTCAGACAGGATCGGGCGCCGTGGCAAAAACTGAGGTCTTTCAGTTAATTTCAGTGGGGGTCGTGCGTTTCCGCGCCAGCAGTCCGCAACGTAGGGGTTGCTGCAAAAAAAGGCACCGGCGTGCGGGAGAGAAGTTGAGCCAGATTCAACTTTTGGGAAACTGAAGCCCCACGTCACGCTCCGCAAACCAATCAAAAAACGGCAGTCAAACCGGAAGACGCCCACGGGAAGACGGAAGAAAAACCTTGTTTACCATGGGGCGTAAACATTTTGCATTCAAGCAGCAATGATGGAGAGACTAATCGCTACAATCTACACATACCCAGAGCTTCTTCACGTTGGGATCCATCTGTTTTGGTTCGCGGATAGGAAGTGAAGGAAAAGCTCCGGGTCAAAGTTCTTATGGGCGTCTTCTTCTTCTTCTCTGTTCTTGGCGGGAAAACAGTTTTGGGCTCACTACTGCCACCTTCTGGTTTGGGGGCGGTAAATGCCACCAAAATTACATCACGTGCCGAACCAAATAGCGACACTCCTCACCTACCGCACTCCCCCACCACCGGTTGCCGGAATCCCTGATCCTGTCTGAATGCGCGCTAAATATGGAGGGTATTTGGTGATGGTATTAAAAAGCGAAGTTCACATAGGGATGAAGTTTGGATGGATGCATTGGTCAACAAAACGTCAAACTTTAACACAGGTGACAGCAGTGATTTAACGGCTTTAAAAGCCACAGATAAATCATGTCCTGCTGATGGGGTGTCACATTAGAAAACGCCTCTAAGGGCTGGAAAAAGTGACATATTCTGTTGCTTAATTTGGACCTAACTTGACGGGTGTTTAGTTGTTTTCTTGTCAGCTCTTCTTCCTTTCACTCTCTTCAACCAACCTGCTGTCTTTTAAGTCTTCCCACCTGTCGGCGGTCTGCCGACGTGATGTCCCCTCCACGTTAGCAGAGAGGATGGCGAAGCAGAGATATTCTCCCCTTTCCATGACATTATATGATAAATGACTAGAGAGGTGTGGCAGTGGGTAGGGCAGGTTTCTCCTTGTGGAACGGTGAGCTATCGCTCAAACGGGGTCTCTGGAGCCGAGATGTCCATAAACATGCACATAAAATCAGATCTCTCAGCAGGTGGTATTCTGTCCTTGGCAGAGGAATGAAAAGTCAAATTGGCATACATTAGAATGATGGTAGCTGTCCCCGAGGACAGACTGTTTTTAGTTATCTGTCACTAGTCGGAAGTCAGAGCCTGTCTAAGAGCCCTTTGATAGGATTTGATTTTTGCCTCAGAGGAGACTAAATGTAATCTTGGCACTCAAAACAGCTGCTAGCACACCTCACAATGCAGAGCAGATGAATCACATGTCACCCATTAAGCAAAGGAACATTTAAACTATACAGGTTAAGACAATTGAAATCATAATTTTGCCAAAAGCGAAGCAATTTAGCTCTGTTCTTCATTTTCTATAGTTTGTTAAACAGCATAGCACATCATGAATACAAAAAGGCAATTAGTCTCACTGATTAACCATTTCTTCACATGTACCGCTGTGAATGCTGGACAATCTTTATTTCCTGGAGAAGCTTGTCTTCGTTTTTAAAGCTCCAGCACAGCTCATAAACAACATATGCTCGCAACAATTATGGTTACCCTGGAGGCAAATTTAACCTTGAGTCTTCATAGCAGATGTTGGCAAAAATAAGAGAGATTGTAGCAGCTTTGGATGCATGATTCATTGGCAGTGATGAACTCTTATTGTATATTGGTCACCAGTGTCCAGTGCTGTGCAACTTTAAAAAGCATGTGCACCATATAAAAGAACATTGGTTTTGCTATTGTCCACCCACACTTTAAATTTGAAAGATGCAAATGCGCAGGTTTTGGCAGTCTTAGTGTAGGCAGTGGATGCTCCGGGCCTGTTTGGAGGATGCTGGAGCAGACATGGCAACTCTCACATTCATGGCACGAGACTGTTGTTGGGAAAGTCAGATATTTTATTTATTGTCTGCCTCACACTGTGAAACATGAATAATAACAAGGAATATTAGTCACTGCCGGAGAAAAATATTTAGACCATCATCTTTGTTATTTTTGTTTGTTAGAGAGTAATTTGTGCTTTGCAGTGCAACAAAAGGCAGGAGCTAAATGTTGAAGGGTTTGAGAGCTACATTTATTAAACATCAAGACTTTCTGAGCATTATTTTTTAAATTTGGAAAGACATGGATTGTGTAGAGTATTTTGCTGTTAGTTGGGAATAGGGCTTGGTTTGCTCTGTTTCAGACTTGGCTCTTCTCAACTCCCTTTAGACCCCGTTTTTGTCTCAAACTCAACTGGGCATAGTCCTAATCGACTTGGATATGATGTAGTCTGGGCTGCAGCCCTGTTCTAGGGTCACATCTTCATCGGGGGGCTTAAAGTGCAAGTGCATGCTTAATTAGGCTATAAACCCTTGTAATTCCAGAAGGGTTTAACCAATAAAATGGCTGTGTGTTACCAACATGGCCATAGAAAGCTTTGCCAAAAAAAACTGCAGTATTGTCTATGCCTTTGCACATCTGTCCCTCCATACAGTTAAGATTACACATCTCAATTTTTTATGTTGTGTAATAAAACTTCTACCTGCTTGGCACCTCAGGTCTACTGCTGGTGTGATTAAACCATAAACAGTATAAATATAGAAGTCGTATCTGTGATGTCACCCATAGGTTTCTGAAGAGCCGTTGTGAAGCTCAGAGTATGGAGGCTCTGGCCACCACCACCTTGGCAGTCTTGCCTCTGACGCCTCCTATCTAATTTAAATATCGGCAAAGACATGGATCATCAGTGGGCTGAATGTAAGGGCACCCATGTGTCAATCAAAGTGGCCACACTGTTGATTATGCAAAACTTTAAGCCACAATATAATTAGAACGGGTGAGTTAAATAGAAATTCAGACTTGTTGTCATGAATGGGGAAATTAGCTATAAAGATCAAAACAATTTTTTGAGACATTTTTTCTTTTTTGACTTTTTTTTTTTAAGTTTCAGTTTTAGGCTGCAAATCAAAGTCAAAGAAGTTAGCCATAGCAAAGCTACCTGTGACGTAGCCTGACATTTGCTGATTGGCTGGAGAAAGTCACGTGATTCTGCTCCCTCACTGAGAGACGTGGGGCACCATTGTAAAAGCCCATGGAAGTGACCATTCCGTTCCTCGTCCCATAAAGGGTTGAATTAAGTTATTAATTTGTGTGGCGAGGCGAGCTGACAGACAACGCCACCTGGGGAATTTCACCCCAAGAAATCTTTCATGACAAGCGGACAACACAAGTTCATTACCCAGACAAGACAGAGACGTGGTTCCAAAATAAGACAAAATTTATTAATGTCAATTGAAATAATTACTAAGTGAAGATCTGTAAAAAAAAAAGGAATCAATGACACAAAATAACTGAACTTATGAAAAAAATAACATTTATTAACAGATGTCTTTTGAAAAACACTAAAAATTATTCTTTAAAAAGCACTTACGCTGAAATTAACAAAGGGAGTGAACAGAAGCCAGCTACAGGGAGGCAGCCTACCAAAGGGTGTGTTCCAGGAGTGCAACAACTTACCCACCACACGTGCTCACAGCAATCATGGCAAAATGGTGCAGCACTGCAAACTGTGTCCCAGTGAACTTTAACACTACAAACCGTGAGGGGAACCACACTACCGTGCCTAGCCTCCACTAAAGCCGACTAATGCCACTAAAAGGAAAAAAAGAGCAAAACACAATATTAAACAATTAAAAACACCAGTTGGTCCAAACTAAACAACATGAGTCAATCTTAAAGGCAAGCTAAACCCAGGCAAAACAGCAGCTGACAACCTATAAATTCAAGAATAGCAAGTTAATAGTTACAGAGAACACATATGTTAACATTTCAATAATATCCTGCCTGCAAACAAACACGTACCTTGGTAAAAAGGTGCACAGACTAAGCCACTATAATGTGTGCTCCCAACTATAAAAGAGGAGAATTCAGATTAGTACCACTTTATCTTGTACTGTATCAGCAGTTCACAATATACCTTTATTCCTACCTGGATGCAGACACCAGTAAGACCAGGCCAAAAGAGGGAGAAGAATTCAGGGCCAGCAACAGCCAGAGAGAGGCAGACAAAGGGTGCGGTCGAATAGTCAAATTTGCTTAGGAACCTTCCTAACTGAATGAAATGACCCAGAAGTATTTACGTAGCCGCCATGATAAGAGCTGTTCGAATTCTCAAACTGTTAAGGAAAGGAGCTTCAATGCTTCCTTTAGTATCTCCTTTAGCATAGGATACACCGGACCATCCTTTACGAAAGGAAAGGAGGTAATGCCGTCCCACAATTCCTTGAGGCAGCGACAAAAAAAAAAAAAAAAATCGGCGCACCGTTCAGTCATTCACAACCAGAAAACATTAATGTATTTAAACAGTGTGATGCAGACTGCAGCAGAGAGAGCGTGTGAATATGAACAGACGTGTTGACGTGATGTAAAAACTTTGATCATGAAGTGTGTTCTGTTGTTGACTGTGGAGCTGCGTTCACACACAGAGTAAAAACTGTTTGTAACTGTGACATCCAGCGTCCTGCAGATCATCATGAAGTTACCGTTGCAGATTAATCATATATCTTTATCTTTATATGTTTCTATATGAGTGGACAGGAGGGTGAGCGACCATACCAGCGTAACAAACACTTCATTTGACTTCTGTGACAGGTGGACAATATTCATTTATTATCTTAATTCTGACGTTGATGATGAAGTCACATTTTTCACCGGGTTGTCCACGTTTATATTTCCTGCATTAAAAACACAGTAAGAACATACGGAGAGTATCTAGTAAGTATCTCAGATGCGTGTTTTGTAGTCCGTCTTCTGGACTTTGTAGTTTTACCACAGATCACGTCAATAACATTCGCCGTCGCATGATGACGTAGTCTAAGTGTAAGTGCAGTCGGATTCTCTGAACACTGTGGTCGTCTTCTCCTAACTCCTTATGAACTCTCCTTCACATCTTTCCTTGACCTCGTGACGTTTTCTATCGAGGTCAAGGAAAAGTGGTTAGGAAAGGACTTAGGAGCTAATTTTTTTGACTATTCGACCGTACCCATAGAGAGTCAGGAGGCCACAGGTGCTCTAAATGCCCTCAGCCTACTCAGGAGGGGAGTGGCCTGAACACAGGGGTGCGTTCAGGAAATAACCTAAGTGTACTGTTTCCTCATCACATTTGTCTTTACCAAATGTCATCTAATAAATCTCAAAAAAATACAAATGTCATCCTCATGGTGGAAGTCTGAGGGATACCTGTAGCAGTATTCATCCTCTGGGAACCATGAATGTGACTGACAGACCACCAGTGCCATTCTGCCAGAAGAGATGATGAAAATAAAGCACAATGTGTTTTTTTCAGTATTTTGTATGTGTTGGTGCAGGTATTTGCGTGATCCAAACAATAAATAATGAAATAAAATCCAAATAATAAATAATTCTTACGAATTACATCTTAAATAAATTAAATGTTGGAACAATTCTGCTCTACAAAATTAACTATTTGTTTACCCATACACATAAAGAGAAAGGATAAACTCAAAACAATATTTATGTCTATTTTTATTTTATTTAAGTGATAGTGAGTGTTTTAACTGAGAAACCAACATAACTTTGACCGATATGCCTACATACCAGATTTTCATCTACAGGTGCTCAGTGAGCAGTCAAATCAGAACACTTCATTATAAATGCATGTGAGCTGTCCTTGTACTCTACGGTGTGAAATCAATGCCAAAAGAGGTTATAAAATGGTAATCGCATCTCATTCAATTTTCATGAGTAAGTTAATTTAAGAACACATGGTGCACCAGGTTTTCAACTGGTTCTTGACTCTTTGGAATCAGTTTTTTATTTAAGTGTCACAAGTCTTTCATTCTCTGTAATCATGAAATCAATTATATGTAATTTAGAAATGTATCATGAATATTTTACCAAAGATAAATTGTTGAGTGCTGTGGGAATTGTCTGAATAGGATGGACCTGACATCAGTCTTGTTAGTAAAATTGGTGACATGGTTGCAGTCCCCAGGTTAGTGTAGGGTCCAGCTAGAACTGAAGGCCTACATACGTATGTCAGAGCTGTTCATCATTTGTGTTTATCTGCCGCTGGCATCCTTTCATGTCATTTTTGGGAGGAATAATCACAGGATGACCAGTTGTACCCATTGTATTGTCTTTAAGTTGCTATACAGACTAATGACAGTCTAAGAGTTGCCAGAGGTTATTTTTTTGCCCAACAGTGTGCCCCTTTTTTAACCTCTTAAGCCCCAGCCTCTTTTTTAGGGCTAGGGTTAGGGTTAGGGGGTTAGTCCCCCAGTTGGTGGACCCCAGGGTTAACAAATAAGTTTTTGATCTATGACATAAATCATAAAGAAAATAAAATGAACAGTTTGGTTTACCATTGGCTATTTGGTTTTTAGCCTTGTAGCTCCATGACATGGTAATGTTGGCCTGTTGGTAGGTCAACCACTAGACCACTAGCGTCATTTTGACGCTTAAAGAATTCTGGTTTCTCTTTCTAGTCCAGTTAGTATTGACCTATCATGTTTGAGCGGTCAGTAATTGCAACACCCATTAGGAGAGCAAAGGAGGTGAAACGCATTGGTTGAAATGCAATCTTAGAACCCATCGGTTATTGTCTGAAGTTTGATTTAGCTCGTATTAGATTGTTATCTGCATTCATATGCACATATGTCTATCGGCTACACCGAAAGCCAAGAAACACTGGCCATTAACCCCCAGAGGCTAGATTAGATGATAGGCGATGGGTTCTGAGATTGCTTTAGTCCAGACTGACTGATAATATCTCAATTATTCATTGGATTGGCAGACATTTGTACAGACATTCATGGTTCCCAGATGATATATCTCAATGACTTTGGTGATCCTCTGACGTTTCCTCTAGTGCCACTAGCAGGTTGACATTTTTAAATTTTAATGAAATGTCTCAGCATTATCAGATGGATGGCCATGAAATCAGGTACAAACTTTTTAATCCCCCTCAGGATGAATTGTAATAACTTGTGTTCATTCACACCTGCAAAACTGACAGCATTCCCGTAGCCTCAGCTGTCAAGGAAAGGTTACCATGCCAACATGCTAAGCTAAGATATAGATTATAACATCATCATGTTAGCATTGTCTTTGACAGTATGTTAACATGCTTGAATTGCATGAAAGTACTGCCGTGCCTAAGCAGAACCTCACAAAGCTGCTCCTGTGGCTGTAGACTCTTAGTCTGGATTTAAATATTTACAAAGACTGTTGAGAGTATAGAATAATTTTCAATGTGCTCAGTATGTTAATGCAACTTAATTCACACTGTTTACTTACCCATGGTGGTTCTGTTGACAATATCCATGAGATCTCTTTCAGAGGCACGTAATAATGTGTCACCATACTCACAGGAGAGACAGTTAAAAGGAGAAAAAAAGACCAAGATATGAAAATCGAGGGGATTTTTAGTACAGCAAGCATTATTATCACATTCTATTTTAAAAGTGTTACAGAGTTTCAGTGATAGACTGGTAAATCTCACAGGTTTGCACGCTGTAGTCTTGGTAAACAACCAAGCCAAATTCAAGTGGATTTAAATCCAAGTCTCAGTGCCAAGCAGGTTATTTGAATTCTCTCGCTGCCAAATGGTGAAAGCTTAAGACTCGAGATATGAAACCATGATCTGAACACAGTGACAGTCCAAAGCAACAGAGACAGACACACAAAGAAGATATACAAACATACCGTACATTCATAACAAGCAGTTGACTGGCAGGTGCAGACACCTGTCCATCTGTCTGTCAACACATAGACAGACTCAGACATGTACAGAAAAACCTCCACCATCCCAACATAATATTCTTCCAGAACACCTTCAGCTAATGAAGATGTTATAAGAGCTTCCCTAGATTCTCCTGATGCAGCAATTCCACACAGAGCCACCATTTCTTTGCATAAATCTTTCATAGTATGACATGTTTCAGCCCCAGGAACTATACATTATGGACTGTAACTACTTTATGCTTCACTTGTCACCATACCTGCTCTACAGCTGCAAACCAGACTCTACAACATGCTAGCTGAATGTGCTTATGCTGCATGTTATATGAACAATTCATTATCTACAGCGCTATGTCTGTCTGATGCTGTCTCACTGCAATGAATATTTGTACTCGTACATGTTCTTTGTCACCATGTAATTGGCAATAAAGGACATGTTTTATTACAACATGGGTTGTATATTCATAGACGTAGCCATAACTCCTCCTGGTAATAAGAACATTATGCTCATCTGGTTAATTGCTGAGATCGGCAACAAGACGAAATTGCTAAAAAGCTTTTAGATGGTGTGTGGAATGCAAATCGTTAGACAAAACAAAGCCCCAAGTTAACCAACATTATTTGGAAACGATGATTGCTAAAACTGTTGCCTAAACTCTCTCTTGTAAACATCCATTATAGCTTATATTGCCTTATTAAAAAAGTATTGGTTAGCGAAATGCCAACTGCATGCTAATACTGTATGTGTGTTAACCACGATGATGTTAAGTAATGTTTACCATGGTCACCATCTTAGTTTAGCATGTAAGCATGCTAACATTTGTTAATTAGGGCAAAAAACAAAACACAAAGCACTGCAGAGGCTAATGCTTTAGCGTGAAATGAAAAGTCAGAGTGGGGTCACAAACATTATTACAATTCATCCTGTTTCATGGCAGGCCATCCAATAGTTTTTGAGATATCTGCCATCCAATGCTATGTGTGTGTATCAGCCAATCAATGAACAACTTTTGGTCAAGTGTGTTGGTCATAGCAACAGTTATTTTGAAAGATTTTGGTGCAAATTTTTTTAAACAATTTTCAGCACGTCTTTAGTCATGCTCTAAATACACAATTTTTGATTGATCAATCAATCATCAATCATGAGAAGTGATGAAGATTTCACCACTTAATTTAGGGCTGCCCAAGATAAAGATCTTGAAGGTTGATCGTTGTCAACTTCCATCTTGGGCATCCCCAAATCACACACTGTGACGATGAATTTTTTTGCGAACTTTGACCTACTGTACTCTTTTCCTGTTATAGTTTTGATCCTGGATTTCCACAATTACTTAAGTCTGACTGCACAAGATGGGAAGTCTTCGATGGAAACTGTTTGGTAAAGGGAATAATATTTGGCTTATTCGATGAACCATCTGACAATCACGTATATCACAGGCAATCAGATCAACAAATCATATAATGTCATCAAATCCTTACGGAAGATGGGAGAAGAGCGGAAACATCTTTTGCATAGACAAAAGCCTTCAGTGCAAATCTTTACTCTTCTTCCAGTGAAGAAATACTTTATCTAATCAGATTCTTTGATAAAAAAACCACAAGTCATTTGTCTTCACTACAGTACAATATGCATCTAAGAGTAGATTAGTGTTTCTTGTAAATCCAATGCAATGATGGCCATCCCCTTATAGGAATCAAAGGCATTCAGGCAGCAGCTGATATATCCACGAGTAGTCTAATAGTGTTTCCCTATCTCTTGATCACGAGAATAAAACACAGCTCTCAGAGGGGTACAATGCTTTTGTAATCACCCCGTGTGTGCTCTAACACGATTGCCCATGCGTAAGCAAAGGGTTTCCTGCTTCTCTATGTTCTAAGTACAGTTTGATGGATGGAGGCTGGTTTGAACCCCGCCGCACCACAATGCCAAATTGCAGCTATCTGCTGATGTGTTTGAGAAATAACATTCTCCATCTCACCCTGTCGAGATGCCAGGCTGTTTGGCCTGGCGGCGATGTATTAAATGGTATATTGATAATTGAAATCTTCGTAGCCCCTGCGACGCCTTTCTGCTGACTGTGATGTTTTAGGCAGATGGTCTCTATTACTCATGTGCAATTGGAGAAGAGAGAGGAAGAGGGGAAGAGGGGGGGAAATCAGATAGGGCTTATGTAAAAATCTGATTTTCTTATATGGCCATGTGTCGAGATTCTACAAGACATACAGACATACATCAGGGCCTAAGTTGTACCAGCAAATCTGACAGCACATTATGTTTATGAGTACGGTATGTTTTATCCTTTGGTGAAGCATTTAATATTCCAAACATACTTAAGAATTGATAAATGTGAACCTCACAAGTTCCCTCAGACTATGTACATCAGAGCCATAACCAGATCACTGCAGCACAAATGAGAGACCTCTTTTCATTTCCATCGCCTCAGAAATATCACATTGAAGGGTAATAGCCCATTTCGTTTCGATTCCAATGGACCTCATGAGTGTATTTTCACCCATGGCGCTCAGCTAAAATAGAAATAGAACAGACTGTTGACAGTAACCAATGTCACATAATCTCCCCCTGAAGGACAAGCATCAAAGATCAATTTATTTTCCTAAATGCTATTCATATATCCATCCGTGCCGAGCGCCCAGGGACATTGCATATCAGAGTTTAAATCTAATGTTGCATGAATGGATTCTACGGAGGGGCAAAAGACAATATAGCGACGTACAAGGCGGACATGAGAGAGAGAGACAGAGAGAGGTGACAAACAAGCTCATGGAAAACAATGGGATGAATTGAATAGCTGCATGGAAAGTGATGTGGGAAATGGGGAAAATGTTTGCTTTCTCTATAAAGCTATTTGCGCTGCGCCTAGAGAGAACATCGCCCCTGACACCGACATAGCTAATTCACCTTTGCAACAATATGTAAATATCAAGGACAAGTATTGAAAAAGATCAAAAAGAAAGTGGAAAGTGCTTATTAGATGTAACCACAACGCATTATTAAAGCTAATTGTAAGTGTCTCTGCCTGCACCTTTTTGGCTCCAACTGTTTTTTAGTCTTTTTATAGCTCATGCAAAACCTGCTACTTCTTGCACTTCATAATTGCTCAGCACACATGGGACAGGGAGGCTTTGTTTACTGTACCGCGAGCCGGCAGATCAATTCTTCTCCCACTCTGCCCCCTTTGATAATTGCTGAGCAGAAGATGCGTGTTTGCAGTTACAGTTCTGCCAGCTCTGAAACACTTTGGACAGGAATAAAAGCGAAAGGCTGTGAAGTGGATGGGAGCGAGGGAGAATAAAAAGCTGGCAGCATCGTTTTTTTGAGAATGCAAGGGCCTGATATGATCGGTGAAAAATCAATACTATTAAAAATGAGGGATGGGCCAACAGAAAGCCCTTCAAAGTGTCAGATTCAATAAAAGATGGCGCTGGGATAATTAGCCAGTGTGAAGAAGCCACAGATCTCCTGCGTGACCTTGTGAGGAATTAACATTCAAAAGATATATACTAACAGAGTGATAGGAATCATGGTGAGACATGATTTCTCATTAAAATAGTTCAAATGAGCTGTGTGTGGTGCACAGTTTTTAAAAGTGCGATTGTGTTTTTCCCTGTCGTTCAATCAATCTGTGTTCGTATGTTGAATATTTATATAGAAAATCTGTTTGGCCAATTTGAAACATTGATTTTCTTCACAAGATTCTTGAGTCAGTTGCCTTAGAGACATCATCATTAGGCAACCTGACGGCGAGCACAACAAGCAATAAACCAGAAACGTGACTTGTGGTGAGACTAAGACATATTTACTTCTACATGTTTTTCCTTTGAGATAAAAGGGTTCAAATGATCATCTGTGTAATCAGTAAAGTGATTCACTAATGTCTGTTGTATAGCAATATTTATTCTTAAGTTTTCTAATGTCAACTAACATTAGCCTCCATAGTCTAATGCTATAACCAGACTAAGTAAGGCTCTAGTGGCAAAACCCATGACTGTTGATTTGAACAGGGGCGTCTTACGAATTCAACATTTTATTCTTTCGTTAGACAAACATTTTGTTTTACTGCATGTTGCCATTTCTCTCTTCCCTCTTCCTATCAAAAAAAGGAATTAAAAGCCTTGAAATAAATAAATAAGTAAAAAAGAATCATCAGCAACTGACTGAACGTAGCCAAAATCAATATCGCAATAATCGCTGAGAAGCAAACAGACCATTTTCCCTGTGACTAAGGATAGATCAGTGGTTCCCAACCTAATTATGCTATTTTTTACTTCAACCAAACTCGCCTGTTTCTTGTAAACTGCTGGGTAATTTTTCATTCTCCAGGACTGAAATTTATCAAAATAGAACCAGAAAAAAAAAAAAAGAAATCGCTCTTTAGTTCAACTGGTCACAACCAGCAGACAACTGGTGACAAGGTGGTCACAGCTAAACATTATTTTGAGGTCAATGTCAACATGAGGTCAAAAAAACGGTTCTTTGGAGTGAAGCCATAGAAAAACCATTTTTAATTCCACAAGAACCTTTCAGCAAGAGGACCTGCTTCTACAAATGGTTCTTTAAAGAAACCCCAAAGGTTCCCTAAAGAACCATCAAAAAAATGGTACCACCAATAAATGCTGACTTGATAATTACAATTATTTAAGTAATTTTTAAGCAAAAAAGTCAAATTTAATGAGCAAGAATTAGATACAATTATAATACATTTTATATTATGTGTTCTGGACTATTTGTCAGACAACAATTTATGTCAAGATGTCTCTGTGACAGGGATTTTTTACTGTTTTCTGAAGTTTTATAGAAAAAAATAGTGATGAATTAAGAAAATAATCTGCAGATGAATCAATAATGAAAATAGTAAGTTGCAGCCCTAATTTCATACTATTACCTACAACCACATAAGTCCAATAAAAATGAAGGACCTATAATCCTTCAAAGAACCACATAAAGTTTGTGGAGAACCATCCCCTAAACAAAGAGGTTCTTCTTAGTGTAGGAACTACTGAAAAATAACAAATAGAGGCTTTATACATTTTTGTGTCAGTCAGACGGGTGTTTTAGTTGTTCTGCTCACATGAAAAAATAAAGTTAAATTAGTTAAATTATTAGACAGTTAAATTAACAAACACTTTTTTTTATATTCTTGCTCTTTATTCATCATTTTTCACTCAGTATAGTTGCTCATGATTAGCCAGATAGCTTTGGCTGAAAGTTTTGAAAGTTATCGCCTGACTGCAGAGAGCAAAATGGTTTCTCACATATAGATTCAATGTTTCCAGTTGGAGTAGCATCCACCTTTCATGTCGTTGCTTAAAACCCAACATCCCGAGCCATGACGAGCGGAGAAAGGTCTCGGTAAGGAAAATATTATTCCCCCCTTATATCTTTGAGGAGGCAGGCGTCCAATCCTGGCTCCTACCTTTGAGATATTGTCGAGGCTGGTTGTTTATGGGCACCCCCCTCCTGAGTGTCACCACCGAAGTGACAATGCAAAAGGATCCGCGGGCATGGCAATGAACTGTGCACTTCTCCGGAGAGAGAGAGAGGGGGTAAAGAGAGGCAATTTCTGGAATGATGGGTGCTGGAGATGATGCCCAATATGCTTCAGCTCTTTAGAATTTACAGCCTCTGCAGCACTGTGTAAACAGCTGGGGAGCAAAACAGGGTGCTCTGCAATTTCCTCCTCCCCTTTCCATTTTTTTTCCTCCGTTTTTTTTTTATGCTCGGTCGGCAATGTCCTTGAGACAACATAATTTTAGATTTCTCTGGAGAAATACTTAACTATAGTGCCTTGCCTATTGTTTGGATGCCAATATTGCATTTTTTTTTGTTTGTTTTTTTTACCTGTGAATCTATCACCAGTGACAGAGGCGAATTGTTGTGCTAAATGTTTACAGGGGGGAGCGTTCTCGTCTTGTATAAGCATGCAGGGGTTAAGAATGCTGTTATGAGCAGGTGTTTAATGGATAGTTGTGGATATGACAACAAGAATTCACTGCTATCTTGATGGAAGGCCATTATTGTGAATCTTTTTTACGATGCCTGTCGGCTAAAAGAGTTCTTTCGGAGATAGAAATGCTTTGCTTTTCAAACTATATAGTACATCAAATATATAAAATATTAGCACCAACTTCATAATAGTGAGCTGGTATAATCCATATCTCATGCTCATTGTCTCGAGGCTTTTTCTCTGTACCTCACCTTCAAAAACTCATCACGCTAACATATAATAGCTGGTCGTCTTTTTCCATAAAAAACATGTACTTATTAACTATTTACCTCCACCTCTGTGTATAGCTCTGCTTTAATGTACAGCCTCCTTTTTAAAGTTTACCTCCTTTACTTTATGTTGAAAAGTTTCCAAAGTCGAGGTGAAGTGACAGGTGGGGACACTGAGCATTATGCAACAACGTATGAACTCGTATGAATGGATTTGTTGCTAAGTGGCGCGTACGAATGATGGTTTTGTCAATTTCTCTCGTTTAGACTTTCATCTTAGGCACAGCGAGTTGGTTATCGTGGTTTGTATGCTTATACGACCACGTTATCAACACAGTTGGCAGTCGGAGCTGCAGCAGTGACTGTGACACACAACTCACAGAGGTAATTAAAGTGCTTAGCACCTGATTGCTGCAATTTGCCTGAAAAATCGTACTCTGACAGACATGATGCATATATTTTTAGATTCAGTGGGTCCATCATGAATACATCCATGAATCCACTTAGAAATCAGAGAAAAAAGATGCTCCTTATAACTCAAGAGCTTCTCTGAGAATTTTTAATAAGATGAGAGACTTTAATGATCGCACAGTGGGGAAATTCACGTGTCACAGCAACTCGTGTACACAAGGTTGATAAGATTTTACTCATAAATAAGAAATATATAGAAGAGTTATTAAATCATGCGGGTGTTAAAGAGTCTGACAGCTGTTGGAATGAAGGACCTGTTGTAGTGCTCCTTCTTACATGATGGGAGTAGCAGTCTGTTGCTGAAGGAGCTGTTTAAGGACTCCACAGTCCCATGCAGGAGGTGAGAGGAGTTGTTCATGATGGATGTCAGCTTTGCTAACATCCTCCTCTCCACCACTTCCGCTGTGGAGTCAAGGGGGCAGTCCAGGACAGAGCTTAACCCAGCGACAGTCTGTATGTCCATGGGTTCAAAACAGGAACTGATGATTCACCTAGAAGGTGTCAATTTGCCAAAATGTAAACAAATACAGGCTGAAAAAAGGCAGTTCGGAGGTGGAGGTGTATAAAAAAGAAATAACCAAAATAAACTCCATGCAAAATTAACATTATGTTCAACCTGTCAGTTGCCTCGGGGTCTGTATGCAGCATCATCCTCTGCTACACCTGACAATGCAACATCCCCGGCTGTATAATATTGTATAGACATTTTTCAAGCAGACATTTTTTGGCATGTCATAGCAGGAGAAGCACAGGCGTAATTGATACTGGGCCATAGTTAATGGAAATTTGATTCACCTCTGACAAGTTTTTTTCACAGCAGCCATTTTCCATTCCATTCAGGTCAAACAGAGTCAGGGTGCTGCTGTGGTGCATGTTTGTTTCACTGGAAAGTCTCTGCTACAATAAATGAAATGGTACCTTAAGTATCATTGGAAACACCTGTGTTGACCCTACCATCTATTGTCCATCTGCATCTTCTCTGAGCCTCTTTTTAAGGCACTGGTCTGGTGACACGACGTTACCAGTTTATTAGTGTTTCCTATTTGTTTCGCGTGTCCCAATATAACACTGCCAAATGTGCTCTGCCTTCATCTGCTGATTTCCGACAACAAGATTGAAACAGGTAGCCATATAATGGGATTATGCAAATGATTAAATCTCCTCGTGAACAGGTGGCATTCATCAAGTTGAATTGAGCAAATTACAAGAAGCCTGTGCAGCAAAGAGAATTTGGTGAATCTGATCTGAAACGTACGAGCAAAAAGATGCATGAAGTGCTGGAACAATTTATGTCTCACGCCCAACCAGACCTGCAGCTATCCAACTTGTTCAGAACTTCAAATTTTCAGACTGTCTAGAGTGAATTTCAAAACCTTTATCTTCGAAATGTAATTTAAATCAGCTGCATAAATTGTGCTGAAAACAACATCTGCATACCAATTTATTTCTTCCCAGAGATATTTATCTCAGAAAGTTTGACTTTTGTGAATATCTATTTCTTTTCCTATTCATAAGTGTTGTACATATTGCTTTCTTCGGGTTGTTGGCACGCATGCCAGAGGCTGAAAGAGTTCACACAGTCTAAAGCCTTGCGGGTCAACTCCCAGTTGGCAATGCAGACGAGCCTGTGCCAAACATGTTGAGTTCTGACCTCGAGAGAAATCTATCACTCATTCTGGCCTCCTGGTCTGTCTGGAAACTTTTTTTTTTTTTTTTCAGACCTCGATGCAGATCTATATCGGTAGCTGCAGGGGTCCTAGTCTGTTGGTATTAGCTCTCGGGGTCTTAGAGCCAAACAAGTCGACACACACACACATACTCTGAAAGCAGACTTTGGCTATTGGGAGAGCGAGCTGTGGGTTTGTTGCGACTTGCTGGTGTACTGCCTGTACCCTACGCAGTGCAGAGAGGCATTATGCAAGGTAGCTTGGATAAGGAAGTGGTTCTGTCCACCCACAGGGAAGGATCTCAAGAGTGTGTGTGTGTGTGAGTGTGCAGCGAGAGAGAGTGAAATGTGGTGCTATATCTTGATGTTTTTCTTCCTGCTGCTATAAAGGCTCTTGCTCATTTCTGCCCAGTGCACAGAAAACGTCCACTCAATGACCCCGACCTTTCATGTAATGCACAATAAAATGTTTAAGTGGCATACCAGCACCATTGAACTCTGGATGAATTGCCTCATATTTTCTGTGGAGCTCCACATTGTTCAAGATAATGTGACAGACTAGAGTACGGCACAAAGGAGAAACTAGATTAAGAAACATATTAAAGCAAAAATTGTGTTGTTGTGGTGTAAACAAAGCTTTAGCAACCTTAACATATTGTCACTGCTTTATCTCCCAGTATAGGATCCCTCTTTGAAAATGACTCCTACATGGATAAATATCTATATTACACCCTTGTTTCCTCACTTCACTGTGTACTCATTTTTACTAACTTCGAGCATTTCCACACGAGGGAGAGAAGGCAAAAAGAAATAATGGAAAACATAATGCATATTTCAGCTTGAGAAGAGAATGTGATGGAATTGCACGATGATGATGATTCATGCATATAATGGATCTGGCACCTCAAATGAATGACTGTTGCGTAACCCTTCAAAACTCATGTCGAAATACAGCATCAAACTTGTCACCCGTGGCTTTTAATTTCACATATCGCCCCAGAGGCGTGTCAGGGGATTGTTTGTATCCAATACACCTGCGAAACATAAGTGAACTCACAAACTAGCTTTCTTTCTACTTCACTTTCACTGTTATATAAGAATATATAAAAGCGCAGGATAAAAGCTATCTTTACCCAGCAGACTGCTTTGTACAAGACCTGCACAAATAGACATGCTTGCAAATGAGCTACGGTCATTTTATTTTAAACTTTTATGGTTTGCCCATTAATTTCTTTTTTTTAAAGAGCTGTTAGAAAGATATTTTTTTAATTACAGCTTTGAAAATTGTTATTTATAATTTACCTGGGCTGAATAAATCTGTCCGAGCGCTGAAACTGCCCACAATCCTAAACGCTCGTTCAAAAGATGGCATGAGGGAAATGAAACAAATCATTTTACTGGTTAGCCTGAATTATACATTTAAAGAAAAGAGGTGGGGTGGAGGTGGAGGGTAGGAGAGTGCACTACTCGTCACACTAAAACCATTACTCACTGTAGTGAAATAAACAAGGCATGGAACAAGGTGCAGCCGCGCAGTTTGCATGAATCCGTGTACGTCTCGGCCTTGGGAATCCCTGCAGGGGAACACTGAACGCCTTCAAATACACACACTCGGTCTGCTCATGGAGAGATTACCATGATAAACATGTCTCCCGGGGAAGGGTAAGTAACAGGGTAAGATGGACACACAGTATTGGATGCTTCCCAGGCCTGCAGAGTATGTACTTCAGTGTCATTTTATATTCATGTCACACAGCAGCAACGAGCACTGCAATTGGCAGCCGGTGCTACTTTAATTTGATTTAAAAATACATGCATACTGACAGATTTTCAATAAGAAAAGATATATTTGTCTGAAGCAAATGTGACACGTATATAATAGACTATCCACACACATATTTTGCATTCTAAGTAAGGGTGATATAAACAGCTTGAATTATTGAAAACAATAGCAGGAGGAAATGTGTGATTACTCTGACACAACAGGACAAAGGAAGACTATTTTTGTGAACTGTTTATGTATTTACAACGCCAGTTTGTGGGTGCATTTGGCAGAATTGTTGGGGTAAATGATGCACCAGTGAAAGTGCAAGATTAATAAGCAGTTTATCCCAGAAGGGGTAACATCTCCTGCATCTTAATGTCTTCTTTTTTTTTTCTTCTGTGAAAATATATGCACGCACGCACACAAACAAACCTCCAACAAAACAAAACACAGACATATTAAGTTGCATTAAAACACACTCCATGCTCATATGACAACATTTCTCAGGATTCATTTTACAACACTGAAAAAAAAGTAGTCAATTGTTTAAACCTCATTGTTGCACAGATTTAATGTTCCTCTTTGTGCTTCCTGCTCCAACATGACACCGCTCGATGCAGTTTACAGTCTTTTTGCAAGTAGCACAACTTAGAAAATGCTTCCGGTAACAGAAAGTGAAAAGAAAAATTCAGAGTAAATGCAAATGAGCTGCTGATTATGCAGTCCCTCAAAGTAATTGAAAAAAGAAAAAAGAAAAGAAAGAGGAAAAAAAAAAAGACAGCAATTACCAGAAACAATGCCCGGTTACTCAGGATAATCCACAGACCTCAGCATCAATAGTTTTCATATAGGGGCTATTTCTCCAGTTAAGAAGAAGCTCCAGTGAAAACTGGAGGTCTGGGGATTAACAGGGACTATTTCTCTGGAAAGACACACTGCTGAGTCTTTCAAATGTCATTTTCAATGCTTCAAGCTCCATAAAAAACATTGCATTCACCGTCATTGTATTGTACTGGCAGCAGAGGTGGATATCTCAAAAGCTGAGACTATCTGCATGGCTAGATAGATAAGTGAGAAAAATGTATTTATATATTTTTGGTGATTTTGGTGAGATAAATTCCTAAATATTTTTTGAGATGTTAATATGATTGTCTGAGACACATCTTGCCACATGTTGAAAAGATGAATACATCCTCTCCAAGATGCTACTAAATGCTCTGTGGGAATTTTGTTAGCTGAAATGCTGTTAGCTAGCTAAGGCTGGCTAAAGTGTTTAGCGTTGTAGCTAAACTGCTAAAGTGCTTCTTCTGGCATTGCCGAACAGTCTTATGTGCATTTCCACCACCCTCTGGACCCTCTGGACTGGAGGAGGGCTGACCCTGATTTGAAAGTAGCCTGGGACAAGCATGATCGATTACAGTCAGATTCTGATCTGGCCAATGGAGACACATACATGTGGTTAAGTAAAAGAGTGTTATCTGGATTTCATCCAGAAACGAGACACTTGAAATGTCCTTTGCTTGCCCGTAGATGGTGCACATCAGCATGTTTACTTCTGCAGCTCTAATTTGGTGCTGCTGTTACTTTTCCTGCCAAAAGTGGGCGCTTGTTGGATCGCAAACATAGACAGTATAAACATGGACGGTTTCTGAAGAGCCGTATGTGAAGCTCAGACTGTGGTGGCTTTAACCGCCGCCATCTTGGCAGTCCTGACTCTTCTGCCTCCTGTCTAATCTAAAAATCGGCAAAGACGTGGATCGTCACGGGCCTGAGACGCGCTGAATGACACCTGAGTGCTTGAACAAACCATCTGTAAGGGCACCCACGCTGTTAATTATGTATCACTTTAAGCCTTAATATAATTTGAAAAGGTATATATATATATAAGTTAAGACTCAGTACAGTTGTCATGAGTGATGAAATTAGCTATAGAGACCAAAACTGTTTTTTGTACCAGGCTGTAAACATGTTTATTTCTGCTGTGAAGTTTGACATTTTAACATGGTGGCTTAAGGAGATTGACTTATTCTGTAGCCAGCCTTAAGTGGCTGTCTGAGGAACTGCAGTTTTTGACACTTCCACATAGGCTTAACTTCACAGTTAATCTTCACGGAGGTTGCTGCTTGACTGCGAATACGGGTCTGATACGGTTTATAGCTGGACCTGGTTTTGGGAGCTTTGCATCACTGACACTGTGGGTTCTTGTTATTTTGTGATCAGAACATTTTAGGCGGCCATCCTCCACCTAATTTGTATTTTTAGCATCTAAAATTATCCACTGCGATTGCTTGAGTTTCTGTGATCTTTGTCCAAGAAAACTGTTTGATGTTGAGAGTGGGTTTTGTTGGAAATTTGCAACAGGCTCTGAATGAATATTTCCGGCGTACTTTGGAAAGGGGCAGCGCTGCATGGCAATGCCAGCAGCCACCAACTGTCTCCTCTTTGAAAATGTCCTGGAAAAGAATTCCCGTAGTGTCGCAGTCTTTTTTTGTCTTTTCTCCTAAAGAAAAACAGGAGCAAATTGGGAATACTCATTAATGTTATTTCCCAGGCCGAAAATATTAAACCTCCTCTGTGACTCACAGCACCACACATGGTGAGTGCACCCAGAGCTGTGTGTGTGTGCGTCTTTGATTTTTTCATCAGCAGTGACTATTCCTGTTGGAAGATAATTTAACATGCTTCCACTACACCTGACTTGCCCTGCCTCAGCATCAAAATCAATTTCCCCTCACTCCCCACTGTAGATCCCGCTCCAAGGTTTAGATCCTCTGCTGCCAGACTGCTCAGCTGTCCATCATGTGGCAGCCTTTAGCATCCCAGACAGTAATTGGATGGGTGCTGCACACAGGCAGTCCTTCATTTACATTATGCTGTGAATATCTAAACGGACGGATGTTGTGTGATATGGTTATATGTCTGCATTAACATATCTACAGCTATAGGTGGAATTTTTAAAGTAAATGTTCGTGTAGATCAATCTTAATAAGGAACACCGTCTCTGCAGGACGATGAGTCACAGAAAGGGAAGAAGAAGAGAAGAACACTTGTTTACCTCACAGTCTGCGGCCGTCAGAACCAAGAAACAACATCAGAAGTAGTAATAAGGGGGAACTCAATCCAAGAGCTCACATTAAATTTGAAAATTACACAGAAAGCGAATCTAATCGTCTTTGGTTATTGGCCCAGAGCCTCCTCTCAAGTTGTCAGGTGGTGTTCAGGTCCAAGAGAACTCAGGACGTGGACGCGGTTGAGTCGAACGCAGCCACGTGAGTAGATTCATGCCCACGCTCGCACGCATCAAATGTTCCATTTGTTTCACACATCTGTTGTTTATGCTTCATATGAGAGCCAGCGCTGGACTGGGACATCGTTTGGCATGCCCACCGAATTCCACTTACAGCATGATACAATATTGTCCTTGATACCAAAATACTTCCTGTCTCAGTCTGACTTCATGTTCAAACACACTATTTTGACAATAACACTAGTATCTTGTGCCACTTTTTTAGTGTATGATATAATTATTTATTGCCCACAAAGCAGTCACTTCATTATTTTGGCATTAGTTATAAAGCTGACAAAGATTTTAAGACTGTTAAAATTACTCCATCATGAAATATTTACCACTGCCTAATTATTTGAGGCTTGGCAGCCATTTGCAAAAGCACCTCAGTGGACGAGCCAAATTCCAAATGAAAAAATTCCTGTGAAGTTAGCCATGGCCCCTATTAATATTCCTCTATGCAAATGCCAGACGATCTTCCCACACATTTAACGGCCTGGCCTTTCTGCAATTCACTGACTGACTTTACAGCCTCAGAACGAAGTGTCTTTATTGACGGCAGGGTTCAAGAACTTCCTCTGAATCCTTTGCAGCATGAAAGAAGAGAGCTGAGGCATCGAATAATGTGGCGGGAACACATGAATAATACTTGAATGCTGTATAGCTGAATATTAAATGTGATATAACTGGAAAGAATGATTTCTCTTGAAGCAGCATGTTCCTTTGATAGAGTGCATTGCATTAACCGCAGTAAGAGTGCCATTTCTCCCCTCCTAATGTTCTCTTTTGCTTTTTGTTGTTTCTGACGTGTGAGTGACAGCTAGATAGTCGAGTTGCTGTTCCGAGACATCAAAAATAAATCCAATGACCAAAAAGCAGAAAACCTGTGGTAGTTAAGTGACAACGATTGTTGAGTTTGACTCAAATTGCTGGTTTTCAAGCGAACCATAAAACACTTTTCGGAGTCAAACTTTGAAGTATTTACTTAGCCTCGGGGCACTCAACAAATGAATATCTTTGAATTGACATTGATTAAAAAAAAAATATCATAAAACTGTAATCAAAGAGCACTTGAGATCAAAATGAGAGCAAGCATCGACTTTCCTCTTTAGAGACATTTGATCAGCTTCAAACGTTTAACATTTGATTTTAGTTTCAACCAGCTGATCTTACCGAGAAGCCTTCTTGGGAGACCTGACAATGGGTGAGCAAACTATAAGCTGATGAAGGGTGATTGGCATCAGCTGCAATAACTGGTTCATTTAGAGCTATGTGGCTAGAAGTAGGGTTGCAAAAGGGTGTAAAATTCCCAGTAAATTTCCAGAAACGTTCCATGGGAAGTTAAGCTGGGGAAATGATGATTGCTAAAACTGTTGCCTAAACTCTTTCTTGTACATCCATCATAGCTTAGAGACTGACTTCAAGCATCAATAGACTGTTTGATATTTAACAATCTCATACTGTGTAGTACATAGATTATCTAATTAAAAAATTGGTTAGCAAAATGGCAACTGCATGCCAACATGTATGTTAACACGCTGATGTTAAGTAATGTTTACCATGGTCACCATCTTAATTTAGCATGCTAACATTTGTTAATAAGTCAAAAACAAAACACAAAGTACTGCAGAGGCTGATGGGGGTGTCTTTAGTTTTGGCGCTAGACGAAAAGTCAGAGTGGGGTCACAAAGGTTGTTACAATTTATCCTGTGTTTTAATGGCAGTCCATCCAATAGTTATTGAGATATTTCATTCTGGACCAAATTGGTGGACCAACCAATAGGCCGACATCGCCATGTTATGCTAGTGTGGGTTGCTAGCAAAGAGGTGAATACGCTTTGGTCAAAGTGTTGGCACTTCTACACAGTGGAGGTAGAGTGTGTTGGTCATAGCAACACAGCATGTCTTTGGTCACCAAAGTTCTAAATACACTGACTGTTTGCAATGATATAAGATGACAATTTTGGATTGATGACCAACAATTTCACTGTTTCCCATGTTGGTCAATTTTCTTCTTGCACAGCCCCAAATCACACACTGTAAGGCAACCTTTACTGGTTAAACTAGTCGTATCCAACCATATTCATGCAGGTGTACGATGTGGCCATTATCACCTGAAACTTCTCGTTGCTGTTTGCTGAAATTGTTGCAGAACCTTTTCAAACCATTTGCTGTCAATCGTCAGTTCCTTGATGTAGGTGTCTCTCTGGCTGAAAACCATTTGATCATTGATTTGTGTCTTGTCAAAAATATAGTTGTAGTAGAACTGATGAATTAGTTTCAATAGTTAACATTTCTTTTTGATGTAGGAAAAGCAGCACACAAGCCCTGCCCCCCCGCCCACCCAGAGGGGTAGGTTCAAGCAGTTCAATGAGCTGTCTACCTTGAGACAGCATCTAGCCTGAGGCTGGAGAAACTAGCATTCACAAGGCTGCTACAGGCATCAGAGAAGCAGATGGAAAACACAGGCAATGTGCCATTTAAAAAAACCTCATGCTTACCCATATTTTTGAGCTTGCCTTGTCTGTGTGTTTGAATGTTCGTATCTGTCTTATTGGATTCATTGCCATTTCATTCCTGTTTCAATGTATATTTTCCAATGCCAAAACCCTACACTTACCATTTAACACGTCAGACAATACGCAACATCTTATCTGCGCAACCCTTTTTACATTCAAGTGACTCTTATAACTAGAAAGACAAACAGAAGGGTTTAATACAAGGCTAAAGGAAACGATTACAAAGACACAAGAATGTCAGTGATTGAACTTTGCCGTAAACCTTCAAAACTTTCCAATATGTGCCCCCAAACTACATACCAACCATTACATTATGTAAGGTAAGACTTTGACTTTGTACATGGGGTTGTTGCTGGGTTCTGTTTCAACCTGTTCCTCGATATTTCCAAAAAATCCAGGCTTAGTTGTAAAAATTGATGTTTCGTGATTTATTGTCCCAGTTCACCAGGTGCAAACATGACAATATTTACAAAACAAAACAAATAATAAAGTCAATGAAACAAAAATACTCTATATACGAGTTCAAAAAGAAACAAATGAAAAAAAAAAGAGTTATTCAATAGCTCAACTCTGCAAGAAAACCCATATACTTTATATAAATATTGATACTCAATAGCTGTTACCTCCTCTGTAACCAAACTCCAACTCCCTGCAGTTATGTTATATTTCAAAAAAAACAAACAAACATATTTTCCTTATTATAACGCATATTTTCATGTAACCATAACAAAGTAATAATAGTAATCCCACAAATTAACATTATTAACAAAAACATATTTCTATGAGTCACGTGATCGAGAACATTGCACATCATCATCCTATTTAAGGACTTAGTTATGTTTATTAATAAACTGGCAAACGTTAGCATGTTTTGACACTAAATTAGGTTGATGCACATAGAAAACAGTATACCTGTTAAACATCAGCATGTTAGCATTGTCATTATAAGCATGTTAGCATTTAGCTTTAGCATGGCTGTAGACTCTTGGGTCTTTTGTCTCTTCATGTTGTTCTATTGAAGACAATAAATCAAAGTGGCTTAACAAGAACAAAAGGGAGCCTAACTCTAACCCCCTTTACACACATGCACACACAAAGCCCCTCAATGCTGATTGGAACGACAACACTGGCAGTAATTTAAAAAAAACATGACAAAAATTTGATGTTGAGCACCCAAAGTTGCATGCTGACGGGAACATAGGAAAACACATGCCTCTTTTGTCCATCCTCTGCCGCTAAGAGGCCTTGTTCCCGTGACGACAGGATTTGGCAGCAAGCACATGTGTGATACAACGCCATGGGGTCGTTTGCCAGCCAGTCGTACCTCAGTTCCACATTGTTTCATACTTTGTGAAGTCTTGCTTGACAGCGCAGGGAGGGGATAAAGGTCTCCCTGGCAACTGGACAGATGCTGTGCAGGAGACATTTCTTTTCCCACCATGCACACACATCCTACTATTTGTGATGTTCACTATCCAGTTTAACCCTGGGGAGGACCAGTGGACCAAGGAGGCTTCTGTGTTTCATGCACTGTTAAGTTAGCCAGGAGCTCCTTATAGCTGACTCCTGCCAGTCTATGAGTGGATAACCCCGTGGTCCATGGAGATCCCATAGATTCCCAAGGGAACGTGATGGAAAACAATGCCCATGCTTACTGATGCGTTATCACAGAAGAGAGCGGACCTATCAGTCTCCATACAGATTTAATATGATTGCGTATAAGCGAGGTTTGGGAGAGAAGAAAAGAGGCAGTCGTGTTAATTCTCTGCAGCACTCTTTGTATTTGACGTACCTCTGTGGGAACCGAGTTGATGGAGCAGAAAAACAAACAAGCGGTGGCGTTTTTTTTGTATTCTGAACACTTGTGTGTCACCGTGCTGATGACAGCTTGCCTTGTAGCCCGAGAGAGCAAAAAGGTTTTTGTTTTTTTTTTGGAAATGAATAGGTCCAGATTGAAATTTCCATTATCTCATGCTTGATCACCTCTCAAATTGCAATATTTCGCCAAGACAAATCTGTTCCTTCATGCTTTGCAAGCTTTAGGTTGGATTGTTTCATCCTGCGCCTAACCGAAAAAGTCATTTTATGGGTTGTTTTAGTAAACCGTGTTATTCAGAAATGAGCCATTACTTACACTAATATGACACAAAGCTCATTCTGACCAAAGGCCCCATATTTCCCAGCCTCACTGAAGCAAGTCATATTTACATGATAAAGACTTCTTCATCTACCAGATCTACTTATATCTACACTCCCCTTTGAGCCTTTTATCAGTTAGAATGTAATATTGTGCTCCTCTATGCAATGTTCCTCCGATCCAAGACACCACTGGCAGGACACGATCATCTCATTACGCCAAATACTGAATTTTTAATGGGTCATTACGGTCTGCCATTTTCCGGCAGCGATTCTGTCAGTGCAAACAGGTGGAATAGGGTTCTGTCAGGTCACCGTCTGTACAGGCAAAATATCTCCACTGACCCCCCCCCCCTCCATCTATATCCTGTCTGCCAAATGGAAAAAAAAAAGGGAATAAAAGCTCGCTGCTGCCATATCAGAGCCAGATCTTGACCCCTAACGTCCTTGTGCAGTGGCTGCGAGACGGACGGTGCCTTTCAAAAGCCATCAATTTATTTCGGGGTGAGGCCAAAGCTAATTTCAACAGCCCTCAAAGGATTTGCTGATATAATAGATAAAGCAGAGCGGCATTATAACCTCACTGTGCTCCTATATGCCATTAGACTTGTTTGTACTGCATTACTGATTCAATCATATTTAAATGTACTCTGGTAATTAGGCCCCACAGTAATTATAGAGAATGATTGTATTAATGCAAACTTGAAAATTGAGAATTGACAAATGCCGGCTTATTAACTGACTCCCATATTCACCTCATATTTATTCATGTTTTTTTAATGCTGGTTTGCTGTACATCAGAGAGACAAGCACCAGCATCCCAGACCGAGCGCCAAGAGCAAGAGACCATTAAGCCTTAAGAGACTTGCAGTAGATGTCGGTAAAGAAAGAGAGATAGAGATAGAGAAGGAGACGGGGTGAGAGAAAGAGAGAGTGCAGAGTCCGATCAATATTCAAACTGCAAAATGAATTTGACTGGAGCGAGAACTTCTCATCAAATGGGAAAAGAAATTGGATATGAAAGATGACCTGCCATAAAATCCGATATCCCACAATGCCATCTGTCAGACAGCGGCTGGGGAATAATGACAACGGCTAATGAAAGTTGAGCCCTGGTTCGGCGGTGGTTTAAATCAGCTTCTTGCTGAGGCCGCCTCGCTGTGCTGACTCAGTGCCCTGTCCTCTATCTAACCCAGCTGGGTGCCACAGAACAAAAGAGCAGGAGACCCCTGATATAGTCTCAGACTGTTTCAAACAGGAACAGAAAAAGGGATCAGGTAGTTTGTGATATTTCAACGGTCCTGTACTCACCTCAGACTAACAGGGAGGTCAGAGGTCAGGATAAAATCCAGGACAGCACTGTTGGAGCTGGTGCAGATGAAGGACTCTTCAGCATGGCAGAGGCTTTCTTTAATGGATACTCCAAGTTAGGCCTTCCAGATGATGGACAGTTCTTCTACTATCCTGCTGCCCAAAAAGTACCTGATGTGCCAGGTGCAATATGTTGTCTGACTATGTCAAATCAAATTTTCATGTGTTCAGTATCTCCAGTTTGGAACACATTAAAGGTTTAGTGTTACACTATATTTTCTTCTTGTCAACAAAAAGAAAAAAAGATAAGAACAAAAAAACAAAACAATGAATTGATCTTTGCTTGCACAACGAAAGCCTGATAAATCTTTATATATTATTCCTCTGTGCCACAGAGCTCAATTGTTGCCATTAAAATGTTTCATCATGGGGTGCCCTGATGGCTCAACTGGTAGAGCATGCACCCCATGTATGAAAGGCTAAAGGTTTGACCGATCTGATCGCCTGATTGGCCTGATTGGTCACTGCATTTTTTGGCACACACCCCTGCAGGCTCCACCACCGCCAAATCACGCCACCCCCACTCAAATGAATCACTGCAGCATCATATTCTGTCTGAATGCAGCATTAGTCCTTGCTGCAGTGACCCCGATCTGACTCCAACCTGTGGTTCTTTGCTGTGTGTCATCCCCAGTACAGTATCTCTCCCTGCTTTCTTGCCTATGTTCAGCTGTCCCGCCAAATAAAGGCATTTAAACATTTTTAAAAAATGTTCCCCATTACAATAAACATGAGCACTGTAGTCTATTTTGTTATTTAAATAGTTGCAGACAAATGTACTTCTGTTTGAATAATGTTGGCCAAGAACTACAGTACCCTGCTGTTTTAGGAAACTACTTTAAAGATGACTCTATACATTTGTGATCCATTTTTAACGACTTACATCTGAATAAAATGAACAAACAGACTTGGGGCTGCATGCCACAGGGGAAGGAAGATGTAAAGTACTGAGGGATGGACGGTGGTCTTATGAGAATAACATCTTATCCTTAAAAGCCCCAATTTACCGCTTCCTGTTTCAAAGAGAAAAGAAGTGTAATATTTTGAAATAACAGTCCAAATAATTCTTCTCTGAAGCATGACCTGGCAATGTAAAATGCATAAAATTTCAAAGTGCAACTATCTCTGTCATGTATTTTTCATGACAGATCTTCAAATGATTTGTCTCAACACACACAAGAAACACATCCAGACAACCAAACGACATCTTCATCATTTGTTCTAACCTTTCAAATGTGATTAATGTACATTTCTTAGTGATTTACAGTGAGAATTGCTTCTATAAGACTAACATGAAATTCAAAAGGTCAAGCTGTCATGTGTTCCACATTTCTCTTGGTTCTATTAGCAGAGAAACATGAGATATAAGTAGCAACACCAAGCTCCAGTTCTGAGATACCAATACATGTTTTTATTAGAGAAGTGTTGCCTTAATCTGGTATGTTCTCAGCACCGTAAATGCTTGGAAACTCAGAGCCTTGGGGCCTTATGCTGCAACTCAAGTGTATGCCTTTTCAAAGCATCGTATGTAAAGTTAATGGCCTCTTAAATAAACTGTCAATCGTGCCACCGCCTGGCTTGTTTTTCTTACCCACCCGAGTGCACAAATCTTCAATTTTTTTTCCAGCCATGAAAGATATTACTCGTCACTGGGAAAGCCTTTCTCACGTCCTCTGCTCACCCACCTCTTCTCCGTCCTCTGTCAAACAGCGGATTTAAAAATTGATCCCATTTGATCCTGTCGATTTCCATTTAAATCTACACCTACAACCCGTGGATGGAAGCGGGGAAAGAGGGGAGGCAGTTGTGACCGGGAAATCACAGGAAGCAGTGATGCTGTTTTACGATAGATTGTGAGGGTGCAAGGTGACTAATGTCAGGAGAAGGGGGTCTTATATCTTACTGTCTCATTCAAATATACGCTCTGCTGTTGGGCTGTCAGCCTAAATCATGGCGCACTGTTTTCTCTGGGCCAGAAGGGGAATTAGCAATATTGAATCCGCAGTCGAATATTGAGCAGCTCGTAGAGTTTCTCTTGTCTGACCTAACGGCAACTTTGGAACGGCAATTAAACCCAGCACACACAAAAAAAAAAAGCACGGAAAAGGGAAAAATAGGTTTCAGCTTCTCCATTAGGAGTATGAGGAGCGTATGGAAGATTTATTGCAGGTAAGTGTATGAAGTTCACCAACGCCAGATAAGCTGTGGTGACATAACACTATTTTGTGGGCTTCTGTTGTTGAATTTCAAAGAGCAGAAGTACCTCCAGCACTGCACTCAGTGTCTTGACATACTATTTATTCCGTCAGGGCCAATGAATATCCTGAACACAGCTTTGAGGTGACTGGAGGGCAGCTGGATGCTTGTTCTTTGTCTCAGTCTCATCAGTTAAAGACATTTAAACCAGCTGTGCCCCGTTTTTAGCCTGTGAGTATCTAAAAGCAGTTTCCTTGTTAAATATTCATGCTGCCCTTCTCTTTCAGGCAGGCTAAAAAATTTTTTTTGAAGTGTATAAGTGCTGCATTGGTGTTTCAATGGCGGGGCATAAATGGAGCGTGAGGACTCTGGCAGATGTGCGACCCGGGATTCGGCTGATAACAGCCGTGTACGTTACACGAAGGAAGAACACCATCGCATCTGACAACGGCAATGAGATTTTTGCTTGTGTGGAGGACAGAGGCGAAGAGGCATATGAGAGGGAAAATAAGGAGGTGTGAAAGACTCTTGAGGGAGCAGCCCTCGATACAAGAGTTGCATAAAACTGAAAGTATGAAATCTTGCGAGTTCCCCTTTTGTGTCCTTGTTCTAACCCACCCAGCAGCGCCTTACTTGAAAACCATAACTTGCATGTCCTTGAGAATAACCTGCTTGTAATGAGCGCTATGTAATCTGCTGTAGGACTTACTTTTAATTGACAAAAGAACCATCAAAGAACTTGGTAGCTGGGACTAAGTGTAAATCATGTTTTAATTAAGGAGGATATAAGGATTCCTTTCTTCCCTCAGCGAGAAAGACTTTCCCAATGGACTGCCTTCAAATTCCACAGTAACGTTTCTCCAAATAGCTTAACTAGATGCTAATTGGAGGCTGTGCTAGCCAAGATGAGGCTACACTCCTTTTTAATCAGTCTTTTAGGGGTAAAAAAGAGGCTACGGAGGTGCTTTTTTATTGTTCTAAAAAGGAGCCAAGTCGACTGCCCCAAAACAAAGCACTTATTTTTAGGCGGGGTTTTTTGCAAACGTGACAGAACACGAAAAGGTATAGAGGACAGTGTCAGCAAATTGTTTGTAGCTTTGCCCTTTGATTCTTATCTAAGAACTTTTATTTAAATAACCACTATGAAAATGAATTTAATCTGCTGTGGAATGCGAATGAAATGAGATTCCCTGACCATGAAAAGCAGGTAACATTGCAGTGTGTTGGGTCACCTAACTACACTTTAAAAGCACAAAGACAAAGAGAAAAATCTTGACATGTCGATGACATAATGAACATTGATCTGGAACCTTCCCAAAGTCTCAAAACAAAACAAAATCCTCCTATTTTTTCTGACAGAGGGAGAACCTAAAACGACTTAAAAGTACTTATTGATTTTTGTTGAGCAATCACAGCTTCACGGTCAGAAGTATGATTCAGAGATAACCTTGAGGTATGAATGGGCCCAACAAATCACCGCCTACAGAAGCCATTATCAGCGTACGAGTCATTAACATGTCATTTATGTATATTGGGGCGTGGGGGGGACAATAGGCCATCAGAGGGCCAGGTGGAGGAATTAAACTCGCAAATCACTTAGGAGCTGCCATTTCTTCTGGCAACACGTTAGCAATAAACACAAACTCATTATTGCACTGCACTCCTTGGCCTATAAATGTCTCCAAAGCTGAGACAGGTAATAGTGATGAGTAAAGCCTTACATCACTGTTTGGTCTGATAGGCCAGAAGGGAACCCGCCCGGCATCTGTGTGTATTCCACCGAAATGGCTGAAATGGCAGCTGCAATGGCCTGCGAGTTATTTGATTAGGGCTCCCTGTGGACCAATCATGCTGCTACAGAGAGAGAGAGAGAGAGGGGGAGAGAGAGAGGGAGGAATGTGCTGTTGATGTGCATGAACCATCAATAACAAATCATATTTGTTAGACGAATTGTTCGACATTTTGGAAAATGCACTTATTCACTTCTTGTTGAGAGCTAGATGAGCAGATCGATACTACTCTCATTTCTGTGCATTCAGTATGAAGCTAGACCAGGGGATGATTAGCTTAGCTTAGCATAAAGACTGTAAATAAGGGGAAATAGTTAGGATGGATCTGTCCAAAGGTAGCCAAATCTGTCTACAGGCACCTCTAAAGCTCCCCAAGCAAACATTTTATATCTTATTTGCTTTAGCTGTAAAACAATCTGTGAGTTTATATCAGGTATTGTACTGTTTCTTGATTGGGAGCAGTGACTCTGTGGAGTCCATTTGACGCATATGGACCATAAATCACCGCCTTTACACTTCGGTTTATTCAGGTTCAGGTTTCTACTCCTGTGAAGGTGCTGTGCGTCTATGGAGGTCATTACTCATCATAAGACTGTTATAATAACTGTAAGAATAATTGTTATGCATGTATTGTGTGCGATAGTGCAGATTATATTATAAAGCATGGTAACTGTAACATGATGATGGATATGACATTTAATTTATTTACACAGCTTTGAGTTTTTCTTATGAAAACATTTAATTGGATCTAGCTAGGCCTCAGAATCTGCATTTGGGTCTTTTCCCTTGTTTTCTTTGCTTAAATCATGACATCTTGTGTCTGTCCATCAAATACGAAGCTAGAGCCTAGAGGCAATTACCCTAGCTTAGCATAAAGACTGAGCGCAACCTCTTCTCGATTGGGAGCACTGATTTTGTTGAGTCCATTTGACACATATGAACCATAAATAACCATCTTTACACTTCAGTTTGTGCACATTCATCTTAAGATTAGACTAGCTGTTTCCACATTTCCTAGCTTCCTACCTCACAACAAGGTAGACAACAAGACTTCAGCAAGTCACTGCTCCCAGTCAAGAAAGAGATCATCGTAAAACACAGACAAATTGTCACTGCTATACTTCAGTTTTTAAAACAAACAAGAAATACCTGTGTTAATTATGGAGCTTTATGGGTTACATAGGCTAGCTGTCTTCCCTATTTTATGCTAAGCTAAGCTAATAGCTGCTGGATCCAGCTTGGAACTGAATGCACAGACATGAGAGTGGCATAAAACTGCTCATCTGAATGTCAGCAAGCAGGCAGTATTTTCTCCAAATGTCAAATTACTCATTGTTACGATTCAATCACGTCAAATGTAGACATGTATCTAACAGTGATATCACAACAAAGCCCATATTTCTTTGTAGTTATTATGATAAAGGAGATAAAAAGTTAATTTCTTTCCCCCTTTGTAGCTGCAAATGTAAAGTGCCCATCAATTGGTGAACAATCTCATCTAGCCAGGCCTTTAACCTTGAATGCTGGCATCAAATGCAAAGGCAAGTTTTATGATTCAAGACTGGACACGGGAAGAAAACAGTGAGTCACTGTTCATTTACATCTGTAGCAGCGTGCCCTCTGGTGATATCTAAGCAAATGACTGTCCCTAATTCTCGACTCTTAGCTTCTCAAGTCAACTGAGAGGCCGTACACAGATATAATTGTTTCTGAGCTTACACACACAAGACCTTATGTACACACACACTGACTTAAAAGCTCGCCACATCAGAACAACACTCACATTTCGCCGGCCCACCCAAGCACACATCACACACAGTCGCTAATGAATGGCACCGCTAATTAGCCTCCTTTCTTTCTTCTGCCTCCCACTCCCTTAACACAGGATCACAGAGTGTGGGTCGGTCGTTCTCAGTATGGAGGGCAGACTATTCACTAGAGAGCCCTTTACTGCCGAAATCACCAAGATGCCGGTGAGCAGCTTGTCTGATTAGCACTGATTACTCTCTAATTGGAGTTCTCCAAAACACGATGACCTCTGCTTTGTTTACTGATGGGATTAATCACAGTCTGGAAGAATTAGAAATCCCAACTGAATTTGTTTCTTCCTCATTATTTGGAGGCTGTATAGACGGGCTCTGTGCCCCCCTACCATCTCGCCTCGTTTCTTGGTTGATGCAAATTATTTAAAATACCGTGCATTGTGAGGCGTCTGAAGAGGGTCGGTCCTGTCATGGTCAACCTTCTTGATTTTAAGGTTTGATCCAATAGTTGGCCGTCCTCTGCTAACTCTGAGTCGGAGGTTGGCTTTGGTTTTTGCATTTGTGCTCCTGTGAAGGTGCTGTGTGTCTATGGAGGCCATTACTCATCATAAGACTGTTATAATAACTGTAAGAATAATCGTTATGCATGTATTGTGTGAGATAGTACAGATTATATTATAAACCATGATAACTGTAACACAGAATTTTGTCAGATAGTGTCATATGTTTTTGATGGATATGACATCAAATATGAAGCTAGAGTCTGGAGGCAATTAGCCTAGCTTAGCACAAAGACTGAGCACAACCTCGTCTCGATTGGGAGCACTGACTTTGTGGAGTCCATTTGACACATATGAACCATAAATAACCATCTTTACACTTCGGTTTGTACACATTCACCTCAAGAGGAGGTGCTGTAGGCAGATTTTAGTTACCTTTGGACAGAACCAGACTAGCTGTTTGCCCATTTCCTGGCCTCCTACCACACAACAATGTAGACTTCAGGAAGTCACTGCTCCTAGTCAAGAAAGAGATCACTGAGATCACCAGAACACTGTTTTTGATGGATATGACATTTCATTTAATTACACAAACTGTCCCTCAGATACTTCTGTGGTTTAAGATGACCAAATAATAATTTCACAGAATCTTTGATAAATTACTTGACCTTGTAATTAACATTGCTGACATTTGTTGACATATCTTGGTGAATAGCCATGTAATAAGCAGGATAATGAACAAGAAGCAAGTAATTGCTGCAAAATTGTGCCTTTTTATGATGATCGAGACCCTTCGCTTCACGCCGGGGTCTGCCTGAGCTTGTTTGGAATGACAGATCACTTTACAAAACCGGTGATTTATTATCTGCCGCAAACCTACAATTAGGGAGATTTTGGCTGTTTTCTTGAATGACTACTTTACCGATTTTCAATCTTATCTTAATGTTCTTGTTTATATACACCATTACACCTATCAATACTCTTTGTAGAGCATAGGCAGACTCTGTTCACCACCCCTAAAACTTGGCACAGTCGCAGGCTGAGCAAGAAAAACTGCAGTTTTTTAAGTTTTTTGCAGACTTGTATCTGGTGTAAAGGATTATTAGAGCTCTTTGAGACGAAATTGAGTCTTTCTTGCCATTAAACATTTCATGCTTGCATCATCAGGTGTAGAGATAAGCCTTGTACAATGCTCACATACTGTAGCATTGATAAAGAAAGTGGTTGTTAAAGGTATCAGCAGTATAGCGCAGTGTAGTGCAAATGAACACTGAGAGTGCAGACAAGGGTGACAAAGTTTTGAAACCAATAACCTTTAAGTTCGAGTGACCACTTGAGACAAGGAAGCTGATGACATAACAAGAATCCTTATATGTGAGATGAGGGATTCACAGATGCAGATTGCAAGAGAGACACCAACGGAGAGCACAAAAGACATATGTAGACAGGTACAAAGACAGAAATGCAGGTGCATGTAGATAGATCTGGCGTGACAGTCAGAAACCAGCCAGAAAGTGAGCGGACAGAACAGATGCTCGGGGACGGACCCGGGCTCATAGCCGTCACAACCACAGAGTGTGTTGTCAGTGCAGAGAGGTTGATGGCAACATCACAGATCCCACTTAAGAGCCTGCTCAGGAGCGTCGGCCGATCCACGGGGACCAAGTCGGGCAGCCGGTGCTGCAGTGTTGCTGGCACTGGCAGGAAATGACCAGGTTTCCAATGATCTCGCTGACATCTGTCACCCTCTGAATTTGCAAGGCCATACCACTCAGTCTACAGAAAAATGTCTGTCCTACAGTTGTGAGACATTAAGTCGCACATTATTGAATTATTTATTTTTTTCGAGAAACTTTTAAAAGAATAGTTTGAAATATGCTTAACCACTTCCTTGCTGAGTGTTTCCCTTTTTATTTTCTAATGCTCCCCTCTCCTTGTGTTTCTAACTTTACCTCCTGCCTTTCTTCTGTTTCCTGCCAGTTTTGATTGCCTGTTACACCTGTTCCTGATTAGTTTACACCTTTGCCTCATTAGTTTGTTCCCTTGTCTCAGTGTCAGTTCATCTTCATAACATGTTCAGGCCTCTCAGCTATTCTTTGTGTTCTGTTATCCTGGTGTTTTTGGATTTTTGCCATGTTTTCTCGAACCTTGGCTGCCATTTGGACTTTTGATTTTCTGCCTCCTCCCAGTTGGATTTGTTTGCTTGTTTGGACTGCCTTCTCTGTTTTCGACCTCCACCTGCCTCACTATCCTGTAAGTCATTTGAGTTTTGTATGAAAACACTGAAGTGGATCTAGCTCAGCCTCAGAGTCTGCATATGGGTCCTTCTCCTCGTTTCCTCTCCTTAAATCATGACAGCTTGTGTCCATCCATCAAATACAAAGCTAGAGGCCAAAGGCAATTAGCCTAGCGTAGCATAAAGACTGAGCACAGCCTGACTCTCTTCTTAAATTTCAAAAATGCCGACAGCACGTAACTCCCTACAAAACTCACAACTGATCTCTAGCAATTTTCTCATGTGTCTTGAGAAGGCATCTTTGGGGCATTTCAGTTGTTTTAAGTAGTATTATTGAGAAAGAAATCTATCATTATCAACCAAAATATAGCTGTTCAGGAGCATTCAGTACTACATTAAGGTGAACAGATTTAATTGGTTGCATGCCACAACCAGCTGATACCAAATGCATTAAGGAGAGCTTAATGAAAAATGTTTTTCCTGCTTCCTAATCTGAGGACATCTTCCATTAGGCTAATTGCAAAACAGCAAATTTAAAAAAATGCCACAGAATAGTTAATGGTCGTGGGTCTTTGCCACTAAAACTTAAGCTCCCACCATCTGAGAAATGTTGTCCTTTCTTGACTGTCTTGTGTGCAACCCAAAACATTTTAGTATCCATTAAAGGTGCTAAGCACATAACCTCACAGTTGCAACCAATGACAATGATGCCAAGCTCTAAAATTTACTCATTTAGATTGAACTCTGACATGCAAGAATAATGAGTGAAACATGCATAACAAAGAGGATTTTTTTTTTTTTTACACAGGACAAATCTTCATCATTCTCAATGCTGCCTGCGATCCTCGGGTTGAAAAGATCTCCCATCAATAAAAGTTCCTGATGAGCGAACAGGGCGCTGTCATTTGAACATTATCAAAGATGCATCCACTCTGAATGGTTAAAGAGAGAATGGCTCCTCTCACATCAAACACAGGCCCTGCTGAGCACAATTTTTAGCCTCTTGTAGCCTTAACCAAATTGCCTTATCTTGTGTAGAAAACGATAGCGCCGCTATTACCAACATGGATACTAAAACATTTAACTGACAGCACCCAATTACACACCTATTGATTACAGTAGATTTCCCCATCACCCCTTTTGCCTCTACCATACCTATCATGTGTATCTTTCTTTACCTTTCTTCAGATGACAAGATAGTGAGGCCAAACTGCCCCCGCTGATCAAAACTTCAAGTCCTGTTTTGTAGGGAGGAAGAAAAACAGCAGAGGGCCAGAAAAGCAAAGCAGAGAGTAGCATCCAAAGAGCCTGGCTGACAATAATTGCAGCAAAGAGTGGTAATGGCTCACAATTGCGCTTGTACACTTTGTACCGTGTGATCAAAAAGGCTGTGGAAGGTTTTACAGTGGTGTGTAACCGCAGAATAGCACACACACACACACACACCGGCCTTTTTGTAGCTTTGCAAGGGTTTTACAAGCTGGTGGCTATTCCAATCATACTCTCGATGAAATAGCTTTATTCTCACTAATTTTTTGTGATGGCAAAAATTAGGAATGAAAGCAAAGCAAGAGCAACAAAGAAATCATTATTCACTCCAGCCTGCTCTGTCCAAATGACCCTGATATTTTACTACCGCAAATATACCACAGCCGACTGGGCTCCCCCTGACAGAACTGTGCTTACAAGCGGAATGCAAACGACATAATTGGCTATGTAAAACTCTTGCTCTATTAGACGAGGGGAGCACAGTGCCTGATAGCCTTCATCACCACTAAAGCTCTTCATTAATCTCCATCCACAAGGTCAAGGAATCGCCCCGTACAAGACAAATGAATTAAAGCTCCGCCATCAAGAAATGAACCTTGTGTGACCGAACGACAGGGGTGGCTCACAGATTTAGTGGGAGACTTTGTTATCACAGTAAGCTGCGATGTATTTTATTTTATGTTATTTCATTGGAAAAGTGGTGAAAATGAATTTGCATGCAGAGGTCCTTCTTCATTTGTCTTGCTTTGAAGAGCCCTAAAGCTCAAAAAAAAAAAACCCAAGAAAACTCAACTGCTTCTTCCCAGTGCAGCAACAACAACAACTTTAGGCTTTACCACAGCTTTTATGTGCACAGCATCTGACCCTGAAATAATTCCCTCTTTCCACAAAACCAGGCTTCCACTCAGAGGTAAAGGTTAGCCTCCGAGCCAGCATTTAATGTAGAGGAAAAATATTGCGCGCCTACACGAATAAATCAAAACGCATTTTCGGACTGGCCTGCACTCATTCATAACCCCCAGGAGCACACTGCACACACTCGCACTATCTCCCTCCTATGAGTATTATAAGCAGCTCACACAAAGGCTGCATTGATCATACCAGAAGTTTGTGCTTTCATTACATTTCATATCCCCAGCGGTCCCCTTCACTCCCTGGGTGTGGATGTGGGTGTGGAACTGCAGGTGTGTGTTACCGGTTTTTAATTAAAGTTCGCTAATGGCAGATGAAATGAACACGTTCCCTCTAGTTTATCAATAGGTCCAGGTCAGCTGCAGGGCGCTCACCCTTCTCAAAGACTCTCACTTATTAAGGCCTGTAATCAAAAGCGCTTTGGCTGACGATAAGATGAGGTTATATTCATGAAATACGCCCCCTTAATAAATCCAATCCCATCTGCCTAAATAGATGTTTTTGAGCTATTACATCTTGTCCTCAGAGGACAAGGGGAATCGAAATCTTAATGGGTCTGGATTACGGCCGGCGTTGTCGGGCGATTTTAATGACGGACATTTTGCTGGAGAAATGACCGGAGAAAAAAAAAAAATGGTGAGACTTGACTGGAGAACACAAGGCTGAGAAGCAAGTGGTCTGACCTCAATTACATGTGCGCCCCTCGAGCAGTGGCTTCGCTCGGGTTTTGTGCCGCACCTGCAGATATGCATTTGCATAGACCCTTATCCACACATGCACAGGTCCTCACCCCATGAATACATGCATATGCACATCCACTTGTTAGGCACTTGCAAAATGAATATTATTACCTTGAGGAATATAGCTCTGTGTCTGTTAAAGTTTGCTGATTAATTTCTTAATCAAGTCAACCAAAAATATATTATATAAAAAGGATTTAACACAGTGAAATTTATTATCTATGAGTGTAATATTCATTGTATTCAGTGCATGTTGTTCCATATGTTTTGCCCTATGATAAACAACTTCAATATACAGCCTTATGTGAAGCACAATTTAACCAAAAGTCGATATTTATGTCCAGTTACATTCAGGTACATTAGCTTCATCTATAGAAACACATTAATATTACAGAAACAGGCAGACTTATGTGTTCTGATAATGTTAGTTCTTGTCATGTTTTCTGGCTCATTATGATGATTTAACAAGTTTTCTTGTTCTGTTCAAAGTTACTTACTATTCAACTAAATATACTGTGTATACCTCATGTCTGACAAACACATCGAGTACATGTCTTTCCTCATAAAACATTTGTGAAGCAATTTCTGGAATATTTTAAAACTGTGCATCGTGGGGTGTCGTTTAGCTCAGTTGGTAGAGCATCCGCCCCATGTACAAAGGCTCAGTCCTTGCCGCGGTAGCCCAGGGTTTGAATCTGACCTGTGGCTCATTCCCCATCTTTCTCTCCCCACATTTCCTGTCACTCTTCAAGCTGTCTCTGTCAAATAAAGCTCAAAAAGGCCAAAAAAAATATCTTAAACAACAAACTGTGCATCGTTTACATGTGTGCTTGTGTGTGTGGTGCACACATAAAAATCAAGCAGCAACCTCTGTGGCTGTGAAGTAAAGCCTATGTTCTAGTGCCAAAACCTGCAGTTCCTCAAATGTCCACTTGAGGCTGGCTACAGAACAAGTCAACCTCCATAAGCCCCCATTTTAAAATGTCCAACTTCACAGCAGAAATGAACATATTTACAGCCTGGTACAAAAAACAACTGTACTGAGTCTGAATTTTTATAGAACTCACCCGTTCAAATGATATCAAGGCTTAAAGTTATGCTTAATTAACAGCGTGGCCGTTTTGATTGACAGGTGGGTGCAGTTAAAGAGGGCTTGTTTGAGCAACCAGGCATCATTCGGCTGACCTCAGGTCCACCGATGATCCACGTCTTTGCCGATTTTTAGATTAACGGGGAAATGGAAGAGACAAGAGACTGACAAGATGGCGACAGCCAGAGTCACCACACTCTGAGCTTCAAAATGGCTCTTCAGAAACGTCTGGATGACGTCACAGATACGACATCAACAACTCTACATGGTACCTTTTTTTTTAAGGGCTAAACTTTTTAATACAATTTACCTCATTTCTGATGAGCTCTTCTTATGTAGCTGATTATAAGAGACTTAAGTTGTGTTTTTTGTTGGACAACAGAAGTCTGTCAGTTTGAGAGATGTGAGATCAGGCAGGGAGGGTCTAACAAAAAGTTGCATCATGGGAAGTGTAAGAGATCCGGCATTTTCTGCAGTGTGGCCCATATGAGGGACAAAAAGTCAAGATATTTTGACCTCTGCAGCTTCAATTTTAATCATTCTCCCTCTGCATCTTTATCAAAATGCTATATTAAGTAACTTGACTACTCATTTAACGGACTTGCCTGAAAATTGAAAACTGAAAAAAAAAATGCTGTAAAGGAACCAGTGTGTGTGGTGGGGGCCAGATGGACGAAATTTGTATGCTACACTGGCAGTCATTCCATCTTACATGCACTATGTCCACTCTGGGTCACACGAGTATGAACATTTACTCCATACTCTATTCGCTCATGCTCACATATATATAAAAGGCAAGAGCCATAATAGAGGTGAAAAACTGGTCAAGGTTACTTGAGCAACTTCTCTCCCTCACACACGTGAAAGGAAACGTCACGCTGCTCCGTTCAATATCGGCAATATCAAACTATACATGTACGTTCACAAACCTGAAGAACTTACACACACGCTTTACTGTCATAATTCAATACAGCGGTGCACATGCTGTATGTGAGGCCTATAGTGCTCACTAAATGATTATTTGTTGTGGTACAACTGCAAGTGGTGCATGTGAAGCTCGGCTCCCCATCGCTAAAAATCATTACGAGTCTATACGTGTGTGTGTTACTGCCCAGTGGGAGGGACAAGGATGCATGTTTGCCCCGAGCATTTATAAGACAAGTGGCTTTTGTATTACATGAACACAGCAAAGGGGGAAACGTGTATCGCATGTCTGCAAAGCTACTTAGAAGTCAAGTAGAGGAGATGTTCACATATTAAAATCTCAGTAAATTGACTTATTTTTGCAAATAATATAAACACTGCATGTACAAGTCTTGATTTGCTTCTTCATATGGTCTTCTGCTACATAATGGTGCTTTTTTAAACACATTACTTCCTTGAGCTCCAGAATAATAACTCACCTACACATTATCGGATTAAATAAGTTCCACACTAAACAAAAAAACATATTGAAAAATTCATCATTTTGACTGCAAAGTTGCTAAATATTGACTCACAACTCAAACTGAATAATTCTCTGCCCCTGTTTTTTATTACCTTTTTTAAATTACGACTCTGCCTCTTGGCCGCCACCGCTGCTGCTGCTGCTGCTGCTGCACGGGATGCGAAGCTTGGCTGCGCCGAGCACCACTTAGCAGCTGCAGCCCAGAAAAGACATTTTAGATAACTTGAGCTCAGTGGGTGAAAGCTCCCGTAGAGAACCCAGCAACCCTGGTTTATTGTCCCAACAACCGGCGGTAATGTCACACCTTGATGTGTAACTTAACCTTGACACCTCGCACACTGGGTTGATGCCCTGCAGTGGTTCAACGACACCACTGGGCCTAGTTACCGTGTCCTGGTGAATGACACTCGCAAGCAAGGTGACTCAGTGCTTGCCCTGCTGTAAATGGCGCCACTTCACATCAGATTGATAGCGGTGGTGCGTGTGTTTCTGTATGTGCGTCTGCTCCTGTCCTCACATGCAACAGGCTCTCTCTCTCTCTCACATCCCCTCTCTGGTTAATTGGTCAGAGGGATGCATGACTTCCGCCTGAGGAAGAAAGCAATGAGAAAAATAACTTCATGGCGTAGCAAATTGAGCTGTGGTGAAACAGGGGAAATTGAAAGTAAAAATTGCATTCTTGAGTTCAAAAAAGGTGCAATCTTTATTTGTGTTTCGAGTAAACAGCAGTTAATTGAATTAGCGTGTCACATTTTGTTTGCAAAATTTTTTTTCATTTGCATGCCATTTAAAAACCACATAAGAGGTGAAATTTTACTCTGCTAAAATGTGGCTTTATGATATGATAAATGAGCTACTTCGGGCAGCCACCTCAACATGGCATCTTCCTCCCACTGCAACACATATCCAGCGCACCCTTTTACTCACTTAAGACATCAATGCTGTGTCTGTTGCAACACCAGTTACCTCTGCTGTTGCTTGCTGCTATGGCTATCACTGGACTTAGCCCCAGCATCCACCTGTGGGTTTTCTGTATGTCCTAAATACATGCAAAATACTAATTCTAAGCATGTTTATGGTGTGGTTACACTAGAAAAATAAAAATATGGTCGTTTTTTTAATGTGCAGTTGATGGATGAGCTAATCTCTCACCATGCAATCCATGCAAAGTTATGCATAATTAACAGCATGGTCGCTTTGATTGACAGGTACGTGTTATTACAGGTAGCTTGTTTGAGAACCCAGGCGTCATTCAGCCCGCCTCAGGTCCGTCGATGATCCACGTCTTTGCCCATTTTTAGATGAGCCTGGAAGCGGCAGAGGCAGGACTACCAACATGGCGGCGGTCAACTCCACCACACTCTGAGCTTCACAACAGCTCTTCAGAAACCTGTGGGTTATGTCACACATACGCTATCCATTCTTTATACTGTCAGCGGTCTTGACTAGTCTCTTCCTTTTCTACTCGCACAAGTTGCCACAATAGACACAGTTGATATCAAAGTCTACTCAAATTCCCCAAAACAGTTATACAGATCATACAGTCTGACCTTCACTTTGTTCTTTTTTGTGGTGCAAATTTAACTGAAATAACCAGAAGAACATCTTTAATTTTGCAGTGTAGATGTGAATACTTTTGAAATATTTTGACAGCAAATTTTCATGCTGTTTTTTCCCCAAGAATGGAGCTTTTAATTGTTGGTGAGGTGAGATTGCCTATGTTTTCGCGTTTTATCACACTTACATGACATACTGTTGCTTTTGTTTTTATGTGTTCAGACTTTTATTTCATTATGATGATGAAGACTAATGGGTTTCATAATTATTCATTATTATTGCATGGATTCTGTTTGTGCTAAATCTGTTGAAATTTTTCATCCTGAAGCCTCGATCAAATTAAATCAAATTTTAATTGGAACAGGCAAAACATATTCTAACACACTTTTCTCTTTCAAGGACGGTAAGCAGTAAACAATAACTAACAGACTACTGTAAATGCAAGCACACATACACACACACACACACACCTATACACATGCATACAAAGGAACAGCCTTTATCTAGTAGATTAAAACAACTCTATTTGGGCATTGGCTCCGAGCACTAGAAGATAACACTGGAAATCAGAACATATAAAAGCTTCCCCACTGGGAGCAGCATCAATATGTTTACTGGCAAATATTACACTGTTTACGGTGTGTGTGTGTGTGTGTGTGTGTGTGTGTGTATGTGTGTGTGTGTGTGTGCTCATGTGTGTCCATGTGTGATTATACTGCACACCATGTGTGTGTGCTTCAACAGGTACACAGGTGATGTGTGCAGCTTGTGTCTAAGTGAAGAGAGTGGAAGCATCAAGAGATTTTTATCTAGAACCTCCCTCCTTCTTCCTCTCTGGCGTCTCTCTCGCTCTACTTCTTCTTCTTACTTCTTCTTCTTCTTCTTCTTCTTCTTCTTCTTCTTCTTCTTCTTCTTCTCGCTCCTGTTTGCTCTCCGTCGCTCTTTCTCATGGTTTGATTTGAGGCAGAACTCAATTCCTCAATTCCACACCCTGAGTGCTGTTGATAAGGGCCTCGCTCGCTGCAGTCGGGCCCCAGAGAGGGACACAGCGTGCACGCCGACTGCCAGAAAATCGAATTCCTCAAGACAATGAGGTCCATTTGTAGAGTTAAGCCGGATGAAAGGCCCATATTTAGCCAGCCACTGTTTCAGCCACCATCTCCCTGTTTCCCATTGTTGGCCAGAGAAAAATAAAAAGCTTATTTAAGAGAAAGAAAAGTTTTGAAAAAAGTGTTTTGGCCCCAATAATCAGCACAGACGCCAGCTGGACGTTTTATTCTACATGCTACATTTTCACATTCATGCATTTTATTCTATGGATGATTGACATGTACGTTTAGTGCTTTTTCTCCACAATTTATTGACAGAAAATGACAGAACTAATTATATATCATGCAGGGGATGAAATCAGGATTACTGTTTTGTGAGGGTGAATGGACCACATTCACAAATTAATGAGAAATGATGGATTCTTTTCACATTAATGATGCTGGAATATTTTGTTCTACGTTCGTGCCAATCAACGTATTTATAGCAGCAACAATTTGCAGCTTTTAATATGAAAAGCTATAATGTTAGAAAATGTGTTGCAGTACTACATCATCTCTAAAATGCAAAATGATCACAAGATACTTTATTGATTCACTTGTTACAGCGGCTCACAATATACAAGGTGGATGAGAAAACTGTCTCTACAAAGGCTGAGTTCTTCCTGCAGCGACCTGGTTCTGACTCCGGCCCATGGTCCTTTTCTGTGTCGCAGGGAGAGCCCTGCTTTCCTGTCTGTCTTCAGCTGTCTGTCTCTCGTCAGTGTCTGAACACCACCCAGAGTTACCAGATCGTCTGAAGTGAGTTCAGCCACGTCTCTGTGATGCTACATTCTTGATACTCCCTCTATAGCCTGGTTAGTGCCGTTAGCTCCTTCATCTTATTGGGGAGAGATCTTATGTTCCCATGATAACAGAGGGTTCTCATGGTTTGTGATGTCTTTTCCAGTCCTGGCACTTAGATCCACCTCTGCATCCCCATCTTCTTCTCCTCACTTCAGCACGTATCATTAGTCGTTCCACAAATAGTATGCTATCTCTGCCTAGGGCTAACAGCTGTTCTCGAGGGTAAACCCATTTTTTGAATGGGTCACACGATGTGTCATGAAAAGAAAAGGCAAATCACTGATCTCTATAGTTCCACGTCCATGTTTGCACACAAAACGGATGCAGATTTTGTTGGAAAAAACACCATTAAAATACTGAAAACACAAAAAACTGTTCAGAGCTGCAGTATCTGGCTGTACTATAAATACAATAAGTATACAAAGTTGCTAATTGATAACATGAGCAGTTTAATGCAAGATAATAAGCGTAAATGGGATGTTACATTCAGGGATTGGCCCATGAGTGTTCAGTGAAGCAGACAGCCATTAGTTCCAGTTATTCCTCATTAACTGTATGTCCCATTGATTCCTCCAGCGGTGCAGTAAATGGAACGGACCAGTCAATGAGCTGCCTGCAAACAATCTCTTTGATTGAGAAGTGACATCATCCATAATAAGTATCTCTTGCAGGCTTCACCCTCTGGAGCTACACGGGTCTTTGCGTATCCGTGTACTAAGGAGTCCTTTGTGAGCCCCTAAACGGCTGCAGGTAGCCCCTTTTTTCACTCCACTTTTCTGTTTGACAAAAACTGTTGTACTTGTGCTGCTGCCCCCCTCTTGAGTGAGTCCATTGTGCTACAGAGTGGCAGAGTGTTCCTCCCAGAAGCTGGAGTGCTATTGTGCATCAGCAACCTCTTCAAAAGGCGTCGCTGGCACAAGGGCAGACCCACCGTAGTTTGCTCTCCACTCCAGAAGATCAGAGACACGAACATAATGTTCTCCTTTTTTCACACCGAGATATACAAGCTTCTTCGGGTTAGATGAGTCCAGAAGTTCAGCTGTAGACTGTCAGCATCTAGCTGCTGTATCACCAGAGGCTAAAATGTTATTCCAAACCCATTTTGTGCAAAAAAGTAGTTTTTTTTAGGATTCTGTGAGTTTAAAACAAGAGACAGAAAACATTTTTTTCCACCAAACTGGCAGAAAATTCACCAGGAAAGGTTATTAATATAGAAATGATTTGTTTTCACAGTGAAATGATGAAGAGAGGGGAAAAATGAGGCAACTATATCGTGTGGTGCTGACCAAGAAACAGCAGGAACATCATCTCATTTCCTTGTCGGTGGGTAAAGGGTTCCCTGCAGTGGGAAGCCTGGTCAAGGCAGGATGAACACCAAATGCTGGATCTTCACCTCCTTCCAATCGACTCCTCTTGTTCTTCTTCATTTCCTCTCATGAGAACTGCAGCTGAGACGGTCCTATGATGAGTTTTAATGGCCCTCAGACCTGCTGCGATGCACATAGGCCTCTACATGCAGTGCTACCATTTCCCTCTGATGCACACTCGCCGCCTTTCTGACAGCTCCCCACAGCGCGATGGGAGGAGAGGAAGAAAGACACGGGGGAGACAGAGAGAGGAGATGCCTGTCTTTACATGAAAGCAGAGACAATAGAGAAAAGCTCTTGTTTTATATTTCATGTGAATCGTGGTGTCACTTTCCTTTTCTTTCTTCCTCTTCGTGTCTTTGTTGTTTATTTGCCGCCGCCGCGTACTTGAGGATGAAACGGAGGGAGGGCGACGAGGAGCAAACACAGACTTGATGACTTGTGTGTTTTTTGGCATGGCCAATGGGAGGAAGGGGGTGCAGTTTTATTGCCATTGATTGGAGCATTACAGTGTGCATTGTTGCAAGATTATTACATTAACTGGTCTGACTTAATCACATTAGGAATGCGAGAGAAGAGAATGGAGTATGTCATATCCTTGCAGATACACACATCATAGCCTCGGCCTTTCTGCTCGGTTGGTTTATTTGGCGGCGTGCCAGGCAGCTACAAGAACTGTGGGAAGTTTTGCTGACTTCACTGACAAATGGACTTTTATTTCTTGAAAGGGGAAGGCAACTTTTCTGGGGTGATGATTTATGTTGTGTTTCTGTCCTCAATGACTGTGGCGATCTAACCTAACGGAGTCCCCTGGATTTTTAGATTCAACCTATTGTTCGGATCGCTCGGAGATGACATGCCTTTGTTCTCTAAAACAATGAAAATAGATCAATTCAAAATGCAATTTCTGCTGTAAACTCCAACTTTTTTTTTTTTTGCTGCTGCTGCTGTTGAAGTTCCTTCAAAAGTTCCCTTGGCACCTGACCTCGCTAAAGGAAGCGTTCCAGAGAGGAAGTGACATGCCAGGCCAAAGTGAGGATCGCTTTTAGTTGGTATGCCTTCTACGCTTCGTTGCCCCATGACCTGCTTTATGCAAGCGCCCTCGCAGTTTGAGGAGACAAATTGTGCCTCGTCAGTATCTATAAAAACCAGTGTTCCTTAGAGCCCAGCTCGGGCTGCTCTGGAGGTTAATTGACCCCAGGCAGTCTTCCTCCCTTCACCCCAGTCAGGGGGCCACTCAGCCTGGGTACTGAAGCTCTCAAAGCTGCACTCTCTGTGGGAGTCTGTGCCTTTCCCATTTCCTCCTGAACCACAGGCTTTTAACTGTGTTTCTCTTTTGACTCTATTTGTCCGCCTCAATCTATCCCTGTGCTTCTCTCAGTTTATACCTCTCCACCCATAAAGAGACATTTTACACCTCTGAGCGACGTGCTGAGGTCTGCTGCCAGGACCCCACCTGTTCACCACGGGGCCCCCTGCACCTCCTAGCTGCCCTCATTAGTGCCTGAATGAATACTGATGCTCTGCACGTGTCTACCTCTGCGTTGATCGTAACCACAGTACATAAGGTGTCAACTATGGACTCAACTTGTAGATAAATGATGGGCTGACCCTGCAACAACCTCTAACGTATCCAGGAGATGAAACAGCTTGATGAAAATGGGTTTTGCGGGATAGAATACACCACTTATTGCAACACAATAGTGAAAACTTTCAACCTGTCCTCCTGTGCAGATGGAATAATTCTACGGAGGAGGACGACAATACTAAAAGCTTTAAAATTCACCAGATCCGCAGTTTCACTTCCAATACAGATGGAGTAATTCCATAGAGGATAAAAAACTCCCAGTGCATAAACCTCACAAAATCCTCCACAGGTTTGTTAAGCATCACCATGGCCACAATCTCTGAAACCCCCTAACTTGCCCAAACTGATAAATATACACTCTCGCACTCACTAAAGACCCATGGTTTTCTCTTCAGCAGTCAGAGAATTTCAAAAAGCCTCATTCTCTGCTGTGATAATTACCCATGCTGCTCTCCGATGGAGCATTTGCATAATCATCATCAGCCATTCACAGAGGACACACAAAGGATTATAATGAGGCAACAGAGAAACAAGAAGCATTTCAGGGAGCCATTGAAGACTTTGCACTGAGAGGGCAGTCATTGTCGCCTGATATTGTGCACAGAACAGGAAGAGAGATGTAGTGATCATCTGTTTTGGGGCGGAAAAAGAATTCACAGAAAACGCTTCAGCCAATGTGTCCCTGAGTATTCATGTTGCATAACCTGATGTAGCCTACTTAGGTTAGGTAGATGCTGCATTTGTGGAGAGCTGGTGGAGAGGTGAGCCAGAGTAGCGAGAAAAAATAAAATCCTCTCATCCTAAACATACTTGCTGTTGCAACAATCACAGTAGGTGGAAGCAGCAGGCACTGTCAGATACACCTGCCTTTAAATCCACAGTTATTTCTCAAAACTTTGTTCTACTCGAGAAAGCATGAGTTCTTGTGCAAAGCAGCAGGTAAATTTTATTTTACTGCACAGTGGAGATCAACATAAACCCTCCATAAGACGATATTTAATCATGTATCTTACCACAGACGTACGCTACCACAGACGACCGACCTAAATGCCTGGGGTTGCTATGTTATGGCAGGTCTTTCATGAAATAAACCACTTCAATAACAGTCTATTCCAGGTTATAGGAGAGATGTGAGGATCTTTTATAAAAGATGAATTCTTCCACCTTCAACAGCTACGTGCAAAAGCTCTCAAGGCTACCGGATATCATATAGTCTTTTCATTGAAGGTTCAACACGACAGCTTTATATCCCAGTCAGTTCAATGATAAGGAAGGTGGAAGTTACAGCAAAATGTGCTGGAGCAACATTAACAACATTAAAAATTCAGTTTCTGTTCAGAACATGATTTTCAGACTGGGCTTTCTGATCACTTTTGGAAGATTTCACTGATGGAGCGAGCACAGTACAATCTGTACAGTACACGTCAGCCAGAAACTGATCATCCCGCATCAACCCTTCTAATGCCGGGATCAGGATATGTGGTATTTTTTGTATTTTGAGAGGGGCACTGTGTTAGATAAGGCAATCATAAAGTCATAAATTCTTGCTGTGACTGTGGCCGGTGTCACCTGGCAGCACAAACATAATTTCTCCTTCACTTTGCCACTTGTTTACTGTTGTATTTGGAAGACTGTGCAAGAACATCGTGGAACACGTCAAAGAAGTTGTCAAACTAGGCAACAGAGGGCAAAAATTTATCACTAGTCTTTTTGCCACATGTCAGATGCTGCGTTGATTTCCTTCCAGCCAATTGCTGCACCATGTATTTTTGTTCCTGTCACACCATGTCTGTCCCTTCAGACTATTATTGGGCTGATATGGTGTAGTCTGATTAACCTCATCACCAAAATCCTGGATTGTATTCAGTGACTGCTCTCTGTGTATATTTCTGCAGTTATAGCGAATGACATATGGTTGAGGTTATGCAACTAAAACACTGTTTGTGGTTACAGTTAATAAAATTGAAATGTTGAGGTACCAGTATGTAAAATTTAGTGGCATCTAGTGGTGAGGCTGCAGATTGCAACCAACTGAATGCCTACCCTATGCCTCACCCTACCTGTCCAAGCATGAAGGAGAAACTACGGTGGCCACGAAACTCACACGAAAAATGTAAAAGGCTCCATCTACACTGTAAAAAATGTCTGGCGATTTTAAGAATTTAAAATAAAACTTTTACTGTCAAACCATGACAGTAAATATATATACATAATATATGCCATATATATATATCACTGTGTTTTATTTCAAAACCTTTATTTGTACTGCATGTATACAGAATAAAGTAGTATTTTATATTTGAGACTGTAAAACAGCATATTAGAAAAAGTTATACCGTATTTATTAGGGTAAAATTCTGGCAACCACAACTGCCAGTTTTTTACCCTAAAAACAACAGATTTTTTCCGTTTTTTTTTTTTTTTTACAGTGTAGATCCAGTGTTTGGTTTGTCTGTTTTGGGCTTATTTAGAAAGATGGCGGTGCAACAGCCTATTCTAAGGTAATAGAAACACAACAATTCAGGAGATTAATATGAATTTCACCAATGAAACTATTCTGCCAATAGATCATACTAAATGTTAAACACTGGACCTTTTAAGTGCTTTAAGTCTTTAGACCTTTAAGTCTTTAATAGGAGGTGAACATGAAAGGTGCATCAAAGTCAAACATGCTACACACCCTCATCTTCTCCATCCTTACTTTACACTTCACTAGCTATAGGGCACAGTAAGTTCCTGGCACTGAACATTGGTACTGGACATAAATCACGAGGTGCAGAATTGTCAGATACAGACATAATTCACATGGATTCTTGGCTGACCAGTGACATAATTCCTCTTTCGCTACACCATGTTCAGAGATGTGTGTGGAAGATCCCTTTTATGCTCCCATGGGTAAATGTCAAGGAACACATTGGTGAAGTTAGACAAGAGAAGGCTAAAAATTCTGACAGTCTAGTCTTTCTGTTGTTGTTGTTGGATGTTGTGTGGCTTACAATGTTACACTTTCCTCAAAGGCACACACACGGGAAAAAATATGAACGTTTCCTGCTCATTTTTGTTTCTGACACCCAATGTCTCTCAATTCAGACCACTATCGGGCTGATATTACGTAGTCTGAACATTGTGACCCACATTACCTGCTTTTATTTGACCCTGTTCTCGAGGTACAGTTGGTTTTGTGCATTGGTAGCTGGACACACGACAACGCGACCTCTTTTACATTGACCTGTTTTTTACTTTGTCTGTCCAAGTAGCGTCACTTTGAAATATTGTCACAACTCCTCAAATCTCAATGTCAAACTGTCTCGTCAAAAGAGCACTTTTAAGAGCTACTTTTGTTAGTCTCAATAGGGCAAACAGCCATTGATCTTTTTGTGCGATGTCTTCACAAATCTTCCTTAGGGCTTTTTTTTTTCGGTCGGGGATTACTTAACTAGACAACGTATGTGTGCACATCAAAGAGAATGGCATGAGCATTCATCAACAGGCCTTACATCGTCCCATGTGGAATTGTTCAAAATAAATGTGTCATCACTTTGAAGTAAAAGAGCTTTATTTATTGGGTGTTGGGACAGGGAACTGAAAAGCAGGCAGAATCGGGTAGGAAAGATCAAGAGGGGGGCAAACTGATCTATCATTCAGCCAAGTGAATGACTTATTAAAGCTCCATACTGTGCTGGCTTAAACATTAATGTTAAACTAACGACCGTGAATCAATAATTCAGGTAAAGATGATCATGTATGCTTGCTGAGTTTCATGTATCTAAACATTAGCCTAACACGGCTATACCACACACAAAGTCACCCATGAACAACGTAGGTTAAGCCGTGAGTTGTAAAGCAAATGCACAGAGCTCTGGAGAAGCCGCAGTTTTCTCCCTGACTCGATGAAATAATGTTGCATAAAGCTGCATGCCCTTCAGCTGACTGGCACGATTTGGTTTATGTAAACAACAAGTGAATTATGCATTTAGCCATCCAGCTGGATGTGATCAACCCACTGTGCTGTGCAGTCGGCTAGCTTATCCGAGGAGCAGCCAACCTGTGAGGAGGAGTTCACGAGTGCCATCCCTGAACTGTATCTCCTCAAAAAACATCCTTCCGGTGTCCCCCTCCCTCCCTTCCTTCCTTCCCATCTCTCCTCTTTCTGCAAGCTCCCTCACTTCACAAAACTCCCCAATGAAGGGACTTGTCATCTGTACACCTCCTCCGTGTCATGTTTTTCCATCCCCTCCTCGTCTCCCTCGCCTCCCTCTTCCCTGTAACTTTCACTTGCACTGCCTCATCTTCCCCAGAGCCAGTCCATAGTGACAGTGCTGCCTCTTCCTCCGGATGCTGCCGGGTTGACAGGGAGAGGGGAGGCCCAGAAAGCATCCAGAGAGAGAGCTGCTTGCACTCTTGCCACGACGGCAAGGCGGAGGAAAAAAAAAACAGATACGCATAGTGAAGGAGAAGGAAAGGCATGCACAGAGACAGAAAGTAGGAAGTTCAAAGAATTACAGGTGGAGATGGAAGAAAACTGTGGAGGGAGAAAGCAGACAGGTTAGTCTCAGAGAGGAAAAGCAGGGGGAAAAAGGTAGCGCTATAGAAAGATGGAGAGAAAAGACAAGTGATTAAGAAAGAGAGATAAAAGAAGGGAGCAGAGAGTTTGCAGTCTAGGCTGTGGGGATATGAAACATCCTCGGGCAATATTTCTCAGCTGCAGCTCTCTCACAGTGAAAAGACAAAAACTTGGCTTTTATGCCGTAAACTTTGCTGTGTTGTAGACGGGGCTTAGCGGTGAGTGCAGCGCGGTGAGGGTGATGAGGAATACAAATGTTAACGCTCTTTGACTGCAAGACATGGGGACTAAACACGGGCATTAAGTTGTTACTTGTGAGATGTGATCTTTTTGACAAGGGCATCAGAGCAACCACCGTGGGCTACCAGAGGTTGAGCGCAATGAACTTGTGGTCGAGCCAACCTGCTCACGGAGAATCCATCATTGAATAAATTCCCTGTTTTTTCTCTTTTCTTTGCTTCTGAACATTAAACACAGAGGAGAACTGTTTTTTAATAAGTGAAACTGTTCATTAAACTTCTCCCCTGAACAGTGATTGTCCATCGATAGCATAGCGGCCATAATACTAAAATCATGAGATCAAAAGTATCAATTCATAACTGATTATCTGCTCTAATAGAAGCTGTAATCATTGGCATTTCTGGCATTTCTAACTATCTTAGCTTCACTTGGCCTCCACTAGCTTACTTCACTGGCCAGGAGTTAGCATATTATCAAGTAACTAATCCTAACAACTAATCCCAGCTAACTTTGTTGCCTCAACTGTAAAGTCAACCAGAGACGCTGTTTTTAACCAACTCATGGAGCTAAAGTTAGCTTAATTAGCTAGCTAGGTAGCTACATCTGATAGCATCTGCAAGAGACAGTTGTCATTTTGGGGGGAAAAAAACGATTGTTGTCGACTAGAAATGTGAAACCTGCTTTTTTCTACTCAGTGTTTCAGAATTACAAAGAATTATGAGCGGTGAGTCTGCCATTGTTTTTATTTTAAAGTGCACAAAATGTGGCGTGCGAGAACAAAAAGCTCAGCAGGCAACATAACAATAACTAAGGGGGGGCAATTAGCCAAAAAAAATTGACCGCATCACTGTGTTTTTGAAGAAGCTGTTTCACTTCAATTTTAAAATCCTGCATATTGATTACCACTTGAAGTAGTCTTGTTTTTAAAACCACACTTTGAGATCATGCTTTAGGCTATGAAGTGTATGTGCGTGCGCATGTGTGTGTAGGAGGTTTAGAGAGGTGTGTGGGCACAGCTGAGGCATTTTGACTGCTTTGGAAGAACAAGGTCTGCAGCGCTAACATGACACGTCTCTCACTTTCTCCCTCATGTTTTCCCTTCCTGTCACTCTCTCTTCTTCTGTCATCATTATGAAATAAACGAGATAGTCTGTTAATGTGAAGTAGGTCATCACATACTGTGGCATTATGACTCACTCAGGATCCTCCATGCTGACTCCAAGAATTTGTCCATTTTTTCATTAGAGATGTCTATTTGCGTGTACTACCAACATGATACAAATTAATAAAGAAAAAGTCATGTTTTCCTGTTTCATCACTACAGGGGGTCTAGTAAATAGGCTTATTTTCTAACCTATACATCCAGTTATGTAACGTATTAATTTACATAGGGTAAGATATTTTTATAATTTACAACATGAAACAGATTATGGATAATATCATACATAGCATGCTGTTTTTTAACCTATTTAAGGTCATAATATGTAGATATTCTTATATCATCTATCACAAATACAATTCCCCGTTAGCTGTTTATACTGTAAAGGGTGCTAGGTTTAATTCAATCAGACACATCAAGATACAGAAAGAACAACAAAACAGGCCAAAGATACAGTATATTTCTTTTTTATTCTTGGCACATGTGAAGCAAATATCAAGAGAATAAAAAGATTAATTAGAATATTGAGAACTGAGTTTTTGGAGTCTGCTGACGACCAGGTTTGTCATTTCTTCAGGGCTTTAACCAACGCACCGGCTTGCCTGTTCTGTCTTAGACAGACGCTGTGAGTCCAAACCTGTGTTGCAAGTCTTAACTATTATTTAAAGAGAGACCCATGAGGGCTAATGTTTGACGTCACTGCTATTGTTGTGGGTGTGATTATCTAGAAATAGATTCGTAATCAGAGCTAAGAATGGCATCTTCAAGGGTACATGACTGGAGATCCAGGCCTCCAGCACTGGAGAATATTAATACATTACAACCGCTAGGTGCAAAATCTAGTTTTTGCTACTCATTTAAATAGCTCGTCTCGTCTAAAAAAGTGTCCGTCGGGTTCGTCAGGAAATGGATTGCTTGAAATAAAAAAGAAAACCGAGGTAGAGAGCATACGCAGCAACAGTCACTGTTATTAAGCAGACAAAAGCAAATGCCTCAGATGAGAACTCAAACCTCATTAACAGAAAATATAAAGCTGTTACAGTGCTGCCCACACAGATGATCTCTGTCAGGTTCAGTGCAAATATGTAAAAACGCTGACTGCTATAGTACCAAATATTTGAAAAGACAAGTCATTCATAAAATGAGTATTCACTCGTTCCAAAATTGTTGCAAAATGTTCATCACAGTGGTGGAAAGTACAGTCAAACGTAGTATAATTGAGAAAGCTACTGAAAGTCTGTGTAAAGTAAGAATAAATATGTGTTCTGAGTTTGTCAGACCAAAGAAGAAAGTGTTATTAACCACCCAGCCAAATTTGAGTGATTAAAAATATCGACAAGTTTATGAAATTAGGTGTCAGAATCAGGTAAAAATGAGCAGTATTCTCAGCTCCAGGACTGTTGGGATGTGTCTGCTGAATGTGCTGAAGCCACGCCCACTCGTGGGAGCAGTCAAGCGGCATTTTTGAAGCAACAGAAACGTGTCAGATGAATTCAGAAAATGACATGACTAACTTTGAAACACTCTGAGCAAGATAAATGAATCTCTATCTCTCTGCTAGGGCTGCAGGGGTATGCTCAGGGTGGCCTCAGTGTGTCATCGAGCCACCCTTTAGGACCGCCCACAAAATCCTGGACTGAAAACTGGTGAAAAACTGTTTTAGCCTCTAACTCCACATTTCAGAAATATATCGTTCAAAGTCTTTTCACATGCTCTCAGCAACTATTTTCCAACATAATTAATGTGTTTTGAAAGAAATCTCAGAATTGCCTTTACAAGGACTTCAATGTTAAAGATTAAGGTTTTATATTAACAAGTCTAAAAGCTCTGTGAGGCTGTACTTTTGCTGCTTTTGAGCTGATTGCTAATGTCAGCCTGTCATGTCAACATTCTCACAAAGACACGATACAAGATACATTATTAATCCCAAGGGAAATTCAAGCATCCAGTAGCAGCATGCCTCATTCATTAAACATACATTTAAATTAACCTGAGATAAATCTGAATTTAAATTCAAACCTGTGCTAACAAATTAAACATGCAAAGATCTGTACAAATAGAAAACTATATAAAAATAGAATTCATTTTTTAATAGAAATAAGAAATAAAACTACAAATAGGGACAAAACACTATGTACAATTAAATTAGGCTGTAGTTAAATGACAGTGAATGACAGTCACAGCATAAAGCAGAGGTAATGGAGTCAGAAATGACATTGACAGAATATTCAGGAAATAGTGCAAACAGAGAATGAGTTGTTTATTGTCTGTTGTCCTTCCTGCCATAACTGAGAGCTGTTATACAGTCTGATGGCCAGGAAGACGTCTATTCTATTTGTGGAGCATGCTGACATTTGCTTATGGACTGGTTGCCCAGCAGACATTACAATAGACAATAGACTTGTTCCATTAAGTGTCCCAGTAACAGCGATGGTGAACCAGCACGTATATAGCAGGACCTTAACTAAATGGGGAACTGCTATCATTAGTTTTTTTTCCTGATATAACATGTCAAAATGTCTATTGCAACCAGTCCATTAGCAGTTCACACAAAGTACAGCCGAGGCTGATGGGAATGTAATTAGTTAGGTAACAAAGCAAAGTGTTGGACCCATTAAAAGTTTGCCTTAATGGTGATGCTAGAATAAAAGTTATGGGATCACCAAAGTCATCACAATTCAACCTCTGGGCATGTCTGTAATAAATTTCATGCGATATCATCAAATAGTCTGAACCAAAGTAGTAGACTGACGGACCAACATTACCGCATACCACTTTATACAACATACGATGAGCTTACCACTAAAGTTCTTAACCTTTTTGGGTTTTTGACACATTAAAGATCTTTCTACTTGAAGCCCCTTGTCTATGGGTTTGGTAACATTTTTCACTGTTTGCATGATTCCAAAAAAGTTGTGACGTTTTGTAAAATGTAAATGAAACTAGAATGCAATGATATGGACGTTCTTTTCAACCTATATTTGACTGAATACAGTACAAAGAAAAGAGATTTAATGCTCAAAACTTTATTGTTTGTTGTAAATATGTTTCAACAAAAAACAGGAAAGTTGTGTAATACTCAAAACATTCAACAGGTAAACAGGTTCATGATCAGGTATAAAAGGGGCATTCTCAAAAGGTCATTCACAAGCTCACGAGGCCAAGGTCCACCACTTTGTGAAAAAGTTGAGGACGAACGCTTCTCAGCGCACAAAATTCACAATCTACAATCCAGAATATTGTTAAAAGATTCAGAGAATTTAGAGAAATCGACAAGTCCACACTGTAAAATTTGGCTGTAAGATTCACAGTAATTTAAAGTGTTTGTGCCCAGTAAACTATTTCATAGTATTATACTGTGTATTCAGTCAAAAACTATGGTAATTATAGAGGTATTATCAAGTAGTTAAAGCTGCTTCAGAAACTCACAGTCATGTACTGTCTTTGGAAAAAGTCGTGTCCTCTGGGCTAAATGTGCGTTTTACAGTTTCACAACCTTTTAGGAATCGGGGATGTAAACTAGGTAAAATCAGCTCCACTTCAATCACCTACAACAGAAACATGTTACTTACTTATCAAAGCATCACTGTCATAATACAATATCAGTCACAGGGGCCATTTTGCTGTTTTGCTTTGTTCACATGTATCTTTACATGAGTAAGTACTTCTTCCACCACTGTCTCAGCTCCCTGTGAGAAGCAACCTGCTCCTTGTATTGTCTTTAATAATTTGACTTTAAAGAAAAAAAAGGATGTATTTCTCTTAAAGAAACTGTCGCTTTAGACCGTCTCACCTCTGCACTGGCAAGTTGTTTATACTCTGAAAAAAGTTTGTAGACAATTTCAAGACTTGGATTGGATGAAATTGCTTGTTGTTGTTTTTTTGAATAGCTCATTTTTGCAGCATGCAATACAGCTGTATTTTTTATACGGCAGCAGTCTGAGGAAAGACATTAAAGCCTTGCGGTGGTTTTGCAGAGGATATGGATTGTTTGAATAACACTGTGCAGCACAGACAGTGGTCTCTTTGTATACGGCTTTTCTCTAGAGATGAATATTCCTCTGGAGATCTCCCCATAGTCTTCAGAAAAGAAGGTTTTTGCAAACCATGATAGTGAATAAAGCTCCAACCTACATGCAAAGATGCAAATGCAGGCTGTTCATACGGTGCCTCAAGAGAATGAACATGTTGCTCGGAGAATATATGGTTTTCTGTGCAAGTGACAATCCAGGTGCTTTAAATACTTTGCCTCTATCTTCGATTTTATGCGCAATATTTATCAAAAGCAAAGTTATTGTCTATTGAATGAAACTTTATTCAATACAAGCACCATGACTGCTGGCAGTACACAGCACAGGTTTACAGATCTCCACCGCCTCAGCGCAGAATAGATCATTTTCTTTATGTCACTTGTAAAAGACCCATTTATAACTGTGAAATTCAGTCAATAAATTCTACTGCCCTCTGCGGCCTTTTCTCCCTCTGCGGAACACATCACAAAATGTCACCATGAAACGCCTTCAGAATATTCCCCAAACTCTGCAATAAACAAGAATGAGCAAGAGCATAACTCACACTGTAAACACCTCAGGCTTTTTTTTTCCGCAGGAAGCTTCCCCCTCCCCCAAAATAACGTTTCATTGCATTAAATTTGATGCATATTTTTCACGGAGGGGTGATATCCGTGTTTTTGTTTTGTTTTGGTCTATGAAAAATCCTGACTCCTCCTTGACACTGCCAAGCTGTGCTGGAGGGTTTTTTTTTTTTTTTTTTACGATGCACAGAGTGCACCCTTGACTGGCTTCATGAGGTGTGAAGTCACCGTGGTCAACTTATACAGCAAAGGTTCAGTGGTATAGAGGTCTTGAAGTCAAAAATGCACAATCAGCTCAGTGCCATCACTGCCTCATTCATCCAATGAAAAGGGGGCTGCCTTAGAGGTTTTGATCTAGTGTTGGAAGATAATATCAGGTATGACTAAAATCTGTTTTTCAGGAACAATAGGCAAGACTTAAAATATTCAGAGCCCATTTTTCAAGCATTGCAGAATTTTTGTAAGCGTGTAAGGCAGTGTAGTAGGTTAAATACACAGACAGCACATGTGCGAAAGTGTTTTTCCGTGTCTCTGACGGCAACTATTCCACACTTGAATAAATAGCACTGTCCAGGTGTGCATAACTTGGCCTCTTGTTAGGCAGAACAACAAAAAACACATAAGAAAAGACTTTAGAGCAGTGATAGAGCAGTGTTGGAGATTAGTCTGTGTCAAGGCCAGAATTGTAAATCTGAACCTCTTTTCCAACACGTAATAACAGCAAAAGCAAAAAGCTACTTAAGTTCCAAATGGTCAAAAATAAGAGCCTGAGGACACCCTTTGCTGCATGTCATTCCCCATCTCTCTCTCCCCACATTCCTGTCACTCTTCAAGCTGTCTCTATCAAAAATAAAGCTTGAAAAGGCCAAAAAATATCTAATAATAATAATAATAATAATAATAACAGCCTGTAGGTACAGTAATGATGAGTTACAGAAGTTTCAAAAAAGTCCCAAAAAAGATTTAAAGAGTCGAAAAACTGGGTAGAAATAACCTTTTTTGTTCCTGAGATACATGCTATAGTGAATGTTTTCACAACAATACTGATTTTATGTGACTAGATAATGACATAGACGAAAACTAAACATTAAATATGAATATAATGAGGTTTATAAGTTGATTTCTAAGATGTTTTTAATGCTGTAGGTAAAGCATAGTGTGAAATTATTAGCTGTAGTAATAGATTAGCTGGTTTGTACTAGATTTTCTGTTTGTTCTCCAATAATGAATTATATCATCCAACACAGGTGAAGATTAAAAAAAAAAAAAAAAAAAAAAACATCTCGTGTTACCAGCATCGCACCTCTCACCTTGAATTTTCTTTAATAAATCTAAAAGCTATCAATACAAATCACATATTCACTGTGTTCATTTTAAGAGGTAATTCACAAATAAGAGGTGCTTTAGTCTCAGTAGTGTGCCACTTGGTGAAAGCATCCCCACCCCACCCACTGTGAAGCTTCATTACCATGTCAAATTGTACTTTGGCTGATAGTGTTATATTGTGTCTATTGAAATGTTCAGTTACTATGGCAAATATAACACAAACCACACACAAACACATGGATGTGTTAACATGTTATAAATGGTAATGAATTATACAAGACCTGCATGTGCGTCACTCTTTAGTCTCCTCTCATATCGGAGTAATTGTTGGCATTTCAGCTGTGAAAAGGACCACTATATACCACTATATTTATAGGTGTTATGAAAGGCTGCGCTCGAAGGCGGCATGAAAAGCGTCCATTGTAGTGAGATGCTGGGTGCAATGACAGTTAAATATGGGGACAACGGCGTACAATTTGGGGCAATCTTTGGTTTTGTAAAGTCCACGAAACCATCAGACACAGCCCTCGACATTGGAAAGGTGTGGAAGGGGGAGGGGTGTGAGATGCTGGTTGACCATTCAACGAGCATGTTGTTGAGTTTCTGTGAACGCTACTACCACAGTGTAGCGTCTGCTGTGGTCTACAGTGTCCAGTTTGTTGAGGAAGACATAAAGGAAAAGATTCTTATACAACAGTCTTACACAGCACTGTGATTAACTATACACTGCTGATATTCAGCACAACATCACTCCCTCTAATGTGATATTGCTTAAATGTAGAACTGTAGAAAGACATGCAAGTAATACCTGGAAAATGGAGTTTAAAATAAGCAAAAGACATCAATAAAGAATGCTATAGTGGTAGAAATATAATTGAAAGAACAGGCTTACAATAAATTTGACAACTATAAACAACCACACGGTGTTTTGTCTATTTATAGCATGCATACCTGTACATGTTATTGAAAACAAATGTGTCACCTTGTCAGGTAGTGTCCTGATTGTGAAGCAGGCAGATCAACAAAAGGAGATGAAATGTACAATTTCAGCTGAAATAACTGACTTATTTTTCCCTATGTGTTTACTCATTAAATGCTGAACATACCAACATAATATGATCAAACTGAGAATATACATATAGCTTCTCTCCAGGCTCATCGTTGTTAATGTCCCTGCACTGCATTAAAACAGCCCGCTGGTTTTTCTACTATCATTATACAAAGCTGGGGTCTCTTGAAAGGGCATTTGTCCCATTATCACAGGCAGAGGACGGTTTGCAAATTCACAGACACGCAAGTCTTAAGCAGCATTATGAAAAATGCAGAATAAGCAAAGGAAGGAGAAAATATGGAAAGTATTTGGAAAATTGCATAATTACTAAAGTTTGAGTGAGAAGCACCTGGGGCATGGTAAACTCCTCTGCATCCAATTAAAGAAAACAGTCTAAATAGTCTCATGGCTTTCTATTTATTCATAAAGGTCACCCATTTATGAGTAAACTTTCAAAAATAAATGATTTTGTGGAATTTACATGAAATTTGAATAATTTTTTACTAGAGATTCAAAATGGAGACGAAGCAAAACTCCCAAAAAGCCAAAATGGAATGACAAAGAATAAAAAAAAGACCACCATCGTGTACAGTAAGATTGTGTATATTGAGACTACAACCAGTGAAATCAGACACAGGTGGAATTAAAACAGCCTCCAGACGTACAGTCTCTAGATCCAAACCTTTTTGGCTGACAGATGAGGCACGTCTCTTTCTCCATGGTTGCGGATAACCCTGCCCGACCTCCAGGAACATCAGTTTGTAGAACATTGTGTTAGAAATCCTCCTGGGATCACAGTCTGGAGCTCTGGAGCTAATAGGTACAGATATCCATTTTCTTCCCTGCCTGCGCCTTCTTCCTCATTGCCGTGCGCTGCAAAAAATGTCCATCTCAAACGCACTTGCACACAGAAAGTGTCAGCTTCTGGCCGTGCTGCCACAGTTTGCCATGAATTCAACTCTAACTACTGCAGCAACAGTGCACTTGTGCTGATGCTGTTAGTAACTGTGCCAGGAAGTGGTGGCAAATCAAAATATAATATTCAATTGCTTTATCTGACACTAACTGGTAAAATATGATGAAGTCAAACTGCACAGTATCACAGAAATAAATACCTTTACTTTATATTTAAGCTAATAAGACTGCAGTGCAGCAGGCACAGCTGTTTGTTTACACATTATTAAAGTCGCCATCCGCTCAAAAGTTTTTGCTTCTTGTTCTATTATTTAGATGTTTGAGTTTCACTGTGCCTAATAATGTATGTACTGTTTGTGTTTTTTCACTATAATCTGCCGAAAGGAGGAAAGTTTCTCAGCTTAAATTACGTGTTCATACAAGCAGGACTTTGTGACATCACAACTACCTCGGAAGCCAGTTGTAAGAATAGACTTATCTTTACCATTTTTTGTCCAGCAGTTATTATTAAAAATGATATGCATATTCATAGTTTCTGGAATTTTTCAAAGAGTAGATGTAATTTTAAGATTTTTTTATGAGACATTTGTACGCCAGATGCAAATTATTATTTGATTTATTTCAAGTATTTTTCTTAAAACTGGAGAGCATCTCATTCCTCAATAGCAACATTTTGCCATGGTTAATTCTTCCTTTTACTATTATTATATAATTGAGAAGATGCTGTTGCTGCTCACAGCTTGACAGATTTGGCTGCTCTGGCTGCAAAAAATGTTCAAATGTTCAATGATACACATGAAAGACCCAATGATGACTGTTCAGTACAATGAAACGAGTTATGATAAAGTGTTCTGAATGTTTACTCAAATATTGGACTAACATCCAGATTTTTGGGGCTTTAAGGGACTTTACATTAGTATTCCCATTTTAGTTCTGAGCAAAATGTTGTACTTTGAACAAATGTTTTTCAAGATGTTTTTTAATGTAAAATACTTTAAAATTAGCTCCACCTTGACCAACTACAGTAAAATGCTACTTACATATTAACGCACAAGCGGCATCCTCTGTGGCTGTGAAGTGCAGCCAATGCAAAGTGTTAAAAACTGCAGTTCCTCAAACAACCACTTGAGGCTACAGAACGAGTGAATCCCCATGTTAAAATGTCCAACTTCACAGCAGAAATAAACATGTTTACAGCCTGGTACAAAACACTGTTTTGGTCTCTATAGCTAATTTCCACTTTCATGACAACTGTACTGAGGGTGAATTTTTATAGAACTCACCTGTTCAAATTATATTAAGGCTTAAAGTTATGCATAATTAACAGTGTGGCCTCTTTGATTGACAGGTAGGTGCAGTTAAAGATGGCTTGTTTGAGCACCCAAGTGTCATTCAGCCTGCCTTAGGTCCACTGATGATCCACGTCTTTACCCATTTTTGGATTAGACAGGAAGCTGACGAAGATGGCGGCTGCCAGCCACCACACTTCGAGCTTCACAACGGCTCTTTAGAAACCTGTGGGTGACGTCACGGATATGGCATCCATGTTTTATACAATCTATGGTAACGCATCAATAATAAGGATAATCAAATATATAATAGGCTAAATACAATTCACAATGCATGACTTTTTTCACCATACTTTTTTTGGCCTGATGCTGCAGTCATTTTTGATTTGTTTGGTGAAAGCAAGTCATGCTGTGTGCCTCCCACATACCTGACCTCAGAGCACACCAATCAATATCGAACATGAGTGAGACTTGTGCCTGTAGGCCTGCAGCAGTGTGAGCAGTCAAAGAAGTCACCTGGCCTTTGGAAAGTGACACATCTTCACCATGCAGATAAACTTAATCCAACCATTAAACTGAATCACTTTTATGTTGATGGAAATTTACACGAATCAGATTTTTCGTGTCTTTCTCACTTCAGCACTCTTCACAACGCCTAACTTGTTAATATGGATATTTTTTGCAGCGTGCTTCACCTCCAACAGAAGAAGACATAGATGAGAACAGGCTTCTGGGATATGAATGACGGCCCCTCTCAGCCAACCAGAGCCGGGACGCTGTGAGCACCTCGGCCGCTTCTCTCACGCTATTGGCTGGTTCTCTGGAGAGTCGGGGTTTGTTCTCATATTAATGACTGCTGAGGAGACGGCGGCGCATCTATGTGGTCCGCCTGACACTTGATCGAGGGGAGAGATGCGCCCTCAACAGCCGCTGTGAAGACGGGAAGGGAAGGGCACAGGGAACACATGAATCTCTCTCTACACTCTCTCTCCAACCTGTGTGTGTGTTTTTTTTTTTTTTTTTTTTTGGACTTGTTCTTGCGTTCCTCCATCACGCAGAAGCTGTGCGTTTTCGCTGGGCTCGAACTGATTTCTCATCAACTGCGTAAAAATAAGAAGACCACACATTGTTGACTGGCTTTATGTTGCGCGCTGGGGCTCTCTCGTCATTGGAAGCGGCGCACTTGATGGGAATATAGAAACCACAGACTGGTCCGAGGGCTAGAATGCTTAAATCGGGTAAGTTTACTCTTTTATATGTATTCTAATCATTTCATACATGTCCGCACGGCTGCGTCTGTGCGACGCATTTTTGCCAAGTTCATGAAAAACGCCTGAATTTGAGTGATCCGGGGATGTTTTTAAACGGACTGCAATTAAAATAATGAATCATGTCGCTTACCAGATAGGGGATCACTCAGCGTGATTGCAGAAATTAACATTACAGGATAATTATGCTGATGACTGGCCTCGAACCCTCACTTGACGTGGAGACGCGCTTTTGCGCAACTATGCAGGATGCGCCTTAACCAGACAGGATTTATGATGGACTTGAGCTGAGAAAAAACACCATTAGTTAACGAAAGGCTGACTTTTGTGTGTGTGTGCGTGTGTGTGTGTGTTAGTGGAGTGACGGACTGGCAGTTTCATGTCCCCGGGTCTTGCTTAGTGAGCGCACACCAGACACGTCTCGAAGAAATCCAGAGAATAGTGCCCCCCCCCCCCCCCCCCCCCCTTCTCCTCCTCATCATCACTCTCCTTCAAACCTTCCTGTTGCAAACAGAGAAGTCATTACAAACACATGTTAGTTAAAGTATGTAGAGATAGGAGTCAATTTTTTAAAACACACACCATCACACACTCTCCGAGTGGGAAGAAAAAAAGGATTCTTTGCTTTCACCCGCCACCTCTGCACGTTGCATCCAAGGGGCTTTTGCGGAATTAACACACAGCCACTGAGAGGCATCCTGGAGCGCATTCACCATCATCACTTCACCTGCTTGTGCCCGTACACCCACACATCCACAGAGAGAGAGAGAGAGAGAGAGAGAGAGAGAGGGGAAAGGAAGGTATTCACTAATCCCTTAACTGCATTGGGGCGTCACTGTACCCCCCTCCTCCCTCTCTCTCTCTAACCCCCCCTCCCATTTTATCTCTCACATCCTCTCTGTCCAAAATGTGTGTCATCCAGCAGATGTATTACTCATGAATATTTCAAAGGCAGATAAACAGATAATGGCCGATAATGACAAATGTGATTTTCACCGAGGGGGCCGCAGAATGTGACTGTTGTAATCTTCTGTAGTTGCATGCATGCATGCATGCGTGTGTGCCTCTGTGTGTCCGTGTGCTTGTTTCCCGGTGATGGATACAATAGATTTTTTTTTTTTTTTTTGGCCTCCACGGTGCGAATGACTCACCCAAAGCAGCTGCTCACTGTGAAACACACAGTCAAATGCCACATAAGAGCCATCGTGCCCTCACATCAGACGCCACGCCACGCAGAGGAAACCTCAGCACACACTATTGTTCCCACTTCGAATCATCTGACTACCCGCCGATCGAGCTTGGGCCTTTTGTGGCTTACATTATAATTATTCGGTCACCAGCTTTCCACAAGAAGCATGTGTTTATGTCAAAATACAGTGCCAAACTGTAACCTTAAGTACATTGTAGCCACATTGCAGTTCCTCCCTGCATGCTGATAGAAACAGTAAAGCAAAGCAGTGATGGTTTGCTTTATTAATTTGGGCCCATTTGTTCAAAACAAATCAATATCACATGTCCACACTAAGTCATACCCTTAAAGTGAGTGGCTTTGTGAATTGCCTATTGATCTGCGTGTGAAACGGTGAGAAGCAGTGTGGGGGGTTGGACGTGGCCGGGGGGGTTGGACGGAGAAGGTATTGTGCCTGCAGTGGCCTTGTGGAGGCTTGAAGAGCATGATAGGCAGCACAGTGTGGGTGTTCCATATTAATTTCTTTATAGGCAGAGGGCAGCAGGTTCCTGCAAGGTGAGAGGATGAGTGGGTGCCAAATGTTACCTCTGGTTCAGAGTCAAAGTGGAGTTCAGGAAGCTTGTATTATAGCACCATTAAAATCGCATTTATCTCGAGTTTTTTTTATTTTATTTTTGCATAATGGTGGTAACAAGATGCTTCAGGTTCTATCGAGGCTCCTGAGTGAAATTCATGTAAACATATTCACAAGACGGCTGCAGGGGATCAGCCTGCGCAGCCAAGCATAGGCTCTCTGATAGCATCGTGTTCCCAAACAAACACAGGCACCCATTAAAATGGAATAAGCACAGACAGAGGGCAAAGGGAACAGTGGAGAGAGAGAGGGGTGATGATGTGCGTGTTTGTCTTGGATCTGGTGGATGGACTGTAGCAGACCCAAATTACATGAAAAGACACAAAGAAAGGAAACAAAACATGGTTTGATGGCAGCACCCATGACATTTTGCTGTTTTCAGTCCCAAATCAAAGGTCAGAATGGGAGGCGACACTCCCTTTGTAGCCAATGACATTTACTTTTTCGCATTAGCATTTTCGATATTTAGCTAGCACACGTTTCTGAGTGTGTGGGTAGTGTTATAGCATCGCTGGAGTCCACGCTGTTTTAAAAACTGATCACGGAAACAGGTAAATGCCAGAAAAACAAAAAGACTGATGCTGATGCTCATGAAACAAAACAAAAAAAAATCAAAAGGTAATCACCAACACGTCTGCTACTCTGCATATTCATATCAGAGCTGGACATGATAGGGACATATGCCCATATTGCAGTTTCAAACATGAGCAGAGAAGAAGGAGGACATCTAAGGGCTACTGCTGTGCCGTCCATCTGTTCTGCATTCAGGCTGATACATATAGGCCCTCGGTTCACTAATGAAAAGCATGGTGGACGTTTGTACCATGAGACCAAACCAAGCGCTCATGTATTAATGTTACACACAGAAACGGATGCATATATATATAATACACACACACACACACACACATATGTGGAGAAATATGCATGGAAATACACATGCACAAAGCAATTACTGTCTCTGAATCAGCCAGTCGTTGCGCTGCTAGAACCTCTGAATAGACACAAAGCCATCGTGCCTTTCTGAAAGCGCCATATCTTTCATCTGTTTCAGCTGAGGAAGAGTAGCAGGGAATGAAAACAGAAAGAGAAAGCCCATATCAAACCCCATGAAATCATAATAAAGAGGTCCAAGCCAGCGATAAATGCATTTCAGTGGCATATAATGATTGATTCCGTCTGCCGTAGGAACTTATTCCCTGCAGGCTTGTGGCCCCTTGACCAGCCATATATTATTCATATAAATATAGATAGCTGCGCATCTCAGAGGCAGCACACATGCCACATTTGCACCTGCAGATTCAATTTGGCTCTGACTTTGAGGGATATGCCGCTGGTTCCATCCACACACACACACACACACACACACCCTCCCTTCCTTCTTTCATTCTGGCTAGCAGCTATACATGGAACATTATGCAGATTTTGGTCAAGAGTGAGTGCGATTATGTTGGGGGAGAAATGAGTGTTGGAATGTTCGCTACGCCTTTGACCTTATCAGCGGCAGCCTTAAGCTGGATACCTTGGCTTAATTTTAATAGATGCAGCACGATGCGAATTAGACAAGGAGACCTAGCAGTGCTCTTTCACTGTGTGGTGTGTTATGCATGCAATATGCGAATGAGCTCGGGCACTTTTTTTTTTTTTTTTTTATGTTTTCTGTAAGGACACAGTCGGCAATAGCTACATGTGCATGCTCATGTTTGCAAAATGCATGCATCTTTCTGTGTGCTCCTGTTTGCTTGCCTGTCTGTGTGTGTGTGTGTGTGTGTGAGTGTGCAGGTGGGCGTGCTATAGCGTTCAATATTGCAGCATGTGTGTTCTCCCTCACTCGGCCCAAGGGCATGTCTTGTCCAGAAAAGGGCCGAGAAACCAGAGACGGGGGGTCCTGTGGCTAATTTGGAGTATTGATTTTACATTAACAGTCGACTTACCGCTGATTCTCGACCATTCATGGCTTCCGCCCGCTCCCACATACATACAGGAAGCTTCATTATGCATACACACTGCATAGACGGCTCCTTTTAATGGACTCTCTTTTACCTTAGAGAAAGTATAATAGCAAATCAATGAGGTGAAGGGCAGAGGGAGGGACGGACAGTAAGGACACTGAGGGGGTTTACCCAGAATGTCTATCGGAAGTAGTTTGGTTGCGTCATGGTTGCGCAGCACATCCAGCGAGGGTCCAGTGTCCACCGGAAGTCTGCCAAGCATCTTTCTTGTCTTGCCTTCACATTATAAGCAATAATTAGCCTTGAATAGAGAAACACTGACGTTGTATTTTCATTTTATATAGCGTCACAGTCCTGTGAAAGCAATGTATCTCCAAAATGTCAACATCTAATGAGCTAAAAATGTCTTGTTTTTAGCTTAGTGACATTTCATTTTTCAGATAATCCAATTGGTTTTAAATGGTTTATTTATTTCTCACCTCATAAAGGAATCCTTCAGTGATCCCACCTTCTTTATACATGAAATGTACGGATAATATTTTTTACTTCAGCTGTAAATTAAAATGGATGTATAGCATTTACAAGTGATGCCACAGACACACAAAAATGAATAGACCGGGCAGATAAAGATGGAGTGAAGAGGAGTCAGCTCATGTGTCAGGTGGACAACGACGCACTGGGTGGAATGTAATCCTCCCCGGCAGCGGCACTGCAACCATAACGAGGCCAGACCACATCCTTAAGGTGTTACCAAAAAAAGCCAAACTGCATGGGTCAAAAGAAACCCGTACATGCATGGACACTGGTAATTAGGAAAATAGCAGCCAGTCAGATGGTACGCAGGGAGACTAGATTTGGCACAGCAGGGGTGACGAGTATTGAGAAGGCAATTAAGCTGACAGCAAACGAGCAATGAGACAGTAGGATGCCCAGAAAGAAAGACGGGAACCTGAACATGCAGGGAGACTAAATTTAACGCATTCTCTATAGTCCATTGCTTGGGTGGATCGGGATGCAAATGGGGAAACGTAAGAAGAAATGGTGGCTATAAAGGTTTGAGGAGCAGAGACATGTGAGATGAAAAGGACAAGGTTTATAAAAAGAGATGTGGGGGTTGTGGTATCATGAGGAAAGGCGAGCGTTAGAATGAAGAAGGGGAAAAAAAGAGCCAGAGAGAGAGAGAGAGAGAGGAGGTGACTTGAAGAAGAAAGCCTTGCGAGGCTTATTACCAGTGGATCAAAATTCCCAGTGAACCATTTCTACAATACACAGGCTATTCTCTTGAAAGAGGAGGCAATTCGACTGCGCCCTACTTTCCACTTACGTCTGACCTTTATGTCTTCCACCCAGTTTTACCACAGTGAGTGTAATGTCTACCTCTCAGCAAATGCAATACTGCCTTGTTACTACTTAAACCGTGCAGGCCTCATAATCATCTCCCCGAGGGCCAATATGCTCCCCACAAAAACCTACATCTAGACTTCTTCCATAGCTCAGATCTTGCAAATATTCTCTTTCATGCCTGTCATAACCCTCGCAGAACTTGTGTTTTGTATAATAAATGATTTTATTCTCACGTGAACCGTAGGTCAACCTGTCGCCACGCAGGGCATCGGCGAGTACCCAACCTGCGGCAAAGCAATCATCTTTTTCGTCCCCGCTCCGCTAAACCCCATCCAAGCCCTGCGAAGCGAGGGGGAGGATTTATAACTCATTTCAATAAACAGCATAAAACAAACAGTTCTGCCCGGCTGTTTGGCTGCCCGGCCGACTTGAGTCAGGCTTGCCTGAATTAGCACCGCGGAGCCACCAGGACCAATCCTTTCTGCCCCTACTGTGCACACTCATTAATTTAAAGTGGTCATATCTCACTGGTCTCTAATCAAACTGTATTTGTGCTATTACTGTCCAGACCAGCCACAGTGTTAGTATAATGGAGGTGGCCCAGTGGGAAAGTAAGTGTGAGGTGTTGCCAAGATCTGAATGGAAAAGCTTTTCACCTTGACAGTGGCTGAACCTCTTAAAAATGTAGCTTCGTCCCAGATCAGGTCCATCACGATTAGTTCGGCGCCATTTACACATGAGAGCAAATGATCTCCAGATGAATTTTGGGCATGAAATCCACTCAACATATAAAGTATGCACCTGCGTTAAATTAATATTAACCAAACAATAAAGAAAAGTTGAGTGAGTTCTTACCTGACAACAACTCAACCCTAAATGTGCAGCATTTTAATGAGGAGAGAAGTTTTTCAGTAATGTCAAATGTCACGCTAATTAAGAGTGAAAGCTACGACTAACAAGGACATACCAGTTTATAATGGTGATGCAATGACGCTGTCATCTCAGCTTTTCAGTTGGAGTATGTCAATAAATATACAGATATAGGAGCTCCAAATTTTAATGGTGATGCAACGACACTTCCTTAAGTGAAAAAAATGCCACACTGAGTACACAACATGAAAATCTACCCAGGATATTTTGTGTGGTTACAGTCGATATTTTTATAATAGAAATTAATGAAATAATTGTGTATAATTTGAATTTCTTGTAGTAAAAAAACAGTAAATAATTAGTGCTAAAAATGTTGTAGAGATAAATCAAAAGAAATTTCTGTAGAGAAAAGACAAATTAAGTTTGAGGTAATTTACAAAGTCCCTCACATAATTTGTCCACCAGAGAGCAAAGGTGAGTCAATTTCTTTTAACTGTAAAAAGGTCCGTACGCCCCGTGTATCAAGGCTAACAGACCTTTAGCCTTGACCCAGGTTTGATGCTCGCCTGGGTCCTTTGCTGCACGTCATCCCGTCACTCTCTCCCCTGAATTTCCTGTCACTATCGCTATCCAATAATGCAGAAAATGGCAAAAAAAAAGGTCTGGCTTAGTATGTATTCTGGTCAAGAAAAGAACAAATCTAAGCAATCTTTATCAAGATTGTTTTTGTTTGTGTGGCAGATGCATCATATCAGATTTTTAACCTCTTAAATATTGCCATCAACGTTGGCATAAAAAATCCAGTAGCAGTTGGGCTTTTTCAGTATCTTTGAGCTCATATAATCAATTTTAGCCACAGTAGGCAGCTGACTTTACTGAAAAAAGCTTTAAAAACTGAACCCAGTACAGACAGAAAATGGTACAGGCTAGCTGGTAAACATAGTGGAGCATTTAGCAGCTAAGGACACAGATATTTCCCTCAGGAGTAAGCGGAGACCAAAAGAAAGTGAATATTGGACTTGGTCCAAATAAATGCAAATGTTTCTCTGTATCTGCTGGTTGTGTAAAAAAGGTGTATGCTGTTCTCCATATCAACTTAAAAGGTTATAATATTTCAGTGATGTGCTCACAGTCTGTTTCCGCAGCCCCCCAAGTAGACAAGGAAACAGTTATTGCAGGTGTAATCTTTTATTTTTGGAGTAACCGGAGGTAAACAAACCTAGTACACACAGTTAAGGCAGTCCTGAAACAGGATACCAGGAGCTTGTTTGCAGTAATGTTCACAGTCAGGATTAACACTGGTGAAAGTGAAAAGCCCATGGGCTAGACTGTCAGCCTGCTCCTGTAATGGAGGTGCTTTGGAGACCATGGCTTGAATGATTGCCCCCCCCACCCTCTACTCTCTCTGACACTTGGGAACTCGTGTTAGCTCCATGAGTGAACACCTTAGCCTGACCTATAAAAGGCTTCTATTGGCTCTCCGAACAAATGTCAAAGCTTAGGCTTAATGCGTTGGTGTAGTTCGACATTAGGGTACAGGAGATCCCATTTGAAGCCCTCTAGGTTAAATTACCGGCAGTTGATTATGTATCTCTCTTCTCGAGATTTCCAAAGGCTTTTCCAGGCACAGATTACAAGCATCCGTCTTTGAATTCTATTTGCAACGGCCATATTAACCACATTTCTCTTTGTCAAACAGCTGCGTAGCCAACCGCAAGTTATTGCCACTTAATGCCAAATACACCACATTACATTACAACATTACTTCACTTTGGAAGTCATTGTTTTCTCACAATCTTTAACTAGATTTTGGCAAATTCTTCCACTCCATGGTGTCGCTGAGGTTAATATTTCCTGCAACGGCAGCATTCTCAGGGTCACCACCAGAGGTTAATACACCACTACGGATACTACGACAAGTTCCTCCCCTGGCAAGTCATTTTGTCCTCCAGATCTGTTCTCTCTCTTTTTTCCCCCTCCCCTCTCGCTCCACCTCAATTACCGGCAACTGAGCAGCGGATTGTGGGAAATTAGCTCTACATCGTAGCACTGAGTGTGTCTGTTGAGGAGGAGGGGTGCGGCTGGGTAGCTCTCACTAATAGGTTGGTACAAGCGGTGTGTGGACTCTGTAGTCACAGCAGTCACGGTGCAAGGCCCTAAGAATATAGACTACCTCCTCACTGGGCGTCACATAATGCAGTTGCACAGTACCAATTTACCTGTTCAACTGCCTGTAGATGATGCACTTTAGTACAATATTTCAGCGTTGTAACAAAGTGAGTAATGAAATGCACTATGTGTACCCTTAACAAGCCCAATTTCTCCAGCCAAACAAGCATTCATAATGGAGGCCGTGTTGTTGAAAGCTTTTCAATATTGCTGATGTGCTAACATATTTTGATTAAGTATAAAAAGCTCTGAGGATGTTCCACTTGTCATTTACATTCAGCTAATCTGAAAACATATTTTTAGTTTCATTACACGACCATCTCGACTCGACTGTCTTTATTCCAGACTGTTTTATTTTGTAACTAAGTAAGTCACTGACTCAACACTGTTCTGCTCAGGTGGCGAGCATGCCTGAAGACTCAGTACATTTGCCACATCAGACATGTTGCCACACAAAATGTCACCTTCTATCAGTCAGCTTCTTCTGACAAATGATTCCCAATTTCTCCCTTCAGCAGCCCTTCACCGGGACCTCAGCTGACATCTAGGAGGCTGTACATTAAACCTGCACGGTATTTAATTTGGTGTTGCTGCCAAAGTCAAATATATATACAGTGACAAGAGGCATACATTATGCCTCAATAGCAGCAATAATAATAATAATAATTTGAGAGCAAATCACAGTTTCAAATGTATTAGCTTAGTGAGTTTACTTAACTCTCTGTCAAAGCTAGAGCTTAATGGTCAGGTGTAAATCTGCCATTTAAACTTTAAACTGGAGTTAATGTCCATTAAGGACTCACATCAATAGATATAATGGAAGAAAAATGCATAATGAGAAGTGAGTCATGATATTCATTCAATATTCCAGTCATATGTAAAGAGTTCACCGATTAGAAACTCATATAATATTAGCAGACCAATAATTGGCAGTTTAAAAAATGGATCAAAATCAACGCAGCCAGCTTTCAGTCTTAAACTGGCACCTACATTACCCACAATACAAATTTATTTGCTAAGAGCAGCTTATGTAGCTTTGGGATGTGAGCTACAAGCAGAGGTTTGGTAACTGGTCACTTCTTTCTGCTTCATTTTCAAACTTCAGACTGACTCACATGAGATCATTTATCAGACTTCATGGAGCCACGAAAGGTTTTATATATCTTTTGTCACACGTAAACAGATTTTAACTTTAAACTGAATGGTTAAAATCATATTTTAATACTAACTAAAACTGAAGATTAATCACTCAGCTGGTGATAATCGTTAAAGTACTTTCTTAAAGGACCAGTGTGTAGGATTTAGTCGAACCTGTAATGTAGATGCTGACTGAAACCCCATCATTTCTCCTTCTCTTCCTAGCAAAGAAGAAATACAAAAGGTCCTTTATAGAGTCAGTGTTTAGTTTGTCTGTTCTGTATACTGTGGAAACATGGCGGTTCAACATGGCAGACTCCATGAAAGAGTACCCGCGGTGTCGGTAGACGGCCATGTTAAAGGTACAAAAACCATAATGATTCTCATTATCAGGTAAAGATAAAGTAATGAAATCATAGCTATGAATATAATATTCCATTTCTGCCATATTCTGTAAATAGAGCCTCCTAAATCTGACACACTGCACCTTTAAGCCAAAAAGTTCACCAGTTCCAGCTCTAATGTCTTCTAAGCCTTCTTCAAACAGATTTATTTTTGGGTCTGTGACTGTTGAACAAAACAAACAATATGACTGTCAGGTTGAGGTTTTAGGAAATGGATGTGATTTTCATTTATTTATTTAATTAATCGATAATCGAGAAAATAATCTGCCCCGATACAAACGTTCCAAATGTTGGCAGCAACTGTGAGTTTAGCTGCCACAGTGAAGTGGAGGCGTTTTGAAAACAACACACACACACGCACACTAGTGGCCACAACCAGGCCTAAAATCAGTGGATTATCATTAACATAATTTTATCCTCATTAATTAGCAGGAAATATGTGTTTGCTGGCCATGCCATCTTGCAAATTGTCCGGTAAAGCCTCCCTAATCCTCTCCAAGATTTTCGCCAATGTGCGCCGACAAACATTAACATTAAGCTAAAGACAACAATGAATTCTCTTTCTCAATCGGTTTCTTTTTACTCACCCTCACCAATAAAATAATACCTGATTTAACGTGTTGTGTAAATCGGCGTAGATCTACAACAACACTTCCCACTCATACACCTTATTAATATAAATATTGATCACACAAAAGTGTCCCCGCTGACGCAATTAACACCACCGGTAAAACAGATGATAACAATAAAGCGATGCAGTAACCCGACCGCATTACACTGCTGGCAATTGTGATTACTAAAGAGAAAAGCCAGAGCGAGCAGAGGTGAGACCTGAACGCTGTCGGCTGAATCACAGACTCTGGCCTGTGTTTCCAGGGCACGGCTGAACTGCACAGCCCACAATGAACAGCCAGTGCTGAGGGAGAGAAGCTAAACCCTGTTTATCAGAATGCTCTGGGTGTTGCAGCTTATTAAAGTGCCAGGTGCTTTTGAAAAATAATACCCCCTCTCCTCCTCATCCTCCTCCTCTCTCTATTTCCACTAGCTCCATGTCTGCCTCCCCTCCTCCCCCCTCCATCCTCCCCTCCGAACCAGGCTCCAGCCAATGTCGGAGTAGAGGTTGAGGAATGAACCCTTGGCTCGGCTTTGCCAGTGGGGCAAACTACGACGTTTCTGCTGCCTTCAGAAGTTTTTATTTATTTATTTTATTTTATTTTTTTCCTCCCCCCTCCTCCCTCACACACACACACACACACACACACACACAACTCCCCTGTGGCCGCTGAGGTGGAAACCGCAAGGGTGATGAAATGAAACCATTTCTCTCTTTCCTTGTTCTCACTTTCCAGCTGCCGTCACACTTCTTTCCTTGATTCTTTCCATTTCATCCCCCGGTCTCTCTTTGACTTTTCTCTCCACAATGTGCTATGTGCTCTTAGTGTGGGTCCAAAAAAAATATCACAAGCACCATCAAACCCATCTGTTCAGTAAGAGGCAGTTACATACGACAAATTACATGGTGCACTATGACTGTTGGAGTTTCTGCCATGGCGGCAGACGATGGAGACACAAATAACACGATGGTAAAAGAGACACTATGTAAAAAAAGACTCGCAGGGAAGAGGATGCATCACAGATCTATTTGTAATCTGCTGTGTGATTATTTCCTCGAATAATTTCATGCTTGTATGAAGATATTTACGGACGATTCAATCAATATTTGTTACTGAAGGACCTCTGCTGCACTATAAATGGCAGTTGAAATCTGCTTATTTTCTTTGCCTTGAAATGTGTGTTTAAGCTTTTATGGTTAAATGTGCCCCGTTTCATAACAAGACTAATAAATGAACTATAAACTGCGCTTTAAATTGCACAGAAAATCACCCTGGAAAAACACAGCTTCTGCCTCTTTTTCAGTTTCTGATTTTCATTGATTGAAAATCCCAAAAATGATTAAAACTTATGCATCCAGAAACATTACCTGCACCTTGAATGTATAGCTTTGTTCTGAATATCAACGTTTATGCCTAAAATACATGCAGTAGTTATTCTAGCCTTGAGCTTTTACTCCATTTAGATAAGGATTGTGCACAAAATCACTCTATATCTAATATATAGTGCGCTATATTTAGTATAGTAATAGTATAGAAATTCAAGGCAAGTATTTTCTGCTACCAATCAAATTATTTTCTGCAATTATAGATGTGAAAGTTACTGTGACACCTGTGAGTGATGACGCAAAATTACGATGTGTCATAAGTGTCTGTTTTCATTGAGGAACTACTGAGTGTTTTTTATATGGAGATGGAACAAAACCATAAACAGAGCTTGTGGTAATTTATTTTTAATCTTCCGTTATTGTTATTTGTAAACATGCGTGTCTGAGAGCATAAAATCATAATTAGAATGTGTTTTTTTCCTTCAGGTCTGTGTGTGTGTGTTTGTACTGTACACCTCAACATTTGCAATGTGTAACCACCAGTGAACTGTATTCTCCAAAAAACTGTTAAATCCTATTAGCGTCCACATTTGTTGATTGCACAAAGATTAATTATGTCAACGCGTTAATGCATTTTCATTTCTGTGGCTGTCGGTTGTTGTGTATTTGAACAAACAGGTGCGAACTGCATCTGTGTCAAAGCTTACTTTGCATGTCCGTCCTAACTGTCTTACTACAGTGCGTATTATTGGCTGCCTGTTTACTTGTTGCTATAGTGACTGACATATTCTAGTGTCTTTAAGGAGCTTGCCCTACAGGCTAATGCTTAAGCCCTAGGATGTCTGCCATTTAAGAATTTTAATAAAGCCTTCTCTTTAACCAATAATAGACTCACACTGCTAACATCAGGATTGAATGCCATATTGTGAGGGTACATCGTTAAGTCCCCAGAATTAAGTCTAGAAGGTCAAGCAGATGTAAATCCATGCTTCTATGTCTTGAAGGGAGCGTGTATAAATGTCAACATGCATCAGAGTGCCTATACCAAATGTCAATATGACCAAATCCTTCTCTTATGACATTCCCTGACCACCTCCATTAGCATGTAATACTCATACTGCGTCTCTCTCTGTCTCACACAGGTAGGAATGGACTGGGCTGTGGACTCCGGAAGCTGGTAATGACAATCAATGAGGACGTCCATCTTTAAAGAGCAGATTTTTCATGGATAATCTGTAAATGTGCTCAACATAAATCCTTTGAGGTATAATATCAGTTCATCCTCCCCTTCATCCCCCCTCCCTCCCAACTTCTTCTCGGGTTTGCCTGACTGCAGTCTTGGCCCCGAACCCTGACACCAGCCGGCAACATTGAGTGATTGGTCATTATATCCAAGGGCGTCTACACAGCGAGACAAAAAACCCCTAGGGAGCCCCTGCTGCAGTTGGTGGTGGTGGTGGCAGCGGCGGTGAGTCAATCGCCTCAGCAGCTGCAGCAAATGATTCATTATTTGTGAAGTTAACAGCTCAGACCGCTTAATCTACAAGGACCAATTTCTTACTGGAGGGAATCGGTCCAATATGAAGGACGTGTCATTCGTGGATCTCTTTGTTGGCTTGGCCATGGCCTCTTTTGTTGTGGCCACAGAGGAGAGGCCTGATTGCCCGAAGCTCTGTGTATGTGAGATTAGACCCTGGTTTTCTCCCAGTTCGGTGTACATGGAGGCGCAGACAGTTGACTGTAATGACTTGGGACTCTTTAGCCTGCCGGAAAAATTACCAGTGGGCACACAAGTACTATTACTGCAAACAAACAATGTTGCCAAGATTGACCAACCCTTGGATTACCTGGCTAACATCACAGAGATTGATTTATCACAAAACAACGTATCCTCCATCAGCGACGTCCATCTGGGGAATCTTCCCCAGCTGCTGTCTCTTCATATGGAGGAAAATTGGATACGAGAGTTGCCTGAACGATGTCTTGCTGAGGTGTCTAACCTTCAGGAGCTGTACATGAATCACAACCTCATCTCCTTCATTTCCCCGCTGGCTTTCCAGGGCCTCAGCAACCTTGTGCGACTCCACCTCAATTCTAACAAGCTGAAGGTCATTAAAAAAGAGTGGTTCGATCCCATGCCAAATCTGGAGATCCTGATGATTGGTGAGAATCCTGTTCTTTCTATCGATGATATGAACTTTAAACCTCTCAGTAACCTCCGTAGTCTCGTTCTCACCAGAATGAACCTGTCCCAGCTTCCTGATGATGCACTGGCTGGTCTTGATAACTTAGAGAGCATCTCTTTCTATGATAATATTTTCCCTGAGGTGCCTCATTCTGCCCTGAGAAACGCAAAAAATCTCAAGTTTTTGGATCTAAATAAAAACCCAATCTCGAGGATACAGAGAGGGGACTTTGTGGATATGCTCCATCTGAAAGAACTGGGGATTAATAGCATGCCAGAGCTAGTTTCCATTGACAGCTTTGCCCTCAATAACCTCCCTGAGCTTACCAAAATAGAAGCCACCAACAATCCTAAACTCTCCTATATCCATCCTAATGCTTTCTACAAGCTACCACATCTGGAAACCCTAATGCTAAATGGCAATGCGCTCAGTGCCCTCCACAGGATTACTGTTGAGTCCCTCCCAAATCTCAGAGAGGTTAGCATGCACAGCAACCCCATCCGCTGTGATTGCGTAGTCCGCTGGATGAACATGAACAAGACCAACATCCGCTTCATGGAGCCTGATTCATTGTACTGCGTGGAGCCTCCTGAGTACGAGGGCCAGCATGTCCGACAGGTTCACTTCAGGGAGATGATGGAGATTTGTCTGCCACTCATCTCTCCCGAAAGCATGCCCGGGCATATTAAAGCTCAGAATGGGAGCTCTGTGTCTCTCCATTGTCGGGCCTTTGCTGAACCAGAGCCGGACATCTACTGGATCACCCCGTCTGGTACCAGAGTCCTGCCTAACACCGTGTCTGACAAGTTCTACATGCACCCAGAGGGAACTTTTGACATCTATGACGTAACTGAAAATGAAGCCGGTCTTTACACTTGTGTTGCCCATAATCTGGTTGGAGCTGATCTTAAATCTGTTTCCGTAGAGGTGAATGGATATTTTCCCCAACCTGCAAACGGGTCTCTGAATGTCAGAATCGAATCAGTGGAGACAAACTCCATCCTGGTGTCGTGGAAGGCCGGCCCCGGCACCTTGGCTCCAAACATTAAATGGTACACAGCGTCAGGTGTTAACCATCCCACCACAGCGTTCACCACCAGGGTTCCCTCTGACGTCCAGGTGTACAACCTCACCCATCTCAGCCCCGCCACTCACTACAAAGTATGTGTGGATGTGCGTGGCATCCACTACAACCATGACACCAAATGTGTCAATGTCACCACTAAGGGATTAGAGCTGGCAGCCAAGGACACAGAAAAATGGGACGCAGCAGTAATCACCGTCTTTGGTGTGCTCTTGGCTGTGATTTCAGTGGCATGCCTGCTTATTTATGTGTCTCTGAGGAACCACCACCTTTATGGGGATATAAGGAAATGCGACTCCAAAGCATCTCTGACACCAGTGGAAGCTACCGGTATGCACTCTCCTTTCTTTACAAAGCTGTGGGTTTCGGGTAAGGGACTGCCAAGTGGAGTGGAAGTGAAAGCCACAGTCATAAATGTATCTGACAATGCCTTTTAAGAAGCGCAGCTTTGTAGAGCACCACACACCAACTACACTGAATGGACAAGGCCATGGGCAGGGGTGGATGACTCTGTAGTACTGTTTCAAAGACAAACCCATTGCTGGTCCCCCGGCTCAGACACACTGGCAAAACTATTATTGGAATGGGATGGAACAGTTTATAATAAGACTATGCTCTCCCAGTTTCAACCCTAGCTGAAGTGGTGGCTTTGTAACAGTTACATCAAAACCAAGCTAACATCATCAGGAAGGGGTATTTACTGCAAAAAGATATATTTCAGTACCATTCATACAGAAAGGCAGGCATAGGAATGAAAGTGAAGATGATGATGATGGTCAACTCTCTTGTAATTGACTGTTAAATGTGTTCAGAGTTGTGGAACTGTCCGTGTGGTCCCAAGCAATACCGTCTGTGCTTTGTAAAACATCCATAGACGAGTTTAGAGCTACAGTAATAACACCTGTCTATATTGGGAAGGGAGATTTAGTAGAGTTAGACAAATAACAGTGACTATGGTGTAAGCCTTTTGATGAACTATACCCCCCTTTTTCTATTTAAAAATGGATTCTTGATTTTTCATGGAAATATTGTTATATATTCTATTATGTTGATGTAATGACAAATCCTCTGTATCTGAACAGTTTAAATGGGTTTTAAATTAAGGCAAGGAGCAGACTACTTTTGATTACAACGTCACATTAAGCTTAATGAAATTCAGCAACAAAATTGAGTATCTAGAGAGGACATTTGCCAAATGGCTGTTTATGCTGTGTAGTTCTCATTGCAATGGTGACTAGGAAGCAAAACGCGTCGGACTTAAATATATAACAGGTTGGTGACTGATGTGGTATGTCCTCACGAAGCGGTCTGTTATGCCCTGGTAAGTGCCTACAACAAGAACTACATGAGGTAAACAGAGAAGAAAACTGAAGAGAAACACGTCAGCCACAGCAAAACACACGGCCATGTCATCATTGCAGAATCACAAGCTATTCTCCAGTACTTTTAGTGGAAATACTTTCTCAGTATTTTTAGCATACATATTTTAAGAAAACATTTCGTTGTTGCTTTGGGTGTAAAGTTAAAAAGCCATTTTTATATTAACTGTACTATATGTGATCAATGGGCACAACAGACTAATTAAGAAAGTGCTAAGAAAAAAATAAATGTCATTGTTTCTTTTACAAACCTACTTTTCTCCTTTGCTTTCTTCTCATATTTACCATAACACACCTGGTTTATTTCAAACTAAAAGTCATGCTTTTATTGTGTCGCCATCCAGCTGCCGGGTCATGCGAAATGTGTAACAACCTTTTATCTGTGACATTTCGACTGCAAGCATGTAAAACAAAATACTGATAATGACCAAATGGTACAGAACAAAAGAAAAAAAACTGTCTCTTGAGCCTGACCACAGGGGAAAAAGTCATGGAGACTTGAGCTGAATGGTTGAATGGTCGTCCTGACCCTGGGAAGAAAGGCGAGAAAAAAAAAAAACAGCAACAAAAGAACAGAACTCATTAGTCGCCTCATTAAGAACATGTTCGTCCTTCAGCTGGTCTGAATATAGTCGCTGTGCTACAGCTACAGCTGCTGCTGCTCGTGCTTAGACGGGGACACAGCGTCCCTACGACAGAGAGATGAAGTACAGTACTGGAAAGTCGACGCAGGGTGGGACGGAGCAGAGTCTGAGCTTTAGGACTCACATTTTATTTGTCTTACTGAATTATCCAGCACGCAGAACATTTCACATGAGAAAGCCAAGCATGATGAATGGTTGTCAGAGGCAGAGTGACATGGTGGATTTATCAAACGGGGCCTAACGCTCATACATCAGGGCCAGCCTTCAGCACCATGGACAGAGGCTTTTAGAGCCAAGCTATCTGTCAAAGACAAACGGAGTTAAAATATGACGCAATGTGCTCCTCAGGTAATACTCAGGTTAGACTGAGTCTGTCTCTTTTGCAAATACGGGCACCAACAAACCTGGCAGAGCTGAAAACTCACATATCCATATGCTTATATAGAAAAACAAAGGCATGCAATCATAAATTCAAGGTCACTCACTGGCACCAAGGCTCATTTCTAGACAAAAATGTGAATATAGACAAAACACACAGCAGTAAATCATCCAATCTTTCATACCCAGAGGTGTCGCAGCTCGAAGAAACACAACATGACAGCGAAGAAGACACTAAATGACTTCATAGACCAAAACATGTTCTTTGAGATTAAAACAGCTCATAGATATTTGCCATATTGTTCTTCTTTTTTTTTCACAACTCATGATTTGATTACATACTTGAGTGAATAATCTGAATGTTATCCGGAAACTCATCTCTCCTGCTGTCTGTCCCAATCTCACGCATTTCCACCGATCTCTTTCTTTTCTCGCCCACCGCCACCACCCTCCTCCTCACCGGGAGGCTTTTTTTTGTCTGAATTTGTACATTCAGAACAACCTATATTAGAAAAAAAAATTCTGGATTTAACTTAAATCCTACATGAAAAGAACCAGTGAGCTGTCATCATTTAATCCGCGGCGAGGAAGAAAAAAAAAAAGATGTTTCTCGCTGAATCTTCAGATATTTCAAATATTAAAACCACCTTGTTCTATTCAGAAAAAAAGCCATCTGCTCTGAGGCAGATATTAAAGCTTGCTCTGTGAAGGCTTATAGATGGGTGTTCCTGCTGGTTACATATTCATTTTAATTTCGGGAGGATCATTGTCAGCCCGGCCTGGAGATTTGATGGTGCCATTCACCGGCGGGAGGTGCAAGTTCAAGAGTGTATTTATTTATTTAATTTTTAACAAAAGGTGAACATTAAGTCGCTGGCTGGCAGGTCATTTTCCATTTACATTATTAGATGGGGAAAAAAGTATTTCAGGAAATGTACATTTTGTTTAAATTTTATAGTATTACTCAGTTGATTTAGGCTTGCTATTATAACAGTGTGCATATGGGCACACTCTTTCCTTGAGCATGTAGGAAGCTGGTATTTTAACACTTTGTATTTTATTACAACAGCCTGATTTTTTCTTTCTTTTTAAATCAAGATCTTTTTATTTAAAACTTTTCCAATATATGAAAGTGCAATACTGAATGGTCTTTACAAAAGCATGAGATAGACATGGGTACATATCAACAGAAATTAGCACCGATGTGTCCAGATAGACATGAATTGAGAAGATATAACTAAAAAAAAGTGACAAAAAAGTTCAACATTATGCAGAAAAAAAGAGGAAGAAATAAATAAAATCTTCATATATAATATAATCCCTTCCCACTCACTGCCAGTACACTAGACATAGTGAATGAGTAAGGAGTTTGCAGCGTAGTTAAGCTGCACCTAATGGTTGAGCCTTCACAGGGTCTGAAATGCATTTAGAAAGGGACCCCACACTATCTGGAATTTTCCACTTGATTGCTGAAGTGAGTATCTAACCTTCTCCAGTTTTAAGAAGGACATGATGTCTTCTAGCCATTGTGCATGGGTGGGAGTGGAGGCATCCCTCCATCTGAGCAGGATTACTCGCAGAGCTACAAGGGGAGCAAAGGATAATTTTTTCTATAGCTAACTCTTCCTCCGCTTCCATGACCCCAAACAGAGCAATCAGAGGGTTTGGTTCTAACTTGATGTTTAACACCTGAGAGAGTGTATGGATAACTTTTCTCCAGTAATTGGTAAGCCTAAGATCCAACATCATGCGATACAGGGCTGAAATTAGCTGGATTTAAGGAGAGGACTGTATCGACAGTGGTCAAGTCTGTTGATATTAAAGAGCTGGACAACTGAGAAAGAACAACATTTTTGCTCAGAAGACGCCAAGCTGTTGCCTATGAACAGGTCTTTAAAGCGTACAATACCCTTTCTGCGACGATTTTTCCTTTTTTAAAGCTGCAATTAAATATTTAATCCCCCCTCTATCTGAGACAAGATAAAAATGTCCTACCTTGCACTGTAAAGGCTGCAAAACAAAGCAAACAACACTCAAGCTACCACAGGCACTTTTATATGTTTGAATTATCAGCTTATTAAAGTTACAAACTTCCACGTATCGGCCAGCGCGGCTACAGGCTGCCACATTCCAGTGAAAAGTGAAATGTCAACATGCATTTACAATCCTGCTACTAGCACTATGTTTAATGCCATTGCTTGCTTTTAAGAGGTCTTCGTAGCCAAGCTATTGCGAGATCAGCCGGACGACCTATGGATTGCAATAACAAAGCGCTGATTGCTTTTATGACAGAATAAAAATGGATTTACCTCCTCGGGTCGTATGAAGAACCTTTAGTAATTAAACACTTTTGCTGCAGCAGTGTAGCTTGTTTTGTGTCTCATCAAGTTTTGATCTGTTTACACCGGAGCTGATGTTATACTCCGGATGACAGGTGAATTTTTCATACACAGCACGTGTCATCAAGCGAGCAAGAGAATTTGCACCGGAGTGATCGTTATTCTGAACATGCATTGCTGTGTATTTCCTGAAAAGTAGAGACAGAATGTCACAGCAGATTTGATACGGCTCGTCAAAGAGCAACCAGTCAAAAGTCATTTGTGTGTATTTGTGTGTGTGTGTGTGTATGTGTGTGCATTTCTGCTCTGTCTGGCCTCTTCCTGTCTCCATTTCCATAACCATCACACTCCCAAGGCGTCTCCTCCAATATGCTGCTAAAAAATGCTTTTTTTGTGTGTTCCCTCCAGACTTTGCAGTGCACAGTCATAAGCACATGCATGCAAATTCATTATCATACAGCGAGAGTGCCAAAACACAGCTGCTATTAGTCACTTCCATTTTAAACTAACCCCATATGCACCCGATAGACTGTCAGGGAGTGACTTGCTTCCACATTTACATACTTCTTCTGATTCACTGCATGACATCACTGAAATTTCACGTATAAAACAGGAAGTCAAAGCAAATTAGAGGCTTCTCGTCGTAAGTAACCCAACGTATTGATAAACGTGGGATCCATAAGTCTTGCCACAGTGAAAACCACGCCACAGAGGGCTTTTCCTCTAATTGGACGACCCGTTCTCAAATAGTTGATTGGTTTCCTGTGCTGTACTGATTGATTGCTGCCTCCCTTTGTCTCACCGCTATTTCCTCTATGAAGTGCGGCCTGTTCCAGGGTCAGATCGATGTAGGGACTAATGAGTTATTTGCATGCATGTGCTCACATTAATGATGGATTGGGAATGGGAGAAAAAAAAAATGTGTGTGTGTGTCTGTGTTGGTGAGGTGGCCTAACAAGCAAACATGAAAGGACATGGAGGAACACCCTTTTCTAAGTAGGTTTTGTAAAGCACTGTCAACCTCGTGGCACTGATGCACCATCAGAATCATTAGCACTACAGAGGCCATCGATATTCACGGCAGCCCACATTAATCATCAGTGAACATTAAAGTCTTGTTGTGAAATGGTGGAGGAGCCACCTACAGTTCTAGTCCCCGTGTAAGTACCACCTTTTTACTGCATCCCTACAAAGACCTGCTGCAGACTCCATTAGGCAGATGGAGGGTTCGAAGAAGACGTAGGTCGTATCGCTGGTTACAGCTGAGCTTTGAGGTAAAGTTTTTTTGTTTTTTTTTTTGATGGAGATAATGAATGCCTATATTTATGCAAAAATAATTTGCTCGCTGGTAATTATGCACTGGCCAAATTGATAGAGCATCTGCACCAACTGTCACAATTTTTCATATAACCAGGGGAGTGTTTGAGAGGATGGAAGATGATGGGGAATTAGAAAACTTTAACCTCAATTAGTTTAGGTTTCCGTGTGTTTTGTGAATGCAGACACATGCAGGAAAAAAAACAAAACAAAACCTTGTTGTCTCACTTCAGTACCATTTTCCCATCAACTTGCCATTTTCTTCTCACCAGAACTTTACTCTTCGCTGTAATTACTGTGCCATAAATTGCAGCTTTTCAGAGAGAACAGAAAACAAAATTAAGCAATTTGGCCGTGATAACATTAAGCAGCAATAACAGAGAGTATGCAACAGAATGACAGGGAAAAAAAACAAACATCAATGAAGCTCAGAAGCAGTAAAAAAACACACAAAAATACAGTTTTGTTTTTCGATTGCTGGCACATCTAAATGAGTTTGTGTTGAGGTGCCAACAATGAAAACATGAATGGGGAAATTCAGTAAAAATGGAATGGTGATTGTGCACCTTTTAATGTTCGTCTCCAGTAAAACCTTCCAGTCTGCAAACATGATGTTAGTCAGCCAAAACAATTCTGGTAATTTTCATCCACCTACCTTGATTTCATTTGTTAATCCTGCATTAATTTATCTACACTAACAGTACGCTCTTATTTTGAAATGGCTGCAATATGAGAGCAAAAACACATAATCAAATAAATTGCTCATCAGATATGATTGGCTGGGATGGCACTATGGGTAACAAACAGCACATTTTCATTGCTACTGAACGGTAGCGGATTTAAAACCAAGGAACCACCTCGAACATATTTTAACTATGACATGAAACCTGACAAAACCTCCCGTAAAGCAGATTTAAGGCTCTCTAAAACCAGAGATTAAATTATATGACCCGATTTCCAGCGACAAAGTGAGTTCTGTCGTCAATTTGATTTAAATAATTTGTCTGTAATCTATAAATTTGCCCTCAATGACCGATTGTTTCAGTATAAATGTGTACAGTGGCATTTTTTTTTTTTAGTGAAATTTATCCTTTTGCCCTTTTATTGTTTGGCTTGTGGATCTTCTTTTAATTTGTTGTATATTTTGTCACATTTACACGTCAAATATGATGAGAAAATCATGCAACCTGGTTATAAATTTAAGTTTTAACGAGTTTTTTCACAGCTAAAGAAACTGTGTTATGCATGGCACCTATCATCTTTTCCCTCCTCTTCTTAATCTAGAAAATGCAAAACGCTGTCAGTCATCTAAACTGTGTTTCAGCGTCTCAGTCTTCTGCTGAGCTCCAACAAATTTGTGCACTATAGGAATGCAGCAGCACGGAGGCCCGTGCCCTAAATAAAACGACCATGTGTGTGTGTGTCTAGGTGTGTGTGTCTAGGTGTGTGTGTGTGTCTTTCATCACACCGGGCGGCCTTATTCTTTGATGTAATGATGGCAGCGTTGAGTGGAGAGAGGGATGGATTTTATTAGATGGGGGGGTCGAGGCTCATGAGGGCGATTCAGCGGAGGAACACACATCAATGCTCGACTCCGTCGTATGTTTCATATTAATGTTCATAACGAGTGTATTAATACACACGATGCTCATCAGTTTTGTCTCTTTATCAAGCTAAAGTAAGGAAAAGATGTCTTTGTAGGTGTCTTCCCTGCTGTCCGTCAGGGTTGTTTACAACAATATTTTCAACCTGCTCCTAATATGAACACACAAATGGCTGCAGTCCACCATCAATCATCCCCCCCCTCCTCCCCGGTATGTGTGGACGGCAGCGCTGTGTGGTTCCATACGCTGTTGAGCATGTGTGTGGCTCACAGTAAGGTTATACAAAACAACCATATTCCTTCAGTTCATTACACGCTTCCCTGGAAACTAGAATAACAATAACCAAAGCTCTGTGTTTGATCTTCATTATCTATTTTTTTTTTTGATAGATTTCTGGTTTTAATATTTGTGCTCTCCTGTTTCCTCTCATCCCCAGATAAGACAAATCCACCGGTTTAGATTAGATCACTGCGAAACTGAATGACCGTTTCATATTGATGATAATTGTTTTTTACATAAATTATCTATCCAGATTATTTGCAATTGAAATGAAGGGGAGCGGGGTAGTTAACAGTCTGGCAATCTGCTCTCCTTCATAATGTACGCATGCAGAATGATATTTCTACTGACTGAAAGCTGTTCATCTATGAAATAAAAGAAACTGAGCGACCTATTATATTGTATTATGTTAATGCTGGAATTAGAGGCAGACTGTGGAATACCATCACATTCATTATTGTCCTGATAACAAATTATTCTCTCTCTCGAGGCCACTTTAAAACATTTTTCTCTCATTGGGGAATCAAAGGCGACCGCGTATTTTTGCGAAGGCTGAACATGTTGAGATCAGAAAAGCGAAATATGTCAAAAAAGCTAAATGAATATGACTAAAGGCCCTCTGTTTATGTGCTGTCTGCGCGACGAGCTGGAGACATTTGTGCCATTTGTAAGCACTCAGTCAAAAGAAAAAGCTTTCCTCGGTCTTCTGAAGTGCGTCCAAAAGAACATGGGTGATAATGAGGGCCTGGCTCCTCTCTCTTAGTCCTACGAGCCATTAGCAGGGAAAGACTTGATTCTAAGAAATGACTATTTCTGTCTGTCGATTGGCTTTTCCTTTGGAGCCCCGGAGACGCCGGTTGTACAGCCCTCCCCCGCTGGCCTCAAACGGTGGCCGTGAAGATTAAGCAAATGCCAGTCGGCGTTCGCAACTGTTGGCGAAGGACTAGCAAGGTGAGAGAATGCGAGAAGGGTTGTTGAGCCTGATCAAAATCAAAAGGGAACTGAGGTAATGAGGGGGATTCAATCAAAGGAATGAGACCGCTCTTAGAACAAAGAGATCTTAAGCCCACAGCAGTCAGGAGGCATATAGAGATATAACTCAACCAAAGGCGCATTAGAGAGTGATTCAGGTAGGCAGCCAAATGAACGGATAGCTTTTTTATAATGTAACGACACACTGATTCCACTGATAGACCCTTTTTTTCTTCCTCTTCTACTATAAAAAAATAATCATATTGCAACATAAATTTGTATAGTTTTACCCCAAACCATTACTCATACAGCTGGTTGATTTCTTGTCATCTCCCTTCCACGCTCACGCAGTGTATTTTCATAGTTCAGCAGTCCAAATTGGATATTGTTTATGATGCATGATATTGAAAGCAGACAGACTCCTGAGGGACCGGCGTCAGTTTCGTCAACCGGCTGAACAAGCTAACAAACAGATCCAAGTGATTTTTGTTGATGCTCGGAGACGTGCAGCTCCCCGAGCACAACAAAGGGACATTCATTCTATATTTACGCCACCACTGAAGTGTCAGAAATATTGATGACCCTGGGCAGAAATTAGCCCGCTTGTCAAAATAGAATAGTGCGAATGCAGGCTTTTCTTCTTTTCATGCCGCGCAGCACTCGCAGTCTTTGCAACACTCATCAAGTAACCAGAAATTGCAACTGAACAAGCACAAAGCCCTAACACACTGGATCATTGTCAGTCTAAATTTAAACTAAGCACATCTGTCACATTGTGTCACCGATGCACAAAAACGCTCCAAGGTTATAGAAGTTACTTGCTTAATTGAAGTGAGACAACTTGTTTTCTGTTATTGCCATTAGGGACTCTCAGTATCAGCGTGTATCTGTCACTAAATGGAAATGAACGAGACTAAATTGACTTTTTTAAGCCGTGATCCGAAGCAGAAGCAACCAAATTGTTGCAAGGGAGGCTGGCGCGCACCCCTCTCCTCTTTTGTTTATGTTTACTTTGCTAACTCAGTTAGAGAACTCTAATCCAAAATCACTTTGCACAGGCCCGCACTTGTAAGTAACAGATGAAAGCATTGATTCCCGTCTTCGATCGATTCCTTTATTTCCTTGACTCAAAGTTCACCATCAAACTCTTAACCGCAAAACAGCCAGGCCAGGCGGAGAAAACAATCAAAAAATAACAACGAAAAACATCAGCGCCCAGAAAAGACAATGGCAATTGATCAGGCATTCGGCGAGAGAGGTGGCATCTCTCCTATCAGATTCATTAGTTTTCCGGCCGCTCTGACATTTCCATTTGCACACTCCAATTGACAAAATAAAATACCCGTTCGGCTCTCATCCCTCAGCTCCACGCCGGGTAATCACTCCTCCACTGCGCCATACACTCCCACCCCCCAACCCTTCTGTTCCTCCATCCCTCCATCCCTCAGAGCGCAGCCTCATCATGACGGAGTAAGAAACATAAACAGAGCGTACACCTTTTGTCGGAGGAGTGCGTTTGCCACCGAGCGTGCCTTCAATCTGGGGTCACTTGTATAAATCACCTCAGGGAAGGGCACACTTCAACTTTTCATTTTCTTCCCATCACCACCTCTCTGGTCTCCCTCACTCTCTCCTTCCCTCGTCTCCCCCTCTTGCTCTTCCTGCATACCCAAACAACTCCTCCCCAGTGCAGCCATCTCCTAGAATCATCATCAGCATCTCCCTGCCAGACTATTGACCGGCCACACACTCGCAGGGAGTCTCTCAGCCATCCATTTCATTTAGATGCAACTTTTTGACTCCTCCACATTAGGGGTCAAACGGGCTCTTTTCAAAAGAGACTTGGAACGGAGGTAAATTATACAAATTGAGTGGCAGGAGGGAAGGGAGTGCGGCTGAGCCTCGGCGGCTCCGTGAACCAAGTCGACCTCAGGTTTCCTTAATGATGTCTTTGCCAAGCCAGACGGAGACGCATTGGATGATTATGCTGCAGATTGGGCAGGAATCTCTCAGTCTCGCTTTTACTTTCCACACCCCTCCATTGCAACCACACCCCTCCACCCCCCAACCATCCATCACCGCTGCTTCTCTCCTTTCCCCTCCATTCTCCTCCTCTGCCTCCTCCTTTCCATCTTTTCCCCACCCCACTATACATCCATCCTCCCTCTCTTCCTCGCTATATACATTTATCTTCCCACCCCCAGACTTTCTCAGAACTCCACCCATTTGGAGCAGTGGCAACACGGTGAGAGACTTTGGTCAAATCTGATGATGCTCCCTTCCAACAGTGGCATTTAATCAATCGAAATCTTATTTTGGGGATGAGCAGAGAGGAAGTTGTTTTTTTCATGAGCTGCTCTATAATAGAATAACACAGCCAGAAGGCCAGGTCCCTCATCACCGGGGACTCCATAGATTGAGGTGATCGAGTTGTTTGAAGATGAGTTTTGAATACTGCCTAGCCCGGCTGGCAGGCTGTGCTGTACTGTAGCTCACTTGAAATTTAGTAACGATGTATAAAAATGTCAATTAAAAATGGAAATCAGAATAAACTGGCTAATAAATCTTTAAAGCAGGGCTGATTTGCATAAAACACGTTTAGCGATATTGTCTTTTCAGTGTAAACAGTAAAATGGACCCTTTTCACAATAATGGCTACTTGACATGAAATAGTAGGGTCAATGCAGGTGTTACGAATGATACTAATTTACCTTTGACAAATCTTGAAAACCTAATCATTACAAATCTAACTAAAAGAGGTCTAGTATCCCTATTTAGTGGCACTTTGGTGTCTCATGAAAAGGAATAATCCAAAAACAGATTAGAAACATGGTGAGTAGATATATATGAAGCAGACTGGGAAATAGCATGCTTAAAGGTACAGAAAAATACAGTTAATACAAGAATGAAATTGTAGCAATACAAATGACTAATGCAAACTTACATTACCCCCTAATATTCCAAGTCCTTGTTCTGTGTTTAGAGGAAAAAGGAACGCTGTGTTTGGGAGTGCTCAAAAGCACAATCAAGTGTAAAGTAGGAGAGTATAACACGGGACATTTCCTGGATGGTGGGTAAGAATGTTTCCCTGATTGATTTGGGACTTCTTCAAGCTTGGAGAATGGTTGCTGTCTTCTGTAAAAATATATAAGTGCCCTCTGTAAAGTTATGGTTGAAGGAGATTGCAACATATGCCGCGTTCTATACTGTTTTCTACACGTTTGTGGGCAGCTGTGGCTCAGGAAGTAGAGTGGGTTGTCCACTAATCAGATTGATCGGTGGTTCAATCCCCGGCTCCTCAGTCTGCATGTCGGAGTGTCCTTGAGCAAGATGCTGAACCCCAAATTGCTCTTGAAGGCCATCGGTGTTTGAACGTGTATGAATGGTTAGCTCTGATGAGCAGTTGGTACCCTGCGTGGCAGCCAACAGTTAGTAGTACTAATTTGGTCATTGATATAACGCAGTATTGATTCAACCCACTAACAGTTCATTAAAGCTTTGACATTTGCTGTCGTGAGCATGCAGAGTGTGGACGGTGTGCCTCTAGCCCAGAATAAACAATGTAAAAATACATTTTATTAGATTTTCATTAGACATAATGAACTTCAGGCATTTCTTAGAAAATAATAAACTTTGATTTTATTCCAAATAAGTCTCATAGAGCGGACATGCCCTTCAGAATTATGTACTATTTGATTCCTTCCATAATGTAACGCAATTACGCATTCACAAAGTGGGTAGTGAAGAAGAACCAAAGTGTCGGCTGTTTTTCACTCTGAAGTCAGAGAATAGAACATGCCGGAGCTGTGAGACTGCAGGATATGAGCTCAGCATCAAATCCGCCATCTGACAGAAGACGCATGCCCGAGCCTGTTGTAGAGCCTCCACAACAGATGGACAGATGAATGGTGGTCAGGTGTCACACACACAAACGCAGAGTTTCTCACACACTTTCACACACAGACACACACACACTGCAGATCAGAAGTTTTAGGAAGTATTCAGATCGTTTGCTTAAATTAAAGCAGTGTTAAAATATCACAAGTAAAAGTTCTGCATTCCCAAATTCACTGAACTTTCAGTGAACCTTAACAGTAATAAGTATGAAAATATGAAAAAGCAAAAGTGCTCATTGTGCAGAAATAATAATTATTACTGCTGTTAATGCTAGATAAATCTAGCTTTATCACACTGTTGGGTAATTGTTTCTATAAAAAAGTATTGTATTTTATAAGTCTGGTTTTGTGTGTAACATATTATTCATCAAGAGAACTAGTTACTATTGCTACACATGAATATAGTGAATCAAAACTATAATATTTGACTTCAAAATTGTACAAAAGTGCAATACTTTACTATTGTATCACACTGTACCGTACCAATCACTAATGTGTTCAACTGGATGCACACATTCACACCAACCCCATCTATGGAAACATGGGATTTTTTAGGAAAAAGCTGCCTGGCAACCAAAATGTTTGCTGCCAAAGCAAAATGTTCAAACTGATTGTGTCTGCAAAACTTTAAGTCAATGTCAGATTTCATCTGTGTTCTCTATATTGCAAGCACCTGGATAAGGTAAAGGATAGATAATGGTCAAAATATTAAAATCATAACCTTACCCTAACCTTAATCGAGTGTCAAAGCAGCCAAACCATATCCACCCTTGGGACACAGGACAAACTCCAGTCCCCAGTGTGTTAGGTATATGGTAACATTCCTGCCATTGCCCTTGACCGAGGCGCTGGCCTCCCAAAAAGAGCTGATCCCCTGGCACTGCCACTGCTCCTATATAATTAGGATGGGTCAAATAAGCGGAGGACGGATTTCCTCGTGAGGATTAATAAAGAAAAACTTGACAAAAGACCTGAAGTGCAATCGTGCACGTAAACATAGTACACAAAAAAAAGTTGTGCCCTATTAATAGGCACAAACACACACAGATTCACACAGAGACTGATGCGGCTTTGACTGATGGTGATGATGATGACATGGCATTTGGCAGGTCACGCACACAGATGGTGGACACCTAGCGATTTCACTGGCTCGCTGCAGTGTGTTAGATTTGGAGCCGAAGCCTGACATTCGTGCTGCGTCCTCAGGAATCGCAAGTTCAGAGGGAAAAGGAGAGAGAGGGGAAAAAAAACAACTCTGGCCCACAGATTAACGGAACAGATGTTCTCACCTCCTCCATCACCCACAGTCAAACACATGATCACCAAAAACTGGCTGCAGAGAAAAGTTGGTTTAAAGTTTGGACTTGACTAACAGCCGGTCTACAATGACTACAGCTGGTCTCGGATTGCGTGAATCAGATGAAGCCTTGATGTAGATGGAGCTCCTTTGAATTGTGGGTAAGTAGAGATCTTCCAGACTGGCAGAAACCAAGCTAATAAACGGCAAATAATTATAAAGCTCTCATACTCACTCTATCATTTAATAAATAAAATAAGATAAACAAATATGTGCATGGCATTAGCCACAACAGAATGGTGCCCTCATTTCATTGATATAATGCCACAGAAGGAGTGTTTATCATTTGTGCGTTTTCTCCAGACACAGTACAGTAAACAGAGAGAATAGGTCTGGCTATGATTGGAATAGCAATGACCTTTGCTGTATTGATTTTGGCTGGGGTTGCTCTAGGACAGGCTCAGGCACAGGCTTGGTGTGTATTCTTGTGTCTCCGTGTGGCACCGAAATTTGTGGCTTGGCCTTTTCTTGAAATACAAGCATTCCTTCAACAGAAATAGCCATAATGCCCCAATTAGGGTGTGCACTAGCAGACAACAAGAGCTGCTCAGGAGAAAGCTTTCCCCCATATTCCCTCCAACTATACAGAACACTGATGGGAGGAGACACATTGTAACTGTATATACAGTATATGTTGTGCAACACAATACAGCACAGAAAATACCCATTCCTCTTGAAGCACGTTATACATACTTGTTACTACATGTAGCTCTCTCTCTTTTTCCTTCATCTATCCATCCATCTAAATATCCAGCCAGCCAGCCAGCCCTCCAAGAATCTATCCATCCTTCCTTCCTTCAATCATCCATCCATCAATCATCTAGTCACCTATCCAATCCGTACATACACCCAACTATCTATCAACCCTCCAAATATCGATCCAACCACCCATGCAACCCATCCAAAGTCTGTTTATCAAAGAATCCACCCATTTTTCCAACAATCCTCCAAGGATCCTCCACCCATCCATCCATCCATCCATCCATGTATCTATCAACTCTCCAAATTTCCATCCAAATATCTATCTAACCATCCATGCAACCCATCCAATGACTCTTTATTCAAAAATAATTTCATTGCATTTAATCTTCTAAGCATCCATCCATCCATCCATCCGGTATGTACCAAGTATGTATCAGTCCTCCAAATATCCATCTAACCACCCATGCAACCCATACAATGTCTATCAAAGAATCCATTCTTTCTTCCAACAATCATTCATCCATCCATGCATCAATGCAACCATCCAATATCAATTTATCCAAGAATCCATTTATTCATCCAACAGTCCTCCAAGTATCCTTCCTTTAATCCATCTATCCAAATGTCCATCTGTGATCTATCCATCCGACCACCCATGCAACCCATCCATTAGAAAATGCATCCAAGAATCCATTCAAGTATGAATTTATTCATCCACCCAAATCCACCCATCCAATCTGTACATACACCCAAGTATCTATTAATCCTTCATCCATCCATCCATCCATCCATCCAAATATCTAGCAACACTCCAAATATCCATCTAACCAACTATACAACCCATCCATTATAAATGTATTCAAGAATCCATTCAAGTATGAATCCATCCATCCATCCATCCATCCAATATCAATCCAAATGGATAGAAGGATTTCCATCAATCCATCTGTCCATCCATCCATTAATTATCAATCCAAATGGAAATCCTTCCATTCATCTATTTATCTCTCCATCTGTCTACCCATCTACTCATCTCCCCATCAACCGGTCTATCTATCCATCTTACACACCAAAGATGGCTAAATGCAACGAGATACACAAGCCATTATGAGAATTTAAGGAAAATGAAAGAGCCCCATGAGACAACCAAGAAACATTTCAGTGCAAATTAAGAGTCAATACAGCCCATTACACTGCTACTTCACTGTTCTGTGATTATGCTGTTAGTTTTCACGGTCAGCGATGGTGCTAAAGAGGACATTATCATTAAACGCTGAGACATACTGTACGACTGTGATTCAACATCCCACGACCCAAATAGAGGATCTGTAAAAATGGGGAGGCCAGAAAATCAGCTAAATGTGTAAAGATTGGAGAATATAACATTCAAAGTGGTGTCTTCTGAAATACTGTGGGAGCAAGAAAGTAAGAGAGTAGGGCTTTAATGGGCTTCTCAGATGACTAACTAAAGCTCCCAGGCGCTCGGCTGCTAATTAGTTTGATTCACCAGCCATGCTTAAAGCATTGTGGTTTGTTGTTTTGCTATTATTATTTCCCATCTTGTGTTGGCGTCCACTCTTTGAGGCTCTGCTTAGTGTGCCATCTGAGGCCCTATGGTGAGGAAAATCAGGGAGGCCCTATGGAGAGGAAAATCAGGGAGGGGCCCACCCTGAAGTCACAAGAAAACGTTGTTTTCTTTTCTCTGTGGTGTAAAAAGATTTCAGAAACCAGAGTAGCTTGAAATTAACTTTACTATAAGATAGAAGAAAAAGTTAACAGCGATAAAGGGAGCAAACACAGTGCAGGAATCGCCAGTGGACACTTTCTGAGCAGCAGGATGTTGCAGTACAATCTACTCATAAAGGACATTTTCAAAGCAGAGACAGATTGTCCTCGAGGCTCGGTATGATGGCAGTGGTCAAACAGAAACAAAAAAGCATAGGGGATGTGGGGAGGGGGCTGGAGAGAGAAGCAAAAGATTAAAACTATCATTTACTTTAAATGCTGGAAATTTTGAAGTTCCGCCATGTGAACGAGTTCAATAGAATTCATCACCTTTGTCTAAAAGCGGCCTGGAAAATCAATGTAGTTTGGGCTCTAGGAGACTGGTAGTGGTTAAATACTTGGGTGATCAATAATGTAATAACCTTCACAGTGGTATGTAACCACAATGAATCCTGAACACTCAAAGCTCTGCCTTTACATTTGTTTGGCATGCAATATTGAGGCTTTTGTACTAGGTGTCAGAAATAGATTTACCTTAAATATGAGAATATTTTACGTAAGTGCTATAGCTTTTTACATGCATGGAGATGAAAAGATTTGTGTGTTTTCTATTTATTGTGCCACTATGCACCAGCTCCCAAAATTACCGTAGAGGACATAAAAGGTTTAAGTAGGTGTAAAAAAGTAATTGAATATATGCTGAGTATAAAATGTTTCTTCTCATAGAAGAGTAGTATCTACAAATATAATGCTAAACATGGGTCACTGACATATTATCACCACCACTATCGCCCAGTGGCAAATTAAAGGTGGGGTCAGTCATGCTGGAGGAAGATAGGAGATTGTTGAGTCAATGTGTTAGTGGTAAAATCTGCAGTTCCCCAAACGTCCACTTGAGGCTGACTACAGAACGAGTCAGTCTCCATAAGTCCCCATTTTAAAATGTCCAACTTCACAGCAGAAATAAACATGTTTACAGCCTGGTACAAAAAACAGTTTTGGTCTCTATAGCCAATTTCCCCATTCTGTACTGAGTCTACTTTTTTTTTTTAACTCACCCATTCAAATTACATGAAGGCTTAAAATTATGCAGAATTAATTGCTTTGACTGACAGGTAGGTGCCGTTACAGATGGCTTGTTTGAGCATTCAGCCTGCCTCAGGTCTACCCACAATCCACGTTTTTGCAGATTTTTAGATTAGCTGGGTGGTGGCAGAGGCAGGACTGTGATGGCAATGGCAAGAGCCTCCACATTCTGAGTTTCAAAACAGTTCTTCATCAAACTTGTGGGTGACGTCACGGATACGATGTTCATATCTTATACTGTCTACAGTGAATTCACATTCCCGGGTAGTCAAATACTGATGTAAATGGGAAATGAACAAAGTGGCTCAAAGCGAGCCACGCAACACAAGAGGAGGCGTTCATGCTCCCAGGTCGTCAAATATCCAACACTTTGTGTGGGTGGCTCGTAGATAGTTGATTACTGAGTCTCATTCTCAGCACATACTGTATTCCACCTACTGTATTGTGTGGCTCGCCCTAAGCCATTTTGTTTGTTTCCCAAATTATGTTGGTATTTGACAACCTGGGAATGAGACTCTACAATCAATTGTCTCTCTCCAGTTTGACTGACTCCACCTTTAAGTCGAATATTCACTCTCTCCTTAGCTCTGCTTTGGTCCTGTGGGAAATGTCTGGCCCTTTAGCTGCTAAATGCTCAGCTCAGTGCTCATTCAACAGCAGTCAAACAATGGTATAGATGCCCTTTTGGAACAGTCAAAGCACAAGTGGTTATATTGGAGTTGGAGTCTTACGTGGACCGAGGACAGAACTTTTAGAAATGTACTTGCATTTATTGATTTGATGATGTGGCACTTGATTGTTGACCTACAGTTTGTATGTGTATGCAATGTGAATGTAAAAGTTCAACTCTGGTAAATGCAGTTTCTTTTGAATGACAATGTTTTGAACAGGTCTTAAAGCTGTACAGTAAACAGACTACATTCTAAACATTTTTTTACTCTTCTGCTGACTTTGGAATTTAACTTCTATTAGCAACTTACTTGCAGAGAGAAAAAAAAAATGCTTGCTTAGCTTCCCAGCACAATGACAACATCCTAACTGATGTCAGCTCCCGTGTTAGCTCAGAGCCCGTCTTTACCAACAAGAAAATATTAGAAATGAAATTCTGATGATTTGACAATCAGATAAAGAAAGCGCTGCACATGTCTCCGGCAATGATGAGTGCTTGCAAAATATACAGTGTATAGAGCCTCGCAGGTGGATGCACTGACTGCTGTGGTGCATTAAGGAACACATTCAGGAAATAGCTGCTGCCTCTGCATATGTTTTCAGTATTCTGCAGGAGTGGATTTGGGTTAAAAACAGATGTGCCACCTGCCTGTGAAAAAGAAGTTTCAGTCAGTCAAAGTTGTGAGGGAGAGAGAGTGTGTGTGTTCTGGGTGCACAATCGTTTCACTGAACGGTGAACTCGGAGAGTCTGGAGGAGAAAAAAAAGCAGAATAATTCAAAGCCCCGCAGTTTGGCAGTCTTCGCAGAACAGCTTGTATGCATCCATTATATGCAAAATTAAAGATTGGCGCCTTTTTTCTCCCTTCATCGGTTTTGACGAGAACACTATTACTGAGTGACAAGATGGCAAGTCATGGATGAAGTGAGTTTTATTGGGCGCCGTTTGTTTTCCTATTGACACAAAATCAGTGTAATGAAACATGCAGTGCAGTCACGGCAGATATTGCAGGTGACAGCACCGGGTTGGACAGGTTTTGATGGTGTAAACTGATGATGATTCGGAGTAACTGTAATTAGTCTCGCAAATGTTTTTTTTTACAAGTTCTCATTTGTAGGAGCAGAGAAAGCTACGCTCAAGCTAATAAACAAATTAGCTGTTAGCTAAAAAAAAAAAAAACCTGTCTTCTGCTTTGAATTTCCTTTCAAGGCTCCCCTACCTGCTCTCCTACCTTTCCAGGCAGCCATTAACGAATGATATTTCACCACAGCCTTGTTTTTTTCCTTGCTCCCTTCCTTTTACCCTCTCCCCTCCCCAAGACCCCCTGCTCATCAGTCGGCTGGTAGTGGGGAAGCTTGTCTGTCTCTCGCTTATCTTCCCTAACCACTCTGCAGTCATATAACCCTGACCCGACCATCCATCTTCCACCATCTCCCCCCCATCACCGCGTGTGCGTTTGTTTGTGTGTGTGTGTTGGACCTTGAGCAGCCTGGCCGCGCCGTATTTTCCAGCCCGAAACCTTTCCACGCTTCCCCTCCCCTCCCTCCTCCCACGGGCCCTGAAAACTCCTCTGCTAGCTGTCTGCGGCGGCTGAGATCTCTTGCTCCAAAATGTCTGTTTGGTCTTGTGTAAAAAGAGAAACGGAGCGAGCGAAAGCGTCAAGAGGTCTGGCTCGCTTTCGGCTCACAGTTTATTGCGGGTGATGTATCTGAAGACAACCGCTGACAGCTTTGCAGCCCTTTGAACCGCACATCAAAGGATGACAAAATGGTGGGCTCTGTGTGGTAATTTGATTGGTCGAAATGAAGCTGCTGCCATCAGACATGGACTATCGCTGATCTGAAAGTCAAAAAAGTTTGCTGAAAGCCTGTTTACTCATCAGCCTCAGACAAAAATGAAATATTCCCATCCAATGGACAGTGACCTGTCCTGATTTGAAGTTTTAACTGGCACAAACGCTACACCACATTTGCATGACGCTAAGCTGTCGCACTTATCAGCCGCTGCACAAACTGCTGGATCTTAACTTGAATGGTTTTTTAACCTGCCGCACATATGCGATAAAATCCTTTTGGATCCCACGATGAAATTGTGTGCCTAAACACTGCAGGGTAAATAAACAGGTGCCAGAGATATGTCTTTCTGGCATTCGTCAGTTGCACAGCAATCTATTGCAAACATTTACAGAGCATAGTAGAGGTGCACTCAAGCTGCGGCTAAGCAATTATTTGCTTCAACACAGAAGGAAAGACAGAATTGAGATGAAATCACGATGAGAAAATATTGTAGCATGTCGCTGCTCTGCAAAAAAAAATCAAGACAGTATGGCCCTTTGTGGACATGAGCTGTAATCAGTGAAAACATTCCCAATTCTACATGATAGTAGTGCCGAAACAATTAGATCCATCAACAGAATATTAACTGCCCACAGTTTTAATTAATTTAATAAGCTTCTTTGCTCTGTTTTGTATCATTGTAAAATGAACATTTATAGACTTTAGACTTTTGCTTGGACCACTGACAGTATAAAGAATGGACAGCGTATGCGTGATATCACCCGCAGGTTTCTGAAGAGCTGTTCTGAAGCTCAAAGCGCCGCCGTCATGTTGGCAGTCCTGCCTCTTCTGCCTCCCGGCTACTCTAAAAAATCAGCAAAGATGTGGATCATCGGCTGACCTGAGGCAGGCTGAATGATGCCTGGGTGACAGATACGTGTAATGGCACGTACCTGTCAATCAAAGTTGAACAGGTGAGTCGTATATAAATTCTCGCTCAGTACAGTTGTCATGAACGGGAAATTAGCTATAGAGACCAAAACTGTTTTTTGTACCAGGCTGTAAACATGTTTATTTCTGCTGTGAAGTTGGACATTTAACATGGGGGCTTATGGAGACTGACTCGTTCTGTAGCCAGCCTCAAGTGGCCGTTTGAGGAACTGCAGTTTTTGACACTTCTGCTTACAGTCACGGACAGAACAAGCAATTTGAATATGTCACTGAGCTTATGAGGGTTTCTTTCACTATGAGTATAAATATATATTTTTATATTGCATATAGCACAATATAATAATATGTTGTAATTATTTGAAATAATAAAACAAAACAGATTAAATAAATAGTGAAAATAATCATTGCCTTACATGTAACCGTCATGTTGAAAAGAACCCAATGTTATTTTTCATGCTGGCATAGTTGGAGGTTTGTTTTAGTACATTAGTAAAATTTCCATAATATTTTTAAATGTTTTATGAGTGAAAAAAACAGTCATGTTCCCATTAAAGGCAACAATACAGTGTTTATTAGTAGTAGTACAAGAGGTAAAGCTAAATGCTGCACCTTGACCATGAATATAATTTTGTTTTGACATTGGAGAATGAGAATGATCACTTTAACAGAGTTGTGTTTCTTTTTGTCTCTGTCCGTGAACTACATCACATTAATTGCATATGTTACCGTGAAGACAGCCTCCAAAGTGGTTTGAGATTCAATTTATGCAAATTGTGATCGAAAATTCTGCCCCACGCGGCGTCTGCTGAGCACGTTAGCATACTTAAAACGCAACATCACATATCGTTTCTTTGACGACAAATTTGAGATAAGCATACCAACCAGTAAACCAGGCTGTAATGCCTGCAGTGGGATGGCCGCCAGCTATATCAATTCGTGTTTTCCAACAGTACATACGATGCATCTGAAGAGGAGGTAATTAAGAGGATACACTGCCTGCATGTTCATAGACTCCTCTCTTTGTTATTTTTGTTTGTGTGCTGTATGTGTCTGTCCCAGGGGATATGTGCTGTCTCTTTCTTGTGGGTAATTATGGGTAATGTAGGATGACAGAGGAGCACCGTCACATAGACAGTAAAGAGACTACACTGACTTACAGCACGCTGATAAATACAGATGTGCAAATGTGCTCTAGAAGAAGGCACACGCTCTCACAAAAGCGACACACTGTATAAATACGAGGACACACACACAGACACACATGACTCACATGAATGCAAACAGTCAGGTAATAGAGGTGTGTGTAGCAGCAGCTTATTATGGTCCCTCAGTAAACACACATTCTGCAAGTCAAGCATGTATGATAGCATAACATAGATCAGCTGTGATCTGTATGAGACCATTAGATTGTGTTAGTCAAAAGAAATTAGCGGGGAAGTGTTTAATTACATACTGCACAGCGTGTATGTTTACTCCTGTATGTCTGTATGTACGTTTGCATGTATGTGTGTGTTGCCTCTCTGCATGGAGTACAAGAGCCATCTCAGTGTGACCATGTGTTTGTATTTCTATCCAGCTAAGCGAGGCAATTCAGTCAGCTTGATGCATAACATTTTGCAATGGCAAATACACAGAGAAAAACAACTAAGGAACCACAATGGATGTCCTCTTTACTTTGCTGAAAATGGATCACCGGAGCTATTTTTTATTCTAACAAGGAAAACAAGACCTCTATCCATCCATAACATGAGATATTACAACAACAAAAATATGTATTCGCCTTTTGTAGCAGTTGAGAGAGCTCCATGTCTAACTAATAGTGTCTATTAAAAGAATACTTTGACACGAGAAGATCAATATCACTCTCATATCTGTCAGTTAGATATGTAGCTGGTTAGCTTAGCTTAGCAGCTAGCCTGGCTTTGTGTGCTGAGGTGCTAGTTTGGGAACAGAGTAAATGAATGAGATATAACGTGTCAATTAGTGAGCCACCTAGCATGGCTGTGGTTTGTGAAGGAGATATAACATGTTTCAGAGGTGTTATTAGCCATATTTTTTAACTTTGATAGGAGCCAGGCCAGCTGTTTAGCCACCTTTCCGGTATTTTTGCTAATCTAAGTTAACCTGGAGGTGCTAGTTTAGGAACAGAGCAAACAAATGAGATATAATATGTTAATTAGTGAGCTTTAGAGGAGCTAAGAGGTTGTTTTTACCTTTGGACAGAAGCTATTAGCCTAGCTTAGCATAACGACAGGAGGAAGGAAAACAGCTAGCCTGGCTGTGGTTTGTGAACATATTAAACAAAGGAGACACCACATGTTTAGAGATGTTATTAGCCATATTTTTAAACTTTGACAGGAGCCAGACCAGCTCCCCTCTTTCCCGTCTTTATGCTAATCTAAGCTAACCAGCTAATGGCTGCCGCTCCATATTTACTGTGCAAACATTTGAGTGATATCAATCTTCTCATTAGATCCCTGGAAAGAAAGCAAATGAGCATATTTCCCAAAATGTGAAACCATTGCTTTAAGTAATCTTTCAATATTTAATGAAAGAGAAAATCTAATAATAGTTAACTGTCTTTGAGCTATAAAATAAAATCCACTAAGAGGTAAAGATGGTTCAATAAAATAACTTTGCAGCAATAAATAAAAGGGAATTAAGACGAGACCATGTTATTTCCCTGGTGTACAACGTTCAGCCTTCATGATATTTCACTTCACAGAAACACAGCATCAGGTTCAAAACATGACCTGCAGTTCATCTGGCTATATTATGGTTAAAAGCAGCACTGCTGTGAGGGTTTGTGGGAGCCATAAAATGCAAAAACAGCCTTCTTGATAAATGTTTTTGACAATCTTCAAGGCTAACTTTTTTTCCATTGTGATTTCATCCTATAATTGTTTCTGTGCAAGTGATTTAGGGTTGTTTTCTATTGTCTTTTATTGACAAAACAGCAAAAATGTGGATTTGAGATGGAAAAAACAGGAAGCCTTTCACTCCTTTGGCACATTTTCACTTGTTTTATCTGGATTTCAGCACTTTTTTGCCGGTCTCTAAGCCCCATATAGCTACCCCCCCCCCCCCTCTCTCTGCCTCTCAGGTTAGGGAATCAGTAGGCAGCCTCACCAGGAGACACACCGCTCCCCAGGCATAAATCACACACCCACACTATTTTCCATCCTGTCTCCCCCTTCTTTATCCTTTTTTCTACATTCCCCCTGTTTTCCTCTCACTGTCCACCCCTTCCCCCTTCTTCATCTTTGCACTTCTGGCTTGCTTCTTTATTCCTGTTTTCATCACGTTGCCACAAATCCCTCATTATTGCTCAATATACCTCTTTCTCCTACTTAACATTTCTCCGTTTCCTTTTACTACTTTGTTTCCACTGCCATCTCCTCCTTATTCTCCTTTCCTTTCTTTGTCTCGGTCTCCCGCCTCCACCTCCAAATTTACATCACACCATCCTTTGTCTCAAACTGCGAGAGGATGAGTGGCCACCTGCCGAATACAGCATGGGTGTTAAAATTATACTCAAATTATTATTCACTGTTAATAAGACTTTGAGGCAGACAGGTCAAGAGGTGAGACAGAAGCAAAGAGATGAATTGGGAAAGGATGAATAACTAGGATGTGCTTTTTTATAGCGGCTTTTCATCATAGTCAGAGAAACTGGAATTATTTAGGAGAAATGACCACAAACTGTGTGTGTGCCTTCTTACTTTATCAATCAATGTGTATTTGCGTGCAATCTAGTGGTGTAGGTGTACTTTTGTGTGCACATGTGGGGCCTTAATTCCAGCCTCACTATCTAATTACTTAAATTGTGCTTACAGGTCTTATTGTACTGCACACTTTCCCTTAGAGAGCTATACCCTGTCTTCCTGCTTGCCTGCTGCATTAGCAGTAGAAATAAGCACATTAGGCAATTTTGTGCTCCATAATAAGTACTGCACCTGAGGGATGTTTTTGAGTAAAAAAAAAGAAAAGTCTGGACAGAAAGAATAACAGCTTTCTAGCCCAACCGCACTCTTTCTCTCCTTCTATTTGTTTGCCTCTTCTCCCAGCCTCCTCTTCCGTCCCTCATCGCTCGCACCGGGAGAGATGAGTTTCTCGATAGAGAGGGGTCTTGTTTTATTTTTTCTTGTGCCAGGCCACCCTTCAACCCGCTGATTGCTCTGTGATTTTACAATTATTAGTAGATGGGACAGTTCACCCCTCCGGGAAATCGTTTCTCTCAGCTTTTCTCGCCAATCAACAGGTCAGATTGCTTCATGTCACCTAAAACAACAGCACTTAAAAGAATACTATGGAATTTGGCATGCAGTTGTGTAAAGACGGGCTTTATTTTAAGTAATACATCCTTTTTTTTTTTACATTGGACCCACAGCTCCAGCCTTCCATCCAGAACCAGTTAAAGGAAGTCAAACACCCCCAACAGACATTTCACAGTTCACCCAAATCTACCATGCTACAGCAGTCAGCAAACAGACCGTTGCTGTTGTCACCTTCTAGGAAAGACTTGAGTTTGCTTCATAATATCATAAAATTTCAAAAATAACCACTGAAATCTCTCGATATCATGTCCTCCACCCTGTATGATACAGCAGACTGCTGTAGAAAATGATAAAATGGACTGGGGCTGGGGTTCAATCGCTTCTTACTGAAACAAAATCCAGTGTAGAATCTGCTTATTGGATCTAAATCCTAAACCCCAAATCAAATCTGGTTAGGTAAATATCCTTCAGGATGACACATGCGTATTATAGAAGTGTTTTTGAATCTGATGCCACTTTCGGTAAGATCAATGAGAGTATAAAGAATGGACAGAGCCTGAGTGACGTCACCCATAGATTTCAGAAGCACTTGTTTGGAAGCTAAAAATATACAGTGCTGGCTGCCGCCATGTTGGATGTACTGCTTCTTCCACCAAATTAGCTATAGAGACTAAAACTGTTTTTTGTACCAGGCTGTAAACATGTTTATTTCTGCTGTGAAGTTGGACATTTTAACATGGGGACTTATGGAGACTGACTACCTTCTGCAGCCTGTCTCAAGCGGCCACTCGAGGAGTTCGAATTTTTAGCACTTCTGCTTTGGCTTCATTTCCCAGCACAGGAGATTGCCACGTGGGTAAGATGGTCAGTTCATCTGAGGTGTCGGTTTTATGATGTAACATCATGAAACATGAAGCATCATGGATATGTATATACATTTAGTACTGTGGTAATGTTAGGGGGCCTTTGTTGTCATTGTTACAATAATAACCACATCGTTGCGGTTAGAAATAAAAAGTCATAATAAATATGGCTGCTAGAGGGATTTGTTACGTGAACGTAAACATGTCATTTTGGGGCATTTGCTTGGGAGGACAGTCTCGCTGATAATACTGATATGAAAGTTTGACGCACCCAGCTACGTAATTTCTCTGGAAAAGAGTCACCAGTCTGTTTGACTTGTCGAGCTTTCAAATCATACGGCCCATTCACAGTCATCGCGCGGCGTTACAGAGTGAGAGTGTTTCTTGTCATTTAAATCTTTGGCTTGCAGAGAGCACACTAACCAGACAATAGCCAAAAGTCTCATTAAAGCCGTCAGAGTATTAACGTTAATTAGCTACAGCTGAGATAATTAGTCATTTTAACCAGTGAAAGTGAAGGCTAACGCCTGCAAACGAGTCGCCTGAAGGTTTTCTGTGCGATTCTATTGGAAAAAAACAGTGAGGAGAGATTAAATGTTTGACAAAAGATCTGTTAGCAAATGTGAGTAGTTTGACAACAGGAAACCAGATCCAAAATAGCTAAATTCTCAGTCTTTTTTTCAAGAATACTTCTAGAATGCCAATATCACTCTCATATTTGTCAGTTACACTATGTAGCTGGTTAGCGTAGCTTAGCTGCTAGGCTGGCGCTTGTGTGTGGAGGTTCTAGCTTTGGTAAACAATGAGCTCTAACATGTTAATTAGTGAGCTTTAGAGGAGCTAAGAAATTTGTTTTTGTTTGTTTGTTTGTTTTTTAATCTTTGGACAGAAGTTGTTAGCTTAGCTTAGCTTAGCTTAGCATAAAGACAGGAGCAAGGGAAAACACCTAGCCTGGCTATTGTTTGTGAAAAAGATATAACATGTTTAAGAGGTGTTATTTGCTATATATATTTTTTTAACTCTGACAGCAGCCAGACCAGCTGTTTTCCCCTCTTTCCAGTTGTTATGCTAATCTAAGCTAACCAGCTAATGGCTGCAGCTCTGTATTTACTGTGCAAACATTACAGCCATATTAATCTTCTCAATAGACTGCTGGAAAATAAGGAAATGAGCATATTTTCCAAAATGAGGAACCATTGCTTTAAGTAATTTTTCAATATAAACCTAAATGTTTTCTACATGATTTTATTTATTTATTTAAAAAACAACATGGAGAGTTGAAATGTTTGACAATGATTTGTTACCAAATGTGAATATTTTGATCCAAAAATATCTGACCTATTCTTTCCATTGGGTACAAAGAAAATAACACCAACAGTCGCTGCAGTGGACACACAAAAACAATGCACGCACACACATTTCTCATTTTTTTAGGCTTCATTTCCCTGTAAAATCATTGCCAATAAGCTAAGTTACATGTGCAAAAAGGAAGGAAACAGCTGATGAAAGCAGCACACAGGGACTGTAGCTGTATTGCTGACCGGCAGTATCCTAAGTCATTTAGAAGAGAAATTCCTTCACTGATTACTTATAAATTAGCAGTTGTTGGCACTTTTCCTTTTATTTATTTATTTGACATAAAGCAGTATATTCCATTGCGTTGCCATTAAGTAGAATGAATATTGTCCTGGTAGTCAGGCCTGAATAAGAGCATTTTGATGATTTTGAAATGCCACATTCACACCTCTTGTAATAAGAGCACAGCAAGCAATACACAACAGCGGGACACCCTCAATCCCAGCTCGAGATACATGCAATATGTAGAGACATGTTCAAGGGCCACACATTACCAGGGGACTTCCACTTCATTAACTTTAGTAAGGGCCTCTGTTTGGGTTGGTTGTAGGAGGACGAGGTGTTCAAACACGTGCGCGCATCTAATGAGGCGAGTCGGCGGGATAGAGAAAGTGTGAAGAGTGTGTGTGTGTTTGTTTGCAACATAATCACCGGTCCCCGGGTAATGACAAAAACACATGAGGAAGAGAGAGAAAGCGACTGATGGCGATAAAGCAGTATGTGTGTTTAGTGTGCTACACGTGTCCTTACTGATATTTCTCTCAACATAAGTGTGAGTGTAGCTTCAGTGAATTGCCGGAGCAGGTAAGTGTGATTCTGTCAAGTGTTTTATCTATCTTCAAAGCTACTTAAGGGGGAATTTAAGGGGAACAATGGGAACATTAGGGCTCAAGTGGTTAAACCAACCTTCAGCTTTCATTTTCAGTTACAATCTTTTAGAATAATATCATCCTACTAAATATTAAACTGTGTTCAGCAGCTACAAGACTGAAATATAGGACAAAGATGCCTCGTTCATAAATCTGCAGTTTGTATGTGCACGTCAGTGTGTGAGTGGAGTACAAAATTTGGCGTCGCCTGAATAAAATATTTCCCAAGGGCCTCTCTGCTTGGCGCTCTTGCTGGGGGAAAGCCTAGAGCATCTTTTCAATATCACCTCGAGAGAGAAGAAGAGCATTCACGAAGGGATTAAATGAATTGTCACCCTTCTTCTCCTCTCTTTCTTAGCCACCAATAAGAAGGGGGCTCACGGGGGCTCTCTGGGTCTAATACGGAGTAGCGGCGGGGGCGAAGGTTTGGACGGGATCGTGTGAACAGACGTGTGCGAGTTTGTGTGTTATTGGCCAACCCCGGTTTGACTGAGCCTGGATTGTTGCCACAGGGCAAGATTTTACCAAACACACTACAGTATACTGCTTTGATCACATCAGCTGGGATTCTGTACTAATCCTTCACCTCTGTCAGAAATATTTTCAAGCTGCCAGCACTTGACTAGTGTAACCGGCTTTATTGGCTCAGCAATTAAGGTGATGGATACACCAAAATAGTTTTCCCTTATGCTTGTTTCTTCCAATCTAAAATCTGCACATAGTAACAGAAAAACATTTTCTAATTTGTGGTTGAAAGGATTTCTTTCCCACTTCCTTTCCTCATCATCTCCCAGCTGTGTGCATTAAAAACATCAAAGGTATGATAGAAGAATGCCAAAAATCAAAAGGAAGAAATGTTAGGTTTCTTACGGGCATGTTAAGTTTGTTTCCCCTTGATCTTCCAACTTTATCTGTGCTAAAATACCATGAAATCAACATCAAGAAAAGGAGATGTGTAGAAAAAGGTGCTGCACTTCTCCTAGCTGGTTCAACCTATCATGAAATGAATGACATGAAATACATTTTCTGTCTGCTAATAAATCAATAAAACAAAAGCCACAGTAACTCTGTGAGGTTGTAGCTAAATGCTAACGCTAACATGACCACCAGCTCACAGTGTCAGTCTTAACATGATGGTTTTTTAGCAGTTATGATGTGAGCCATCTGAGGTTAGCATGCTAATTGCTAATTTGCACTAAACATAAATTGTAATATAAATATTTTGACAAATCACATAAATAATTTTGAATCTGTTAATGGCACCAGAAGAAGAAGTTGTGCGAGTTAAAGTTACGTCACTGAAGCCATTAGTATTTATCCTCTGGGGAACATGAATGTCCGTACCACAGAGCCACGTCCCTAGCATTGCTAAAATCTGTTTGGTACATGTTTTACTGGAGTTGTATGTGTTACTTCATTAATCCTCCATTTCAGGGAGTTCTTGTTTTGTCCCATGATCAAATAAATTACAAAAAAACAAGCGTAATTTGCAGCGTGCCTCCATTGTTACCTCAGTTAGAAAGCATCAGTACAATCTGAAGAGCATCTGGAGCTGTTACAACAAAGTTAGAGTTAACATTATGTTTCAAATTACATGTAGTTTCTCCTTAATAAAAAAAAAAAAGGAGCAGATGGTTTTGGCTTGAAGCTGGAGAGCCACTCTTTCGTATCGGAGCTGAAAGTTGGATGCTGAGCAACTCCCTGTTGCGTGGTTAATTACACCATGATACAAAAGACTGAGACCTGCTGATGACATGAGGAGGAGAAGGAAGAGCAGGAGGAGGAGGAGGAGGAAGGGAGGCAGTAATAACGTAGGCTGTAAAGCCATCAAAGCTCCAGTAAATGTTGACTGAGTGTCCTTGAGATCATGGTGGAAGGGAGAGGAGTGTGCCTTTTGTGCGCATCCATAAGTCAACATGTGCCTCCGCGGATTGGCGGAGCATGTGAGGATCATTGGGTGGATGGATGTGTGAACGCTGGTGAGCGTGCATGTTGATTCAAGTGTGAAAATGACGAGTCAAAGCGGGGCGAAATGGCCGAAGACAGAAAATGACGTGTGATTTTCGGCAATGAGGCGCTGTAGCTTTACAGACGACACATTTTAGTCTTGTGCTGTCATCATAAAAGGAGCATGTCCATATGAGTGGCCCAGTTATCGACGTTAGACCTTTCTCGCGTTGTCTTCAAACATCTCAGTGATTTAATTAATCAAGCATCAACATGTCTGTCTACAGATAAAATAAAAGCGCCTTTGTGTATCGAATGCCACTTCTCTCTTGGCTCAACATCACACGTTCAATTAACTTTCGCGCTGCGAGCTGAAGTGAATGATTGGCGTTCAAGGAAACAATACAGTTCAAATGTGAATAAAATGGCACACTCCTCATACTTTCTATCAGACACATACACACACACACTCCACCACAACAACAAGCCTGCAGGGTGTGAATACTGTAAGCAACTAACTAATCAGGCAGTCAGCACATGTGCAAATGCAGATAAATGAGCATCAGTGTAGGTGCACAACTTCCACTGCTCACTCCCAGCAGATCATCACCTTGCATCTGTCCTGCAGGAGTAATATGTGTATGTGTGTGTGTGTGTGTGTGTGTGTGTGTGTGCAAGTTAATGTGTGGTGACAGGAGCCTGCCACTCTGTTTATCCCATAATCCGTCCTCTAAGGGGCAAGTGTGCTAAACACAGATTGCGCTCCCCATGTAATCTACAAGGGCATCGTCGCCAGCATACATGCAGGCACATATGCAAACACACACACACACACACACAGAGACGTTGGGTGGCCTTCAGCTACAGCTGACAACACAAAAATCGACTGTATGTTCGTTTAAACAAACACAATCATGAATCTGAATTTGAAAAAAAAATTAAAAGCGGAAGAATAAACAGAAACACCTGTTTCTTTGTAAAGACGGAGAGCACTCAGTGGCCTTCAGCAGCATCTGATAAATTCATTCAGCCAATCAATGCTCATCAGCCCACCTGCTGGGGGTACATAGTAGAGGTTCTTTGAGAACATGTGCTCCCGACAAGCGACACACACACGCCGAAAACTCTTGTGCACTCACTAATTGCATTTCTCAGTCGCACTCGTACATGCACACACACTCAGCTCACCTCAAAGAAGAGGGGTAATGATGGATTCATATGCAGCTTCCCCTCCGAATGATGCAGAGACGCACAAAAACACAAGGACACTCGGCAAGCTCGGCTATAACGCTCTATTTGCCTCAATTTCAGCAGCTATTTTTTTTTTTTTTTTTGGTTACTCACATTTAGGGTTGCAAAATTCTGGGAATTCACGGGAATTTATGGGAATAAACTGGGAATTTACAAAATTGAAGGATGCCCCTAACAGGGAACTTAAATATAGTTAAATATAGTTATAGAAAATATATCTTACCATAATCTTGACTAAAACAACCAGAGTTCATGCAAGTACACTTGAATATCTGCTATTCCGCAATCACATGCACATAGCACTCTGCTTACTGCAGGGCTATTGAGGCCACGCCGCCTACATGCACTGTGCATTCCTCCATCACATGCACTTTGGAGCCCAGAGCACAAGACTATTGAAGTCACACTCAGGCCGTGTCCATTCTTTATACTCAGTCATTGATTCATACAGTAGATAGCTAGCTGATAAGTTAGAGGCTAAATTAGCTATAGCTAGCATCATTTCATTGACCATTTAGCAGGCTATCTTATCATGATGCTAGTTTACCCCCAATTACTAAATTACTAGTTTCCAGTTAATTCCCATAAATTTCCATAATTCCCATGGAAAGTTTCCCAATTTGGAATGTTTCCCATTCCCATCCCATTCCCAATTCCCCAGCTTAAATTCCCATGGAAAGTTCCTGGAAATTTACTGGAAATCTTCCACCCCTTTAGCAACCCTACTCACGTTTATTTGTCACGTGTTAGAACTTAAAAAGACGATTCCCCTGGGCCCAGCAGGCTGCACTGACAGTAATATCAGTGTAAATGGTGAAGAACATAACTGCCACACAATAAAAGTGTGTTCTCGCTGAAGCAAAACCGCATCGCGGGAGCGCTGCTATGCAGTACATGCATGTGGCACATGTGACATCCTGAGAGATTAATGAAAGAACTTAACATCCCCGCTGCTCGCAGTATGAGCTGTATTCACTGAGTACAGCTCTATCCTCAGATTCAGCGACCACAGGACAAATGCGGGTAAAAGGAAGTCATCTTTTTGACTCTTGTCTTAAAAGCTTTGCCCATTCATGTCTCCCTCCTTCTCATTTGTTTGTTTATCATCCTTCATTCTGCCTCCATACATTAACCCTGTGTTGTACCACTAGAGCTGCCTTTCCTTTGTCGGAAGCCTTTCATCTCCATCCTCACCTGCGGGCCTCCGCCATCCTACAATGACTCAAACATTTACAGACCCCAGCAGTACTAATTAAGCTAAATAGAATATTGAGAGAACACAAAGGGGAATGCTTCTGCATCCACCGTCTATAAGGATGTTTTATGAGACACTTGGAATGTCACAGGCAATTTACCCGGGGGCTGGTGTCTTCAACAAAAAGCCCTTTTCAGCAGAGCAGGTCTACAGTGCTCAGAGTGAGCCATGCATCATCCCACGACGTGGAGGACTGCTGCAGAACCGCAGAGTGTTTCAGATGCCAGGAGGCTAATGTTGTCTATCACATCACGTCTTTTTGAGTTTGTATTATTTAAGTCGGTGCTTCATATTCAGACCTTGAATGCCCTCCTGCAATGATGAATATGTTTTCCAGTGAGAGCACATATCAGTGCTGGCCTTTTCACCTGTGGACTGAAAAACTGTTGGTACTGTAGCTGTTTGCTGTGCTAGCTTGTTGCACTACACAATGAGCCTCATGCAGCAACTTTTTTTTTTTCATTTCTCTCAGTTAATAAAAAATAAAATAAAAGTAGTCGACTCCAGATGCACCAGATTCTGAATAGTGAATCATAAATCTGGACGTGTGTGGTCAGTTGTTTGTGATTAGCGTAGGTATTGCATCCTAAGTGCAGATGTGTGCCATGTGCAAATACTCTGCTTCATGTGCAAGAAGTGGTAAAAAGTGGTAGTATACCACCCAAATAGCCTATAAGAAGAAGAGTAGTTGCATAAATCGAAAAGCAATCAAAAAGATCTGTGTGATCTCTGAAAATGCAGGATTTGCATAAGAACTGAATGGCTCGAGCGTCCAACAGTATGTAAACCATTCAGAAGCTGAACGTACACAATGTCATGCAAATGTTGGACCAATAGTGTTTCTTTAGCCCACGTGTTTTTTATGCTCATCACTTATGTTTCCTTGTGATGGATAAACTATTTCTGGGCTCTGAAAATGAGATGTTTTTTCCTGTCATGGTAAGATTACTTGTGAAAAACAAAAGAGCGAAAGTAAGAAAACACTGGCGGATCCTAGAAATCGATGGTTTATAGGAACAAAAATAATAGGAAATTTGTTCATGTATTGCTTCTTCCACAAGGTCCACATTTTTGTTCATCATGTTTCTTTCAGCGCTGGGAAATCTGTCACATGCTAAAACTTCTTAAACTTGTTAAAGGAATAATTACACTTATTTGCTTTCATGTCCAGAGTGAGATGAGAAGATGAATAACTCTGTATCTGTTCTGCTACAAGCAGAAGATGGCTAGCTTAGCTTAGCACAAAACCTGGAAACAAGGAAACAAGAGGCTAACCTGGACCTGCAGGGTAAAGAAAATCCAACTTCCAGCACCTCTAAAGATCAGCAATTAAGACTTAAAGGTCCAGGATTTAGTAGCATCTAGCGGTGAAGTTGCTACCGACTGAATACCCCTTTGCAGTGGTGAAGGAGAAACTATGTTGGCTGCAGAACGCGCAAAGAAAGCTTAACACCCCATCTAGAGCCAGTGTTCAGTTCATTAGTCTGCAGTGTCTTTAGATATAAGGCTCATTCGAGGTAACAAAAACATAACCTTGCCTTTTAAAAGCGACCTTCATGTAAGCGTTACAACACCCACAACTACATATCTTCTCTGTATGTCACAGGATATGAAGAAAGGTAATGGTACTCTGAAACGGTCGGCTGAATGAGCTTCCTTACTGCCCATATTGTACTTTCCTCTGATTCTATTATCCGGCCCTCATTCTCAGCGGGGGAAGAGAGTGCCTTGCATATTCGTTCACAGGACAAGCTTTGAAGAATCCCCTTCTCTCTCTCCGATAGCTGTCTCAAGGATAAGAATATTTATTATGAGAAAGTGAAATGGCCCGATGAACCAACCCCAACCCGGCCCTGTTACATCCTGTTCCACAGAACATAAAAGTCAACGTGGCCCTCTAATGTGCATAAAACCTGAGGCCTTCAGCAATGTACTGTACGGTACTTGACGCTGTAGAAGAAGGTTAGTAAATTACCAGACTTTGTCGGTCTTTTTGACTGTCTTCAAAAGTGGACGTGTTTCTGGGATTTCACGGGAATCAAAGGTCAGAGATTTGGCTTGGGGATGATTCTCCGCTTAAATATAGAGCTTTAGCATAATACATTATGTCGAGCACCTGCATGTTACAGATGTTTAATTGGCAGTAAGTCTAACTGAGTCTGACACCTCCATGACAAAGTCAGTTTATTTGGCATGTTTAATTATCTCATGACAACAAGCGCTACTTCAGTGATCAAATTAGGCTGATAGCTACACCTGCACGGCTGCAACTGCACCTGCTTCTTCCCCCAAAGTGTGTCAACCGCTTATAGCATGCGGCCGTTTTGGGTATACTTTTATATATAAATAAATACATGAATAAAAATCTGAATAAAAAGACAAGGACACAAGAGATTTTGGATCCGTGTGGCACAATCTAGCACAGTAGCTGTGTGTCCCTGACTATGTCTATTATTTATTTAGACCAAATCATATATCACTGACCGGCGCCAAAGCCAGAATCTAAATCCAGGTAAGGTAAAGTGAACTCAGTTACACCTCTGCGTGGGAGGTTGTACAAGAACCTTATCATACTTCCATTTCTATTATCCGGTGGAGAATGCAAGCAAGCTGGCAGCAGCTCCCACTCTTGTTTATTTGCCTTTATAGATTTTTTTTCCTCCCTCTCTCTCTCTCTCTCTCTCTCTCTGCTTTTTTATTTTTTTTTCTATTGAAAGCCGGCACTGTGCCACCTGCCAAATTGTGGCGGTAGAGAGAGAGAAGAGCAAAATAAATACATACGCCTCTATGTGTGTGTGTGTGTGTGTGCGCAGGTGTGTTAAGGCTTATGGGAAACCAAAAGACAATGTGTGTGTGTGTGTGTGTGTGTGTGTGAATGAGGGGGAATGTTGTGGACTTTCACAACCTGTTATTTGTGTGAGTTCACTGTAAAAAAAAAAAAATAATAAAAAAAAGCAATCAGCAGGCCGTGGCCGTCTGGCAAATCAAAACACAAACTAGAGTCTTATTGAATTGTCTTGTCGTGTTGTGTCCAGTGTGTTTTTTTTTTAAAAAGCGACCCGGTGTGGTTGAAACGAGGCCAAATGGGCCATCACAATCAATTAAGTGCTTTCGGGTTTGTTTGCTTGTTTGCTAAGCCAAACGGCTACGACCGTTCTCTGTGGTAATACAGAGAGAGGAGGGGAAAAAAGATGTTTGCAGAAAAAAAAAGGATACAAATGGAGAGAGATGTGCAGATTACTGTTTGAGAGACGACCGGCGTGCAGAAAATCACAAGCCTGCAAAACAAATCTCTTCAGTTTGCCGCTCGAACTCGCTCTGATGGTGTGCTATTATAATGAGTGCTTCTAGGGCCATCACCTTTCAAAACTGACTCACGTCCTGATGACCACTACAGGCTGGATTGCCACTTTACTGAAGCGGAATAAATAGACGGACAAGTTATTTTATTTATTTATTTGTTTTGACTTCAGCGGCGACAGAATAAAGCCTGTCATTGTGATAGTCTGACTTGCACTTTGAATAAATCATCTATTCATCAGTTGACAAAATATTGTCACTAGCAGGTCTGTTTTCGTGCCATATTTTCATTTCAGGGGCTTTGAGAGGAATTTGTTGTTTTGATGATGTATCTGGTTACCATATGAGCATTGTTAAGCCCTAAATTACTTTAGTGATGGTGATTTTTGTGTCTAGCCCATCAAAATTTGCATTGTAAACTCAAATTACTGCACTGTTCCTCAGCGTTGAAAGTGAGCAGCCTACTTTTTACAGAAGTAAACAGTGATCGCACGGCACACCTACGTAGTCATTTGCTGTGTCTATATGTGTGTTTTATTACAAGTGTGTGTGTTTTTTTGTGTGAATGGAATGATGTGCATGGGATGATTAGCAGCATCTGCCTTTTTCTTCCTGTAAATGTGTGTGAATTGAAATACAAGGTCACATTTTGAAATATATGTCAGGCCCATGCACACAAGAACCAACTTATCAATGTATTCAACATAAATCTACTCTTTGGTAATAGACATAATGCAATACCTTTTGTGATTTTCTGCACTATTTTTGTGTCTGGATTTGTTTATTTAATGTCTTATAGACTTTTGTCTGTTAGACGTTCCCATTGGGTACAATTTACAGCAAGTATCTGCTTTGGGTATATCTAATTGCTTCATTTTATGATGATGTATGAACAAGAAAACATCTGAAAACAAGTATAGATTTCATCATACTAACAGAGCAAAGTGTGAAGTAACTGCAGCCAGCCAAGAACAGAATAGAAGGAATAATCTGGCACATAAACTCCTTTAAAACCACGCCGGTCTCAGTTTTATGTTCTTGCATGACACATATACGGTTTAGAGAATAACGGCGTCAAGTTTAACACTCAAAATTCATCGGCATTTTGGAACAAAGAGCCCTTGATTTGCCTTGAACAGGCATTTCAGTTTTAGCCGCCGACTATTCATCTTGCCAGTGCTGGTTTTTATCAGGTGTAGCTAGCTTATTAAGCTCCATGGTTCAAATTTCTTTGAAATTTTCTGTGTAAAGGCAATTCTGAGATTTCTTTCAAAACACATTACATTACATTGTGTTGGAAAATAGTTGCTGAAAACACGTGAAAAGACAAACTCAGAACACATATTTATTCTTACTTTACACGGACTTCAATGTTTCCAGCTGACTCATTTTAAAGCAGGACCCCTTTGGAAACGGTCTTAAATATGTTCTTGACGGACCCTAAAGCTGCATGTCTCAGACAGAAAGTCAGCATCCTCACCAGCTGATAATCCATGTATGAGTCCGATCATTCATTTCTCCTTGTTTCAGTCTAACATGTATGTCACAAACAGTACGCTTCACTTGTAACGTCACAGGAGGTGAAGCTTTTTGTGTTTGGCGAACATAATGCCATTTCAGATGAGTTCAGCTGGGCTGCTGGAGTGTAAACTTCTCCAAATCCAATAAATAGCAGGACAAAGCCGTGAGTATTTTCCTATGCTGTGATGTAGTAGGGCCTAGCTGCCATGTAGCGGGGAAATAATCCACAGTGAAAGTGCAATTGTGAAGGAGGAAGGTTTTTTTTTCTTATCTAGCCTGTATCCCACAAAAATCAATCTTTTCATCAAGCGTAAACCTACCATGGCGTTACCCACTGGTTTGTGGACAACCATTTTGAAGCCTGGACTTTGGCATTGTGGCCATACTCGGACAACACTGTGCAGACGGTCGGTGACCTACTGAGTTCTCCAAAGATGTTTGTTTTTTACTCGTTTTTGCTAGCTTGTGGGGTTCAGTTTTGGGGTAACACGTCACATGACCGACACGAGCATCTTGACATGTGTCAAGAGGCCAAGAACCACAGACGATTGTATCCGGTCATTTTTCAAAATAAAACATCTCTCAGACTCCGATAATCAATAAAATATTTTTTATTCACTCTTTCTGTGAGGCCTGGTAGCAAATGACCTGTGGACAGGTACCGGTCTCGGTGTTTGGGGACCACTGCCCTAACACATACCCTGCTTCATCGTCTATTTTACTCTAAATGGGACCATAATTTACTAAATCAAGATTATGTTGTGAGGAAGAAGACTTGAAACTAACAATTGAGACCATAAACGCATGAGGAGGTCATAAATCAATGGGGGAAGTAGAGTCATTTCCCCATAAGGCTTAATACAAATCAGACCTTGCAGGTTTAATACATTTTGGCGTTTGCTTTACTTCACAGAAGCTCTGTCCACTAATTATACTGTCAATGCTTCTCAGTCAACTCTCGGCAGGGAAGATAATCAACTTATTTCCCAAGCTCTGCAACTTTAAACGCGTGATCTCTTTTGCACGTCATGCACACAAACACACATATCCACACATTCAAAATCCATAATGTAAACTAGCAGAAACTAAAACACAGATAAAAAGAAGCAGACGGAGCGCTAAGTTTCCCTTAAGCCATCACAGGTGTTGACGGAGAGGAGGAAAAAAAGCAGAGGTGGGTGGAGGGGTGGGGGGAGGGCAGAGTGGCATCTCCTTTACCAGGCAGACAGATTGTATCGGAGTGTTTGCTTGCTTCGGGCCCCGCGGTGCCATCAGATAGCATTTGATAAGAGCGTGACAAGCTGAGTCAGCGAAGGTCAGGACATGATGGCAACGAGGGCAACAACAGCCTCAGTCAGTGTGCCGAGAAGGGAGACTGTTGGGGGTCGGGGTCAAAGATGGAGTGATCAAAACAAAAGATGTAGCTGCTTTCCGGGATTTACCGCTTCCGAGGCAAACTGTACACATGTGCAGGGAATGGCAAAGTAAATGTGCACTTGAGAGACAAGTTTCTTAATGCAAATTGACTGCCTTGATTACCATTTAAGAGTTATGGATCCATTAAAATACTGGCACAGGATTTATGTAGGTTTGGGACTCCAACAATGACATTTGAGGGCACGTCTTTACAATTAAAGGTTGCATATAATTTGTCTTCAATTGCTATTTTCATGTAATCTTGATGTTACACATTGCTGCAAGGTCATGGGAGTTGCACTTTTAAGCCAACCCAAACAGAGCCCGTGTCTTTGCCAAGCTGTTTCCAGCAATCCCCATTACGCACACATTGTCATGCGTCGCCGCTCAGCTCAAATGAGTTACAAAGGAAGCCGAGTGAGGAAACATTAGCAGCAGTTGGATGGACTGGATGCATAAAAATATTAGAGAGTGATTTATGGCCCATGTCGATTGCCAGTTCCAGGGAAACTGCGCTGTGTAAGCAAAGGCCCTTCCGGCATCTCTATCCACCATTCTGGTACAATGGGTGACAGGCAAAGACTAGGAAGCCGTAATCTTTCAGCATCAATCAAAGAGAAACCTGTGAGATACTGCCACTCATGCTACCTCTAAACTTTCAACTGCAGTCTAGTCCTTTCTGCATCCTAACCCCAAAAAGTGGCCAATCAGCTAGAACACCCAAAATATAAAACAGAATATCAGAACGTCCCTAAATGATGCACTGTTTTCAGCCTGTAATGACCCAATTATGAGGTCATATTTGCACTCCATCATGCTTGAACCGAGAGGGAGTTTTCAGTTGGTTGGAATCTGAAACTTCACCACTAGATGCCACTAAATTCTACACACTGGACCTTTAATTAGTTTAATTTTTTGGTGCATTGATGACAAATAACCACCAAAGAAAACAGTTTTACATTGAAACCAGCAGCTGCTGTAGCTGACTACTTAAAGTAAGGTACATTCTTGAACATAGCAGTGATTACATGTGCATTAGTCATGTTGTTCAGGGTTTCAGCGAACGACTGTCAGTCTATTGGCAGTCTATTACTGCGTACTTATCAAAGAAGGTTTATTATTATGATGTCAAACTGCTTTTTTTTTTACCTATAGAGCAGTATATGGGTTGATGTAAAGCAAATAACTGTTATTAAGGGTTCGGAGAATATTCTCGGCTGTGGTGTAAGAGTGTTGGGTCACTTGCAATGCACTCTGCAATATACACTCCTCTTCTAGGAATCAGAGAAAACTTGACATTTGTGTACCCTACATCCACATTTAAAGGTGAAGCTGACTGATTTTCTGGAGTGGCTAAGTCGGTGCATAAATTATATATCTTGATGAGTGACATTCCCTATGCTACGACAGCACTTTGGTGGCAACAGGTGGACTAACAACTGAGCGCCTAGACAGCACTACACAGCCTGAAGACTGAAGGGGTTTGAAAGAATATTTAGGAGAGAAGAAGGAAAGATGCTTTTGAGTTAGGGGAAGTGTAGGTTTTTGGAGCTTGATCCATAATAGAGACTAAACGTCAGGATATCAGCTTCAGTTTTGACCATTTGAATCTGTTTTTTGGGAATCCCCAGACTTTGAAAAGTGCAATATTAAACTGTCCCTACAAGAGTGCAACTATAATAAGATGCTTTAAATTTGCAGCAGCAGGACAGGAAAAAGTGATTATACACAAAGAAACCGAGTGCTGTCATTATATCAACAGTAATATGTGAGCTCACTAATGAAAACCATTTCAGAACATAAGTGATCCAGGTTAGTTTATACAGCAGGGATGCCGCTTTTGCAACATAGCAGCATGCCGGGTCCAGTTAATGAACAAACATTAATAATACTTATAAGATGAAATGAATAAACATTAGCAGAAAACATGACTTCAAAGTCATGCTCTTCTCTTTTCTTGAGTTTCTACCAGGCGGGAACGTTGCACTTTCTCAAATTAAACAGTCGTTTAAGATTGGTATGAGGAGGGAAAATAAATCAATCTCCATATTTTTTATTGAATTGCTTGTTTTTATTGTCAACCTTTTCATGTTCGCAAATCCAGGCACAGCAGCCCGGCGCAGGTCAGAAATTAAGTGTCACCACTTCTGCGTCAAGGGACATTATTGAACATTTACTAATTGGTATAAACAAACAAAAAATCCCCAACGTGAATAAATTTATTTTCATTGTGAATTATAAAATAGTTGGCGAGACACCCAGCACCTTAAGTTGAGTATCACTGTTATACAGGAAGTAGAGGTGGTTGCTGCGAGTGAGGCTATTCACACAGCAGGTATTGTACAGTTTGATGGCTGCTGGCACAACAGAGCGCCTAAAGCACTTCATGTTGCACCTTGGGAGTAAAAGCCAGAGGCTGGAGGTGCTCTTTCAGTGACATCGACTCACCAGAGAATGGGGGTGGATGGTTTTGTGTAGGACGCATTTCAATTTGGTCTGCGCCCTCCGCCCTGCTAGTGCCTTCAGGCTGTAGCAGCCGGCCTTTTGTTTATTCCAGGTCGCCTCCTCCATCTCTGCATACCGCAGCTGATTTTGTAGCGGCATATGAGTTTTTTTGGGATGGTTGTTGTTGGCATGTACTTGTGAGACTGCACCATGTCTTCCTCTTCACCTCAATGCTGAGAGGTGTCTGTAGCTTCTTTGTGAAGTCATCCGCTAGTATGCTCACCTCGCTGACACTGAGCGGCAGAAAGCAGCATCAAAAGATGAAGTGCACCAAGTACGATGTGAGAACTCAAAGTCAAAGATCCCTATCATGCTCAAACACAACATCGTCTTCTCCTCACTTGACTGAATTTTGCAACTTTTGCTTCTTAGCTGCTTCACAAACGTTGAATAAACATGTTTTAAACGTGTTCGATGCATTCGTGACTCTCTGTACGTTAGCTCTGAAGTTACTTGAAATCCATAGTGAGCACAAACTGCATGTTACTTATCACGCCTTGTCATCACCTCTGCGTTACTATGGCAACATTCTGTAGTCATCATCCCTTACATACAGCACTGTATGTTCTGCTCCTATCTCCTGGCAGATCCAGCGATGTAATTGTCCGTCCCCAGCAGCTGAGGATGAATCTTTGAGAGGATTTGCTGCAGGATCACCAGCCGCTCAGAGCAATTGTCAGTCATTTCACTCCTCAGCCTCGGGCATCAGATATCTGCGTACGCACTTGCATGTTCCCACATCATACGATACATACACGCACTTACCAATTGGAGGATATGTAGTCGAGATTAGAACTTGGATGTTCCAGAAAAGCAGCTGAGTTTAAAGGAGACACTTGAAGCTCAGTCTCACCACAAGGTCACAGCCTGCAGGCAGCAGCAGTAGCAGCAATAACGGCTCTCCATCTCCCAGCCCCATTTAACTGACTGATGCTTTTTGACATGTCGGAGCAATCGAGCCAGTTAGCCTCTGGGAGGCTTCAATTAGGACCAGGGCTTAATGCAGCAGAGAACTTTGCAAAGCCCTGATACGAGGTTACAGCCAGACTCAAATCAATAAGGAGAACATGGTTAAAGGCAACTGTACTGAACCCCCCCCTCCCCCTTAGTGTGTGTTCAAAGAGCTGCTCGAGGAACTCAGAGATGGGTGAACATAGATGTGAAGTAAGGGGTAATGCAGCAGAGTTTTCAGTTTGTAGCAGCAGATGTGTATTTTAGTTAAGCTGAATAGTCCCCGGGTTGTCTTCTGAGAAAGAACCCTCACAGGCAATTAGAAAATTCTCAGTGAAGTGGTTGCAAGAGGCGTGCAGGTGCGTGTGACTGCTTCAACATGTGTTTGATTTTTTTTTTTAAGAAACTCACAAATTGGATATTGTTTCAGCTGCACCTGTTACGTGTATGGTACATCACACACACACGGCACGCACACACGTACACAATTTGTTCCAGTATGATAATGAAATGAAGGTGCAGAGCTGTGAGTGACGCTGCTGTCGCCGCACTATTTCACCACCCTCCCGACAGATCCATTTCCTTGCAGTGGGGCATGTGATTCAGCCCAGGCTCCTATATAACCGCCACTGCCACCTTGCATCGGCCCTACGTACCTGATTTATTGATAAGATGCGTGCAGTTTTACACTCCCTCGGGGACCAAGCGTATTTGATTTTGTCAGGGGTAATTAAACAGCCCACGATGGGGTTTGCAAACTGTGATATGATGAACTATGAAGAGATAGCGATGATGATTTTTATTTTGTTTTGTCGAAAAAGTATTGCACTTATTCTACACATTTGCATCAGCTTCAGTGAGCGCTTACATTTCGCCTCAACTCTTGAGTACTTAGCATTTTATCTAACGCTAAACTTTTTTGGTTTGTTTTGATCACAGCAGTGAGTGGTATTCTCTGCCAACAAAGGGCCGGTTTGATGGAGCAGTGGGAAAAACAACTTTGAGTCAGCCAGACCTTGAGGTTGGCTGTATATCATTTTCCCCCCACAGTGCGAGTGCATCATTGTCTGGGCTGTACCAGTCAGAAATGACAACAGAGGGTGACACTGAAAGGTCCCAGAGTTCAGCTGCCTGAAAATGTCACTGGGCTGGCTTAGACAGAACGCCACACAGGGAGATGGGAGGAGAATATGACAAAACAACAACCTTAAAGTGCTACGGATCTCTGTTGTCATAAAAATGTGCATATTCTCTCCTCCCTCCATCCATACTGTCTCCCCTTTTTGGTGTCATTTCATCTAAAGCATTCAGACAGAGTCTCTCATTGATTATGTTTTTTAAATATCATTATTAAGAGAATATTTGGGGCACTCAGACTGTTTGAAAAAACAATAATAAACAATAACAATTTTAAGATGTCCTCTTGGATTTGAATGAGCATTTTTCACTGTTTTGGGGATTTTATATAATAAATAATTACCTGATTGATCAGAAAAATAGCCTCAGTTCTGTGTGTTGTTTGGATGTACATATGAACAAGATATATAAATATGAGCATGTTATAGGATATATACAGGATTCTCAGACTGAAATATTTTACAGACGTTATAAAACTCAAAGATCTGATTTTTTTTGAATACTTTTAAATCCCATCTGAAAGGCCTGGAGACTGAATCGTGGGGGTGTCACTGCATAAAGTGATATATTGAATATGATATTGCATTCACAGCTTGTACCACACTTTTATTATTTTTTAGATTGCTATGTGTTTTAATACTCTAGTCTGTTTGTTTTGTATCTGTTTTAATTAGCTTATTCTTAATTTGTGCTGCTTTTAATATCAAGGGGACCTTGGGTAAATAAATAAAATAAATGTTATAGTTTCTAGTTATAGAAGTTATATTAGGTTCTAAGTTAGAACCTGAAATCAAAGTTTTTGTACTATTTATGGTCAGCATTTTCAGAAATTTCTATTCAATGTATTTACATTCCATAAATACCTCGCTATGTAGCAGTTTCCATTCGTTAGTGGCAGGGTCCGCCATTGGTTTCATATTGCCTACACATAGGGGATTCACACGAAATGATACACGTACATTTCCTTCTGTTGCTGCTTTACATTAAAAATATTCAACCTGTGGAACACGGGGTGGCTTTTATTTTGAAGCAGTAACAGGAAATGCAATGTATGTCTGTCAACAAGACAACGCCAGTTTGGGCAATTTTATTTGTCAGCTGTTGCACTTGCTGTTACCATGGTGTCACCAAAACAACCAGGGCTGAAATGGTAAGCATCAGAGCTTTAATCGAGTTGATTTACAGTCACCTATTCACACATCCAACACACTATACTGCCGGATATGTACTCCAAAAGCAAACAGCTTGTTGAGTGTGTGTCTTCTTGAGTGTGTGAGCTAAACTACACCTGCAGTAGTGTGTGTGTGGATTCATCACAGCTTTCAGTCCTTTGATATGTGACTGAGGGGAGGAGAGGGTAAAACAGAAACGTCTCTCCTCATTAGACCCGACTCCCCCTTCTCTCCTCTGCCGCTGACAGAAAGAAACTCATATCCTACCTCCACCAGTCAGCTCTCTCTGTATGGCATCCGTCCATTCCGCATGAGTAACTGTAGCTCTTCCCTCAAGTCAAAATCAGTGCATCCGCTTGATCCGATTGGCCACGCACATCAGCATCACCTTGTGTGAACAGAGAAGATAAAGAAAAAGGGTTCACCGTCTGAAGTCTAGCCAAGTGCTGCAGCTTCGCCGTCACGAAATGAATGTAAAGTACATTTCCTCTGGGTGTCAGAGTATTGTTTCAGCTCCTGATCTTTCCACGCTGTTAACCTTGTTTGTCTTCTACTGAATTTGCTGTACCAGTCACTGTGAAGGACATAATGAATGAGATATACCTGTTGAAAACATGGAAAATAATCTTCCTTTGTCGAACTGTTGGCTATTTAAAGAGCCAGTGTGTAGGATTTCGTGGCATCTAGCAGTTTAATTGCTGATCACCTCATTCTCTCCTTAGCATAAAGGAGTAACTGCGTAGAGCCAGCGTTTAGTGTCGGTTCTGGGCTACTGTAGAAACATGGCGGTTAAACATGCGGCCCCAAGATATAAAAGGATTCGATTCTTATTTTTAGGTGATTATACATACAACGAAAACACATAGAACAATAGAATATATAACAGAGTACCCAACATCTTACACACTGGATCAGAAAATCAGAAACTGGAATTATCCTTGACCCAAATAACAATATTCGGACATGATTTATACCAATAATCATATCTTTGCAAGGTAAGGTAACAGAGGAGCTGCTAAATGTATGAATAAACTCCTAATAATGAGGAGTAGTGCATCACAGCAGGGCAGAAAAAGAAAGCACAATATGCAACCAGCCAAAGATGACTCAACCATGCTGCCAGTGGAAGGACGGGGAGCGCTTCATTGTAATTGGCGACAGAAAAGAGAAACTGGTGTTGTACCTTTTTTTTCTCATTTCGAAAACATTTCATTTAAATGTTTGAACGTTGAATAAATAAATCCTGTCCCCTTCCTCTAATAGGCCTTTTTCACAGCAGACATTTTGACCTGTCATAGCAGGAAAAACAGAAGCGTAATAACATTAATGATGGCTCTGTTCTATTCAAATCCTGCACAATACCAAGCAGCTAAATGGATTTCTGTCAGCATTCACTTGATTATTTCTACCTGTTATTTTCCTGTTGTGCCATGTCAAAATATCATCTCAGTCCTGATCTATTTACTTACATATTTAGTCCTCCTATGAGCATTTTTCTATTTTTCTACAAACACATGATAGTAGATTGTTTCTGTCCACTCCACATCGCCCCTGACCCTCACTCTGCTTTAACAAAAATTGGGTAGCAGGTGCATGAATACAGCAGTCACAGCCATACATCCGAGGCTGCATTAAAAATAACCCTCTCACACAGATGCTGCCAGCTGCATGTGTGTAATTACACAAGTTCAAATAGACATTCAAATACACACACACACACACACACACACACACACAAACACAGCTGAGAGGTTTCCCTGGTAACCAGAGGCCAGGAAAGGACTTGTATCGAGCGACAGTGTTTTACTACATATGACCATTTGACCACATATTGAATCATCCTGCTCTTGCTGGAATCAATCCGTTTATCCAAAATATTGTCATTTAACTAAAAGATGTAAAGAATAGAGACAAAAAAACAAAGTACACAATCTGAAAAAACTCTTGCATATCTCTTAAAATACTGATTTAATACCTAACAGCTTGGATGGTTTCTATTATGGATGACTGAGTGTATGATAAGAGCGCTTCCACAGATGTTCTCTTCGCGCTGCACAGCTATGCAGATGACTTTTACAGCACGTGCAGACTTTTCAGCTATCCATTTCCATAAAGACACATCATGGCGAAGTGATGAACAATCATTTGCACCCAAAAGCACTCCGGTGTTAAAATGGAAGAGCTGTTGTTATCCTCCAGCCATAGCTTTCGCAGTGAGAGCGAAAATGTGCCAATACCATTAGCTTTCAGAAACCTGTGTATGATCGTGTGATAAATTATTAGCTACGAGACAAGAGCGTGTGTCAAAGTGTGTGACTGCCAGAAAGAAAGAGAGAGAGGGTGAGGTTACGGGGAATGAAAATAAGCATGGATCTAGCACAGGTTAATTTAAGACTATCAAGCCTGCTAATTGGTTTTAAATGAAGCCCTCTCTCTCATGCATGCATGTCCAATTAGGGGAGCGCTAACTTGAGAATGTCTTCCTCTCAGCGCTTGCAAAATACAGCAGCCGAGCACTAGTCATGAGCTGTCAATTCGATCAGAAACTCTATGTCAGTCTGTCTCGTTCTTGCAGTGAGGCAGCAGAAATGGCCTCCCGGGGGGATCTTATACCTTATGGTGGTTTGTAGTTTTAGACTGCGTGGCAAGAAAGAAGGCTTAGCAAATGTAGAATGGAGGTATATAACTTCCGATCAAGTCAGTGTGAACATGTGAAGACAGCTTCATCCCAGAGGGCTGCAGAAAAGAAAGAAAAATCTGCAACAAACAGCCACATAAGTTAAAACCAGAATTATCTCGCGGACGTCTCGTGTAAAAGCTGCTTGTGCGTCATGCATTTCAGTATTTTCCGGGTGCCTCCTCGTACTGTAGCTCATCACGGATGCTCTTTCATGCGGCTACTCTTCACAAACAAATGGGATGCTCTATCACTTCTGCATCTCAGCATCAAACACCCGGGTTTGCATGTTAACTTTAACCTGCTTCCATCAAAAGACGTGCGTAAACAAAGGGAAAATGCGGTTTTATTTTCATGAAAATGCGATTGCGTCATCTCTTTTGAAGTGACAAAAAAAAAGAAAGAATATGCCAGCGCACCCTTCGAGAGAATTACGACAAGATTTTTTTTTTTTTTTTCATAACCTTGGGACTAGTGAGCATAAAAATCAAAGCATGCAGTCCCGATAAAGCTTATCGTGTCTGTGGACATGAGGCACGCTTAGGGGTTGGACTGATAGTGTCATCATGTGAGGATGTTGCAAAAGTAAGCTCACATACTGTATCTGAAGATTAGGACTCCATGTGAGCGGGGAAAACAGCCACTTCTTCATCGGGTGCGGGGGGAAAAAACAGCGTGGTTTTGACAGTGCATGAGTGCATTGCTGGTGGCTGTAGTTTGCTCCAATAAGTGTGCTTCTCTTTGGGATGAATGTCTTGATCAGTGAGTGGGGAGGAACAGGAGGCTGGGAAAACAGCTTGTACAGCCGGTATAATCAGCCCCAGCTTTGGCAGAGAGTGGCAGCGCTTTATTACTTGTCTAAGTAAATGTATAATTGAGCGAGTCACTTCATCCACTGGTGCGCTAGACTGTACTGAGAACACTGGCAAGACAAAGATGAATTTATTTATACTGAAATCTCAAAAACAGTCTGGGAGCTTGACTGATGTGCGTCAGGAAGGACTTCTTATAATCTTAAGACGTGCAGGGTTTTTTTGGGGGGAGTGAAATCGTGCAAGGCAGACCGTGTTAGATTTAAATAATTTTCCCAAAAACCCTGGAAATGGTGGAGAACATCGCACTTGGCCTCCCTGGGGATGGTATTAAATGAAAACACTGAGATCAAACATTCCCTGCACTTTCAATTAGATGCCATTCCACTTGAGCCCACTTGATCTCTTATGCAAAAAGCCATGTGTTGCAATTAGTTCTGATTTAGTTTGTTTTATTAAAACATAGCCTGGAGGTTGTGAGGAACGTTAGCGCGTTGATGTTCACTCTATCTGGAAGTCAAATGTTAAACTCATTAATCTGAACCCTTGAGCTACAATTTGACGGAAAAGAAAGACACCTCCAGTTCATCACGACTCAAAAGTATGAAAGTGGCGGCTAACTTGTGGCTACAGAACTGACACCAGTGTGCACAGCTTCCTACTAAATTTACATTTAGTCATTTAGTCAGTAAGTACTACTCACATCGAATCAAGTGACAGTTCTAGAGGAGGATAGATTTAGCATGTCCAGTTGTTGGTAGTGTTGGAGAGGAGGTACTCTCTGAAGAGCTGGGTCTTCACAGAGGGATGCCCCTGCTCTGGTAGGAACTGATAGGATGTTCCACCAACGGGGAACAACAGGCAAGAAAAGTTTGGATTGCCCTGAGCGTACGCGTGGCAGAGCCAGGCGTTGTTCATTGGAGGAAGGCAACGGTCAGGAGGTAACATATGCCTGTATAAGGGCATCCAAGTAGGTGGGTGCAAAACTGGGGAATACTTTGTAGACAAGCATTAGCATTAGCTACAGGTAGCAAGTGGAGCTCGATGAGCAGCGGGGTAACATGTGCCCTTTTGGGTTGATTGAAGACCAGGCACGCTGCCACCTTCTGGATCATCTGAAAGGGTTTCACTGTGTAGTCAGATGGGCGTTACAGTAATCGAGTCCCGAGATGTCCACAGCCTGTGTCAGGAGTTGGGTAGCATGTCGAGTCAGGTAAGGCCTGATTTTTCTTTCATGTTGTGAAATGTCAAGCGGACAACCGAGGCAACGTGATCAGAGAAGGTTTGCTGGTTATCGATCATGACTCACAAGTTTCTCAATGCCTTGGTAAGGGCAAGAGATGGGGAGTCAATTTTGATGTTGATGTCAACAAAATCAATGAAGAAAAAGAAGCAGCACGACAAGATATCTTACTCTACAGAGCTGTAGTCTTCATCATACCAGCTCAAACCACAGAGCACCTCAGCCTTATGGAAAGGGGAACAGAAGGAGTTTAATTTCCACAGCGCTTTCTGCATCATTAACGATGGCTTTGATTAATGGTTTACATCCACCCAAAGCCCCACCTGTGAGAATCGCAATAAAGATGATAATTTGTCGGGACTGCAGCAGCATTCGATTCACACACGTAGACACGATGAAAAAAATTAAATAAAAAGACAGGAAAGTATAGGCACAGGGGGTTAATTTTCACTCACACCTGCACTAAAGTCACCACTGTTGTAAATATTGTGACTTTCTAATCAGCAATTCTGGCGCCAATGCAGAAGGGGCGCACAGTAGGCGTGTTCGATAGGGAAAATAGCCATGCATCAATTCTCCCGTTTTCTGCCGACCTCTTCGCTGTTTGCAACCCACCCATGTAATCCATCATGGAGACATTAATTATGTACTAGGCTCTTCCAGGACAAAGACTCTAATGAAGGGCCTGTCAACATAGGCCTTTCCTGAAAACAGTGCAGTCATGGAGGTGGGAGGGATGCTTGTGCCAAGCCCCCCTACTTGGATCTGATTTTGAAGAGGAAAGTGAAAACAGTTCAAGTGCGTTTTCAGCACCTGTGCTGTGATAATGCTTGCTCAGTGCACACCTGGAAATGAAAACTCTAATAGATACACATGGGCCACTGGGGGTAGAGCTAACTTGCTAGCAATGATACCAGATTTGATTCATGGTCATTACTAGGAGGCTATTTTTCTATTTTTGTAACAAATTTGTCACAATTTGTGACAATTAGTTATTTCTTTTCCCATAAAAAGGTTTAACAAAATTCTTTCATCATTTTTAGTTGGCACGAAAGCTGCAGAAGCAGTTGCTAGCAGCAGTTAACATTTTTCACAATGACAAAGAAAAAATTTGATTTAAGAGTTGTTATTTCTGTAAGTTCACTTACAGGCTTACAGCTTATTGCCATTTTACTCTACTGTACCGAAGCAGCTAGCCGGTGTTGCATTCAAGACCATCTAAACCAAAACTTTGAGAGGTTGAGATCAAGTCAAGACTAAGACAAAGGCAGGGCGAGATCGAATGAAGACCAGAACCAGAACAGTGAGTCCCACACTGCGTGACACACTTATGATAAAATGTGGAACAAGCAAAGCAGAGGCACTCCTGAAACTGTTCTGAAAGATCCACACAAAAAACGGTGATATCCCCACAGTCGTGGTCTTGACTAGTCTTGAAATAAAATCCAGCGTCCTTTTGTTTGAAACTGACACAGGGGCCAGTAAAAATGCAATCCCTAGACGAGACGGAGACCTTCGAAAGGTGAAGACTGGTCTCGAGATCAAGGCCTATCCACGACAACACTGGAGCTAGCAAGCTATGCAGGAAGATGATTTCCTCATTTTTAATCGGCTATATGAAGAATAAAATTATTAAAACATAAAAAATAAAAATAAAAGGTTACACAGAAAATATAAATATTATTTTCCACTGAGAGGTGGTTCAAATGTATTTTTTAAAAATCAAAAACCAGTGAAGCGGTGAAAGTACCAGTTTTCTACTTTAAGAGTACTTAACATCTTCAACTGAAGAAGCAACCTCAACACTAGACAGTCCTTGTTTACCATAATACCCCTCATTTAAATGTTACTACCTCTCAACAGCTTGCTGTCTGAAGCCTGCAGTCAAAGCACAAAAATCACAAAAGTACAAGCTGAGTCAATCTCCAACAGACTGAACAAAACAAAAACTATTTTATTTATATTTATATATATTTTTTTCACTCTCAGCATGCTGGCATGCAATAATTACACAACGAAAGTTAATAATTTGCATTAAAATGTGTCACTACCCTCAAAATGCTATATTTACACCCCAATACTGTACAAATTATAGACAACTGTATTATCACAGACAAATTATAGAAACAAGACATAAGAAAACACACAAAACTGAAACTATTTTCATATCTTTATGGTAAATATGAAGCTATAGGGCCAGCAGGCGATTAGCTTAGCATAGTGGAAATAAGGGGAAACCAGCTAGGTAGCCTGGCGAACATTCAAACTTACCAACATCTCTGCAGGTCACTGATTAACATGTTGTATTGTCTTTGCTATATCAGTAAACACACAAGAATGTGAAAAGTGGCTTTATGGGGAGCTGTGTGCTGTAATTTAGCTAAATTTTGCTAAGCTAAGCTATGCTAAGTGCTTTGAGGCTCTGCGTAGCTTTACATTAGCTACAGAAATATGAGTGGTGTCAAACTTCCCATCCCACTCTCGGTATGAAAGGGGAAATGATTAGAACCGATCATTTCACACAACTAATGAGCAAACTAACAGAGTATGTCATGTTAGTGAAGTTGTTTCACTTCTGAATTTGCCTCAACCCACGTCTCTAGCAGGATCTGTAATAATGTGCCCCAGACAGACATGAGCCAGACAAAGCACCTCCCTGCCAGCCGGACAGAATGAGACAGAAGTGTGCAGGCGGCTGTGATGGATTGAAGATGGAGCCAGGACAGGGCTGCTGCTGCTGCAGGTCTGCTCTCTGCTTCAGCTCGCAGTCAATCGCAGCCCTCGCTGTGCTCTAAACCTCCGAGGCAAGGAAGATGGCTCAGGGTGTGAAACTCAAGCCATAGCTGAGTCAACTGGGCTTTTGTTTCATGGCTAATTACTGCTGACTCCTGGCTCTCTTTCACCCCACATCCCCCCCTTTGCTTTGTCTTCCCTCCATCACCCCTCTGCCTGCTCCGTCTTGCTGTTCACCAGTGGAAAAGGTATTACTAATGACAGAAGAAGGTTACCCAATTTATCTTCGGGCAAAACCTTTCAGAGCCAGCTCTCCTTGTGTCCCTGCAGAGCGCAGATTGCCAGTGGAAAAAAGAAAACACACATACATAACAAACAGCAACAGCTGCAACCGGAGACTTCCCAATCTGACTATGATTTAAATTGAGAAAATCATATAGTTTTCAGTTGAAACCACTTTTTTTCCCCACATTTTTTTATTCTGTCTGCAAACAGCTGCAACCTGAAGACCATCGGGTATCATCTGAAACATATTTTTAAATTCTATAGTACAATTTTATATGCTATGGGCAAAGAAATTTCCATTTTCTGGAAAACCTTAACTTCTTTAAGGTGGCTCCCGGATCCAGGTGGTGTGCTTTCGATGCAGATGGTGTGATTTATCACAGAGGATGAGAAGAAAGACCGGAGGGGAAACAGCAGCTTGAAGAGAGCTTTGGTGGTTTTGACCCTCTGATGCAGTTTGATTTGGGAAAGTCTTTTTTGGCATTGTGAGTAATCGGCCGTCGGATTACATCGAAAAATCTCGGCGCTTGCAGCTTTGGACGACACCAGACTCTCTCGCAGTCATAGCACGTCACCAAAGTGAAACCCGTTAAAGTGGCTCTCCCCTTTTTTCTCAGGAGGTACTTTTGAAGCACCCTCGAGTACGTTGCTTAACGCCACCTAAGCTGTTTAATGGCCATTAGTAAAGTACTGACTGTAAAGTCACAGATGTGACTGCATATAAGCTTAGAAAGATTAGTCCTGTGTTTACACACTACAGAGGAGGTGAATCAAGGTAAAAGCTATTAGTCCTTCATGTTTTCACTGACAGTCGCAAAGAAGATGTAGATTAAACAGAAGGGCCTTTAAGATTTTAGACAGGCTAGCTGTTCCCCCTGCTACCAGTCTTTAAGCTAAGCTAAGCTAAGCTAAGCTAAGCATGCTTTAGCTCCATACTGAATGAACAAACATGAGAATGGTATCAATCTTCTCACCTAATTCTCGGCAAGAAAGAAGAGAGAAAGAGAAAATAGCATGAACATTCAGCATTGTAATATGAGGGATGAGTTAGGCCGCATTCAGACTCGCAGGTTCCATTGATCTGTTTTGGCGGTGCAGCCCAACGTCACACTGCGGCCACCAATCAGACGATCAGATCGGTCCACAGTCAGCCTGCAAAACTCCGAAGCAGAGACTATCCAGGTGGATTCATGGACTAAACTCTGATACTCTACCTGTTGTGTGTGTTCTGGCTTTGTTTATTTCATGAACCAGCTACTAAATTTGAGTCTGGCTCACAATTTACGCTACAAAATAGTGACACGAAGAAGTTTAATGTGGTTTGCGTCCAGCAGGAGAGCAAGAAAGCGAGCGTCAGCCAAGAGAAATAGACAGTGAATGAGAGTGAGTGAGCGCCGGCATCGATAAAGCCGGTTAATCTGCAAAATAAAAAGTTATTTCCTGATTGTCTCACAGCGGTTAAGTTCAGCACAAACAGAGACCCCCCCAACAGCTCACCTCTTACCCTCCACCCACAATGGAGCACAAAATTGCATTGATTCGCCGCAGCGCCCGATCCTGTCTGAATGTACCCTTGTAGAGCAGAGAGCATGCGTGGGGAAGAAAGAGACTGTGAGACATAGAGGCTATAAAACAGGCGGTGAAACGCAAGGAGAAAGTGACTGACGTGCCTGTGCTAAATAAATGAGGAGCAGGATGTCCACAGCTGTTACCGACTAAACCCTGATTAAACAGTTATTAATCAGCTGAGGCTGAAGGAGTCACTCCAACATTCATCAGGTTTTATCTGCTCTGCAAAGGCCAAAGAACCACTAACACAGCCGGATTAGAAAAGGTGGACCAAGAGGTAACCGTATTAGAGATTATTTTTAACAAGTATGTCCTGAAGGTGATCAGGATTAAGTCAGGGATCTTTAATTCACCCCGCACTATAATGAAAAAGAAACATTTCTGCTACACGAGGATGTTACATAAAGAAGGGACATCAGGTTTGTCAGCTGAGGGAGATTTTTACCGATCCCCCGCCGTCATCACCTCCTCCATCATCCCTGGGCTCCTGCCTCATGTCTGCCAGAAATGCCAAACTATTCAGTAACACAATTTATCATGATACTCTCCATGTTGTCCGTGGCGACTGCGCCTCTTCTGTCACCGCACCGGGAGCGAGCTGTCAGTTTGAAACCCACCCCCTGTTTTGACCTTACGTGATATTCATCTTATTAATTTCTCCACCCATTCCTTGTGAATGTACACAAACGGCTGCCAGTTACCTCTGCGACGTTCACAAAAGACATAAAGAAAAATACAGTAGAAGATTTATGGCTGCGCAGACGTTTTAGCTGAAAACACTGACGGCTTGTAGCAGTTTGTCGTGATGCCACAGTAAAAATCATGAAAACCCCGTGACATATGGGAATAAACATCCGCCGCTTAGTGTTGCTGGTTTTACAAGGGTTTCAGGCTTGTGTGAAAGATCTATGAAATGTGACCGGGCCAATATGGATCTGTCCATAAAAAATATACTGAGAGAAATTAATTTATGTAAATGATGGGTGAAGCTAAGGTTTAGGGTCCCTCGAGACGTGGCATTTCATTAATTTTTCCCCCAGTGCTTTGACATAATTGCGAGCTCTAAATCTATGATCGGCTCGCGCCAGCCTAAAACCGATGTTGGCGTTTGACATTTATGGAGGTCCACCTTCTGTGGTTATGCTAAAAAATGAAATCTAATTTTGACCCGCTCAAGAAAGCAGGTGAGGATTAGCCAGAGCGTGTGAAATGTACAGAAAATTACAGGTTGAAGTGTACGGCCATATGAAACTGAAGGAGCGTTTAATTAGAGGCTTTGCTATTGATTAAGCAGAGGTGGGTTTTTCATGAGCTGCTTGGGCTTTTGTGGAGCAATTTATTTTCCAGCAGGTAGAGTGGATCCATCCTGCAGAGAAATGAAGCTGTTGGATGAAGGAACTTAAGATAAGAGAAGGGAACCGCAAGGAAGTGGAGGAGAGACATGGAATTGAGACACATAGATTTTACACAAGCGGAGGGGTTAAAGGTCCAGTTCACCGGTTGGAAATGAACCCAGGCTGCTGTGGTAAGGACTCAACCTTTAGTACATGGAGTACGCATTGCACCAGGTGAACCCCTGGGCCGCCCCGTGGAGCTTTAATTTAAACTGACAGCCTGCAGAAGGGTTAAAGACATGCAATGGGGAACAGGAGAATCAATAGAACTCAACAGAGACGTGCAGAGAGCAGAATAACAAGCTGAAATCCAGTGGATGGTGCAAGAGATCAGCATAGCAGACTGTAAGACAATGTATGTGTGTGTGTGTTTGCGATGAGCGGAGGGTATGATCATCTTGGCAGAGCAGTCTTAACAGCTGTACTGTCTGTGAGCAGAAGCAGCAGCATCAGCAGCAGCAGCGGCTGCAACATCTGTCTCTTCTGCTGTGCCCTTTAGTCGGCTGCAGATTTGCTCACCCTCCACCACAAGTGTCCCTCTGACGAGCTCAAATCTGAGCTGTGTTCAAAAACAAGCACTGTGATTTAAAAAGAAAGAAGTGATGCTTGAATGTCATGAATTTATTCTGATGCACTGTAGGGTTTTTCAGGGCACGCCGCGGCCTTTCTAGACGATGTTTGGAACCTCACGGTAAATGTGCAGCTCTCCACTCTGTTCTGTGGAGAAGGCACAGCTGTTCTATTTCTGACGGATACCACGAGCTGGCCGGAAGTCAAACGACAAAGAGAATCTGAGTTGATTGTTGATGACGAACTGCCAATCGTAAAAAACAGCCAAAAGGGAAACAATTTAACTACGTAGCATATGTAACCAGCGGAACTGTTTAGAGCACGCCAGCCTAGTCTGCACGGGACACTATAAATAGCAACCCTGTAACCTTTCCCTTTCCACTTCTGGGCTACGCTACTCATTTGAGTTACCTGCGTGATTCTCTGTGCGGTCCGGATCAACCACATTCTTAATCAGCACTAGCATACAGCCAAGAGCAGAGACTGCCGCTGCTGCTTTGCCTGCTTTTAGTTCTTTTATTTCCAGACTGTTTTTACTACCTTTTTAATTGTTTTATTGTGTTTATCCAAGTTTCATTTCTCGTTTTTATTATTGCATGTTTTATTTATTTTTTTATTTTATCTAATTTTTTTGCATGGTGTGTTCAGCCACCTGTACATAATTACCTCACTTGTTTTAATTTTTTTGAACACTCCTATACCAAGCTCCTTGTTTTATTTTGTTCATATTTTAATAATTTAAGGTTAACATTCTGTTGCAAATAAATTATATTTATTTTTCATAACAGCATGTCTGATTTTTAATTTGTGTGGACTTCTCTTCGTTGGGAACCCCTCTATAGAATATTTTTGAGGTTATTCTATCTTTTGGGTGAAAGTCCCAAGGTGCCGTTGTCAAGTTTTCTATTAACATCTTAGCCGAGGCCTCTCTATACATATTTACATATTTAGAAGCCTACTTAGAAGCACATAAACCAAGAAAAATTGCCAAATCGAAGCAAGATAACAAAGTGTGGTTGGCAAAACATGAAGCCGCCGTGTGGAGAACGATCCAATACAGCACTGCGGCTGCAACGTGACAGAGATGTGCCCAGTGGGGTTCTGGCATAAGTGATTTGTGAGGGTTTGAATATTTTATCGTAATTGTGGTATATTAAGATTCTAAATGGACGTTAATCAAGAAGGTACATGGTAATTAAGTTCTTAAGTTCTTCTGAGTGAAAAGCAGAGCAGAGCATGTAGAAATAGCTCCAATTTTATTGTTGCTTATTAAGATGTCAGTAGAAAAAAAGGAGATGAAGAAAGAGAAATGGTAGATATACAAACACTGTGATAATCTGGCCATCATTTCTTATATGTAACATCATTGTGCGGTCGAACTCTTCGAGAAAGTGGAAATACAATGGAAAAAAGTATAAACCTTTGTGGGTCTTTGTTTTGTTTTATCGATGTGGAAAATGTGTGTATTGTAAATATTGAGAAATCTGAGAAAGTATAGAAACCCTGTGCACAGACAGCACCCACACAAAAAGAGAAACTCGGTGTGAGGAGAGAGAAACTTTTAAAAAAGAGCACATGCAGAACCTATAGAAGAGAGAAAAGTTTGGTGTTAGGCGTGCTGGATTTGGAGAACTTGGTGTAGTTTTGTCACCTTTTTGACAGCATGTTCGTATGAGTGGAAAAGAACAGGCAGCGGTGTGTATGCACCATCAGACTGTATATAACGCATTACTGTCACCTTATAATGTGACTCTTCACAAGGTCACAGGTGCTTGTCAACCTCCTAGACTATTAGCCAAGTTTCAAATGCTATTCTAATAATAGAAATATACTGTTTTTTTTAGAGTCTTAATGACTATTTTTTAGCAAAGCTAGCACATATAAGGAACGAGTGATTCTGTTAGATGGTGTCTCACTGGCAGTACTTGGCCTTGGCCCTTGCCTGCTTTCTCAATTTGCATAAATATGAGGAGTGTGAAATGAAGCCACCTGATGAACTCATCCCGGGTTAGCTCAGAGTCCATTAAGTTTATTAGGCTGGCAGCGAGCACAGGCCACCACTCGAGGTTTAGCACGTGAGACATGCCGTCTTGTATATGGCGGATAGCCGAACAAACGGCATCCACACAGTCATCCACACAGTGGACACATACAAATATGTAAGTATGCTTGTTTGCAGACATAAATAGAACTGATTGCACGTGTTAGTGTAAATACACAAATGGTTTTATAAGATTAGTGAATAAAAGTGGATTTTTTAAATAAAATGCTCTCAATCCATCATATTAAAACCGGATATGCGTAATTAGCGCATCTGGCGAAATGGTTAATCTGCACATTCATGGATGTTCAGTGCAGAAACTGGAACTTGTACGTTCCATTAGATGAAATTATTTATTATTTGGAGCATCTGGAACTTGCAAAGCGTCATTAAACTGCTTAACTTCCTTTGACTATTATATAATTCTGTCATTTAAAAACCCCCATGTGTTAATTCCTTTCTAAATAACTGCATGTAGACTGTAAGTCGAGCCACTGGCAAAATATTATATTTTCCTTTTTCTCTGCTGTCCTTTTTTCTCCGTGCTTCCATTGTTTAAGTCCCTGTCTCCACGAGCAGGGGTGGAAATGGGTCGGGACTCACCCCAAAGGAGTTCCGGCAGTAAAATTCGAGCAGGAACAGTGCCCTGTTAAGGGACTAGCTCAGTAAAGGGGATTTGAGCCTCTCAGGCGGCGCTTACTCACAGGTTAGGATTATAGCCATTGTTGGGGCTTTTGGGTCTGCCAATCCTGGCAGGGGGCTGGGAGGAAGCGCTCCCTGGGAGGCTCAGCTCATGTCAGCAAGTTCCTTTAATACCACTGGTAGCAAAGCTGAGTTAGCTTGCTTGGCACATTGAATGTAACTTGATTATGCCACCTAACAAAAAAAACATTGTTTAGTGTATGATTTAAATGTTGAAATCAAACTTGTCATTTAACTCAGATGCTAATTATAAATCGGTAATGTTAGCTAAATGGTTTCTGACCAGGAGGAAACCTGTGGGTGACATCACAGATACTATGTCCATGTTTTATACCGTCTATGTTTCTGACAAACTGCGCACTGACCTGTGTAAAACGAAAGAAATAATTCAACTAGCACATTTTCTACAGAATAATGTGGTGAAACTATGAATCACTTCACTAATCTCTTCAAGTTTTCGAGATCTGTCAAAAGTCTTGCTGCTCTGTAAAGTTGTCCTGTATACAGTGATGCTTTGAACTACATGCTAACATGCTCAAATGAAGGTTTCAGCAGGTTTAGTGTTTAATGCCTGAGTTTAGCATGTTAGGATGCCCAGTTACCTCAGTAATATTAGAATTTATTTCTATCCATTATTGTTCTTTTAGGTCTAAAGCAGACATATTGATTGGGGCCCCTAATAAACAACCTGATTGTTTTGGTTGGGGGGTCATAACTCTAAAATGTACGACTCAAGAGCTTTTATCTAATGTACCAAACATGATTAATATTGCTAATACTATACATAAGCCTCGTTGAATCATTTTCTAGATAGTCTTAAATGTACACACATCCAACATTGCATCAATAAAGAGAGGTTATTGCATTTGAATAACTTAAGCCAGTAAAATATCTGCAAGGGTGCAGGGTTAGCTTAGCAGAGTCTTGCCTTACTTGAAAAATTCTGATGGGATTAAGAAAAAACATGCACCCATGACATAACTGCTCTTATAACAGTCTCCAGCTAGACTTTCCTCCTGTGCTGGCACTGTGTGCAGACTTTTCTGCCAAAACATCCTGTTATATCTCCAGATATTCTGAATTATAGAAGCAAACTTGCAACTTTAACCAACTACAGAAATTGTCTTTGGGACTCCAGCTGGAGCTGGACCTGGATCACAGCATCGCTGTTACAGGTGTCATGCAGACAGGCTATCAGCAGCTATAACTTCCTCTCTGGAGTCCTGTTTTTTCTTCTTCTTCTTTTTTTTTTTTACTGTTTCTCGCTGCCATGACAGACAGCTGTGCAGACAGAATCAATTTGAAATTGTTGTGTTGACATGGATGAAGGGTAGAATTTCTTCAAGAGCTCATGTAACATTTTTCAAAAGTTGCCTTATAGTTTCACACAGAAGACATCCAGCCACCCACTGATCCACAGGCACACACACACAATCTCTAGTTTGATGTGTGTGATGCAGCGTTGGAGGTAGTGTTGGAGTGAGTAAACATCACTACACATGAAGCCTCAAAAATACATCAAGACTGAGATGGAGTCCGGTCAACAAGGAGATAGAGAACACACTCCTGTGACTCCCGAGTGAGAGTACAGTGTAGCATCCACAAGATGTAGTCGACAAACAGCGGGAGAGGAGGTGTGGAACGGAGGAAATGCTCGGTTGGTTTATGATGCCTGCTCACCGCTCTGAGGGACGGGGCGTTACGTTTGATCTCACGAGGAACTTCACGCGGGAAAGATAACCCTACAACGCATCGCAGTAGGGCTCTTCACTCTTCCACAACCGCCGTGCATCCTCCTCTCCTCTCAGCTGAGAGCTGATACAAACAAAGAGGGAGGGTGAAGATGGAAAGAGGGGATGAACAAACGGTGAAGTATGATTTATGAACGCTCTCTCATGCTCCTGTTTTCCCTGCTTCCCTGTTGCGGGGTAAACAATGCTGATTCCTCTGAGGGAATGTGTGTATAGTCCTTTCTTTCTGCCTATCTCACTCATGCACACAAACACAGTGGGAGACGAGAGCCCTCCTCTGTCTATACCTTACCCCTCCTTCCTCCTCCTCCCTCGTCTCTCTCTCTTGTCTTTTAGCCCAGAGATCTATTTGTGCTGACTTCTTAAAAGGCCTTCAGGGTGTCACTTGGACACACTGGATGGACCTAATTGCATTTAGCAAAGTGGAAGCAGATCTGTACGAGCGTAAATGGATTGAATGTTTTTTTTTTTTTTTTACCCCCCTCTCGCTTCATTCATTCCCTTCGTTTCCTGTAATGCACCTCTGTCACTTTGTAACTCTGTCACTCTGTGTGCTTTCAACAGCCAGTAAAAACATGTATCACATCTACCAGCAAATGCTGACACTCAAAACAATCCTCACAGGCCATTTAGGGAGCGCCGCGAACTCTCTGAACTCGAGCGCTTAGCAGTCAGCTAACAGCATTTTCACATTTTCTATTTAATGAGCAGGACCGTCATTCATTGCACAGTGAGCGCTAAATCATTATGCCTCATTATGCCTTTACTTCTACAACTGCAGTATGAGACTGTATGCAGAGCAGCAGACGCCCACTCACGCGAGTCTTGTTTAGTGCTTTTCATAAAGGAAATCGATGTGCTTGATGGTCATAAACTGTATTTGATGACCATATAATTTCATTTCGATAGCTGCTCAAATCTAATCAGCTCTCAAACAGGGGCTCTTTGTTCTAATAGTTCGATATCAAATGTATGGCTTGTGTGGCAGCTGTCCCGGGTGGTGCAGCTTATCCATCAGCTGGTTACACAGTATTGAGAGGTTGTGTGTCGAATATGGGCTTTGTGCCTCCTCGCTACAGTCAATCTGAAATGGCAAGAGCTGCTTAATGTGTGGTGTGAGGGTGTAACACAAAGCGATGATCAATATCTGCATTTGTGTCCGTATGGGGCCTAATGTTAATACAGTGTGTGCTTATAAAAATATCTCACCAAAATAAATAAGCCAAACAAACATGGAATATTGCATTGTTTAATAAACAGAAGGTTGTGCATGCAATGAGAAGGTGAGGACGTCCCTTTAAGGTTCAGTGTGTAAATTTTAGGGTGATGTATTTGCAGAAATGGAAAATAACAGCAGCCCACAACAGTCAAAGGGCTCTACAGAGCGTGTAGAAGAATAAGTGTTGGCTAGTTGCTAACAGCTAACTGTTGTGTTTTGTTAGAAGTTTAAGAAGTTAAATCTCGACAAATGGAGGATCAGATTTATTTAGCCCAGGAACTGTCAAGACAGCAGCAATCTTTGCATCAAAAAAGCAAAAAGAAGAAGAAGTAATGGATTGGCTTTTTATCCTCATGTCGCTAATCTTAGCTTTTATTAGCATGCAGAACAGCTAGCTAAAGTCAACAAATACACCACACAATTCAGAACAAGAAACAATGACATTGGTTATATATATATATATATTCTATAGTTTTACAGAGTATCTAGCTAAATAAAGCTAAAATAAAGTACTTTTTGCACACAAAGGCTACCATAGCTTCTCCTAAGCAATTGGAATTGGAGGGGTAGGCGGGGGGACGGTTGAATCTGCAATCTTACCATTAGATGCCACTAAATCTAAAACACACTGTACCTTTAAGTACTGTGCATGCACTTTTTAGACAGTCCCCAGCTTCAGCTCGTCTTTTCCCCGCAACGTGCCAGGCTTCAAATATCTACACCTCTGTGTTGTAGCCCATTTGTTTACAGTTTTACAAATGTGCCTTTGCAGATGTGTTTGTTCCCATCCATTACTTCCCTACTGTAATGCTGCCATTCCTCACCTGTCCACCAGCCATCACTACTGAGTTTCCCATCTCGGCCCCATTGCCTGCCTAACCACCTGCTCCTCATGTGCAGTCGCCCTCACTTTATCGAGGACAGATGTTTTGAGGACCATCTGTCACCCTTGGCCCTCCGGATTCATTCCCTGCTCCGGCTACTTTCTCATTTGCAACTGCAATCATGCCTCTCGACCTATAAAGACTGTTTTCACCTCACCTGCTTTGCCTCCCGAGTCTGAATCACAGAGCCGGTGCCCCAAAAAAAAAAAAAAGAGAGACAGTGTTACACTTCCTCGTCCTGTCTACCTCTCTCTATCTCCCCTCCTGTGTGACCTTTCAATAGTGTGCCTTGGCAGTTTCCATCTTGGGGGGTGCCATACCTCCTTGTGAGGGTGATAATGACTGTTATCATGAATGTGCGGAGGCAGAGGCAGACGGTGGGCATATATTACAGCGAGCAGTGCGAATAAGGGGAGGGACAGGAGAAGAGAGGAACAGCATGCCTTAACAGCACAAATACATAGAGAGGGAATGCTGGTTAAATATAACTGTCAGCATGTGGCATTTTAAAGGCTTCCTACCGCCTTGTCCAGCTTTACCAGTTATCGACAGAGCTCCTTATACAATGGCTAACAGTGTGTGACAGGAAAGGTTTTACCCAATGTCTAGGATTTAATGGAACTGTCCTTTTAAAGCAGCTAAAGTCTGATGTGTGCTTTAAAAAAAAAAGTTTCCTTTCATGCAAGTATTACGCATCAGCAGCAACAAAACCGCCAAAGGAAGTTAAATGACGACTGTGTGAACGAAGTCTTAAATGAGGCTGTAATAGCGGCACAGAAACTCTTTGCAAATAGTCCATTATCCTGTTCGGTTCACTCCATGTGAACTGTCTGGATCTGCCCCGTCTCTCCAGCGACGTTTTCAATGTCAAACCCATTCATTGCTCTTAGATCATCAGAGCGCACCTGCGTGCTCATGTGACTGACAGTCTTGTAAGTATAATTATAACACAGAATTACTGCTCGCTCATCCTTGAATCAATACCCTTCCCCTCTTGAAACACATTCATCTCTGTAAAAAGCAATTAAACACTGACAGATCAAAGAGTACATTCCATGATACACCCTGCCTGAAAATCCTGCAACGAGAGGTCAAACACCGAGCGACATGAAAGATTAAATGTATCAATAATACATTCAGGCAGAATGATTCAGTGGGGGGACATAGATGAGGCGTCACTGCCTTGTCACATTGGAGAACAGGTGTGCCGCCACAGAAGCTCCTGTACCGCCGCATAAGGCGCGTATATTTGGCATGTCAAATGAGCAGGTGTTGTGTATAATTCATCTTTGTTCCATATTTCATGTAGAGGAGCAGCAGAGTGGGTTTTGGAGCCTGCTGGGGGGCCTTTCTGGAAAAAAAAAAAAAAGGCTGCCAGCCTTCTGGCTCAGTGTGATGCACCTCCTCAGGAGGTCTCTCCAGTCTCTGGGAAATGTGTGTGTTTCTGTGTATGAGCTATGTGAATATGTGCATGTATGTGTTATGTATTTGTGCCTAATGTTTGGACCCGAGTTGTCTTGGTTTTTGACCAGGACATTTTTTTGTCAGAGCGATCCGCAAAGCCCCAAAACTGGAATCTGCTCGTAAATAAAAGACACGCTTCGCTATTAATCAACTCTCAAATGTATTTTTCATCCAATCTCAAAGGAACCGCAAAAGCCAAAAAAGATGAACATGAAGTAGAATACTGGATTAATCCACAGAGGCGAGGGGAATGTACGTGAATCCACTGCCAAACACAGTTTTCAATTTGCTGTTTTCATCAAAATATTTCAATGTCAAATCGCGACAAACCTGTTCTTTAAAAAATTGCGAAATGACAGCAATGCTGTGTTAAAATATATATTTGCTCGAGTGAGACAAAAACATCCTTTTATTTGAATCAGAAGTTTCTATTACGACTTAGTCAGCAAAGAGCGATTCAACATGCACCACTTGAGGGGAAAAGTACAGAATCTTTTTTTTTCGTGTAATGGGCAATGTCTCCTTTAACGGCTATAAAGAGAGTCATTGATCTGTCACTCAGATGGCTGGAAGGAATTCTGAGCCATAATTGTTCCAACTTAGGTTGTAATCCATGTACTGTAAAGCTAACGTTGGGTTTCTTCCATGGCTGTCAGTGGGTTTTCAGTAAAGGTCTGGCTTTGCGACAGACAGAATTCAGCAGAGTAAAAATGGTCAAATGTATTTTTCATTTGTGTGTCGGAGTGGTGCTAAAGCAGAAATCTTTGATGTTTAGTTCAGTGTGTTGGAATGTAGATTTTAAAACCAGAAAATGTAGATGAGACCTTTTTTAAAGGCTTTTTAAGCAGTCAAAACATCAAACATTGAACATATACACTTCTAACAGCATTTCAAAAACATCTATAGCTAGAATTACAACCACTGACAGTATAAAGAATGGACAGCGTATGCCTGATGTCAGCCACAGGTTTCTGAAGAGCCATTTTGAAGCTCAAAATCTGTGGCTCTGGCCGCCGCCATGTTGGCTGTCCTGCCTCTTCCGCCTCCCGGCTAATCTAAAAATCAACACATGGATCATTGGCGGAAATTATCCATAAAGACCAAAACTACGTTTTGTACCAGGCTGTAAACATGTTTAGACATTTTAACATGGGGGCTTATGATTGGTTCATTCTGTAGCCAGCCTCAAGTGGCCGTTTGAGGAACTGCAATTTTTTGCACTTCTGCATCAGCTTCATTTCACAGACACAAAGGTTGTTGCTTGATTACAGTGCTGGTAATAGTTGAAGTGTCAGACAGGATAGATTTTTTAAGAGGGACGTCACGCTAATTTTAATTTTTGTCATCCAAGACGGCCAGGATCCAACATATATGAAGGGAAGCTGCTGTAGCTCTCTCTTCATCAGTTCATGACTTATATTCAAGTGGCTAAAAAAATGACTCCGATGAATGATGATGATGTTGTACTGTGTCTACTGGATGTGTAAATGATCAACTGTTTGCCAACATGTCTACCCGTCCATCCATTTTCCATAACCGCTTATCCTTATCACGGTCGCGGAACCATTGAAGCAGATCCCATTGGGCAAGAGGCGGGGGACACCCTGGACAAGTCGCCAGTTCACACAGGGCTGACACATAGAGACAAACAACCATTCATCAGTCACCAATTAACCTGTTAACCTGCATGTCCTTGGACTGTGGGAGGATACAGGGGTTCAAACTAGAAAGTGCTAACCACTTTATAACTTGACATTGTGTGTCAGTGTTTACAGCATGATGGACTGCCTCAAATGGCCAAAAACACATCTCACGACAGATTTCAGTAAAATTCAGTTCAGTTTATCTCTTAATGAGATTTTTGTAATAAGAAGGAGAGTCAGTAAGTTTCTCGGTGAAGGGCTGATGGTACACATAATGACCAGCGGCTGTGGTAATTGGCTGAAATACTAAAAATCCCCATTTCAGGCATGTGTGTTTATTTCCTGGTGTTAAAGTAATTGATTGAAAAGCCTTACAAATGGAACTGGCATTTCTTAACACTGGCTGAGTTAGTGAGTGCCATCATTACCCACATTGCTTTGTCCAAAAAATGCACTCTCTATAAACCACTACAGTCAGAAACACTTGGAGCAGCTTATTGTGAATTGCAAAAAGGCATCGCAGTGGTTGGTTTTGTGGAAAAAGAAAAACAAATTTGTGCTGTAAATTTGCTCTGCAAAACTTCTTGCTGGCTCAACAACCCAAATTTACAGAGAGTTTATAATCATTATGTCTTAATTGCTTTGTTAACTCTATTCTTACAGAAACCTCCAATTCCATTTCGAGAGGATATACTTTGAAAATCCCTTATTATGCCACTTAAACGCCTTTATGTTGTGCAGATCGCACAGTGTGATTTAAATGGGATCAGACAGTTACACAAACAACAATTAAAAGCTTGGTTAAGTTTGTTCTTCTTGATTACCAGTGACGTTGTATCCTGCATACAAAGCAGCATCTCCGCAACAAAGGTCTGTTGATATGAATTTGTGATGATCAAGGCTTCACTCAAAAGCTGCCTCCATCCCTCCCACAACACAAGACACTCTCATCCAAGGCCTTTATGAATAAGGCCAGTCACTTTACAAAGACAGATGGCAATAGTCTAGTCTGTCAGGGAGAGGCAGAACCATGTCTTTGTAGCTCTCTGTTGCTCAGTCACAACAATATACAGTCAAATGAGGTGATACATTTTGATTGGTAGACATAAGGAACATCAAAGGCCTGCCAGGGATGTAACACATCATCTGTACAGGAAGACAAACACGAGGCCTTCGACAGTCACCGCCATCCTTCATGGTTCTGGGTGAGCTGGGGCATTGTGATTGCCTTGCGAGGTGGTGGTGATGAAGACAAATGGAAAACCACAATATGTTGTGGTTAGCGCAGAGCAACACCCTGACTGTAACAGGCAGAAGTCAGTTTAAATGTCAAGCAAGATGGAAGGTCTTCTGAATGACATATTTCCCCATGGCTGCTGTCGTGGTAAAACTGTGAACACAACTTACAAATAGTTTGTTTGTCATGGGATTCTACTGTTAAATTAATGATTTAAATGGAAGGTATATTTAAAAGGTATAGCCACCCAATGTGTCATAAAAATAACGGACGACATTACAGCCGAATTAAAGTAACACAATCTTGGAACCATTGACAGTATAAAGAATGGACGTCGTATCCATGATGCCACCCAAAAGTTTCTGATGAGCCTTTTTGAAGCTCAAAATCTGTGGTGATGGCCACCGTCATGTTGCCAGTCCTGTCTCTTATGCCTCCTGGCTAATCTCAACAACCTGTGATGGCACCCACCTGTGAATCAAAGCGGCCACGCTGTTAATTATGCATAAATTTAAGCCATAATATCATTTGAAAAGGTGAGTTAAAAAAATTCAGCCTCCGTACAGTTGTCATGAATGGGGAAATTAGCTTTAGAGACCAAAATTGTTTTTTTGTACCAGCCTGTAAACATGTTTATTTCTGCTGTGACGTTGAACATTTTAACATGGGGGCTCATGGAGACTGACTTGTTCTGTAGCCAGCCTCAAGTGGTCATTTGAGGAACTGCAGTTTTTGGCACTTCCGCGTTGCATTCACTTCACAGTCATTGGAGGTTGCCGCTTGATTGCAAGCCTGGGAATAGTTGAAGTGTCAGACAGGATACATTTTTAAGAGCGGATGTGTTGTAGCTCTCTGATGATCTGGAAAATGTTGATTTCTTTTTCTTGTGTCCGTACTTCCTGCTGTCATCTAATGTCATTAATATTTATGCTATCATTTATGGTGACTGGTTAGCTGGTCCTCATCATTCATGACTTAAAGTCACATGACATGATATCAGTACACTGATCGATCAATTGATTGATCCTCAGTATTTAGCTATATATCTATACCACTAACTGAGAAGTTACACAATTAGTTTTCACTATAGCTGTGTGTGTTCACAATTGTATATTCTGTTGACTTGTCCCGGAGGAAGACACTGAGCTCCTTCTCGCTTACTCATTATAACCAATGCTGGGTAAAAATGTCAGCTTACTGTCTAAAATGTAAATATGCAGTGGGAGGTAAAAATGCCACAATAATCCAATAAAGGTAATATCAATGGTTGTCATAACAACCTACACACTACCTTTAATGTAATGCCAAAACACAGAAGCATTTATAAGATCCTGTTTCAGCTAATATCAAGTATGCAGTGTTTTGTTACGTTGGAGTGTGTGATGTTTTGCACTGATTTGTTTTAAACAATGAGATGTAGTCCGCTCTGTTGCCTGTAAACTGTTCGTTAGCTCAGGCAGTGACCCTGGGCCCGGTTTTGCCTGTGACTCATCTGTCTGAAATCATAAACAGTGCACAACACCATTCCCACGGGGAAGAGAATAATAAAAAAAAACAAAAACTTGTGAATCCTAATAAATGCCTCTTCGCCAAGCTTTTCAATCTCCCTCAGATATTGTCCTGAATGTGCATTGTTCGTCTGTTATGTGGAAATATTGCTGACAGATCACTGGAAGGCTTGGGATACTATATTAAACAAACAATGCTATCCAATTTCTCGAAATGGTACACTGATCACTTTGTGCATGGTCAGAATTGAATTTTTCTGAAATGTGATATTTGAACTGACTACGTCTCAGCGAAGGGAGAGTGAAGGGAAGAGCCGTACATAAATCATTCCTTGACATTGCTGCTTCATTACCCCAAACTCACTTTCTCCCAGCCTCTCTCTGTCTCTCATCAAAACTCCATAATCCCTGTCAAAGCTGTTTGGATTGTAGGTTAAAAGTGATTCACAAACAGGGGGAGAGAGAATGAGAGAGGATGGAAGGGAGACGGAGGGATGGAGAGGACTATAATCTCCTCTACGTGAAGCTCTGTCCCACACACTCTTATGATAATTACCTCTTGCTAGCTTTCACTGGCTCCATACATTTTTTTTATAGGTGCTGAGAGTGTGCAAATGGAACTAGCTTGTAATTATAATGCTCCGAGTGCAGAGAATCGTGCCCTCTTTGAGCACACGGGAGAGCTGATCATTGGATTTTTGAAGCTGCCACCGGGCCCCTGTTTTCGCCAGAAATGTCCGCTTGATGGATTTAAGTCAAGGTTAAATTTGAAAGCTCTGATTAAAAACTGAGCGGCGTTATGGATCAAATGTTCGGAGAGCAAAAGCAAAACAGAGTGCAGCAGAGGAGAGTATAGCACCACTTCCAAGCACAGCAACCTAAGACCACGTAAAATGGTTTTTGGTCAGCAGTAAACTATGTTAAGCATAGGGGTTTTGGATCCAGTGGGTGGAGGACAGGAACAGATATTACCTGAAGCTGATCAACCCTCATTGCATCACATGAATGAAATACCAAGCTAAGCAAGGAAGTAATACTTATTAGAAAGATGCAAAAACTGAGACACACATGACACAATTTAGAAGTCAGAATGTAAAAAATTAGGAGCCTCACTGGGACTGCAGATAGTTCACTACTATTCATTTGCCCACATCACCATTGTTCAGGACTGGATTAACCCACTAGAGAGTACTGGAGCAAATATGAGCTGTGGGATAGAGACGCTTGTTTGTGTTGTGGAGAAAACTCCCAAAAAACTTGATGAAAGAACAACACGGAGACAGCTGCTTACGAATCCGAACTCCTTTACTCAACAGCTTCTCAGCTTTTTATAACCATTCTTCTATCAGTTACATAGTCAAATCACCAGATATGGACTCAACCATCCTGTACTTTGTTATGATCACGTAGTCAATGTTCTGAGCGTCACGCGAATGTAGTCATGTATGTGTGTTTCTCATGAGTGTGTATGGTGTGTGTGTGTGCTTGACTTCTCCATAATCTGGTCAACGCGACCTGAAAACAGACTGACTGAATGTTATCTCGCGGAACAGGAACATTTAATACCGGCAGTTTGTTTCCCAGCAGTGTTTCCTGAACATATTACCTCTTCTATGTGTTTGTATGTTTGTGTGTTTTGTGTGTCCATGTGTGTGCTTTCATTATATTACATTTAAAAGACATTTTAACATGAGGGCTTATAGCGACTAACATGTCCTGCAGCCAGCCTCAAGTGGCCGTTTGAGGAACTGCAGTTTTGACACTTCTGCATTGGCTTCACTTCACAGCCATGGACGTTCCTGCTTGGTCTGTACACTAAATATCAAGCTAGTGCCAGGACACTTAGCTTAGCATAGCATAGCATAAAGATACAGAGGGAAACAGATGAGATTTTCTGTTCATTTGTGAGTTGGCGGGCTGCGATAACCTTTGACAGAGCCAAGCCAATTGATTCCCTTTCTTTTAATCTTCATGCTAACCTTCCATTTCCTGGCTCTAGCTTCAGAGTGATATCTTTCTTCTCATTTAACTCTTGATAAGAAAGCTAATAAGCCTGTTTACAAAAATATCAAAGGGATTTTAGCTAGATTTTGCTAGCTATGCTGGTCACAGTGACATAATAGTAGAAGGGTGCTAATTCAGTACAAACTGAGTTCCAGTTTTCAAGTCTCATCTCTAATTGAGTGTTGTGCACCTCCTATATGTAGAAGTCAAAAAGCATTAATCTACTTATTTTCTACACTAATCTTGACTTGATGTAGGGAATTTACATCTACTCACATCTGGCTGATTCACCAAAATAAGCAGTATCTGCTTTACGTCCAATCAGCTGTAGGGATTTGCCAGTAGTAGTAATGAAAAAAAAAATGAGTAGAGTGAGTTTTTAAGGCCATGGTAAGCTCCAAGGGGCAAACATGTATCACCACCCATACTATTAAAAGCTACTTTGTCACAGCGCAGAGTGAGTTTGTAACACTTAATTAAGATTGCAGTGCTTCCATTGCAATGTAGTAGATGCTATAAATAGGTGGTAGGAGGCATGTTGCTGTCAGACTCAGGATGAGAAGCTGTATTTAATAAAAACAACACCACTGCAGATCTGGTAAGGCACATAAAGAGGTCAAGAATGAATCAATACAAATGAGTTATTCACTCACTTTTTCACGGTACTACATTATCGTCAGGCTGTTTAACTGAGAAACGGAGAAAAGTTTGAGAAAAATGGTTAAAAAAGAAACACAGAATGGCAAACTTGTGAAAGAATTTCCTATTACAGTGACATCTCAAACCAGTGTGCTTATCCAGCACTGGCTTTGCCGGATATACGCGATTCATCTCGTGGAGATAAAAGCAAACAAATGCTGCCTGGAGAGATGTCTGATGGTAGCTGTCCATGATGCTGAATTTACCCTTGGCTGCTTTCCCCCTCTCTCTTTTCCCCTCACCCTCTGTCGCTCTGTCAGCCCGTCTGTGTCCATCTGCCCTGGGCTTGTGTGTAAGCACGCATTGCCAATGTCACTCGAGACTGTCAGAGCAAGGCTGCGGCAGCCACCTCCGCCACACAGCGACTATAATGTCTCAGACAGGTGAAATATAGGCAATCACTGTGTGCATAGTGTCAGCGGTTGCAGTCAATATGTCCTTTTTACTGTTTCAATATAAGCCTTAAATGTCTCCTGGCAGAAGACCTACAACAACATAGCCATGACCCATTCAGAGAGGTGTCAACTCCATTCACACTAACACTGGCCTTTCCTATCAAAGACACAAATCAAGCCTTTGAACATCTTCATAGGAGCGGAGGAGCTGATGTGATTGTATGTGTGTGTGTGTGAGTGGAAGCTGCAGACTTTGCTGTTGTGCAGTTAAAGACACAAGCTGATTGACAGCCCGGCACTGTAGCAATCTGGGAGATGTACTGTTTCCAGAAAAGACTTCCATCTCTTTCAACAAGGGGAACATTCCCTTCTCTTCCTCCAGTCAAACCAAAGACTGAGCAAAAGACTCACGTGTACCGACACAGAGACATTTCTCATCATGCGTGCACACTCGCAGACATGTACATTGCATAAACAGAAATAATGTGCTTGCGCAGACATTTATAACGAGACTAAGAGTCTACGAACATGCTCTCAGCTCTGGAAGGGTACATTCAGACAGAATCAGGCAGAGGGTGAAGGGTGAAGGAGGGTCTATATGTGTTGAACGTAACCGCTGTGAAACAATCAGGAAATAACTTTTTATTTCGCTGATTAACCGGCTTTATCGATGCCAGCGCTCACTCACTCTCATTCACTGTCTGTCGCTCAACCAATCCTCGCTTTCTCCCTCTGTCTCTCGCTCTCAAATCATCGAAGACAAATGAAATTAAACTTCTTCATGTCACTATTGCCATGTTCTGCAAGGTAAAATTTGTGTTTTTGTCAATGGAGTTTGGTGGCTTTAAACAGAGTAGTATAGCGTCTGTTTCTGGTTAAACAAAGATGATCTTCCTCTTTATAAAAAGGTCTAACACAGTAAGGTTTTCCATCATGGTGTCAGACACTCACAATAACAATCTGGCAAAAACAAGCACTTTTTAGTGGATTTATTTTGACGGTGCACAGTTGCCCTTAAGGACTGTGTTCTTTTCTGTCAGCGCTCTCACTCAATACAACACCAATTTCAAAAAATTGTTGTCCCCATTAGTTACTTAGACACAAAAACATATGAAAATAGTGTCCAGGTTAAAATACATCATTCCTTTTCTTTCCTTCGTAACACTGTAAAATTGATGGAATCTTTGCTTTTAAAAAATATCTACCACACTTTAATGCATTTTTCCATGATTGCATATTGTCTTTTTTTTCCTCCCTTTCTCATAATTGAATTTTACGTACTCGGTGAGTACACATCCAATGTTGATTTTATCCATACAAGTTCATTAATTCGTCAAAGGCTCTACTCTTTCATCTTCCGTGGTTCTGAAGCAAAAGAGGTCCTTTGTTATTTCTCGGAAAATAATCCTTTGTATTCATGGCATGGATGAGCAATGAAGTATTACTTCACAAGAAAGAAAAGAGGGGAATGATTTTAATTTAGGACGTGTCAACAGTTTTTGAGAAGCATGTCAAAATGCTGTAGCAGTTTAGAAATTAACTCTTTTGGAGAGCTTTGCCGTTTTCCTATGAAAGACGAAGCTGTCACCTTACTATTAAATACTTCTGATCCATGTTCAGCGTCATAGAAAACATGGATCTCTCTTTGAATATGATCTCTTTTTAAACCTATTACTGTTTCTACTTGTAATTCAATTTCATATTGCTCTAATAAGGACATTTCCTGCCTTTATATAATATTCATTTCACACATTTAAGAGAGGCCCAAGGCTCACGTCTGTTTCGCTGATTCCTAACGTGAGTTTCACAGTTTAGAATTCCAATTCTAGTTTTCAGTCGGGTAATTTAATCCTAAAATGTCTCTCTGGTATATCAACCAACATCAATTAAAGATGGCTGAAAGTTCTGCACTCTGTGTGTTGGGTTATATGAGCCAGGATTGTCCGGGAGGGGGTTAAATGGGCCCAGTAGTGCTTTTCTATAGGGAGGGGGGGGCTCACAGATTTCTTGATAACACAAGCAATTCAAATTAAGAAGCTGTAAAAATGTCATGGATAAAAAATTGGATGAGAAAGTACTCTCCTGTCATAACAATTTACCATGGTAACCTTTATTACTTCTAGAAGAGGAGACCAATTTAAAGACAAAGCTAATAACTACCTTATTGGCATACCCAATATTACTTTTTATTATTGGAATCATTACAGTCAAAAGTGGCATTATATTTAATGATAACTGCTATGCAGTTTTCAACTTATAATGATAATGGTAATAGTGTCATTAATAAAATAAAGTCACGTCAGACAGATAAAGCTGAAGATATCAGCTGCCATCTCCCTTTTTGCTGCTGAGTTAAAGTTAGCTAACATTATCTAAAGTGATCTGCAGTTATCCTGTTTACAGTGTTCAATCTCCCCTTTCGCTGCTCAGCTAACGTTAGCTAATGTTGTCATTTCACAGACAAAAAGAACAAGCTTCTTCATCTCTGCATGCCCGGAGAACCAATAACGATAATTTAAATATCAGTGTGATGTACTAAAAGTAGAACGGAGGGATTTGGATAATTGTTAAGACTGCTGACAAAACTAGCTAGCTCAAGCTGTTGTTTAGTGTGAAATCGCTATCTGGCTAACAGGACTGGAAAATTGCATGCTAGGGACAATACCACTGGATGGTTTCTTGACTAACAATCATTGGTATATATCCAAATGACACATAGTTCATTTTATTCCATCTTTGGCTAAGCTTATAGGACACTGCCCTACAATATGCTCAGTTTTATGGTATAGCTAGCTAAAAAGACAAAACAAATATTGATACAACTAATAACATCTAAAAATTAAGCAAATGGGACACAATTTGGCACAAGAAGGTTGTAGTGATGGAAATTTTTATTGCGCTGTGGTTCAAACACGCGCCCAGCAGGATAACTGACAGTTTTATCTACTTATTCTATTATTAAAGTATTCACTAATCTCACTTTTTAGTATCATATTCTCTTAAGGTAACATTTCCTCATTGAACAATTTAATAAACTTTAATGCTTGTACTGTGAAGAAACATCAAACTCATCAACAGCCTCATAGTATAAGTCTCTCACAAACAATAAGCTTGGAGTGCCATCTCTGTCTCTCGCTTTCCTCTATCTCTCTTCCCTCTCTCTCCTACGACTTTCATATTCCCTTTCATGAATAGCCTTTGCAATAAATTGAAAAAAAGCCTTTTTTTTCTGAGAATGCTTTTCCTCCCTAAGTCCCTTTAGGTAACATGAGAAATCAGCAAGAATAATGAGCTCAATTCAATTATCTTCCTCTGTACTCGGGGGTGCCAAAGAGCCTTTAACAAATTGAAGATGGCTAGAGTTGATTCAGGTAAATGGACTGAATCTCACTCAAGTATTTAGAGGGCAGGAAATAGTAGGAGGAAGACCATATATTGGTGTTGAAAAGATGAAGATATAATTTACCATTGAATAGAATAAAGCTTGAAAGGCCACAACAGCTTTGCAGCAACCTTCCACCTAACATTGGAAGCAAGAACGAGCCCAGCGTTCGAATTTGTTCCACTCACCTGGCTTTACCTTCTTTGTTCACGATGCAAGACGACAGCTTTGATGTTGGGCCTTGTCGTCTTCCGATATACTACCTCTGCCTTTAATGTAGAACCAATGCTTTTGTCACGGTGAATCACAAACAGTTTGTAATGGTTGGCTTTCCTGTTGCCTCTGAACCTAAAGCAAAGGAGCCTGTGATTTCTCATGCAAAAACCCCCCTCACTAGTTGGGCTAGATCATTTAGCATGTGGCTGGGACCCTATTCATTCTAGTCAGTGTAGTGACCTCAATAAAATGAGTGGGCGCTGAGCTGCAATATATTTTGTAGGTGACAATATATCTTTTTGTGTTGTATTCCGGTTGCACATCTATGTTTTATTTTAAGGACGCATTTGTTTGTTTGTTTGTGTGGATGGACATGTAAGGGAAGACGAGAATAAATAGATAAAAAGATTAAATTAATGTTTCATGCGTGCAAAGATGAATTAAAACAACAGAAAGGCACTAAAGCCGGTAACACTCTATATCATGTCGGATCCAGTTTGGTGCCGGTGCCCTGGTCCTGTGGGGAGCAATTTGCTTGTTTTCCTCCAGGTTCCAGCAGCAGGGGCAATGCCGACACCTCCTCTACCCCCAAAATGAAGAGGCCTCTACTGGGGAAATCACCTCTCAGTTTGGCCTCTCCACTCCTAGATCCCTCATCTCCTGTGCCGCAACCTCTGAAAGCGCCCGCCGTGCGGCCATTACCCAGGCACTGGGGCTTTAAGCAGGGGAAGATGGATCTAGAGGGTGTCCCCAGCCAAAGCTCCACACATCCCTCCTCTGTATTCCACACCATTACTTGTCTAGCCGCCTGCCGAGTTTTCCTGCCTCCCGTTTCTCCCTCGCTGCTTTATTTTTTTTTTTCCTGCTTCTTTTTTTATGTTTTTGTTTTGTTAGCCACTACAGCACATGGCTGTAAAAAGATATAAATATCTGCAGGCATGAGCCACATCCAATAAAACAAACTGATGTGAAGGGCTGTGACAGGCGATCACACCATTTGAGGAGTGTGACGGCGATTTATTTGCTCAGTGAATGCTGGTAAGGCCTTAAAGCAGTCCACTGGAACCAGAAGACAAATGGACATACATCTTGGTGAACCATTGTACTGGGGGCAACAGATTGTCCTTTGACTGATATTCAAGGACGACAATCAGTCGAACGTATAGACCAAGGTTGTGCCAGAAAAGATGGTTTACTTACCCAGGTGTGACATACAGAATAACTTCTGTAGCATCTAATACCGTCAAATCCGTCGCCTGCACATAAATAAACTGCTAATTATATGAAACCTCAGCAACACAAAGCGTCAATGCCGTGCTTTGATCTGCCATGTAGGGCTCTGTTTGGAGGACCCAGCAGGTGGCCCGAAACAAACCTGAAAGGAAATCGCTGCACTAGCTTGCTCCCTATCGCACATTCAAAACCCTCTCTGCCTCTCTCTTATCTCCTGGACCTCACAAAACAGCCACTACTTTTTTTCTATGTGGGCGACACATCAAAACGGCGTGTTTAAAAAGGCGGCGTCGTGTAAAGAGCTCAAATGACTGAGAGTTTCACGCTGCGAGTTATGCCTCTCACGTATTTTTTGAGTCGGTACACAGTGTAAGACGCTGCAACTTGGGGATAACAAGAATTGTACTCGCTGAATGTCAACACATCAATTATTATGGCTTAACAGGATTATTCATTTGTTTGGGGATGGATGTTTGAGTGTAATCGCTTATACCGTGCCCATAATTGACGCTGACTGGCAACTATTTCAAATGCACATATCTCAGCTCATATTGGCTTCTTTCCCGTCTCACATGACAGGACACGTCATTGCCGGACGTTGCTAGAATTTGAATCAAGCATAAGTGGACCTTCGGGAATGATCATAATTGCTGCAATCCAGGATCATTCAGCAACTCACACAAAGGATCAATAGAAGTACAGACTATAAACGAGCAGGCACAGAGACCTGCTGTTGATTGTATAGATTTATATTGAGTTTACTCAGTGATGCAGCATTCCTGTAATTTAGACTTTTTCCCCTCATACGCTGCTATTTATCAGTGATTGTAAAGATGTTGTGTTCTTTTTCTTAAATGGTGTTGCCGATATACCAGAATGTAAACGTTAATGTGGTCCGAGTGCTCACAGCACAGTGATACAAAGAAGCTTACAGTAAGACGAAGAGATGGAGCTGTCTAAATAGTTAGGTGTTTCTCACAAGGCTGAAACAAAGTGAAGGAATCGATTAAAAAATTATACTTCTGCACTTCATCCAGGCATCATTCTGGATGAGTGTGCTAACACACAGGCAATGTGAACAATCAGACAGGATCGGGCACTAACATAACATAACATAACATAACATAACTCTCATTCACTGTCTCTGTCGCTCACCCTCTCTCTCTGAAACCATCAAACAAAAACCAAATTAAACTTCTTTGTGTCATTATTTTGCAGTGTAAATTGTGAGCTAGACTGAGATTTAGAAGCCGGTTACGTGAAATAAACAAAGCCAGAACACAACAAGTAGAGTATCAGAGTTTAGTCCATGAATCCACCTGGATAGTCTCAGTTTCAGAGACATTTCAGGCTGACTGTGGAGGTTTGACCAATCTGATCGTCTGACTATGTCAATGTATGACTTTAGACCTTCTCCACAGTGGCTACCATTCAAACTGAGAAATGGCCATTTCACTTAGTTCTTTTCTTATTTAAACTGCAAAAAATAGCCCATACCAGCCTCTTAAAATGTTTATTGGTGATATGTAGGTTAACACAGGTACACAGTCCACAGTACAATGAAATGTGTTGGATGAGGAAAAACAGGTCAACTCTGCATTAGGAGCACTAGTTGCAATAGAAGATAGAAGACACAGAAGATGAGATAAAGAAAAAGAGTAAAATAAATTTTCAGCAAGAGACACACATGCCTGGAAACTTAGGATCCTGGGAACATAGGGCTGAGCCTGTCATCTTCCACTCTGTCTCTTCTCTACTGGAAGATGGATGAAATAAAGAACCTATCATTAATCAAAACTAACTAAAGAGCCACAGTATTTTACCTTTGGAGAAATCTAAATGACTTAAATAAAAAGACAAAGAGTCTACGGCCATGCTTGCAGCTCTGTGATTCTGTACAACAGTGCTTTGAGTTACATGCTATCATCGGCATGCTAACTTACTCACAATGACAATGCTAACATGCTAACGTTAAGCAGGTACTGTTTTCCATGGTGGGGCAGCACAGCAGTGCACAGAGGGTTCTCTCCAAGTACTCTGGCTTCTTCCCACAGTCCAAGGACATGCAGGTCAATTAGTGAATTTAAACTGCCTGTAGGTGTAAATATGAATATGACTGGTTGTTTGTCAGCTTTCTGATTAACTGGCAACTTGTTCTGAGAGTATCATGTCCAATGTCAGCTGGGATCACCTCCAGACACCTCGACCCAGATGAGCATAAGCATTTATGGAAAACTGTAGTCGAGCACGTTAACATCTGCTAATTAGCACTAACCTAAAACACAAAGTAGAGATGAAAGTCAAAGGTTACCCTGCTGGTAGTGATAGAGGAAGAAGTCAGCAGATCACCAAAACCATTCGGATGCATCGTCTTGGCAACATTCTGGTAATCCACTGAGTAGTTGTTAGGGTTGCAAAAGAGTGGTAAATTTCCAGAAACTCTTGGTGGGAAATTAAGCTGGGGAATTTTGGAAATATTCCAAATCGGAAACTGTCCATGGGGGTTTATGGGAGTTTGAGGGTAATTTAGTAATTGGGGTAAGCTAGTGTCATGGTAAGATAGCTTTATAAATGGTCAATGAAATGGTGCTAACTATAGCTTGTTTAGCATCTAATATATCAGCTAACTATATACTGTATGAATACATTTTCATGTGCTATTTGCAAGTTAAACATTAACCCCATGCATCAAATATTTTTACCCCATACTATCATCATCAAAACTTACTTCACTTTATGTACTATTTTGTAAATTCCAGGTTTATTCCCATTTATTCACGTTTATTTATGTTAATTCCAATGAAAAGTTTCCAACTTTGAAAATTCCTGGAATTGTGCAACCCCAGTAGTTGTTGAGATATTTAAGTCTGGACTAAAGTGGTGGACTGGACCGACAAACTGGCAGGCTGACATCCCTAGAACTAAGAAGCCAGCATGGCTAAGAGCCCACAATATTAGAGCTGTGACCTCCTCTAGGTCGGGTGCTTGGCAACCTTACAGTACGTTCATAAGCTGAGGTTCACACCAAGAGTGTATGGGAAAGACGCAGATGCGTTAAGGAGCCTCGAAGCTGCAGACAAAAACACTAATGAAAGAAGTCAGGTGGAAAATGTAAGCACAGTACTACTAATTGACCTGACAGACACCTCCAGTGTGAGAGAAGTGGTGGCAGGCCCACACATGGCAGTGTGTGGCACTCCTTTTTGTCACTTGCCTGTTTGATAGACCCCCCACATGTATATATTTTTTTCCATTCCCTCTCTGTTTCGCACCCTTGCACTCTCTAAATATTGCCTCACCCCCTTTGTGTCCTTTGCCTGTCCATTCATCTGTCATTCAGTGCAGCCCCACTTTCTTTTTTAAACATACTCTGCCGCTGCTGCTACGCACACACATACATACACTCGTACATCGTTCCATTTCAGAGGTTACCACTCAGACCCAATCCCAGTAGTGCTGTCCCCAAAAAGCCTCCTCCATCAGCGTAACACAGTGCATCTAAGTGCTGGAGCGGATATCACAGCGTGTTGGTTGACCCTCTAAAGTGACAAAAAGCACAGCGGCAGCACATAAAAACAACATCAGCAGTCTGGGCAACACTGGAGCAATTCGTTCACGAACCTGAAAGGAAAAAGCACTGAGAGGCTGTGACACAGCAGCGCCTGTTGAAGATATCTTAATTGAACGAGATTAAAGTTTTTGTCACGTCCATGCATTTTGAAATACGCAATCTGTCCCCTCCATTTTTACTTTGCATGTTAGAAGATTGCTCCTCTCAACACAGAAACACTGAGGGATTACGTACTTGTGCGTTTGCGTCAGACACATCTCGGGGCATGAGGGCAAGAAGCTGGCAGTAATTGGGTTTGATTTAATGCAGCAATGTATCCAACGCAGCTGTCATGCTAAACAAGCTTGTGCAATACCATCTATTTACCTCTGGCGTGAATGCATTATCTCAAACGCACTGCTTTGTGCTCTCAATTAAAAGCTCCAGAGTGCAGGAGTCATTTGTTTTATTTAATTCTATATCATTAACATCCAACCTATTCATAAATGAAGTTTTTGCAAGTGTAGCCACTTAGTAAAGACATGCTATGTGATATTGTAGAAGATGCTGCACGGGAGCAAAATTCATGCGAATGTAGGTTTCTGTTTGGATAAGCTGAAGTGTCCTTGATGTATCTAACAAGACACTAAAAGAGTCTTAATACCTCGCGGATCACAGGGGAGTATATGGTAAATAAAACACATCTCATATTTTATTAAAGTTTTCAAAGTGTACTCATCTGCTGTTTTGTTCCAGACTGTTGTAAGTTTCACGAGGAAACACACAAACTCATTTGGGAATCCCACCAACTTCTCGCTTTTTCTAAAAATGTAGGCCACCGCTGAAATAATTGTTTAATTAATCATTGACTAGAAAATTCAAATTTTTATGAAAAAGAGCATGCAGGTGGTATGTGATTATAGCAGATATGGAGCAGCTTGTCAACTAGAATAACATCATCCATGGCCATCCAGAACCATTAGGAAGTCAAAACCCATCTGTGCCTCTCCCCTGTGAGCTGCCATGTTAAAGAATACATGTCTCCGACACAGCGCACTGTCATGTCAGAGCAGATTCTGGCATCAGAGGGCGAAATGGAGTAAAGTGGGAGTACACAGCCACACAAATAGGTGTACACATGCAGTCTTCTTGATGTCCTTATATAGTAGTGACCACAAAATGCTGTACATGCAAATGTTACTAATCTTATCTTCCTTAAAGTATGAATAAATATGTGTTCTGAGTTTGTCAGACCAATGAAGAAAGTGTTATTAACCACCCAGCTGCATTTGAATGATTAAAAATATCAAGCTTATGAAATTAGGTGTCAAAATCTGGTAAAAATGAGCTCCAGCTCCAGGACTGTGTGGGTGTGTTCACTGAATGTGCTGAAGCCACGCCCACTCATGGGAGCAGTGAAGCAGCAATTTTGAAGCGATTGAAACGTGTCAGACGAGTTTAGAAAATGACATGACTAACTTTGAAACACTCTGAGTGAGATGAATTCATCTCTATCTCTCTGCTAGGGGTGCAGGGGTATGCTCAGGGTGGCCTCAGCGTGTCATCGAGCCACCCTTTAGGGCCGCCCACAAAATCCTGGACTGAAAACTGGTGAAAAACTGTTTTAACCTCTAACTCCACATTTCAGTAATATATCGTTTCACATGTTTTCAGCAACTATTTTCCAACATATTTAATATATTTTGAAAGAAATCTCAGAATTGCCTAGACTTTAACATGATGCAGGATCAAACATGCTGCAAACAGATGAGATGCACGTTACTACACACAAACTCAAAGTATGTATTTATCCAGCAGCTCCCCGACCGGGCAGCTCAGTACCTGCTCAACCTTGTAAATCAATTCATGAACAGAATTTCATTTTCATATTTCATGTTTCGATCGGCTAGGTGCCCCAAAGCACAAACAGTTCCCATCTAACTCACAAAACAGGTGCATAAATCAAGCAGTGACCTTTTTTTTTTCTAGTGGAACAAGCAGAGGACAGGCAGTAGCTTTGGTTTTCCCCGGGCGAATGTGTGGTTCATGTGTGTTAATCTGACCACAGACTATGCTTTACACTATGGGGGAGCTCTATGAAGTTTAATGTAGATGACAGTGTTTTTATATCAACATTACAACTTTTTATTGCACATATATAAAATGACATAAATATATACATACATGTAACAAATACACCAGGAATGTACAATAGGAGATGCTTCTGCAATTACATTTGTCCCAACATATATTCATGTCTGTCCGCCTTATCATGAAATATTTCTTCCTCCTTCTTAAAAGGAGGAAACATGAGTAACTTCTAGCAATGGACACATACATTTATTACCAATTGTACTACAGTAAGTGTAAAAATACAACTAAAAATAGAAAAAATGAAAGAAAAAGAAGAGTTCTGACATTGCCTGTATTAATGGTAACCATCTTTCGGAAACCTATCGGATTTTAACTGTAACCTCGCTGTGATTTTCTCCATGATGAACAGATTTTTTACCCTGTATCTCCATTTTGTTGTATTGTGGGGTTGTGACTTCAACCAGGAAGCTTTAATTGTTTTTTTTTTGCTATTAAAAGCAGTAAGGTAAGCAATGCTCAGTAAGGAAGTCGAGTTCTTGTCTATCATAATGTCAGGAGCTAAGCCCAGTATGTACAGTGCTGGATCTAAAGTAAAGTCATTAGCCAAAACATGTTTAATTTCCTTTTGAATATTCATCCAGAAATCTAAAATCTTTGGGCAATCCAAAAATATGTCCCCCACCAACCCACAACCCCTCCAACACATCTCAGAAGTATTACTATACTATGAGGTGATAGATGAAGTATTAAAAGACCTTGTTTTGATCTCCCAATCAAATTCCCTCCATGTTGGACTGCTAGTTACCTTATGTCCTGCTTTGAATGTTTCTTCCCACTGATCATCTGTTATTATAATATTTACTTCTAACTCCATTTTTTCTTTGACATCCAAATAGTTATTGTTAAATTTGTGTTGTACTGCTTTATACAATTTTGATATAACCCCTTTCTTTGTCTCTCCCTCTGTAAATATCATTAATAATTCCTGTAGTTTCGATGAACACTATATGCAAAATGTGACATTACTTTATTTAATAACCCATTTTTGTTTGAGTTCTCTGCATAAACATCCAGACTTCACTCCAGAGTTCACTTAAATGCCTTAATTGACAAAAAGAATCCAGAAGCGCCAGTGGCCAAGCAGAATCTATGCTGTAATGACACTACACAAACAGTAAGCCATAGCTACAATTTGCCCTTTAAATCCAGGCTGACATTTTAAAAAAGAAGAAACTGAACACTTTCCCTCTTCCACATGGACAGTCGAATTCATTAGCAGTAAAGCTTTTGGGGCTTTTGCTGCTGAAGCCTTACTTGGCCTGAGCAGCTCATGGTGGCTAATGTTAGCAGAATTTAAAGATAAATGACTGACATTGCTAAGTCAGAGCTGAATTCCTGAATATTCTCTAGCTGATGTAATGTTACTCTTGGTTTTAGTTTACCATTAACCCATAATTACCAGTCATAGCTGCTGTTTAGCAACATTACAGTACGTAGGCATGCTTTAAGGTATATTTACAACCTACTGTATGATAAACTTGTGTTTTCATTTAGCTGTTTTATTGTTTTCTTACTTTATGTTATTGATATGAATATTTTATAATTGTTTTCAAGAGACTGTCCTCCAAAGAGAGATGGAGGCATCAGTCGTTTCAGTGTATGGTTACGTTTAAGTGACAGAACCCTAATTATAATTCCTGTTTGCCGAGAGCAAAGGATGAAGTCGTGTGATGTTATCATAGTGTGACAAAGTCATGGACAATGTCAGGAGGGAGGAAGTCAGGTTGGATGGATGGATCAACAAATAGTTGGACCCTGACACTGGTCGTTTCCTGTTTCCTTCCAACAGTCAATGTCTGTTTCGCTCTGATATTATTCCCTTTCCTGCACACTTTAATCCGTCTATTATTCTGTTTTCTGCAAGTTAAAAACATGCAATAACCTCTCTAAAACTGACAACACACTGAAATCACCATCCAACATACACAGGACAAATCATTTCATCCAGGCCTCTCACTCTTATCACTACAGTAGAAAATTAGAAACATCATAAATTTGACTCTTTACACAAGTCACACCCAAATATCAATAACCTTGAGACAGTATTAAAACGTCCTCTGGGTATGATTTAGTGGCATCTAGTGGCAAGGCTGCAGATTGCAATCCCCTCGTCTCACCCTGCCCTTCAAAATTGCGCAGGAGACAGTAAAAAAGGTCCTATGTACTGTAGAACCCTGGTGGATTTCGTAGGAGAGGAGCCTCTTACTATAAACACAAAGTGATCTGGCATAGAGCGAGAAGAGTTTTGGTTATATAAAATGGGATTCCTTTATTTGTCTTTATCTGTACTCATCTTGGGATTCAGATGAGAAGAAGGTGAGGTGAAGGTTACATATTTCTGTGTACCAATCAGAATTTAGAAATATTGTTGCTGGGCCACCGAGTGTTTAACTGAATAAACAAACAAGCTTCAACTTTAAATTCATTTATTTAGTTTAAAACTACATTTTTACAACTACATTCAGGGATTATATGATTTTTTTTTTATTTTTATGAATGTCTTGAGAGCGTTATCTAATGTTATCTTTCTCTCTTTTCTTATCTCTACGTCATGGCATTAGTGCAAAGATGCATATTTGCTTGTGTTCAAAGACAGAAACTGCAAAACCTCCCCTCTGTGTTCACAGAAAGTATAAAGTTAAGATTGCATCTATACATATTAATTATGGTTATTCATGTTTTCCTCCGAGTCATTTTCACTTTGATGCACATTCACTGCAGATTCATTATCTGTCCCAATCATCAATCATCATCATCAAAGCCTTTGATAAAACAAGAGTTTAAGACAATGCAGCACAATCAGGCTGACGTAAGCGTCGGGCTGCTGTTCACTCACAACACGGCAATGGAAATAACTAATTCTCCCCTGCTGATTATGTAAATACCACTAGATCCTAATCTCAAAACACCATTAATCATGTCCGTATGGTTTGACTGTGTGTTACTTCAATTTCCTTGTGAAGGGCTCATTGGGAAAGCAAAGCTAATCAATTGTGTCTCATTATCACTGCATAGATCTATGTCTGTGACACTGCACTCAACGCTGATATTGACAAAAGACTGATACTTAAACAATTCAGTGTTAAGGGAAAACATCAGCGGTCTGGAATAATGCTGCGCTTATGTGACTTTAATGGCAATGAATATTATGGTTTTCTCCAGCTAAAGCTAATTATTCATGTAAAACCAAGCAGCAGCCTCCGTGGCTGTGAAGTGAAGTCTATGCAGAAGTGCCAAAAACTGCAGTCCTTCACACAGCCACATGAGGGTGTTTACCTAACTAAATACATTTACTTAAATACTGTGCCTACAGTTTTTTTGTTTTTTTTTTACATCAAATTAATCTCGATAAAGAGAATTCAGAATATGTAGGTAAGGTACAGAGATTTTGGTACAGTAGTCTGAGTAGTATTGACCAGTCATGTCTGAGTGTGCTTTTGTTGCAGCAGTCCATGTGGTGAGCAAGAGAGCAAGCGGCAACCTCCGAGGCTGTGAAGTGAAGCCAATGTGGGAGTGCCAAAATCTGCAGTTCCTCAAACGTCCACTTGAGGCTGGCTACAGAGCAAGTCAATCTCCATAAGCCCCCATGTTAAAATGTCCAACTTCACAGCAGAAATAAACATGTTTACAGCCTGGTACAAAAAACAGTTTTGGTCTCTATAGTTCTAGAGCAAGGCTCTATAGCTTTGGCAATTTTTAGATTAGCCCAGAGGCAGAAGAAGTAGGACTACCAATATGGCGTCAGTCAGAGCCACAGACTTTGAACTTCAAAACGGCTCTTCAGAAACTTGTGGGTGACATCACGCATACGCTGTCCATTCTTTATACTGCCATCGTGTAAATCTAGCCTCAACAGGTCTTGAAGCTAAATGCTAACATGCTAACAAAGACAATGCTAACATGCTTTTGTTAACAGCTACTGTTTACTTTGTTCACAGTATTGGTAAGTGTGCCAATAATACTGTTTTGCTAAGAGTTGATTTGTCATAAATCAAAATATTGGAGCCTCAGAAAATAGCTAAACAGTGTCTCATTAACATATAATAAACATGCAGACTTCATGATTTTACACACATTTTACTGACCATGATGTAATGATGCTATTATTTGTAAGTAAAGAAATCAATTTTTCAGATAACTGTCACTGTCTCTAAACACTCAACCTTGAGCACGCACACAATATGCAGGCCTACATAAATACACAAGTACATAAATCATCACAGCCAGCGACTAAAAGTGGCTGTTCAAATTAGTCGAGGAAATAAACACGTGGCACCAATACTAATGAGACTTTCACCTCTCACTCGCGCTGGTGTTTTAATTATAAATTGTTGTGCAGCATGCTTTTAATGACTCGGTTTTAATAGAAAGCACAAATTAATTGTGTACATCTTGATGCCGTGCCACATTGGAATGGTCCCGGGAATTGGAATAATGAAGAATCAATGGAGCAACATATTGGATGTAGATGTTCATCAATATGGTTGTAACCAAGGAATGACCTTGCTGCTTGTGGATTCATGTCATGGCTAAGGAGTTAAGGGCCAATGTGTGTGTGTGTGTGTACAGTATATATGTGTAAACACCTCCTTAGAAGTGTGTGTATGTGAGCCCTTTCCAAATTCATTATATCAGAAGTTTTTTACTTTTTCTGATGCATTATAATCAAGACCCCTTCTTAAGTTAGTGACCTATGGACATATTAAAAACAAATCAGAGACATTTCAAGTAACCACTCAGCACAGATATATTGTTATTAAAAAGTGTACTGCAGCTTAAAAGTCAAGAACAGTGCAGCGTCTATACTCTCACTAAGTGAAACTCTGAGATTATTTGCATTTTTCTGTCACCAGGCCCCTGCAGCAGACACATTTGGGGCTTCTCTGCCAGACGTGTCTACCCCGTTTCTGGGCTCCAATTGCTTTCCATCCACTATCTCTCGTGAGGGACAGCGATTCCACATTTGAATTAACATGCATTCCACTTCCTTCTGTGAAAATAACATGAGAGGCGAAGATGGGGGAGACAGACTAATTTAAAAGCAGAAGAAAAAAAGCAATTGGTGACACTGATGGAGGAAGCAGGAGTTTGAGTGGAGGGCGGGGAAGAGAAGAAAGGGAGAAGGGGGCCCTTTGAAAAACATGCAGCGGGTGGGAGTGGATCGGTCTTTGTAGTGTGTTTCCATATGACTCATGTAAAAACAGGAGAGGATGCTTATCAAGGTGTGCCATCCTCCTGGTCCATATTTCTCCCTTCCAACAGACTGTGAAAGATCATATTAGTGGGCGTCTGCTGCCTCTCATTTCACACCACAACCTGTGCAGCGATTGGATTTTGTGGCACTTAGAGTGAGGAAGTGGTCAGACAGTGAGACAGTTGGGGAGTCTGCAACAGTGTAGTTAGTGCTATTTGAATATGTGATCTGACAGGCGTAAAAGGTAAAAAAAAAAAGGGTGCTTGTGTTTCTACGTGTGTGTTCAGGATGCGACGGCCTGTGCGCTTAACTCGTGGGCATATGATCATGCTCCCGCTGTTGACAAGGTGTGTGTTGCCAACAGCTACACAGCTGCAGAGGCGTGTGGCGTGATGGGAGCTGGCTGACAAGCCGTGGGTGACCAAGCATCAGGACAGAAACCTGCAGCAGCCAGTCATATCAGCGTGCAGGCAAGTGGTTGTGGTTGAGCACGTGCTGAAAGCGGAAAGGTGTCAATCATGTCAATGTGACACTGATCCTGGCTCCAACAGGAAGTTTAATATTTTTTAGGAGCGAGCACTATATCAAGCAAAATAAATCACATAAAAAGTCAGCAATCATATTATTTTGACAAGTAGTTGTCCTGAAATAAAGGTTGTGGTTTGCATGTTTGTTGATGTGCTCTTAATCCTGTTTCATGCTCTCCTGAAGAGGAGTCGCACCATCATCCCCGGGCATGACAATCCCACCTACAGGAGTGTATCAGCAACCGCTGCGAAACACCACTATGACTGATGTGTTTACGCATTCTCTTATCATATTTACCCCTCGGTATCTTCACTATAGACTAGTCGCCTTTTACAGGGACTGATTCGAAAAACCATCAAGAACAGTTGTGCGTTATTTGAAAACGTGGGGGCAGCTGCTGCTGCAACATTTTTCTTCATATGGCAGCATATTGACTCTAAACCTCCATCCAGGATGTGAGGAAATGACAATAATCTAATTTGAGGAATGCATGGTGCAGTTTTGAAGAGTCAACTTACTTTCTCCCACAGTGGGCCTAAATACCCAATAAGGAGACAGAGAGAGAGGGGGGATTCAATCACACCTACACACTCCCGTTGCGGTGAAATCGAGAAATAAATGGCAGTCTGGTAGTCATCCCTTACCCCCCGTGATAAGGGCGACTTTCAGTCCCACTTGATAGCCCAAAAAATGTACAGCGGAGAGGTCAGCCTTCAGAAAGAGACAAAATGATTCAGGAGATATCAGTGACAGTCGAGGTGATGCTCTCGCTCTCTTTCTCGGTGCTGATGTATGCCGTTGCCGTGGAAGAAAGATAGAAAGAAGACGAGATGGAAGGAGGGTGAGATAAAAAGAAAAAAAAAAAAAGCTGTCTATTGATACTGCTGCAAATTTTTCTCCCGGCCAGCTCTGACAAAAATGGATGATTTTTATTAAGAGCCTTGGCTTTGTATCTTCCATCTCATATATCTCTCCTAACAGAGGAAGGCCATCTTTGTACCGGTCATGGAGAGGGAGTGTTGCATTGCTCTTATTTTCAGGAGGTTATCTGTGGTTTTAAATGTGGGGAACTGACAACTTTTATCTTTTTATAGGAAATATAATGACACTGAAACTATAGGATAAAACCATATTTGGATATATTAGTAAACATCTTAGCTTTAGAGCCCTTGAATATTTCTAATGGTATTGAGGATTGTTTTTGCTAGGAGACATGCCTTCAACTTTTGCAGTGTGGTACTGATTATAGCATGTTATAACCTTTATAATCTTTTTTCAACAAGCTTTGGTTATAGATTTTTTATGAATTTAAGTGATCACTTCCTTAACAACTTACAACATTTAGGAGGGCCGATAATTTCTGCTCCGAAAGTGGAAGCTAGTTAGTCTAGCGTGCGGAAATTAGCACTCATTCCTGCTACTTTTAGTTCCTGCTATTTCACCACCCGCTGAGTCACTGTCATTCTCCTAAACATTTAGTGTTGCGTTTGTCCCATATTACACAAAGGAGTGTCTAGCTAGTAGCTAGTTTAGCTGTGAGCAACACGTTACAGTGTGATTCAGGACACGTAGCAGCATGCACAAAATGCTCAAATCACAGATGGGAATAGTAACAGCTATCCGTCCTTGTGGCTATTTGAACTGAAGTGATATTAGAAATTATTTCATGCTGATCAAAATAATATACAGACATTCTCAGTCAGTACCATAAATCCATGCCCACTGCTGAAAATATCTAAAATACATAATGATAATCATATTTTTAATTATATAGCATCTCTACAAATAAAGTGCTTTCACAGACTAGCACAAACAGGATACTCAGGCAAAATAACAGAGAGCCAAACAAAAGCAAAACTAAAATAAAATCTAAAAACACAGTAAGGGGATATAAAAAAACAATAAAAAACAATATAAAAAACATAAGACATTGAAGGCCATAAGTGCAAATGAAGGAATGAATAAATAAGACAAAAATAAAAGAATATAAATAGTGGTATGCATGTTTGTTTCAAATCCGAGGTACCCTGATGGCAAAAGCACATAAAAAGAGCATCTAGATATACCTAATATTAATACACAAATCAAAACACAAAACACAAAACATTAATAAGAAATAAAATTTCCAGGATTTATATTTTGAGTTGATAAGTACATGTCAAAACAAACACCAAAAAACACATATTGATGGGAAAAAAAATCGATTTTATTTGAACTTTGACTTATTATAAAACCATTTAAACAGCAGAACACTATATAACATGAAATGGCCCTGAGCTAATATTGCATGTGCATGTGCTGTTGAGTTTTGAATGTACTCGTGAGTATTTTTGGCAGCAGGTCAGACTGAGTTAAAAGAAACTACAGTGCCCATGTGTTCATCATAATGCAGGAACATGTCTCCCTGAGTTTCTGGATAACGATGAAGGTTCATGGCGCAGATGAATACCTGTTTTTCTTTTCATCCTCTGCTCAACCCATTAGTATGTGGAAGTATCGACTCCCACAACCAGCACGACTCGCACAAACTCTACTCCACTCCACTCTCTTTCTTTCACCCTTGAATCCGAGCCCTAGATTGTTGTACTCACAGCCTGCGACCTCTGACCTCCGCCCCACACACGCCCACACCGCCCGCATCCCCTCCATCCCCTGGGAAGTCTCTTGGCATGGCTTTCTCTCTGTGGTACACACACTCCTCCACATCCCAATGACAGGCCCCATAAACCACCGTCGAACAAGATAGCCCAGCGCTGTGCTCCCTGGAAGGCCTGTGGGATTGCCATCAGAGAACTTACAAGGGGACAAGTCGGGTCTTGTGTTGATCAATAATGTACTCTCTCTGCCATCACGCTATCTGTCACCTCCATTTCTGAGAAAACAACAGAATAAATAGCAGAGCCTGGATTTGTTGCTTCCAATGATGGATAATGGGTGATAACGTCGCCTTGGCAACTGTTCTGTGGCGTACACACACCATAAGGGTCTCCAGCACTAGCCATTCTTACTCTAAGCTCGACTGTCTATTCCCTTATTGGCAGACTGTCATGGTAAACATCCTCCTATAGCTCAAACTGACAATAGAGTGAAATGAAATGCCTCATTTCTCCATCACAACCTTTTTTTTGGTTTGTGTACAAACACAACAAATGGCGTGTACAGCTGCCACTGTCGACATAAGTGATCATCCGCAAATAGATAAAAAACAGAATTAATGTCTGAGGCTTTGATTGGATGAATGTAATAAGTACTTTTCCTACATTCGGGCTGATTTGTGCAGCTGTTTGCTGCGTGAACCGTCGTGCCCCTCTGGCCACCATCTGCTAAACAGGTGACACCTGCATAAACCAAACATATCATCTGTATTTTAAAAGTCTTGAGTAACTGAATGGATTTTCAGGCAGTATTATCTGTGTACTTTACTGTAGTGAAACAAGCCAGGAGAAAGGTCATCTAAAAATAATTTCTATACCCGTCACCTGTGCTGTTCTGGCTTCCTCTGTTCTTTAGTGGCGTCTATTGAGTGTAAACAACTGCGGCTAACGGCGAATACAAAGACAGCAAAAGACAAAATGTCAAACAGCCGTACATCTAGAGCAAATCAAAACGGACGAGCCAAAGCAGAACATTTAGCCTCCCGTGGCTCTGCCTGCCTCCGAGAAATCAGTCACGGCCAACTACGGTAATGCTTGAGGGACTGCCTGCTGTCAGCCCGAGATGAGCACTCAGAGAGTTTGGACCGAGGGTTTCCGTGTGTTCTGACTTGCTGTACCTAAAATGAGCTTTTAGCCGCCTGCCTGCCTGTCGGACGGAAAAGAGGAGACCAGAACACCCTGTTTGGAGCTGACAAAAAAAAAAACAGGCCTGCTGAGCAGGAGAGGAGAGTGCTGGAATAGAAATCTGGACAGTAATGATCCTGATACAGATGAATCCTTCAAAGGGTACTGGAAAGAACATTGTGGGTTTTTTTTTTATATTACTCTAGCCATGAATTGCACTGAAGAAAAAAAAATTATATGTGAGTCATATATCATGATAAATGTCCAATATGACTGGTACAAAAAAGATTCATATGAGCATGTTCTGATCTGCCACGTGTTTGGTTATTTTTCGGCAACTGACTGCTTGGTTATGGTTATGGAAAGATTGTGGTCATAGTCAAGAAACTCCACACGTCAGTATACTGTACCAGCATTTCTGATGTTCAGCAGGTATGCTAGCTAGTAGCACTATGCACAGGAATGTCATTGGTCTTGCAGGTACATAGAAATTAAAGGATTACATTGTTACAGTTCATCTTAACAAGACAGTCAAAACCAAATTTCATGACAATGATTGTCAAGATGGGCAGCGTTTGCACTGACGACCTCCCCCGAATCAGTTGGGGCCTTAATGCGTGGAGTTCTCCCTGTGCTTGGGTCGATTGTCTGTAGGTGTGAATGTGAGCATAAATGGTAGTCTGCCTTTCTGTGACAGCACTGTGATGAACTGGTGACTTCTCCGGGGTGTGCCCCGCCTCTCACTGTTATTGGCTCGAGCCCCCCTGTGACCCCAATAAGAATAAGCTGCTATGGAAGACGGATGGATGCATGGCTGACAAGACATTTCTCAATGAACCATGTATGTTGGCGCTGAAAAAAGTAAGGCAATCAACATATTCTTCCGATTCATCCTCTGGGGACCATGAACGCATGTAAAAATGTGATAGCAAACTGGTGCATAGTTGTTGGGATTGTATTTCAGCCAGTGCTTTGTGACCCCCTACACCACGCTGTATTTGCTTTAGCTTCTGAAAGAGGTCAGGATTTGTTTCATCTATGCAACTATGTAAAGTACGATGATAATGAATATTACGTCTTTTATTATTCTACATCTGTGTGCTGAAGTTGCCTTTGTTGTTCTTCTGGCCTCAGCACAGGTGCAATGTAACGTTGTCATGTTGAAGATAGCGCTGCTGTCATCGCTGCTAGGACAGTAAGACGAAAAGAGCAAAAGACATGCCTGTTCAGACAGACATTTGGGTAACCTAGCCTGCATTTGTATGTATTGTTATAATGCATTGTGTTTTATAATAACCTGACTTCTGTGTTGTATATTGCGACTGTAAAGCACTTTGTGACTTACTTGTATGTCTGAAAAGCACAATTCAAATAAGCTTTACCTCCCGTTAAACAATGAACTATACACTGTACGCTCACTGGCCACTTCATTAGGTACACCTGTACCATTTAATATCATCCAATACCACAGCTCTGAAATGAATTCCACTATTAAGAAGCCTATCATTTTTCAGTTTTTGTTGACACTGTCAGAGAGGTATTAATTTAACTACACATTGAGGTTGTAGTTTGCTCTGTTGTTGCATTAGACTGGATTATTGAGAGGTGCCTCTAATATTTTGGTCACCCCATTTGCATACGGGGGCCATAACATTAAACCGTTCAATATAATGCACTCCAGTACAACATCACCACCCAGTATGACCCCAATAATAAACATAAAGTAGAATGATTATGGTTGGTCAACACTGAAACATTATGAGCTTACTTACCAATATAAAGCAGGGAACAACAATACATGTTCAGACCAACTCACTCCAACACAACTTAATGAGAAAAGAGGATTCAGCTGTACTGAACATTTTACAAAACATGCACTCTGGAACAAGACATTCTCAGAGTGACTCATAAAAGTATTAAATTATTGAATATCCCTCATATGTATTGTTCAAACAAGCTTAAGACAACGTCTTTGCCGACAATTTCATTATTTTAATCAGGACCTCTTCAAATTAATTAGCAAGGATTAAAAACAATGAAGGCAGAAGCAGAGACTGGAACCCCTGTTGTTTTTAATAAAAGCCAAGTTGTACTGAATTCATTCTAATGAAGGCAAAAAAGAACAAGCGTCTGTTCTCTTTGTGATGTGCATGAAAATAGCTTGCACACTTCCACTAACAAAAGTCTGGCGTATAATTAATGACAAAAAAATGTGCTCCCTTTTTTCTTTTTCTGCCTTTCATGACAGTTGAAATGGTTTATAAAAGTATTGGTAATGAGCTCTAAATGGCCAATGAGGCCATTCGGGGGAGAGGAAAAAGAAATAATTAAAAAAAAGTCACTGACATGGCCAGTCAACGCCGCCAGGTAAAAGCCTCTAGGACCAATTACTGAGCCGGTCACCTCACAGCAAGACACACACACACACACGGAGGGGGGAAAAAAAGTCACACACACACACACACACACAAGTATGAGCACATCCTGCTTTTAGCTTAGGGGGCCTTTAGGTTTTTTTTGTTTTTTGTTTTTGTGCTGCTGTGTGGCCCAAGCGCCAGAAGCACTGTTTCTGCAGGCGATAATGTGCTGTGCTCAGATCTGGTGCAAGCAGGAATTATGGAGCCAAATGACCACCAAATATATCTTCAAAACTAGATGATAAGGAGGCTTCGGGTCGCAGCGTGGAGAGAGAGAATATTTATGCTCCCTAATTGGGCTGCGGTGGTTGAATTCGCAATGTGCCGATTGCCTTTAAATTAATCTGTCCCTGCGTTACAGTTCGAGCAGTGTTTTGCAAACAACTCGTTTTTTTAATGGCGCATTTCTTCCGAGGCTTATGTGACAACACCCAGCACCCCTCCTCCGCCTTCGTTTTGCTCAAGGACAACAGGGAATAAGATAAAGCGGGACACAGAAAAGGACAGAAACAATGATGGCTTGAAAAGCAAAAGGGTAGAAGGGGGCTCAGAAGAGGGAATGAAAAATGTAGAGAGTTAATAGAGGTTGAGAAGAGGGATTAGGAGAGAACAGAGGAGAACAAATGAATTCCACACTGTCCATTATACTAGCCGCTATGTGGTGTAGTGCCACAAGCCAAGTGCCCTATTTATTCCAGGCATAATTACACGGCAATGAGGCCTTGCTGATGCCCAATGTGAGGTTAAGTCGATAGGTGACCCAGATTTAAAGCAGCCGTGTCCTGTAATGGCATCTACAGTCAAAGAGGCTTGCCTGGATTCCAATAACCCATCTCATCTGTCATAATAAAAATTTAGCTTTAGCAATTTCTGCTGCCCACACTGTCCTTTGCTTCCCGCCTCCCATGTTTCCTCTCTCCCTGATTCTCACTTTGTCTCCTACACACTTGTATGGACACACACACACACACACACACACAGTGATAATACTCCGTCACTGGGTCTCGATCGATTCCAGAACAGTATCCACCGATTTAATTACCCATGCTGCATATAAAATATCCCACCAACCAATCATTATGCTCTAAGCAACATGAACCAGCGAGGCTTGAGGTTTCTTGCCTAACAATCCTGTTAAAGCATAAAGCTTTTAGTGCTCTTGACCACACTCCAGAACGGCTGAATCCTTGACCCCTCGTCTTTTTTTTTACTCTCAGTCCACTCCTCCTTAAACTGGCCGCCCTCCCGTGCTCGCACCCAACTTTCTGTCCGTCCAACCATTTTTTTCCCTCAGTGAGTGGTCATATGTTGCCATAAATTTAAGGACTCTTAGTATAAAAATTATTATTTTTTTTATCTTAAAGGTGCACTAATTCTACCTGTGAACATCATTTGTCAACAGTTGTATATGTGCTCTGCGGATGGCTTTCTAAAGTCTACGGTAAATAACCTGATGAAGATGAATAACAAAAAACACGTTGGAGTTGCATTATGGGAATTGTAGGATCTCTCTGTTAGTGATATCTTTGCCTCTGCTAATCAATTTTCTAGACACTCGGGGTAAAAATCTACACTTATAGAATTATAAGGTGTTACAGCAGAAATGTTTTGTTTTCTTCATGTTTCAAATATTGCTTAAAGACTTAAAAGTGCTTTCTTAGCTTTTTAAATGGGCACTCCACTAATTTTACATATGAACATCAGTTCAATTGTCCCAAATACTGCCATTCAACCTATGAAGACAGTTGTATATGTTCTCTGTGGCTCTGAAGAGAGCTTTCTGAAGTCCGAGAAAATGTCATCAGGGTCACCTCAGATTGAACTTCAATTTCTTTTAGCAAAAAAATCTGTGTTAGAACTTGGAGTGTGGAGGTTGAAAGACATGGACACTTAAAAAGGTAAAGAGGGTATAACAAAAGATGCCTTGCATTATCAGAATTGTATTGCTCTTTAAAGCTTTAGCCATATTAGAGACTTGCAGTCAGAATATCTCAGCCACTGCTGCTTTGATTTTTTTGAGTCCCCTAACTCAATTAGTGTCCCTTTAAAAGTTAACAAAACCCAAACACAGTGTGGACATAAAACAGTATCTCAGGAGTGACAGTAATCTTACACAGGAAGTTATCAAAAACAACCTCAGAAACTTCAGGAAATCCATTTATTCACCCTTTTGACACTTTATACTCAAAAAATTGAATTTTGGGTGAAGTATCACTTCAGATTGTGACAAATGGGAATCGTAGTCTTGAGTTATTTCTGTCATTTTGACTTTTTAAGATCTATTTCAGAGATCAGATTTTTGTGATCAAATGATGATGAGTGATCAAATTGCATTAATGATGGACACCCTTTTCTGCTGTCACTCTTTCGTGGCTGGATGGTTTAAAAAAAGATCTTTAAAAGACCACAGAACAAAGCTCTGAGGAAATTATGTAAGAAAACTCCTTATGCAACTGTCTCCTCTGACCTACAATAGTTGGTGCAAAGAACTACAAATCCTAAACATTACCTGAAACAATCCACTTATTTTTTTGTTCTTGTATATTTTCCTGGCACTGTGACTTCATCCCTGAGGTGATGGCTGTGCAGTCTGTCAGCATGTTTGAGATGAAATATAACAAGGTGACATTTGTGCTGGTGTTTTTCATTTTTGTGTAATGAGTTGACCCCTCTGTCTCCATTTGAATATTATGTGAAGGCTGTCTCTCCAGGGCCAGACAAAATGAAAGTAATCAAAATTATTTATGTTACTTTCCATCAGTTATAACCTGCCACACCTTCTGTGATATGAAACTGGATATCATCTGGGTCTTTTGGTTGTGTTATTGTAATTGAAAAATTGTAATATAATTAGTGGTTATATTACTATCATCACACTGATTGATAATTTAAACATACACAAATTAGGTCTCTTGAAGGGTTGAGGCTCATCTTTCCACCTGACTCACCTAATATGAAATAATTATATTCCCTCAGATGTTACTACCACATTTTGTAATTGAAATGCTCAAGCTACTGCAGCAAATGACATTAAGAATGATCACTCAGTTTTACCTTTAATCCCGATTTTGTTCAGGTAGCTATGATCATTACCAGATGCAGTGATACTTACTGTATTAAGGAATGTCTGAACTAACAAGTTAATTTAAAATGGGAATGCTAGATATTAAACTGAGATAAAACATTGTCCCTCGTCAGAGTAGGCACTTTATCCTGCATTTTCGACGTTCATGGCAACTTAACTGTTTCGGTTCAGTCTCACTGCTCTCGGCAGCACTGTTTCCAGAACCGGGCAGCCTAAAAAAGTTCTGATAAACCCACAGTACGCTAGATACCCAGCACCAAATGGCACACAGACAAAGTTAGCAACTAGCTGGTGTACATAGCTGTGCAGCTGTCAAGCCAGATATATCTCTAGGAGTGATTATGAAGTGAAGATGAGACTAACATCCATCTGGTGGCCAGACAAGACTCCAACTGAATGAACGTGGATGTGGATCTTGGTCTGCTGGATGTGTAAATTCGCAAATATTTGCTAGCAAGTTCTCCGTATCAAATTAAAATGTGATAATATGTTGTTGTTGTGTTTACAGCTTGTTTCCAGAGTCGCTGACAGAATCGGTTACTGCAGACTTAATGCTGCTGTTAAATGGTCAGCAACGAAGCATGTTATTCTTAAGTGCAGGCCGGTTACTCACAAGAATCACTCTGGTTCTGTAAACTGTACAAAACACAGGGTTTCATATAATAGTCTAACAGGTACCAGGTCCCGGAAAACTTAGCTTCAGTCGGCCATTTATTGTCATTTGACATCTGACAACCTTGTTTGTCTCAGTCAGGGTAAGATGCAAAGTCATCACTGGCTAATGGTGCAAATACTGCAAATTGTTAGAAAGCCCATTATGATCCGGTGAAGAATGTGGACAGTGAGCATTCACAGAGTTAGCCGAGCTGTGTTTGCGAAAATCCTCCACATCCATCTCTCCTCAAACTCTACAGTATGTGTAACGACTGCAGCGGCGGCTCGAGAGAAAGAGAGAGAGAGAGAGAAAGAGAATGAGAAGTGCAACCATTAGGAGAAAGGAGGTCTGGGATTTCGTCCAATTAACATTTAACCTGGATACGATCAACTGGAGGTGGAGAACGAGGGAGGAGGAATGTGAAGTGGATTAGCCTCACTCAACCTTCAGAAGCAGGTACTTGAAAGTGATTTAACTGACACATTTTTGATGTCCAACACAGCTTTTTTGGCCTCTACTAGAGTCTGTACGTGTAGGTATGTCATATATGCATAAGTTTACAATACAATAGGTATATTTCCTGTGTGCATCCTGAGGTACAACCCAGACTTAAGACCGGATGTCAACAACACAGAGAGACACTAACCTGACAATCAAAAGTGAAGAATGATTTCCCTCCCTCTGTCTCTCTCTCAGCAGTAAGCCGTCTCCATCAGTACCCATGCAGTGCAAGAGAAGTCGTTGTTTGTACCCATTATAAAAGTTCAGGGCCTCGCTAAAGGAGTCAGGGAAACAAGGCTCTTCAAGCTTGACAGAAAATCTTTACTAAAAGCATATAATAGGAAACTTTCTCCCACCCCCTGCACAAATGCCAACATTATGCCGTACGCATGAGTAATGAAGGCGGGCCCATGCCACTCTATGCTTTGATCAAATAAATATTAAAAACGGTTGCCAAAGTAACAGAATGCTTAATTGCGGCATGTTGAATGATAAATAGGGCGGTGTGTTCTCTTTAAAACATGGGTTAATTGGCCTGTCAGACCCCGGTGTTGACTTTGCTCCAAAGCAAAGTTTCTGCTGAGTAACGCCAGGCTGAACGGGAAATATTCACTTTATTCCCCATGAAATCTTTAACCTTTAAATCTGCACACAAACTACGATTATAAATTGGCATCGTAGCAAGATTCTTTTAATCTAAAACAAACACTCCCGCAGTCAGTCGTTCTTGACAAAGCAAGCCATTTCACCTCGCACATCCTTCTCTGCCTGTTCAGCATGTGAGGAGGGGGGACAGCGATAAATCAAATTCCCCATTCCTGCTGTAGTGCTCCACAGGTCCAGGAGGACAGTGTCCACTTCCTTACATTAATCTTTTAATGGACTCTCCTCCCTTCTCTTTGGCAGCTGCACTTCCCCCGACAGGTCAGCAACGATTGCCGGGGTCATTAGTCCTCCGATAGGCTGAACGATAAGATCAGCAACAATGGGGACAAGGTGTGAGAGTAGACGGCGCTGAGCAAGCTACACAGCTCTGGGTTAAAGAGGAGAGTCGTCTTTGCAAGGTCATTCTGAAAGAGAGAGAGAGAGAGAAAGCTGGAGTCAATTTAACGCTGAAGAGCAGTGGTTAGGGTTGTGATGCAGTGCTGATACTTCACTGTAGAGAGATTGAACTGCGAGTAGTCTTTTTATAACAGCAGCAGCAGCAGTTATGTCACTAGTAATAAATGCATTAAATTAGACCGAACTCTTCTTCGCAGAGAACCTAAAGCCTTGTTTCAATGTACTGACTTTTTGCTCTCTATAAATATTAAAGTTCTGAAAACAGAGTGGATTTGAAGCCCTTCGGCGTGCCGCAGAATGCTTAATTTTTGGCCGAACTTCTCAAATCTTTTTTTTTTTTTTTTTTTTTTTTATGCAGAGCTAGCCTGCAGATCAAGGTTGACTTTGAATTGTATGACTGAGTTCTTCTGGTTCAGATCACAGCGGATAAGGCTCTGAAAAAAGCGACACATTCTCTCTTAATGAGCCCAGAGGAGAGGACTTCATAAAACAAAAAAAAGGACAAGATAAGAGGGAGGATGTTTTGTTCTCCAGGAAAAGCTTTTGGCCACCGTCCTCTGATGCAGTTTTCACAGCCAGCCGCATCCCGATTAAAATTAACTACAGACAAAAACAGTTCAATCCATGTTGTCCGAGGGGAACAAATGGGCTGGAGTTGATGGGTTGATAGTGGGTAAATGTATTTCTTAATCTACACTGGGGTGTAAGGATAACTGGGTAAATGTGGCCAACTACTCACAACAAGTCCCTTGAGAGATTATACCAATTGCCATTTCAGAAATGAATTCAGTGACCTACAGTAATGTGAATTTCATTTGCACACTATTTGCCACCAGACAAGTGTGTGTGTGTGTGTGTGTGTGCGTGTGTGTGTGTGTGTGTGTGTGTTATGTGTTTCCGCCTTTTCCCACAATAGCAGTTTAAATATAAGCATGACAAAATATTCAAAACGGACAGCCAACCAGAGTCTCAGCATAATCTATGACTCCCTGAAGTCCCAGAAGAAAATTTTTGATTTTTTTTGTCAGTAACTTTTTTTTTAAATCAGACACATTAATCTGGGCAGTGGTGGAATGTAAACCAAGATTTTGGCAATGGAAGTATTGACCAATCATGTCTGAGTGTGCTTTGGCTGCAACAGTCTATGTGGTGAGCAAAAGAGCATGCGGCAACCTCTGTGGCTGTGAAATGAAACCAATGCAGAGATGCGAAAAACTGCAGTTCCTTGAATGTCCACTTGAGGCTGGTTACAGAACAAGCCAATCTCCATAAGCCCCCATGTTAAAATGTCCAACTTCACAGCAGAAATAAACATGTTTACAGCCTGGTACAAAAAACAGTTTTGGTCTCAATAGATAATTTCCTTGTTCATGACAACTGTACTGAGTCTGAATTTTTATTTAACTCACCTTATCAAATTATATTAAGTCTTAAAGTTATGCAGAATTAACAGCACAGCCACTTTGATTGACAGTTGGATGATGTTACAGATGGCTTGTCTGAGCACCTAGGCTCCATTCAGCCCATCTAAGTCTGCTTATTGCCCATTTTTAGATTAGCCGGGAGGTGGAAAAGGCAGGACTACCAACACGGTGGTGGCCAGAGCCTCAGATTTTGAGCTTCAAAACGACTCTTTAGAAACCTGTGAGTGACGTCACACATACACCATCCATTCTTTATACTGTCAGTGGACAGAACGCATTACCTGTGAATTTTTACCTCTGAATTTTTATTCGCTTTTTTAAAGTTATCTGCGATCATATGCAGATATCTGTTTAAAGAGATTAGTAGATGTGATGGTAGATGTGTCTTTCTCGTCATTCTGGCGTATCAGTTGCTAATCAGACTGCAGAGGAAGTCTTGATTCAGATATCTGTTATCCATTTTCCCAGATATCCACTGGCTACACCGTCAGACAATAGCGTCATCTAAGATTACATCAGGTGCAATTCAGACTTGTTTCTTCCCTCTTTAAAAACCTCCTATTGTATTTCCACCTGGACCAACTTCACAGTTCTTGTTTACACCAAGTTACCTTCAGGGTTAGAAAAAAACTATTGTGTTTTATTATTTGATTCATTTCAATACACAGTCAAAATATGTTGTTTTGCGTTTTTAATAAACAGCTAAATATATCACATGAAGAATATGAATGTCAGAAGAACACAATTTAACACAGGAAATGAAACAATCTAGAGAATTTAAAAGCCCCTGCACACTTCCAGTATGTGAATACAGATATTTTTGTAGATAGAGATCATAGTTTTGTGTTACCCCCTACTTACAACATGAATAGGCATGTTCAGATTGATTTGTTAACGCTGATTAAAACCCTAAATTCTGAAATCAGCTTGCTCGCCTCCAACTCCTGACTGCATCCAATCAAGACTGTGCAGGATTTAACTATATTAAGTAATTTCTTGCTCCCAGATTGGGAGAGAAGCAAAACGCTACCTAAACAATTTGTGTCTTTTTAACACAAGATAACATTTATTAAGATATATCATCAGAGGAATCCTACAATGTGCTTTCTTTTGCTAAGTAATTATAGTCTAGCCGCTAATCAAATTAGGCTACGGTTTGCATAACAGCAACCGCACACACAAAACGCAACATGGAAGTCAAATTTAGTAAGCAACGTGGGCTGTTGAACCCACACTTAGCGCAACAGCCTTCTCTCATGTTATTATTTTAGAAGACACAAAAACACTTGGACTGATTAGTTCTGGGAATAAATGATCTCTAATTAGGCTAAGTGCTTCAGAGGGAATATTTTAGAAGAGCCGCCCTGAATGGCTACACACAAAAAAAAAAATAGGAAAACGCAGAAGTATGTTCTGCTTCTTCCGATAGCGAGAGGCAGAGAGAGAGGCTGGGTGTGTGATGTGAGTTGTGTAGTATACTCAAATTAGCAGCATTGCTCTTCTCTCATAATTTAATTAATAAACCATGAACCGTTATACTTAAAAACAAATTTTAAAAGTGTGGGATCAGAGAGAGGAAAGTGTTTGAGAATGTGAACATCAGAAATTATGTTATCTGACGTCAGTCAACTGCATCAAGCTCACATGTTCACTAGAATATTAAAAGTTATACAAGGCAAGTTGATATCCCACAAGGGAGACCGGCTTTCTCTAGACAGAGCGATTACTCCTTTCTGTTTATGAGACAGATTGTATTTCATTCACACAATAACGATGTCTGATGTAATCATAGAAATCAATGCCTGGGAAGAGTGGTTTAACATATATTCAGTTTATTACAGCTTTTACATTGACTGTATTGGTGAAAACCCCTCTGGTACACTGGAAGTGGTATGTTTTACAAGCAAGAACACTGGTGTAGAGGTACTGCTTATGGTTATTGACGGTAATGAAAGAACAGAAAAGAAATGCTGTTTTGCCTCCTGTAGTTTCTTTTGGTTTGACATTGAGCACCTTAACTGTATAGTTGAGACTGATCCTCTCTCAGCAACCCTCTTAAACAGCTGCGTCTGCTCACAAGCGCTGATTAATCCACTGCGCACAAGGTAGCATCTGTTTCATTTTGGATATTTCTATGTAGTACACTGTGTACTTCCTGGCATAGTGTACTAATTTCGTCAGGGTAGTATTGTCCAAATTCTAGTATTGCCATTGTGCACTTACCGTAAATGATGATTGCAACACTTCTTCTTCTGTGAATTGCGTAGCATTAGCGCCAACATTTGACTTCCAAAATATAAATATAAAACATATGTACAACTCATATTTATATGTTGTTGTATTCACCGCAACCACTTCAGCTGCCATTTTCACAATGCCGCTACGTAGCCAAAATGGCAACCACTGAGGGCGTCCAGTCCTGAAGTGTCCAGTGTTCCACACTCATTCAACATTATATTTTGCCATAATAGACCTTTTTCACGGCAGCCATTTTGACATGAAATTGTAGGTAAACACAGGTGTTGCCAGTGATACTAATTAAGGTGTCCATTCAAGTCAAACAAAGTCACAGTGCTGCTGTGGTGCGTGTTGGTTCACTGGAAAGTCTGCTGCAATAAATGGAACTGAACCTTAATTAGTGTCATTGGAAACACCTGCGTTGACCCTACTATTTCATGTCAAGTAGCCATTACTGGGAAAAAGGTCTATTGACAATGTGAACACACAGTTCAAGAGTCTACAGCAGCTAGGTGCTACATACTACATGCTAGGAGCCCTCTGAGGCTAGCCACAGTTGTGCTTTGCTCTAAATGTTAAACTCTGCATGCTGACTGTCTTAGTTTAGTGTGTTAGCATGCTAACCTTTGCTAATTAGCACTAAACACAAAGTACTGAGGCTGATTGGAATGTGATGTGTTTTGTGGGTATTAGCCAAGTGTTGGACAAACTGAATCAAGGAATCAATCAAATATCTAGCCAGCTAAGGATGCAGATATTTTTCTCAGGACTTGGAGGCCAAACCAGAGCTAAAATTTGACTTTTAACTCCAAAAATGCTTATGTTCCTCGATATATGCTAGCTGTTTAGGGAGGCAATATATCAACAGCAGCAACAGCAAGCATTCTGACCAGTCACAGCAGAAAAAGCACAGGTGTAGCTGATGATTTTCCCACGACCCTGGCTTTGCTGTCTCACTGTTGCTGCTGCTTCCTGAGACATTACACCTGTGCTTCTTCTGCCAGTCTGAATGTCTGCAGTGAGAAAGCTTGTGGGGCCTACCTATCTGTTAGCTTGTTTTTAAAGTTTCTCTGTCTTGAACTACCAACAATTTGATTACTGTAGCTTTATATATCTATACTATCTATATCTACCTGTACTAACAGGTTTAAATATTCACAGCAACCAGGAATTTGTTGCACAGTTACAAAGTTATTGGTGTAGTTCATTGGTTAATGTTGGTCAAACAACTACACTATAGGGACCAACGTTTTGTGAGGCAATCTCACTTTGTGATTTAGACTGATGAGACCGCCGCCTGCTTTTTTTCCACAACTCCTGTCTGATGGAGCTTCACGACAAGGAAGGTCTAGACTAATACAAGGTCAATATTATCATAATTATAATCTTAAACTCAAGATGTGCTTAATAAAATCTGTCTCTATAATCACTCATCGAAATGACTTCACTGACAGGTCGTGTGCAGCAGCTGAAAGATGAAAAACAATATTTTTTTTGTAACATCTCATAGTCTGTACAAACTTCCACTGGTGTAATCAATGTGTTTGACCTCTATGAGAAAAGTACAACTGCTGATAACACAAGGAAGATGGGTTATTAAAGAGGGACACTTCACCACAAAATTCATATTTTTCCTCTTACCTATGTGCTCTTTATCCATCTAAATTTGTTTGGTGCGTGTTTCACAGTTTTAAAAGTAACGACTGTAGAGATGTCTGCCTTCTCACGGATGTAATGGCAGTACATGGCACTCATCTCGTGGTGCTCAAAACACCAAAAATATATCCCGAAATTGTGACCCACTTACTCAGGATAATACACAGACCTTGTTAACTTTCAACCGAACTATATCTGCCAAACATACCAAGGCACAGAAGGATGTATTTAAAGTCTGTGTAAAGGCAATTCTGAGATTTCTTTCAAAATACATTAAATATGTTGGAAAATAGTTGCTGAAAACGTGAAAATACTTTGAATAGATATATTAATGTGGAGGTAGAGATTAAACAGTTTTTCACCAGTTTTCAGTCCAGGATTTTTTGGGAGGTCCTAAAGGATGGCTCGATGACACGCTGAGGCCACCCTGAGCATACCCCTGCACCCCTAGCAGAGAGATAGAGATGAATTCATCTCGCTCAGAGTGTTTCAAAGTTAGTCATGCCATTTTCTGAACTCATCTGACATGTTTTAGTCGCTTCAAAATTGCTGCTTGACTGCTCCCACGAGTGGGCGTGGCTTCAGCACATTCAGTGGACACGCCCCCACAGTCCTGGACCTGAGAATACTGCTTATTTTTACCAGATTTTGACACCTAATAAATAAATTTGATATTTTTAATCATTTTAATTAGGCTGGATGGTTAATAACTCTTCCTTATTTGTCTGACGAATTTACTTTACAGGGAATTTAAAATATTTGCAATGTCATAAGGTTGGTTTTTGGAACTTTGAGCACCACAAGAGTGCCATCTAGTTCCATTAGATTTGAGAGAAGGCAGACATCTCTATGACAACTCACACCAAGCATATCTAGCTAGATAAAAAGCATGACAGGTAGGAGGAAAAATATGTATTTCTGGGAGAGTCTCCTTTGAATGTTAATGTTATTAATTTAAGTTTCCTAAGCTATTTTATTAACTAAGCCGCATTATTACGATGGTTGACAGTAATGCAAACTACATGCTGAATAGAAATGCAGCTGTTAAAGACTTGAATCCCTTACTGAACAGCTTTCATTTTGAGTGCAGTGCGATTGCTTCTCTCAAGGACAACTGCTAGAAGCTGTTCCCAACAGAAAAGGACATATCATATAATCATATAATCAGCTCATTTTGTGCTGAAAGGTCAGGGTCTGCCATAGCACAAGACGTGGACATTGCAGTGAGCAAGAATCTGAAATCCGACAGAGTGAGTGCTTGCTGTCACAGCCTTCAAACACAGGCCTCCCGGTAGAAGTACCGTCCCCCTCAGTTACAACGGCAGCATGCTGCAGTTAAGTGCCATACATCAACGAACCTCTGTCGAATGCTGCAAGAGACAATGACCTCCAGGGGGGTGTCGGTTAGCTCAGTTGGTAGAGCAACCGCCCTACGTATGAAGACTCAGTCCTTGCCGCAGCGGCCCACGGTTTGAATCCGACCTGCCGCTCTTTGCTGCATGTCATTCCCCATCTCTCTCTCTCTCTCTCTCCCCACATTCCTGTCACTCTTCAGCTGTCTCTATGCAATAAAGCTTGAAAACACCAAAAAATAAATGACCTCCAGTGTTTTTGTCTGTATGAAAAACCTACCTAAGACTCCTTTTACATTGATTGGGTCATAGAAGAGTCTAAAAACACAGATACAATTGCATCCCACTCTGCTGGAGCAACGCTAAAAGCTTTTCCTGCCAGGCTCTTATAGGACATGTTGAAAATAGCTGTCTCAGCGAGCCGAGTCTGTGATTTCTAAGGATGGTTCCATTACACATCAAAGCAAGTGAGGGCGGTTTATTTATCTTGTAAACACATGCGCATTACTAATTACGCCACATATCACCTTAAAAGAATTCCACCTCCATCAAAGTCACGACTGTTCGATAGAGAACGATTTTTCCTCTTTTCTTCTATTCTCTCGCCAGGACGGGATTAAAAGCTGGTTATCGTTCAATTCCTTTAATGTTGCCTCTCTTTCCCCCGCTGCTGTTTCAAGCTAATTAAATTTCTTCCGGGGCGATGCTGTATTGGCTGGCTGACAGGTAACATTATAAAGCGTGACCTTCCTCGCGCTGTTATCCTTCTGACAGCTCGGAGATCCTGCTTGGTGGAGAAGCTGTGGGATGAAGGCAAGACGGTCCTCAACTTTTCATGCGGCAAGACACACTTGTCAAGTCGCGTCAGTGCAAACCTATTTGTTAAGCAAAATTCAGGCAAATGAATAAATTCGCTGTGCTTTACATGAAATATATAAACAAGTGTTGCTATTTTTGGATGCATTCTCTCATGTATCAGATAAAAACACTAATATAGAGGAGAAAATCCCATCAGCAATGAGGTATTTCTAGACTGCAGAACACAAATCTATGGTTGACTCATCTTGTTGAGTAGGAGGCGAGAGGAGCTGCTGTGACCAGCCAGGTGTGTGTGTATATATTGTTGGTACGTGATGAGGTTTCAGTGAGGCATTCAAAATTGCGAATATAACTAAAGCGTCTGTACTTTTAACCCTGATGAATACACTTTGGGTATCTAAAAACAGATTAAGAGAAATTTAGAATGAAACCTTTGATGCATCCACGCCGTCTACACACTCGCCTCTGGGCTTGTATAGCAATCTTTCTCCTGCCTAGTCTGTGAGTGTATGTGTGTGTGTGTGTGTGTGTGTGTGTGTGTGTTTATGTGTGAGTACAAAGTGTGAGGACAAGCAAACACTATGTTCAATTGTCCGTTCACTGAGCTCAGCAGGGTGTGAGGGCCCTCTGGCCAGACAGCCCAACACTCTGACTGGTTGTCAGGTTTCATTTCAGATCCTCGAATAATGTCTTCTTGTGCTGCTGTGGCCAAAGAAAAAAAAAAAAGCAGCGTTTTAAGAATCACATGAACAATTTATCATTTTTAGGTGCAATATTTGAACACAAATTCAAAAAAGACTGCTGACATGAGGTAGAGTTTGTTGTAATATAGTTTAGTAGTAAGAGCTCTTCTTAACTTTTATCCTAAAATATCACAGAAATCCAAGATTTTAAAGGTCCGTTGTGTCAGATTTGTGGAGCTCTATATTCAGATTATGGCAGAAATGAAATGTGATATGCCTAGGTCTGTTTTCATTAGTGTATAATCACATAAAAATATGAATTGTTATGTTTTTGTTATCTTAGAATGAGACTTTTATATCTACAGACACCATCTACAAGAACCTACAGTCTACACACTGCTTCTTTTATATAAGATCTTATATTTCCCACAATAATGTATAAAAGCTTCTGAACATGTCTTATTGGGTGAACTGGGCAAGGATTATGCAGGTGGTTTAAAGAGCAACAGCTGAAAATCTTGTTTTTGTGATGTAGATGTGTACTCCAGGGTGCCACGGTACACTGTGACATTACTGATGGGTGTGGCTACAGCTGTAACAGAGCACTTCCACATCAAGAGGTGAAACTTTAAAACAAAAGTGGATCAGAGAAACACACTTTTACAATCAAGGTTAGCCTTTAGTTGCTTTTAATACTAAGAACTATAAACATATAAACAAACTGAATGACAGTTAGCAGCATCATAGGCTGTAGGGTAAAAGAGCTGTAGCAGTCAGTGTTTAGATGTGTGGGTTTTAAGCTAACAGGTCTTTTAAAAGGTCAAGCATCCAACAACAAGAAGTGCAGAATTATTTGATATAGCAAGAGGAAATAAAGTCAACATCTGTTGCACAGGAAGTTATCCACATGACGCCCAAGCAATAGCATTTTATTTGAAACAAGAAATGAGTAGTTGGCACGAGCAAAGACAGACACAAATTCAAATTTCTCAAAATGCTGGGGAAAAAGATGGCTTAGTCTTGGCCACGCAGTTTGATTGCTTGATTGATCTCTGGGAAATGCAATTACCAAAGATGTCAGAAACACTTAAAAGCTGCTAAAACTAAGTGATTTATTCATACCAATGTGTTGCCTCTTTTGAAGAAGGTTCAAGATATATTTTGGATATACGCAGATGTTCATGAAGGAATATAAGTGTGCTGCCCTCAATAAGGAACTCCTTTTGATGGTTTTGAACTCTGAAAAACTCTAAAACGATGTGAATGCTTCAGTGGAGCCTATAAAAGGAGCTCGCATACCTGATAACTGCATGAAGTGTGACTGCAGGATGGCGAAATGTATGAAGAGAGAGAAGGAAAAGGACAGAAACATTCACAATGACGCAAATACATGGTGGAAAAATAGAAAAAAAGGGAGGATGACAAGCAATCTGACAGATAAGTTTGCCAGGATTGTTTTCCCACTAACCATTTGTGCCTGTGAACACATTAGAAACAGAATGTGCCAAAAGCTTTTCAGCCAACCTCTCTAGGCTGGCATAGAGAAATGTAGCTGGAAGTATGAAATTGTCTTCATGCTAAATTGCACATGGTTTCTCAAACCTCACAGCCCATACTGCCTTTGAAAATGACATTCTCAGGGCTTAGCCAGGCATATTTTAATCTTTTCTCAGCTGTTGTGAGTTCATATTTGAAGTCTTTTGGTCCATAATGAGATTTAGAAAAGATGATACCATGATCAACAGACCAAAATTTAAACAAATCATGATTTCCAAAGAATAGGAAGCAATTTAAACCATTGGGTGATGACACAATAACACCATTAATTCACCTTTATCTCTGTGCTTTATGAAAATAGGATATCTTCCAAATATTTTGTACAGTTCAGCGTCTAAGCGGCGTTGAAGGAGCTCTTGTCCTACTGCAGCCAATAAAGCACTCAACCGATTTATGGGATCATTCTCCGTGACCTCTGGTGGCAAAATACAAAACATGGAATAACTGACCTTGACACTGACCTTTTTGAGCTACTGATTTTTAGATGTACCCATAACATTTCAGTGCTACACACCAATGGTGTTACGTTATTGGCTGCTGATAATGATTTCCCAGCCAACTTTACTTAATCAAAAAAGAAACAAGGTGACTTTGGCCAGCAGAAACATATTTATCCAGATGTAGAAAATTAGCTCCCCAAGAAACTAATATTTTTTGGGTTTGTGGTGCTCCTTAAAGCTGCACTAATCAATATTTTCTTTTTCCTATTAGCGATAGCTTGTAATGGGAAAGGGCTGCTTGTAGTGATGAATCCACAGAGATGTAGCCTGACTCTGCAGTTGGCCGACGCTCTATCCAAAGCTTTTTATGCCTTTATTTTTCGAAAGTGACAGCAAAGGGCTGGAACTGAACCCAGACGGCTGTGGCAAGGGCTCAGCCTTGGTACAATGTGTGCACACTCTATCAGGTGAGCTACCAGGGCACCTCTCTATGTAATGCTTTTGCATCTTTAAGCTCATTGTTTTGGTTTTTATGCCCTGCAGCTTTAATGTCTGGGTATACAGTCACTGCTGGATTCAATCCCGAATCCAGTTGAAGGTTGCTGTGCTTGGCAAAAATAGCTCTGATCAACCCACTCTACTCTACGTAGCGATGTTAGCATCTAGCTGGTGAACATTGTGAAGCATTTAGCAGGAGGAGATAGATATTTCCTCCAAGGTTGGTACAGAAAAAAACACTACATTCACCAGGTTACCAGAAACACAACTCAAAACAAATGCAAATGTTGCTCCATGTCTCCTCCATGTGTTAGTATGCAAGTGTTGGCTAACACGCTCACCATATTAGCACTTGTTGCACTGCTGCCAAGTGTACAAAAAAAAAGAGAAATTAATTAATGCAGATTTAAAGGCAAAGGCAGGCACGTACTCTGTATGTACACTGCCGACTAAATGAATAATTAAGCGTGCTGAGTGTTCACACTGAAGTATATTCAAGCCATACATCTTCTTATGCTGACACAGTGCTGTAGAGATACATTAGGTCTGACTATGCAAGACTAATCACAACATTACATCCGAGCTAATTAATTGATATTAATTATTACAAATGTAAATCAACATTACCTCTTCCACTCAATGTATTATTTTAAGACAAAATAAAGAAAAAGGAGGAGATGCTTTTGAAAAAGCACAAAGAATTAAGGTAACAATGTTAGCAGCTACCGTCTATATATTTTACTAAGACATTGCTGAGCTGAAGAGGTGACTACCAGTGAGTAAAGTCAGGAGGAGGAAAGCTTCTTCTCTTCTTAGGTTTACCTAAAGCAGCACTTAGCTAAACAGAATAAATATAATACAGTATGATAGAAAAGTTGCTGAAGTCATTGCCCAGTTAACTTGTTAGCTACCCCCGCCCACGCTTGTTCCCCCTCTTAACTCTGAAAATGCTGGACCATATTTTCAATTCGCCATAAATTTTCATAAAATGCCAATATTTAAAATGTACACAGTTGATTTCTCGCCATCAGAAGTAAGTTTAGTGATGAAATAGCATACGAAACTTGAAATCTAGTAAACATCCAGTTCTCGTGTTCACAAAATTCATGTACTATACAGTTGAAAGTCACTACATATAAAATCTGACGTCATACTTCATTTAAATATTTCGTTGGTATGCGATTAATAATAAATATCTGTCAACTATGTCAAAAAATAGGGGCTTATGGGGACTGACTCGTTCTGTAGCCAGCCTCAAGTGGCCGTCCGAGGAACTGCAGTTCTTGGCACTTCCACATTGGCTTCACTTCACAGACACAGAGGTTGTCGCCAGGTTGAAACCCAGATCAAAAAAATTATTATTATACATTATTATATAAAAACTAAAATGTATAAAATAATGTGACTGAATTTTTCATCAAACCTTCATACCTTTTTCCACATGCTGCATACATTCAAGAGTAATATTCATGCTATTCTATTTTTGTCTCCCTGTGCTGGTAAAACAAGAGTTAGCTCCAGTTTACTTTGTTGTTTCCATGTTTGCTACATCATGCTGACATCTCAGACATCAAAACATAATACACCAGAAATGTATTCTATTTTTCAAAAAATATGTCACATTATAGAAGCTGAAGTTGCTAAAGATTTAGAAACATTATGACAAATACTAAATTGCATTCCAAATGAGTCATATGTTTAGCTGCTGTTAAATTGAAAAGGCATGTGGTAAATATGTGGATAATGTGGGATAATTAATAATGTGGACTAAAATATGAATAATCTTCCTTGTAGTGAGAGAACTGAGTAGAAACACTTAAATCTTATTTGTCATAGTCTTGCTTTGTTGAAGCATAATATGACTATTGGCTAAATATCAGCATGGGTGGGAAGAACATATTGTAATGCTGTGTACTCGCAGCTCACCCACTCCGGAGATTTGTTCATTTAAAAAAGGAGGAGAGGGCCGAGGCTGTGTTTTTGTTGCCGTTTTTGATATTGCTTGCTGTGTTCGCCTGGTACCCCCAACAGATTTGGCTTTCACTTGCAGTCCTCTGTAAATTTCTCAAGTTGGCATGATGTTTGCTAATTAAACAGATAGGTAACACCGGCTTGAAAACCGATGCTAAAAAGGAGTCCTCGGCACAGGAGTGCCCCCCGATGCTCGCTGCAGTCTGTCCCTCTGAGAGCTGCACGAGGCAGCAATAACAGCAAGTAAACAATGTTGGGATTCATAAAAAAAAAAATAAAAAGAATTGAGAGATAGACTTTGTAAGTGTGTGACACAGAGATATGGCTTATACTACATCCCCTACTTTTCGAGATACGGTTCTGCCGCGCCTTTGAAATCAAAGCCTGAATGAGATTTTCAATACCATTAATGTCAGCGCCGGCACACATTCTAAGGAAACACATTCAGCAGTACATGGTTTGCTGTAGATAACTACACAAATAATGCCAGAGACACTGTGCTGTGCTTGTTTCTCTTTTATTTGACCGTCATATTCGGAGGCACTTCGGCTGACCTCACACACAAGCTCACACACCGCCTCCCTTGTTTTGCACGTAATGCTGTGCACTAAAACCCACAGAAAATCATTACCTTGGGGGTCTTACTATTTATAGTTGACTCTCTAACCCTTTCCTAACCCTCCTGCTAGTCTTGCAATACATAGCACCATGCTGCTCGCCTCTCCGTCTCTCTCTCTCTCTTTCTTCCATTCTACCTATCTGCACGATGGAAACATATTTCTGGCAGTGAGCTCCTGAAACACAATTCCTCCCCTGTCGATATCCTGCCGCCTCCCTCACACCTCGATCCATCTGTCTCTCTCCTTCTCCCGTGTCTCTCTTCCTGCATTTTTTTTACCCGTCTCCCACCCGTGCTCTCTCCTGTGTCCTGTCCAACACCCGTCCTCCTCCTCCTCCTCCCTGACTGATCTGTGGCCAAGACTCCCCCTGCATTGTGCAGCCACCGTCAGCACCTTTACCCATCCCTCCTCCCCGGTCCATCTTCATTCTGGGCAATTTCCTTCGCTCTCTGCGGGGAGGGTCTCTAATGTCGTTTGTAGTGTGAATCGTTCTCACCTTGCAACCCTCCCTCCCTGTCCTCCCTTCCTCCTTACCCGTGTCACTGTGTTGCCGCCCGTCCCTTCCTTTCCTGCACTTCTTTTTCACTCTGTTTTTCACACCATCTCATCCTGTCAGGTGGAGACGGCGCCTTCAAATCTCTTACAAGGATGTTGTTTCCATTAAGTGTTAACATGGAAAGCTAAACACTTATTTGCTCACTCACACACACTTTGTACACTCTTGGGCGACACCACACAACACGCACCAAAAAGCTATTGACTGGTGACAATGGCAATAATCACCTACACTAATCCATTTAGAGCCTTTGTCATTGGTGCTAGCATGGAAGGGGGATTGAGTGGGATTGCAGTGGCTCTTCTCAATGTGATAAATTCTCAGCGGAGCAGACGAGATGTGTCAAAGTCAGCCTCAGAAACCTTGTTAAACAAAGCTAATCTGACTGCAGATTGATCCGTAGCAAGGCAACACAAACCAAGAAGTAAACACAAACAACCTCTAAAGACACCAACCAGTGTGACCTGACCTTCTACTGCTGAACCAGCATGATGTCAAGTCTGACCTTCAAGATTTAAAAATGATGTAAGGATACAAAAAGACATGGCGATGTTGTGAAAATGGTACGACTACAAACATGAACATGTTCTCATGGAGTCCAATAAAACGTGGCTGCTCCAACGTGCACCTGCTGCTCTGGCAGTGTTACAATAAGCCTTTCTCCCAGATCATTTTTAATGAGGCAATTTCCAAACAATGCCGACAATCTTTGTTAGATTTAGGCAATCTGAGCAGAATTGACCGAGCAAAAATCAATTGGATTAATTTTTGATAAGCAGCTATTTTATGCAGACATGTTCCCACGCATGAACACGCATCTGCTGTATGTGCTTTTTAGGGCCTGGAATCAGCAGGGACTCCCATAGGGCTAAAAACACTGACTGAAGAGACATTTGAACTTCTCTGGCATGTACTCACAGTCCGGTGTTAACCCATGTAACAAAACATAAAGCTAGTTGCTTTAGCCTGCTCGCTGCCCCATAAATATCCCTATGTAAATGGTAACAATAGATAATTCAGAGAGGTGATTTCTGTGTTAGTCAGACAAGCATTTGAGATGATTACAGTTACAGCTTGTCACTTTTGATTGATTGCCAAAGCTCAAGAAGGCAGATATTTTAAAATATGAGCCTTAGTGGTGATTAACCCCCTACGCCAAATAACTTGTAACCAGTAATAGCCTACCTGTGCTATGAGAAATGAATGTTATGGCACAAGGTGCCACAAGACAGGACGAGACGAGAGCCTTTAATGATAAGAAATTACTCATAAGCAGAAAAAAAAAGTCATGAAGTCATGCTGGTGTTAGAGAGTCTGACAGCTGTTGGAATGAAGGACCTGCGGTAGCGTTCCTTCCTACATGAGTAGCAGCAGTAGCATGAAATGTAGGTGTGTTTGGAAAGTTTTACGGGGATGTATAATGATTTGCCAGTCACACTTCCAGAGACTCTCCAATAAAGTGGAAATGCAGTGTGACCCATGGTCATAATTCTATGGTTTGAAACCAAGCAGCAACCTCTGTGGCTAGGAAATGAAGCCAATGCAGAAGTGCGAAAAACTGTAATTCCTCGAGTGGCCACTTGAGACAGGCTGCAGAAGTGAGTCAATCTCCGTAAGCCTCCATGTAAAAATGTCCAACTTCACAGCAGAAATAACATGTTTACAGCCTGGTACAAAAAACAGTTTTGGTCTCTAAAGCTAATTTACAGTTCATGACAACTGTACCGCGGGTGAATTTCTATTTAACTCACTCATTCAAATTATATTAAGGCTTAATGTTTGCCGATATCTAGATTAGCCGGGAGGCAGAAGAAGCAGTACATCCAACATAGCGGCAGCCAGCGCTTCAGAAACCTATGGGTGACATCAATTATACTCTGCACATTCTTTATACTGTCATTGGTTGAAACCCAGATTGAAAAATATTGTAACTTTTGCTTAAGATAATATAAAAACTAAAATATTTAAAATAATGTGACTGAATTATTTCATTAATCTTCCACATGCTACATACATTCAACAGTAGAATAGATATAACGTGGTGACACTCGGCTTCACTTGGAGTATTATAATATTGGTCTTCAATTTCTAATTTAAAGATTCATACCTCACTCTCCCTCCTGCCCCGTCTCTTTTCAATGCTGCCTCTGTACGCTTGATCAATAGACTGCCACTGGCTTTGAATCCATCAACAAATAACTATGCAAATAAAAATCAATGGCCCAACAACAGGAAATCACTGGCTCGCCAATTAAAGCCTGGCACCTTTAAAGCCTGTCTGTATGGCCCACAGGCGCTTTCGGAAAGGTGCCACGGACTACAATAAAAAACGGAGACAAGTCTTGCCACTGGCAAATGGTCGGCTGTGTCTTATTGCCAAGCATATTTGAATCCCGATCATAACATTTCAAGAAATAGAATAATATCATTGAAGGAATCAGAGCATAAAAACATGCAAATGATTGTTTGGCTGCAGGTGAAATATGAGGCAGATCTCTCTGCAGACAGGCTGTTCTTTTTAGGAAACCCTTATCTGTCAGCATAATCATTATCCTCATAATCCAAACACACTCAGTCATTGACCTTCTTATTCAATTGGTTTACTGTTTGAACAAATTATACAGCTCATACCCTTTCAAGAGGTTTTGAGCCATCGGGAAACCCTCAAACAATCACGCAGTCACAGTCATGCAGACAAATGGTGGACAGCACACACACACCTATACACGCATGCATATAGGTGGTTGTGAGCACCTCTTTGATTCAACCTGTTACCCTGGCAACCACATGAAAAATTGCCACTGAGGCCTGTCATTTACAAAGCCCTGTGAAAGGTATTTTGACTGAAAGGCTGTGGTGGCAAACAGTTGTTCAGATCTACAGAATCCTATACACAAAACACAACTTAGAACATGAAATATGAACTCATATTTCAACAACATAGAATATATCTTTCTTTAGAAATGTTAAAATGGATTGCATAGACCATTTTATTCCATTGACAAGCGGCAATAAAAAGTATTTTATAAGCAAAATTAGGTAAATGGAGCAGCAGACTTTCTAAATGTGATATACTGTGAGAATTTACACCCAGCAATTTGTTCACATATCCCACAATGCTTTTATCACCACTGAAAACAAGCAAAAGATGTGGCACCATGTAAGGTGTTTTCCCATAATTCAATGAACTGATTGTGACATGCTTTCAGCTCCAAAAGATGCAAAAACAGCAAAAAAAAAAAAAAGATTAAAATAGCACTTCCACCCCCGTCAACGTGTGCCCCCAGCAGGCTGGAGATTTGAGATGGGTCTCAGAGATGGACCAGCAGCGGGGTCTTCACCTCCCTCTTGCATTAATCACTGTAAAGATCATCTCAGATAGGAGACCGCAGGTCGAGGCTGGGGAAAGGGGGGGAAGTGAAGGTGAGGGCTATAGGGCCAAGATGATGGAAGCTAGGAAGGATGATGCTAAAAGGAAAGAGAAAAGGGGGGGAATGGTGGCCTTTGCCACTGAATTACATGATAAGTAATGAGGACTGGATGGCAAGATGGTTTAGAGGGTTGGGGCCCATGGTGCTTGAATGCCCAGGGGTCCTTGACCTATTTTTAATAAGACGTGGGAGCAGGTCAGAGGCGTGAACGGAAGATGAAGTATAGATTTCTCTCAGTGTCCACTTTATCAAACATTCTCCCTGTGACCTACACACTGCTTTGTTATGTTACAGCTCAGCTCTTTGTGCTCAAAGTTCACAATTATTTTTTTTTAAAGAAATTAGAGAACAAATTTCTTCACCACTTTGAAAGAAGGTCAACTTAAAGGTGATGACATACAGTATGTAGGTCCAGCTTTGCCCTAAGTAGGTGTAAGAGTTTAAATGTGACGTAGCTGATGATTACATGTGAATATTAGTTGCTCTAATCAATATTATCAATATATTTTAAATGCACTACAAGTAGGTTTTAACTGGTTATGAAACAGTCTCAGTTTAATAATGCCTCTATATTACCATACATTACCATACACAAACAAGACCATCAGCGAGAAGATTGGCTATTTCTTTATTGCTTTTCTCAGTGCTGTCATGCCTGCCATCAGTTCAGATGGGACACTTTTGAAATGATCCTCAGTACTTCCGGTGGGGTTTGAAACAGCCTAGAACAGCCATGGTTACCTCCAGCGGCCGCGGTGCACAGAAAGCGTCACATCCTTGCGCCGTAGAATTTAGCTTTTAGGTTTCCTGTAGGTTCTGTAGTGACTCTAAGTTTCATTCTTTTGGATTTACATTGATCTGGAGGCCCTCAACTTAAAGGTGACGATATATCAATGTTGTGTTCACAACTTTGTTTGTGCTGCCCCCAACTGGTAAAAAATAATTTTAAAAAAATCAATTATTGTAGGTTTAATGACTTTAGTTGTAGACAAAACAATTAAACAGCTGGTAACTTTAAACTTTTATTAAAGTACGTCTGTGCCATCAGGTCCACTGATAAATGTGCTGTTTGGGATAATGAGTATTTAATGCAACAATGCATTACAGTGACCATAGGGGTATTTGTCTGCTTGTAGTTTATTTAATGCTTTCCAAAAAATTATGTGTTTAGGGAATGGAAGTATTCTATTTCAGTTTTCCCATTATGACCATTAAAAAGTAATAACTGCATTGTAAATTTAACAGTTTCTTGAACTCTTTCTTCTCATGTGTCTAGCGAAAAACAGGCAACGCTGACAAGCAGTACAAAGAACCAAAAGTAAATATGTCCAGTAAGTCTTAAAAAGTGTATATGAGTTCTAGTTACTGAAAAAGCTCCGGAGTATATCTGTTTTCTTGGCCTCTGGGCAAACACACACACACACACGTACACACACCAAGGGCTGGGTCATATTTCATAGCTTTAATGAATAGCTGCGGCCGCTACTGACAATCCCCCCAGTGCAGAGAGAGAATAATAAGCTCTGCATAATAACTGTCCCTCATCAGCGTTCACTCATCATGGCACTGCATAGCGCACTCATTCCCTTCCTTCCCTCCTCATCTCCCCCCTCACACTCCTGTGAAGGAGGGGGTTAGTAAAGCAGAGCGAGGCGAGCAACGAGGCTCCCATGGGAGCTGGCTACACGATAGAACCATTATGGGGAAATAGGCTTGCGCATTTCAGGGGCCAAAAGGGGGCATGCTTAAGTAAAGAATCCCCACTATTCACTTTCATAGCAGAGCTGCAGCCACGGAGCGCTGAGAAGTCTTTAACGATGTCTCATGCACACAAAAACACATAAACACACACTCCTGTATGCATTCAAACAGTACACCGAAAGCATTGAAACTGCACCCTGCACGAACATGCAAATTCATATGAAGGTTTGCACACGTACAATCTGTGGAGGACAAAACAGACCTTAAATACGTGCCAAGGTGTTTCACAATCGGTAGCTTGCTTTTTTTTCAGTGGCAAATTACCATCTACTTCCTCTGCACAGTCGCCTCCTGTTTCAGGAGTGAATGGATCTGTTGGGTAAAGGCATTTTCATTATTCAATTCTGTTACAGATTCAGAAAATGCTCCTGCGAGAATATTATAATGACATCGCTGCTCCATTCTTGCTCTCAAACTGCATCGCTCTCAAGACCTATTGCCAACATGGAAGGTTTGTTGTATTTCAAAATGAGGATTAAGATTGAATAATTTATACAAATGTCTCAACAGCTCCTTTACAACAACACAACTCCACACACACACCTCACTTCAACACAGTCCCTCTTTTTTCCCCTTTACCGTTCTGCTCACTGGCTGCAATCTCTGACACAAAATGAACCAAATTATTGCTACTTTACAGTTCACTATGTTATATTGGAACCACATATATCATACATTTACTCTGACATGATGGGCAATAATAAAGTCGTGATCTACTGGGAGTAATGAGGCGGTCCGAGGGTAGCCACAGTTGGCTGGGTTCATTACTAAATAACCTGATGATATTCAGGCTACATTCTTGATGAAAACATATGGTGTATTTACTGTGACTCTGTACCCAAATACAGTCGATATACTGTTGGCTCTGATCATTTGAATATGAGAGTATGTAATGTCCCCGATAACATGCAGGGTCAGAATCTTGGCCACTCAAGACGTTATTAAAAGACACAAACGCAGCCTGAAATTATTATTACCAGTCTGCCCTCATGTATCTGCATACATGTTGTTTATTGTGGTTTAGTTTTCTCATGTGTCAGACTTGATTTATATATTCTATATAAGGTGCATGCTTTCTATGTCCATGCTTCCACTTTGCATGTGTTAGTTAGTGTCTTATTTAGTCCATATTAACATTAATATCCATCAGTTTATAGTTTTGTATGCACATTAGCATGATGAGCTTATTTTCTTTTTTTTAATGTTCTGTATGTTTATATGTGAGCTCAATAACTGTAATTTCAATCATATTTTCTATTTTTAGGGTCAATTTGTGAAACCGTCCAAAGGCTACTGATGAAAAATAGCCTCTTGGCTAGCTGCCGCCTTTACAGAAATGTTTTTATTAATGTGCACTGTCCCTGTGAAATAAACCAGAAATAAAACTGCACCTCTTGGTAAAGTTTAACTAGTTGGTTGCCAGTTGTAAAAAAAATAGTAACAGAATACAGTAAACATTATTTGTAATGCACAACATGTACAACAAGGGATATCCAGTCTGCAAGCAACCTTTCCACACTGACATTCATCAGCAAACAGAGTGAATGCTCCATATAAAATATCACATAAAGCCATTAAAGGAAAGCTGTGATACAGAATTATCTTGTGTGAGTGCAAAGCTATTCACGGTTCACACTCATTTAAAAGCAGTATTTGCTGTTCTTTTTTCCTTTGCCACATGGGGGCAGTGAGACAAGATATAAACACAATATTAGGATAGTATCACCATCTTTTAAAGTTGTTGCTCTTGCTAACATATTAGCAAACAGTTGCCTATTTACACATCTAGCAGACATAAAGCAATGCTAGCATTCATTTGTAGCAAGTGTAAACCTACCGTGACGTCACCCATTGGTTTGTGGACAACCATTGTGAAGCTCTAGTGTGGTATTACAGATGTTGCTATTTTGGACTGTCAGACAAATGAGCATATTTGGATGAGAGTGTGGAGCTGCTCGGTGACGTACTGGGTTGGGTTGGGTTGGGTTGGGCTGCCAATTGGCAATGACAAACATGAAAAATGGCGGCTTGCCTGATTATAAACTCATATTAGCTGAAAACACTAAAATGTTTCTTAAAACATTTGAGGTGATACATAGCCAATGCTGTAGTGGAATCTTGATTCATATTTGATTTTACAGTTTTACAGATCTGAATTTTGTGAGCCCGGTGTATAGCACTTGGACAGACACGCTGAAAATGATTTGTCAACACAAGGTAACCACAACCTAAAACATTCACTGTTTATTGTCTATTTTACTCTGAAAGGGACCATAATTTACAAAATGAACATTATGCTGTGTGGAAGAAAACTAGAAACTAATGATTGAGATCATAAACTCACAAGGAAGCTGTTTACTGTGGTGGTAATAAATCAACTGAGAAGTTATAGTGAACAGTTTGTCTTTCAGAGAAAACAAGGTTGATAAAAAGTGGTGAGACTGAACTGAACAGTAAAGTTGTGGGCCTTAAAACCAAAACAAAGAGCTAAAAGACGCTAGAATTCCATATAGAGCTGAGAGAATCTACGGAGTTAGGGTATAATTCCCTGTGGGTTTGTCACTGCAAGCGATATCTTAGTGTCATTTGATGCATTGTTAATATATAAGTATTATATACTTCTTCATGTTTTCTCTTCTTTGATGCAAAGAGTCCTGCTCCCTTGGCTCTTCTTCTGCTAAATAGTTAGTGTGATCCTCCATTTGTCTAGATTTAACTTCTCAAACTACTACCAAAACACAAAACAGTAAGCCGTTAGCAACTAGCAAACACGTCTTTCTCCTCCTCCTCTACATCACATCTGCCTTCTTTTTCTTCTATTACTTCTTTTCCTGCTACATTGCCAACGTAGTGGCGAAACCCATTTGTGCCCCCGTCTGTCCATTCTAGGCTACTGTAACAAACATGGCACTGCAAGATATCGGACGCCACGTTGTTTGCGATATATATATTACATAAAAAGGTTAAATCTAGGGTAATAAAAACATAATGACTCCTTTCATAAGGTGATTATATACCACTGACAACATAGTTATGTATATTGTATTCCATTTCTGCCAAAAATCGCCCTAAATGTTACACACTGTACCTTTAAGAAAGAATAGATACTGGATCAGTTTAAGTATCAACAGATTATCAAAGAATTGCAGTGGGATTGCAGGAGGGAAAAAAAAAAGCATCAGGGCATACAGTATATACCATATGCTGTTTGTAAAGAGCTATATTCAGACATCAAATGACCCAAAGAGTATTTCTTTTTCCCAAGAAAGATGGACTGGGAAAGAGGATGCAAAGAGTCAAGGACATGGTTTTTAGCCTGAAAGTTTTCCTAGCAAATCTCAGGCAAATTCGCCTGGAGCGAGGACTTTTCAGTGGAGGTTCATTTGAACCCAGGACATTTTTCCTTGTCAGAAGACAGGAGGCCTATTTTTATCTTTCCTTCTTGTTCTATGAACCCACAGGGAATTTAGCTGTTCTTCCTTGATCCAGAGGGGATGGTGGGTTTAAAGGGATTCCTGTCCTTTTTTTGCCGAAGCCTGCTACCAACATCAGGGTAACGATGCAGTTGTGCTCCATGTGTTCTCTAAATACTGGTCTCTTAGACGCTTTGGCCAGGTCTTTCTTGTACTGTAGCTCAGTCTCTTTAAGCTGGTCTCTGTATATTGTTCAACAAGAACAGCATTTAGCAGATGATGGTGCCTATTGACATCAACTTCAGATATGCTGGAAGAAAAGGTTCTGATGCAATTCAGCATCAATAGAATGAAAAAAATACTTTTGTACAGGGATTACAATATAAAAATACTGCTTCTGGGACAAAAAGCCCATCTACTGAACCTTAATATGCCATCTCTCACTGTATTTTTTATTCACAAAGGATTTAGTTCACTTTCTCAACTCCCTTCAGTAGTCCTCTATTCCCATTCCTCTCGTCCCCCGTCTCTCTATATCGCTTTCAGTTCTCCCCAAGCTCCAGGGTGTATTGTTCTTTGAGACTGGAATCATACTGGAGATTTAGAACTTGGTGGATTAGAGGAAGCACTGTTGTCCCTGGTGGCTATTCCCTTTTGTAGACCAGACCCAAAAATAAAGGTCCAAAACCGCCCGAGGATAAAAGAAACAATCCATCATACAGGTTGAAAAACCCCACTTGCGGTCAGTTAAGATGATAGCGTATCTGTATGTGTACTGTGTTTTGCCGTTCACGTGTGCAAGCATGCATCCACGGACTCAGCTGATACAAAATACAACTTTTGGTATTTTGCGCAGTGCTATATATGCATCTCAGAGGACTTACGGGAGCACAGTCCTGGATCCTCTGAGAATTGGAGTGAAATTCTGTCTTATGAATCAATAAGATCCACACCACAGGGATCATGCTAACAAAAGCTGTTTTTTCTTTTCTGGCTGTGATCTTCATTCAGCTAAAAGTGTTGTGCAGAATGCATTTATATAGTAAAAAGAAAGCAATGCAGTTCAAGAGACTCACAAGAATGCTGCATTTCTCATTTAAAAACCACTTTTTAATATTTCAACAAAGTTATCAGTTTTCATTCTGTACACATATTTTTTTTAATAACATCCATATATCCCAAACCTAGATGTGAAGAATTTATCACTTTTACATTAAAAAATAGAGGCATTCATAAATAACAGCTACTTTTGGACAAAAGACACACTATGTCTTTTTTCAAAAAATAATGTTTTATTCACTAAGCCATACAAATTGGGTATTATAAAAGGCTTTATTAAGACAAATCAAGACCAGAGTTCACAAATAGTATTTCTTCTTCAGTCGTAAAACACAAGGTCACTTGCAGGAGTCTATCAGTAAACAGTATAGAAATATGATGCTGCACGGATTGAATTGATTTGAAGTGGATGTCAAAGAAGATGTTTGTTTCCATTTTTATGGATGGAGGCTGACTCACTGTGCTCGGTGCTAAAACAAAGTCAACATTGATGGACAATGTATTCCCAGATGATGACTTATAATGTTAAGACGTAGACCATCAACGCTGCCCTTTACATTCCCCCAGAAGCAAACAGAACTATTACTTTCTGTGTGTGTTTGTGTATATGTATTTACATTTAGTCATTTAGTTGATGCTTTTATCCAAAACGACTTACAAAAAAATCAAAGTACAGTGCGACAAGGACATGTTAGTGCAGCAATAAGTACTACTCACATTGAATCAAGTGACAGTTATAGAGGGGGATAGATTTAGCATGTCCAGTTGTTGGTAGTGCTAGTAGAGGAGGTACTCTCTGAAGGGCTGGGTCTTCAGGAGGTTTTTGAAGGTAGCCCCTGATCTAGTAGGAACTTTTAGCACGTTCACCAATGGGGAACAACAGATGAGAAAAGTTTGGATTGCCCTGAGCGTACGGGTGGCAGAGCCAGGCATCATTCATTGGAGGAATGCAACGGTTGGAAGGATATGCCTGTATAAGGGCATTCAAGTAGGTGGGTGCAGAACCGGAGACTACTCTGTAGTCAGTGTTAGTGATTTGAATTTAGTGCGTGTGGCTACAGGTAGCCAGTGGAGCTCAATGAGCTCAATGTAACATGTGCCCTTTTTGGGTTGTTGAAGACCTGGCGCACTGTTGCATTCTTGATCTGAAAAGGTTTCTCTGTGCAGGCTGGGAGGCCCGTCAGGAAGACGTTACAGTAATCGAGTTGCGAGATGACCACAGCCTGTATCAGGAATTTTTCTTATGCTGTGAACCAACCAAGGCAACATGATAAGAGAAGGTTAGTTGGTCATTGATTGTGACTCCTTTATACAGTATATAAATCAATAACTGTTGTTTTATTTTATTCTATTCTAAATGTAAACATTTGTATGTGTGTTCTATGTGTGTGTAGCACGATGGAGCTACAGCTTTCATTTCACTGTGCAACCGTGTGTTGTAAAATAAATAAATTACCTTGATATTCTCGAATGTGTCACATGGGATGTACAGTCTAAAATAAGCTTCTCACAACTCCATCTGCTCACCCATCACAACATCACACATAGAAAATATCACAGCACCCACATGCAACTACTGAAACAATTATTTGTTTGTCTCCAAACGTATACAGTGTTATATCAGACCTATATTTATTTAACATAACTACAAGAGATAATATTAGGCATCTCATTTTTGATGGGGGATTTCTGCCTCCTCAGCTCCCACTCATCACACCCAACGGCTGCTTCAAGTAACCAGAGTCATCTCCTGTCTTCTGCGACTAAGCAGCTTTTCTGTAGCAGTCAAGGATTAAGCACCTTGCTTAAGGCCACTTCAACATATGATGTCTATGGTTGTTACTCAGAGAGCAGAGAGCATTACTCATTTACTTTTCTGACTGGTCTGAAGATTTACACTGGCAACCATCCAGCATCCTGCCAACTTCTCTGGACTACTACTATTCAACAGTCACTGGGTGAGAAGAGGCTGAAACGTCAGGTGTGAAAACTCAACATTTTTAGACACACTAGCAAAGGTCCAATATTTTTTATTGGACAAATGGAAATGGTGTCTCACAGTTTGTCTTTACAAATAGCATGGCTGACTCATTGGTGGATATTTACAAAAGTCAAATTGCATTTTAAAAGCAGCACTTTTACAAATTGCGTGTTTGGTGTCGTGCAATATGAATTTGAAGTTTTGAGAGGTAGGAAAGGACATTTAAATAAACACCCTTGGATTTCTGATTACGTCTGATTTCTCACAGCAGGCTGACCTCTGCAGAGGAAACTGCATCTAAAGTGGAAAGTCTGGGAGTATAATGTGCAGCACTGTTTCAGGGAACATGCACGACTTAGATAAACTGACAGACTGCAAATTAAAAGATGCGTTATGAAGTTATGGTACAAAAATAGATAGTCTGTATAGCTAATTAACAGCGTGGCCGCTTTGATTGACAGGTGGATGCCGTTACAGATGGTTTGTTTAAGCACCCAGGCATCATTCAGCCCGCCTCAGGTCCACCGATGATCCAAGTCTTTGCTGATTTTTAGATTAGCTGGGAGGCGGAAGAGGCAGGACTACAAACATGGCGACAGCCAGAACCATTTTGAGCTGTCATGCGTGCGCTGTCCGTTCTTTATACTGTCAGTGCTCATATCAGGTCCAGTCTCGTGCAATATGATTCAAATGCCCAGTAGGTACATTGGGCTGTTGAATGATGATCTGGAGAAAGGAGCTTAAAAGTTTAAAAGAGTCACTCAATCACATTCTTTTTGTTGAGCCAACATTAAGCTGTTTAACATTTCTAATGATACACAAAAGACACACACAAAAAGACTTACTTAGCAGCCCTTTATGCAAATCAGATGATCTGCAGCTGGGCTTATTTACTGCTATAGCCTGAGTAAACACCCCGATAAATTAAAAAAAATGCATTCCTGCAAATTTTTGTCCCCCTATGGTAATTTGCGACAGGCTTAGTAAATATCCCCCTTCGTCTTATTTAGACATACTGTACAGAATGTATCTAATACAACAATCTGAGGCCACACCAGGAAAATAAATAAATAAAACAGGCCTACTGACCCACTTAGAGTACTCCATTTCCTAATTTCAATATCAGATCAAAATGTTTTTATACGTTTCTGTTACTGTACAGCAAATCTTGTTCCAACACAAATCCCTGAAGGACTATTTTTCGCCCCCGAATACCTGACACATCCAAGAGACACACACAGAGAGAGAGAGAGAGAGAGAGGTGTACACAAATATGCAAACAAACACAGGCGAAACCAACTTGAGGTGGCAGACAGTGCACCACAGGAAATGTAAGCACTGTACGCAGGGGACAGTGTCATTCAAAGTGACATGAGGGGAAAGCATGAATTCAAAGAGAACATAGTTGTACCTCTGAAAATGCACGCAACTCTGCAGACATCACCACACCCACGACGCGCGAGGATAAACCAATGGAAATCAGCCGAAAACGCGGTTTGTAGCAGCGTGGGAATGAGTAATGCATGTTGAAGGCTGTCTTTGGAAGCCCTTGGAAGGATGGATGTGTGGCAGCTTGAGGCCTGGTGATCAGTCTTCCACTGTCGAGACTTATAAATACCTGAGATCTGACAGGGACGACAGCTCCTGGATACAGACAATGGCCATGTACGACAAAAATGCGCATGTGCGCGCGGCGCAAAAAAGAACACACCTGTGCTCGCACGCACACACACACACACACACACAGGGAAAAAGAAGTGTAAATACATACAAGAAACACCTGCGCACAAAGCCGCAGAGACGCTCGGCTCAGAGGCAATTTTTATTTTAAGACCACATGCTTTGAGACAATTTTTCAGAGGAGATAGGGTTCAGTCATTGCAAATTGACTGATCAATCTTCATAACTGCCCTTGGTACAAAAACAGATGTTTTTTTTTCACCCCCCCTCCCTCCTCTCCACAGTTAAAACGAGTCCATCCTTATTCTGCACCAGCTGCACTCGGAGTCATTTGTTCTGTTTTTAAAGTATAAGTTTGGGTCAGAACAGTCAAAGTCGACAGTCTTTTCCAATGGCGCTGATCATCGGTTGATCTAAACTAATGATGTGGCACAAATTAAGAGAAATAACCACCTCCCCCTCCTCCTCCTCCTCCTCTACCTACCCTGCCCAGTTTTTGCTCTCAATGTGTCAAAGCGGTGGCCTAGTTGTCTCATCAGTGCCAACGTCAGTGTGTGATGGAGGTCGTTCTAAAGTGTTTAAAGTGTGTGAGCATGAGGGGGGATTTGGAGAGGGCTGAAGTAAGCTGACCAAACTGTGGTGCTCGAATCAAATCCATAGCATACCATCAAACTGCTCTCAGGCTTCCAGCCATGCAGGGACTGATCCACATAATTGGCAGCAACAACACACTGTGGGCTGACAGTTTGAGTGGTCGGATGCATGTGAAAGCAGATTAAACTGGTATATATATATATATATATATATATATATATATATATATATATATATATATATATATATATATAGGCTTAAATCATCCTTGATCCTCTGCGATTTAACAAATATCTGCACTGAAATAGATGACAAACCTAAATTAAAAACGTATAGGAGAAGAAGTTAAGGGGCAGCACAGCATGCAGGCAGCCTAAACACACCTGACATTTCAAAGAGCCGCCTTCTTCGTTTTGTCCCACATAGCATATGCTTCCTCATTTAGAGTGTGTGTGGTATTTCTGCTGTTCGAATTCAAGCCATCATGCCAGCACTGCTGTGTTCCTGTTCGTGCCTGTGTTCCCAGCTGGCCCATGCTTGTACTAAAAGAGAGTTTCATTTAAAAAATACAGGTCTGTGTGTGTGCTGACTCGGCAGCAAATGATCTTTTCATGCAATTAAAAAAACTGTAACCTTGAAATACATTAAGGTCAAGCTTGATCTTTATCCAGAAGAGAGGCTGCAGTACTTAGTGTTCTCTCACCGTGGGTTATCATCAAAATGTGTGACGACAGAGAGATAGAACAAGACCGTACATGTCACTGCCCATTTCAGCAGTCACAAAAATGTTATAAAGATGACTTACAGCGGGCTTTTAGAGGAGAGTTAGATGACAAGATCAATACCGCTCCCATGTATGTTTGTGTTTAATATAAAGCTACAGCCAACAGCTGTATTCAAGTCATCTTCACACAGCCAAGAAGAAGTCACCATAAAATGTGAACGTTACCGGGAAACCCCCACCTGCCACGTCTCTGTCACGTTGTGGCAGCCATGCTGTTTAGTCTGTTCTCCACGCAACTTCAAACCCCACTGTAGTGGCCGTTTACCAAAGGCCCAAGTGACCTGGCCAATTAGTCAACTGAGGTCACCTTATCTTATTTTTGAAAATGAACAACTTAAAACGCTACAAAAATCCACAAATCCGACGGTCAAAAACTTATCTCGACCCACACCTCAGTAGACTTCCGATTTTAATTATACAACCAATTAACCATATATTTGCATGACAGCATTAACAAAATAATGCTACATGACTTAAGTGGCTCTTACACCCACCAGGAGCGTTTCAGAAGCGTTTCACCCTGTTTACAGTCTTTATGCTAAGCTAATATAACCAACCAGCTGGCTGTAGCCTTATATTTACCCTACAGACATAAGAGTGGTATTAATCCTCTCGTCTTACTTTCAGCAAAAAGCTTATTTCCAAAAAAGTCTCACTATAGGCTTAACTTAAAGACTCGAAGCAAGGGGAGCCAGCTAACATCTCAAAAGCTCATCTTAGCCTCCAGACTTGATGCTATTCGCCTCCTCACTAATGGCTCCAAACTTAGCATACAGATATTTGAGTAGTATTCTCATCTAACACACAGTAAAGTGTATTTGTTCAAAATGTCAAACTATTATTTTAGGAGATCAAACTCATTTATGCATTTCATTTTTCAGCAGTTGGGAGTCAAATATTCTTTGAACTACAGACAAGAGAGCCATGGATCAAACCACAAACCCTACATCAATAAGAGACAACATCACTTCAAGCTAACCTTACTGACGACATAATTAGCTGTGTTCTGTGCTATATGTTATCCTGGAGCCAGTGCACTCAGCTTAAATTTGAGGAAGTGCTTCCAAATTCTCCTGCAAATGTGTTGTGTCTGCTGTCTGCAACAAATTGCCAGAGGTCTACAATTTACAGCAATACAGTCCCCTTAAAGAGCGAATGTGGGCAGTTTGAGTGCCATTAAAGGGTGGCAGTAGGTGGGATGCCTGCTGAGCTGTGCAGTAGAGTATATGGCCCGGGGCCTTGTGTCAAACCTGTTTAAAAACGGTTTGTTTTATTCACCCTGTCCCCTCCACCATTTGGCCTGGTTGCTTAGAAGCCAAGTGATCTTTCTCCTTTCACTCCACATCCCTCCGTATCACTCTGTCCCCTGCAGTTTATTTTCAATTTCAGCCCAGTAGGTGTTCTCTCCATCTATTATCATTTACTCTTCCTGTGTCGCCAGCTATGAATGCCCTGTTTTCTGTTGAGGAAGCATTAAAAACCGTTCATTAGGAAACCTGGACAGTTTACAGGAGAACTGCAGTGTCCAAACTCTAAGTTTATTCAGGCACAGGAGTGTCTTCACCAGGTCTGGTTCCACTTCCAGACTCCATGGCATTTGAAACCTAACAAGGCACTTCATGTAGATGTAAACCAGCAGCCAATGGACTCATAATCAGACTACAAAAAAACTGCATTCATTGATCCACTGCCTTTTAAAGATGGCAAGAACTCTGCTTTCTTTTTATCTTTGAGCTCGACTATCCAGCAGCACCAACTGCAGCAGTGTTAAAGGATGTGTCAGTATTGTAAAGTACAAAACTGCAACATTTAAAAAGTCTAGTGTGTCAGATATAAGGGGCTTCTTTTACAGAATATGCCAGAAATGGAATTTAATATTAATATAATATAATATAATATAATATAATATAATATAATATAATAATACTGTGTTATAATGTTTTCATTATTGTATAATCCCCTGAAAATATGTTTCTTTTACCTTAGATTGAGCCAGAGCTATACGTGGTCATTCTAGTCAATGTTTCCGTCCTCAAATTTGAGTCTCTCGATCATTTGTCACGACAGGCAGCTCAGCCACAGGCCTGTGTGACGAGCAGAACGCACAGCGGTTCGTTCATACGAATCGGTCTTTAGTTCATTTGTCACGTTTACATGACACGAGGGCTACAGCGCTGCACTAGTGAATGAACGAAATGAACGAAATGATAAGTTCAATTTACCATCCGAGAGTAAGTGATCCGATTCAGTAAAAAGACTCGAACTTCCCAACACTAGCACAGAGCAGCTCGAACTGACCGGAAGCCAGACACAGAAACAGCAGAGAGAATCCGGTCAAATTTCAAAATAAAACGCCCCGTGGAAACTGATGGTCAAAAACAGCCAACAGAAGAATCAGAATCACTTTATTGGCCAGGTGTGTGTGCACACAAGGAATTTGACTCCGGTTACACGTTGCTCTCAATGTACATACAGGTATATACAGTTACAGTTAGAAAAGAAAAAAACAAGGAGCTATTTGTAGCCGTTACTTATCTGCATCTGATTCATAAAGTTCTCTCCTCGCACCCGCTTCATTTAGCCTCTTTAACTTGCATAGTGCAGTGCAATGCGTCCGCGGCAGCACTCTAATTAAACTTGGCTACTAAATTGCTTGCCGTCTCCCAAGCCATGTGTTCTCGTTACCACTTGAATACGCTCCAATTTTTAATATGGGGCCCTGGTTCCTCCCAAAATATCAAACATTGACATCTTGCATGAATGCCCACTTTTTTCCTGTTCCGGTATTGAATATATATACAGCATTATATATGCTGTATTGTATATTTAGTTTTATTCTAATCCCTTATTTAGCCTTTATAAATGGTTTTATGACACATTAACTACAATGTAGTCGTAGGATCTGACATTTTCTAAGTGTTTATTATATTGGTCAATGTTATAATTACTTATTATGACGCATAAAGCATGAAATACTTCATAAGACACTGTAGGCTTTCTCATGTTCGTGTATGGATTCATACATCAAGGAGTTATGAAGCTGTTTAATGAATTATTATACATTGATGTGTGCTTCATAAAAGGAGTTCTTCAATTAATAAACACTTCAAAATGTGCAGAACAATCTAGCCTTATCATATTATAGCTGGCTTTTCATGATGTTTTTATACACTCGTTGTAAATGTTAAATGAAGAGGTTAAAATAAAGACTTACAGGAAAGATCAAATCATAAGCAAGGCAAATGGAGCCAAGTGAGAAATTTCATTGCATTTGTGATGACAGGTTTGCAAATTGTGTCTATGTTTTGTACCATAACCAACACACTTACACCTCGAGCTATGTTATTTACATGTTGACAGCCGTCTCAGATGAACGCCAACATGTGAACCTGTAATATCCATTCCCAATCACGGAAATTACAGCATACAAACCGATCGAGATTCTTGGGATCAAGTTCATCTAAATCAGTCAAAACACACACACACACACACACAGGGGGACGCACATCTATTGTTTCAGGGTGAGATGAGATCTGCAATGTGTGCACACAGGCCCCCTCTCATACTAAATATTTCATTGACAATAAACACTGCTGTGATTGATGCGAGGCTGAGTCAGTCAGGGAGGAAGGGCGAAAAGAGAGGAAGATAAAGAGGGAAGGAGAGAGGTCAAGGAATAGAAAAAAAGACGGTGCAGACACAAAGCAACACAACAGATCTGGATTCAGCTCATCCTGTTGCTACAGTAATAGAGGTTTAGAGGTCAATGCATGCTCAAAGTGAGACCACTTCTTTAATTTTACACATTGGGGCCCAGCCTTGTTTGTAATGAGGCCCTATGACTCATAACGCATGCCATGTTAAAGAGGGGGCGGACTTTAGAGAGTTGGAAATGAAGGCCAAGCTCTCCTCCATTGGGCAATTTAATTACTGCAATCAGAAGATCAAGAGTTACCGAAAACAACTCCAATTACTTCACAGTCCCTTTACATATATTAAGAAACATGTCTGCGGTAGCTTTAAAGGGCCTCTTTTCTCAATGATCATCTTAATAAAGTGCTTTTCTCCCTCCTTTTCTCGCTGTAAACGGGCCAAGGGATTGCAGCGCCTCAGACAAAATGGCTGAGAGATTCTAGCTGTGTCTGTGGATCAAACATCCATTTAACCTTTTATTGACCTAGCACAGCATGGGAACTTACATCCAATACGTGCAGCATATTGACTCTTTAATGGTCCCTAATGACTCGCACGGTATGGAACATACAGCTCAAACCTTGAACAAATATTTGAGCAGCCATGTCATTAATATTATATTTTCTGCTCCAGCACGAATAGATAAATATTCCGAATATTTAAAACATTAGTTATTCATAAACGCATGTTGTCCATTGAAATCATATTTTTTTACTCATGGATTAGCATTAAACGAACTATTCCAGGCTCAGTATGTACTTGTGGTCATTAAACACAGATTTTTAGACGTTGCGTGCACAAATGAATGAGGTAAGAGCCAGGAATATCATCGGAGGTTAGGTCTGAACCTCGGCCCTAATAGCCAATCTTGTGTACCATCATCTATCTCCATCTGCAGCAAACAACAAGACGAGTATAAGGGCACCGTAATTGAATGTGAAGATGCGCTGGACATCCCCCAGCATGAAGACACAAGGGGATGAAAGGGGACCACCTCGTCGTAGAGCGAGGCTTCTTTACAGTATGATTGTTTGAGTGTATTTCAGCACGCGTGCAGGCGGCAATCTTCGCTCGTGTGTGTCCACAGGTATGTGTGTGTTTCCGCGTGTGGCGAACAGCCCTGACAGATGAGAAAGAGAAGGCTCCGAGGCCCACCGGGGACCAATTTCCCCAGTCTGTTCTGAGGGCCTGTTCATTACTGCGAGCAGGAGGGAACAATACTCCACAGCCCGCCAACTTCATTTGCTGCCATTTTCTCTCATTCTCCCTCTCTCTTTCTCTTTCTCTTTCCTCCTGAAACACAACACTGTGCCACGCCGACTTCCCACAGTGCACCACTGCACTGCCTGTGAAGCCGAGATTGGTTGCAGTGGGCTCTCCAAGGTTTCAAAGCTGTCGCCGCCGCCTAGAATGTTTTCTCTCTCTCCTCTCTATTTTTCATCTGTCATGTTCTGAGAGTGAAAATACACCAGACATCTTGGTTTTAGTTTTTTTTTTCTCGGTGTTGCATGTGGGGCTCCGACAGTTTCAAGTTGGCACTGGAGAGGCGAGGAGAGAGTGAGACAAAAGACAAAAGCAGAGATGCAGACTGCAATTGAAGGATGCTAATACACCGAGATAGCAGCAAATGGAACTTGAATTAAATATCCTGTCTTGGATTTGTTTTGTAAAGTTTGTTTGCCTGGTTCTCCGTTACTCATGCATAAATATCTGCATACATAACACAGCATTTCATTTGAAAAGACACTAAACAAATGATAAAATCCTCAAATTTATGTCCGCGGTTGGGAGCGAGACACAGCAGGGGATGCTATTTGTATTTTAGGGGACAGACGTAGCTAAAATTAGATGGCTGATGTACAATAATGATACTATATCATGCCAATGCATGCAGCATATGATGGATCCATGCGGAAAATGAGATCTCATTTCACATTTCTTGCAACACTTATTCTTAGCTCGCAGGAATACAGACAAATACAACCATCAGATGGAAATTGATCCTTTGCGCAGATCAGTTTTACAGGCAGCTCACAGATGGGTGTGCTCACAGCGGCGTGCTGAATAAATCAGGTTTGTAATGGTCTCTACTGCAGGCATGACAAAAAAAAAAAAAAAAAAAAACTAAGAGGGGCTCATAAAGCGACCAGTGACAGGGGCGTGTTACTGAGTCCGATGCCGCCTCTTGAAAATGATGGGTATTTGGTAAGTGAGCCGTTTCTCTGCGGAGACAAAATGTTTCCTTGAACTATTTCCTTTCGAGAGTGAATATCAATGATGTGTGGGAATTAGAATCGGCACTAGAAACAAACACGTGTGAAATTGAAATGCTGAATAAAACACTTGTTCACACCGAGGCCGGGAAAAAAAAAAAAAAAAAGTTTCTCTTGTCTCAAACATTTTCCGTCTGCTTCTCTGACAAAGAGATCAAACCCTCGGAGCTCTCCTCGCTTATTACAAACTGTGTTGCGGATTTAATGTAATATAATTTTAGAAAGTGTTCACCCTGCATGAAATAGACTTGTAAATATCTGACAGCCCGAAATACAGCTCATAGGAGGTTGCACATCAGCAAAAACATCAGTTTCCAACCCTTTAAATGAGTCAAATTTCAGCAGATATGTACAATAATCAAGCCTGTGTGCTCACACACGTCAACTGTCCACAATAGCATTTTGGGTCTTGTCCTTCGTCTGCCACAAGTAAGAGTTCTTGAGTTAAATATCAGCTTCTGTGCTGACTGGATGTCTGCGATTGGGTCTAGACTTGTTTTCACCTTCCTGCCAAATTACTGTCATTGTGTTGAATGGCAGATATGGGGGAGCTAATACACATCAGGCGAATTAGTATGCCCCTGAAGCGCTCACTGCACTTTGTCAGGATGAGAGGTGATGTAAGTGGGGATAAATGTTGCAGTTTCCCCCCTAACCTGGGGCTCAATACACCCCCACCCCCACCCACTTCACAGTGACATACTGCCCCCTCTGGGCTGCTAATGGAGATTATATTTCAACAATTTAAACAGCGCTTTCTTAAAGTGATTAAGATTGGCAGTGATCTGTTATGTTATGAACAGAACATGATGAGACATTAGGTCACATCCCATCACTTATCAGCCAAATTATACTCTGCATGATGTTTAATCTGAGTTTAAATACCAGCAACATCAGACGAGACGATAAAAATAACTGAAATTTGATGGTCAGCTATTTTTTTGCTGCAGTTTTAGATCTCTGTAAATTGAATATTTGTGGGATGATTATGGAGCAAAACAAGTAATCTGAAGATGTCATCTTTGGCTAAATTGTGGGCAGCATTTCTAACTATTTTGGCATTTTGAAACCCAAAACAGTTAATGCTTTTTAAATTGTGAAATTAATCATTAGTTGCAGTGCAGCTTTAGGGCACATTCAGATCAAATCTGGCACTTCAACAAAATTCAGGTTTTTCCATTCATTTGAGTAGAGTTAGTGAGTTTTGGCTGTGGCATTGAAGGATGCAGGGGTGCAGCAACCCACGGCGGAGAAATCGAGCTGGATCCAACTTTTTGAAAAAACGCAACCAGACGTCTCGCTGCGACCGCCAATAAGATGATCAGGTCGGTCCACAGTCAGCCTGAAATGTCTCTGAAAGTGTCCAGGTGGGTTCATGGACTTTGGTTTGTGTCCGATGGTTTGAGAGAGCGGAAGCGAACATTGGTTGAGAGACATAGACAGTGAATGAGAGTGAGGGAGCACCGACATCGAGAAAGCCAGTTAATCATCGAAATAAAAGGTTATTTCCTGATTGTTTCACAGCGAGTGTTCAATGTCATTGCTTAGCCCTTCTTGAAACTCCACCTCTTTTAGTCCAACACACACACACAGCCATTTAACGGCGCCTGTAGCACACTTGTTTTCTCAAAGTTGCCGTGTGTCAGGAGACAGCCGGTGTGAGAGATTTTTAGTAAAAAACGATCAGCAGGGGTCTTTTGATGTGCATCTCACCGGCTACAAATTGCTCGCGTTTCATCGAAAACAAACAGAGGTTAACGCGCTTCATGCTGTCACTGGGACCAAATAAAAGCTTAAGGATAACTCACTTTAGAGACAGTAGCCTGTTAACCAGCCAGATTTTAAGTCGCAGCAGCCGAAAACAGAAAGAGCTCACACCAGTTTGCATTACTACTGCAGTACAACCAGATGTCCACCTTCCCATAAAGTCTCCTTGGATCTGTATTCTTCATTTGAAACAACACGTCTCGCTGAGAGGTGACTTCAGGTGAGTTTGCAGCTCTGAATACTGAGAAGCAAAGATTAACTATTAAGTAAGGAAGGCCATCAGTATGAGAAACACCGTCAATCAGCTGGGGTTTTTTATAATGGTGAAAAGTAATCTCCATCATTTTGTTTATTGCTTCTAAGTTTTGACTCTAGCAAGTATTCATAAACTCTGTGATCCAATCTGTCGTTCAACAGACATATTTTAGGTATTTAGTGATGTTATAATGCAACCTACCTGTGATTATTGCATCTGGTAACATCCCAAATCTAATGCTCTGCTTTCATCCTGGCTACAAAACATCCAAATATTATCTTCCAGCTACAGCTAGAGTCTCACCTTTCTTTCTTAAAAGAATGAGGAAAAATAGGATCGCTGCAGAAAAGAGGATCAGCGATGAGGGTAACCAGGGCGATGTCTCCCTCGTATTACATCTGGACCCTTGCCGCAACCTTTCTAGAAGGTGTGTATGGAGGGAGAAGAGAGAGAGAGACGAAAGGTTAGTGCAGTTCTAAGGAGCGGATGTGCTTGTTAACTAGAGTTAAATTTATTCATAAAGTGCTCTTAACACGCAGGTTTTTCCACTAAGTGCCTCACAAAGAACAGAGGTCATGAATAAAGATGAAACAGGGACCAAAAACAAGAGAGAACATGATTTTCACAAATGCTGTGATACGTGTTTGGGGTGTGTGTGTTGCTCCATTTTTGTAGCATAACCTAATGTTAATATGTTTCTTAACTTGGCAGCTTATTACAGAGATGGAACAATGATGCCCTGGAAACTTATACTGTGAATGTGATTTTATATAAAGGAGAATTCAGGGTCAAAGTCATGCAGGGATCTTTAACTAGCTGCTGGAATGAAATTGAACATGCATTTAGCTGTTCAGAGCAGTTTCAGAGGGTTTTGAATAGTCCAATAATACACCATTTCATTCACCATCCATCATTTCACTGCAAGTTAGAAAAACACAGCAGAGGATCATCAGTCGGATGAGAAAAACTGAGTTTAATGCATTCTTACAGCTTCACGGCAGCAAGCATAGAGCCTAAAAGGTGACAATATTACTGTCTGAGCCCTGAGGGACTTGTTGGAGGGAAATGATTCATTGTTCTAAGTGGACAAATTATAATCCCTTGGAGGCAGTGTGCTATAGTTAGTCAGGATGGGCAGGAGTCTTGTTTTATGGCAGTTAATATAAAAAAGAAAGAGTGCAAATCTCTGTGTGAAGCCAAAGAAGCTAATAACCACTTACTCTCTCAGCCAGGTTCTTCTTTAACAAGGCCAACATCATGCAGCAGTCAACATGTGACTCATGCTCCATGTCACACTTCAGACCACAAACCTTTCACCTGTTCCCAAAATATAGCAAACAGCAAAAAACAACCTCAAAAAGGTCCAATGTGTCAGATGTAGGAGGCTCTATTTACACAATATGGCAGGAATTGAATATAATATGCACTATGTTTCCATTAGTGTATAATAACCTGAAACCCCTAACCCTTGTTAACTTAGAATAAACCTTTTATATCTACAGACGCCGTGGGTCTTCTTTCACGGAGTCTGCCATGTTGAACTGCCATGTTTCAGACAAACTAAACATTTGCTCTAAATAGGACCTTTCGTGTTCTTCACACATTTTGTGGCCACCATAGTTTCTCTTATATGCTAGGAAGAAAGGCGAGGTGATGCAAGGTGGTTGCACTACACCACCAAATCTTACACACATAGATTTGGACCATTAACACCCAATACTAAGCAATGGACAATATCCAGGTAATGATGTGTTCTGAAGGTCAGCCAAAGCTAATATGAGGTTTAAGCAGTCTAAGTTAACCCAATTAAGTGTATAGCTTTAAAAGTATTAATTAATATTAGTATTTTAGTACTATGTTCATAGTACAAAAGTCATTTTTTGACTCCTTGGACAGCATTTCCTGCCTGAACCAAAAGGTATATACCTTGTTAGTTTTAATCACAGGGACAAACACTGGCAATAAGCCTACACGAGCAACCAGGACAAAGTGACCAGCGTGATTTGGCTAATTCTGATTGCATAAGATTCATACTTACGGAAGCCCTAAGCAGTCATACATTCATACATTTCATTTGTTTTCTTGATATCTCAAATGTATTATGTCATGTCAAGAAAACAAAGTTTCATATCTCAAGACCTCAAGAAAATTATCCAGTTATCTCGGGATAACAACATTTGTTATTTTGCGATAACGACATAAATAACGCGAGATTTCAAGAAAACAAATTAAATTAACTCTTTATCACGAGAAAAATGGAGGAATTAAAATGTATAAATGTATAACCGCTTAGGGCACATTGAGGAACTTTTGTTTCTTCAGTTTTGCTTGCAGATATGAGTAATTGTGAACACCTTTATACAACTTATGACAATTTATTTATGCAGCCAGATTATCAAACAGCATTTTCTAGCTTAGAGTGCTCCCTTTTTCCATTTCTTGGGGTGTCTTTTGGTTCCTGTGGAGTGTTTTCTATTTATTGTGTCTCCTGTTTTCTGCTTCTTTGTAGACAGTCTCACTAAAGAAAGGTGTTTTCCACCCTAATAATGTCCACAGGTTTAGGAGTCAACTGTCTGTAAATGTTGTGGCAGGTAAGGTTGGACTGACTGTGGGCTGTTGATTTCGGCAATCTTGGAGGTGAAGCTGCAAAAATAGAGTGAGAGTCCAATTTTTCGAAGCGAGCAAAACATCACTTGCCCTGTCTGCTGATGCATGAGATGGTTAGGACAGTTAGATTGAGAGCACTGAAGGTAATTCAATACTTGCTTGTTTGCTAGCTGGCATTATGCTATGTTAGGAACGGGTATTGGGTGCTAAGAGATGTGTCCTACATGAGTGAGTCCTGAGTTAACCTCATCTATAAATATGGGAATTCTGAGAGCAGAGGAGTGTGAGGATGTTTTTTTTCTGTTTGGAACAGGAAGAAAAGGGTCCAGTGGATAAATGCTCCTGGGAACAGATCAAGCCTATTGGATATCTTTCATTTGAACTAGGAAGAAAGGGAAACCGCTGGCTCCATCTTGTTTGGATAAAGATGACAGAGGTCCATTGGATACCTGGGCAGACAAAACATCAACAGCTTTGAGCCAATATTTAAATCCATTTAGAATTTTGATCCTTTGTTATGGATGCAAATCAAATTTAGATCAGTAAAAAGATAATAAATTTATGCCAGTTTAAAACTGTATGATTCTTACGGCGAAACCCCACCAGGCACGTCACGTTGTTAATGGGTGCAGTGGTTAGTACTGTTGCTTCACAGCAAGAAGGTTCCCGGTTCAAACCTTGGCTTGCTGCTTGGGGCGTATTTTCGGCGGAGCAGCGCGGACACCCGCTTCTGAAACGGACCCTGGCGCTTCTGGTGGGGTCTGAAACGTTCACTAGAATGGCTGCGATCTGCTCCGGCGGCCGTGGTGCATGTGGAACATATTGCATCAATGCCAATGACAGTATGAAGCCTGAGTGACGTCATCCGTAGGTTTCCGAAGCGCTGTTTTGAAGCCAAAAATATGTAACGCTGGCCACCGCCATGGATGTACTGCTTCTTCCGCCTCTCGGCTAATCTAAATATTGGCAAAGATGTCGATTATTGGCGGACCTGAGACGGGCCGAATGACGCCTGGGTGCTCTAATAAGCCATCTGTAATGGCACTTACCTGCCAATCAAGCAGTCACGCTGTTAATTATGCATAACTTTAAGCCTTAATATCATCTGAAGGGGTGAGTTAAAAAATAATTCACCCCTCACAGTTGTAATGAACAGGGAAATTAGCTATAGAGACCAAAACCTTTGCCTGAACCAGGCTGTAAACATGTTTATATCTGCTGTGAAATTGGCCATTTTAATATGGGGGCTTATGGAGATGGACACACTTCTGCAGCCTGTCTCAAGTGGCCACCTGAGGAATTACAGTTTTTAGTACTTCCACATTGACTTCTTTTTCTAGCACTGGAGGTTGCCGCTTGATCAGTGCCCAGTGGAATTTGGCCTTTACGCACAATTCCCCTGTGAGCCTGAATAGCAACAACCAGGTATAAAAAAAATAATTGAATTAATGGATGAGTGGAAACTGTAAGATTCTAATCTAATCATATGCATCCCTGCATTTGGGTCTCATGTAGATGAATTTACCACAGCTTGGTTGATTATCATATTTAACACCATGCTTCCTGTACATGTCTGTTTTTCCACAAACGATAAATTAGTTTGCCTGCATACTGTCTGTCTGTCTGTTCTTGCATTTCTTTGCCAATCTCAGTCTGCACTCATCCCCAGCTGAACTAGCCCTGGCTCTATGTATGTCAGCCTAAGGGGGCCTGTTTGTGGATACGTGTACGCGAGTGCACATGCACACATGAATTGTGTGTTTGTCCTACCTGGAACAGTGCACACGATCCCTGAGGACCCCTATGTGTGTGTGTGTGTGTGTGTGTGTGTGTGTGTGTGTGTGTGTCTGCGTGTGTAACTATGTGTGTGTGCTTGCATCACTCCAGCTGTCTCCTCGCATCCATCTATTCTCTGAAGACTGAACTTCACAGTGAGTCTCTCCGAGCTGCTACCTTTAGGGCTCCACCCAAACAGACGCACATTTCAAAACAATGCTTTTTGGGACTGGAGCCAAATTACGCAGTGAAAAGTGGAATTTACACATCGGTGTGTGCGGAGAAACCATCTCATTTCAGACAAGCTGAGCACTGGATGGACAGCCAGTTTCTCTGAGATCAAGCAGGTGCTACACCTCTGATGTAGACAGGAGAAGGCATGCAGTAGAAGCTAACAACCTCTGACTTTTCTGCTCGTGCAGTAAAGGCAGAACAAATTGCTCATCCGCATTTGTGCAATTTCATATAAGCTACCTTTGTATGTTTCAGTCTTACTCGAGGAGGTCATTCATGGAGCACTACATCCAGAGCAAAGATACTTATATTTTATTTATAGACCTTCATCATAAACCTTACACACAGCTCCCTCACAAAAGAAGAAACAATCCTCTATGGCCACTATTAAATCTACAGTAGCAGCACAACACAGCAACACACACTCTTACCCTACTGAGCACACACACGTATTCCAACCATATCAAAAATATATAAAACATGAGTGAAGAATTTAACTGAACAAATAATCACTAAAGCATGTTAACTTAGCTCATGCAACTGAAATTAAAATCCACAGAAGAGGTGTTTCAGTGCATACGGGGTAAAAAAATACGCGATAAAACAGGCTCTTTCACATGCCAGTAAAGTTAAGACAACCTTTATTCGCCTCCAACTTCATTTTAAATGTTAATGTAGCTCAATATGCAGCAGAGCTGATGTCATTAACCTGGTTTTATGTTGATTTTGTCAGATGACAGAGCGATTATAAAATAAGGTTTTTATCACCCAAGCGCAGCAGCAGCTTGGGAATGACTGCTGGTTAACATGAAGTGTTTATGAACCGCGATTAAATAACTATTTCATAATCGCAACCATGAAATAATGATTTGGTCAGCTGGGCTCACTCCCACTCTACACCAGATGTTAGCTGTGATGCTTTGTTGTTTGAAAATAGGTCTTTATGAAAATAGAAACCTGGAAACTTTAAAATCATTTTCACACGGACACGCGTGGTTTAAAGTTTAGATGCCGTAATGTAGACGTAGCGTGTTTCACACGCACCCGAGCACACAACTGCTCACATATGCACACAGAAGTGTGAACCCGCGACTTCCCAGACCATTTAGATTATTCCTGCAAAGGAAGTGTTGACAGAGAGCCGCCAGTGTGGGATCAGCAGCCAGTTAATTAACAGCCACGTTTTCAGCTCCCCAAAGGGAAACAACACCTGTAGGGGGAAGACGGGTTGTGTGAATTCAACCTAACACATACAAACCTGGAGAAATCTTACCGATAATGAACACAGTGTAAATAACACCACGAGTGTGATCGCTGTAGAGCTAATTCCCTGTGTGTTCCCTCCATTCTCTTCTTTGTCTCTTAAATTACTGAGTCACATTGTTTATAAAAGCCGTTGATTCTTTGGTATCTGCATCATTGATCTTTGCTGCAAGCAAAAGTTCCTGTTGTGTTTCCCCCCGTATGGGTTTTGTTGCTCATGTTAATTAATTAATATCCTAGAGGTCAAACCAGTTCTTGCAGGTTTAACTTATTACAGTGACGGTAACAAGCTCCAAAACAAACGGCTCAACTGGCAGCATATTTGCCCACAGCCACAGACTACATTAATTGGTCATCCATGACTAGAAACCGATGGAAAGTCCTTGAGGATTTGCTCAGTCATACAAATAAACTCTTTCTTACATTAGGCAGGTCTGTTTGCCCTCATGAATTAGAAATTAGTTGATTTTTTTCTCTATTACTATTGATAAACATGAGATGAAAGTTTTACTGTAGTTGACTCCATGTCCTCAATGTCTCTAATTAGAACAAAGAAGCATTTTCTCTGAAGGGGTCAGCATGATGTGGTTCCTCTCCATCCTGATGTGCGAGCCAAGAAAACAACACGTCTCCAGATCTCTGTTATGAAGATGAACCTATTCCGTTTAATTGTGTTGCTCCTCTGGATGTTAAATCACTTTAATGTTGAATAATTGTGAATATTCTCTGACTCCGCTGTGTTCTCTGTCTGAATGTGAAGCAATAGTTATTGCTTTGAGGTTCAAAAGTTAATCATCGGTCTGTTGTTCGTCACAGTTCATTTTAAGGAATGTTATGAGGTGTCACAAAGGCCTTACAAAAGTCTCCTCTTAAAAGTAGATATGCTAGCAATTGATATGACTAACAGTGCCAACAGTGTGGGTGCAAACTGATTCACTAATTCACACTATTCATGCAACATTGACACAGTACCACCAACTTTAAAGATGTGCTTATAGCTAATTAACATTAACAAAAAGTGGCCTATTTACACATCCAGCAGATGCAAAGCAACAATAACATTTTTTAGTTTTTAAAAGAACAACTAAGAGGATGTCAATAACCACGTATAGGAACCAGTGTGCATTAATTAGTTGTTGTCTAGCTTTAGCCATCATTTTGGTTGGCTATATCGCTACATAGCTTAGCTATCGTATAATATCATAGCAACTGAGTGTCCAAAATGTTGTTAGAAAGCCCAATAATTGTGATGTGGTTGATGAACAAGTTGAAAAAAGGGGGATTGATGTGGTGGAGGATGAAGGACATGCAACTTACTACTGAGAATCAGCATTAGCCATTAGCAGCTAATGTTACAGGGGAAGCAAGTGGCAGCAAGAAGGTAAAGCACGGTCTCATCCTTCCTCTCCATGCCCTTATAAATACATAATATATAATTTCTGTATATTAAATGTTATTGTGATCAAGTTGTTTTTGACTTTTAAATTGGTTCTATGTCCCATTATTATTAAAAACTAAAAATTAAAATGACAGGTAGTAATAGATTATGGCAAAATCTTTACAGCCCTGTCTGACTTTTGTTGATGGTAGGGAGTGTACAGTGGCCGTATGTCAGCAGCTGATGAGAGTGGCCAGAATGAAACAAAACAGGAGAGTTGTGAGTCATAAAACCAAAACAATGAGCTGGAAGACACTAAAACACGCTATACTCTATAGTTGAGGGTAACTGCAGAGTTTGGTTTTAAGTTTCTGTGGTTTCATCACTATGAGCAACCCTTTTTGACATTACACACTGGCTGGTTGATTAGTACAGTTTTAATAAGTTAAAAATCCGCTAATCTGATAATTATAATAATATTTCAGTCTGTTTCCAATTTACCTAGCCTTGGTCCGTGGAAGGACATTCAGATTATTCCACAGCTCACAATTTATATCCCATGCCAATGTTGGAAATAGTGTGTGCTTTATTTAGCAAGATGGTATGTAAGGGGGCAGAGGTCAGTGTCCAGGATGGAGTGCAGTGCATCCGACCTTCACACAGGAGTTGAGTTCACCACCGATTACAGACAAACACTTAACAGAAACATTTTTTAAACCCTAACAATGATCATTCCCTAACCTTAAAAAGGTGCCCTGAGGGGATTTTCTTGTAAACAAATAAAAGTTCTGTTTACATTCACCACAACACACTGAGTGTATCCTTTAGCTGGAACAAACTCACTGCATGTATTCCTGTCCTCATGAAACAATAATGATGCATTGTTTACATCCCTGTTTCCTACTTTGCCACGAGGGTCGGAAGAAACCCCGAAAATTAAAATTGACAAATAACGGGAGGTGATGAAAACACATGTGAATTGAAAAATAGATTGATGAATTATCAAGCGACTTGATTAATTTAAATTTAATTCAAATCATTTCATCATTTTCCATGTCTTATATTCATCATTCACACCACAAAATTGCCATTTATCATTCGAGGAAAGCAGCCTCAAGGCTGGGAGTAACAGAAAATAATTGAAAAAAGTAAAGTGATGAAAGTGCTTACAAATGAATGGAAATTATGTCAATTGTGCATGTGAATTGAAAAATAGTGTGATAAATTGACTAATGACATTTTATTTGAAACAGTGTTGCTCTGATCGTCAGCTGGGCTGTTTCTCTACTAACACCCAACGGACGTTTATCGTTTACACCAATCAATTTTTGTCACTTCTGGACAAAATGTTTATTATAATTTATATAATAATAACATCAGACAAAAAGGTCATACTTAACAGTTACCTTGTGATTCTGTAGTGCTGACAAAATGTTAAAGTCTGTGTAAAGTGAGAATAAATATGTGTTCTGAGTTTGTCAGACCAAAGAAGAAAGTGTTATTAACCACCCAGCCAAATTTGATTAATAAAAATATCGACAAGTTTATGAAATTAGGTGTCAAAATCGGGTAAAAATGAGCAGTGTTCTCAGCTCCAGGACTGTGGGGGCGTGTCCACTGAATGTGTTGAAGCCACGCCCACTCGTGGGAGCAGTCAAGCAGCAATTTTGAAGGGACTGAAACGTGTCAGATGAGTTCAGAAAATGACATGACTAACTTTGAAACACTCTGAGCGAGATGAATGAATCTCTATCTCTCTGCTCGGGGTGCAGGGGTATGCTCAGGGTGGCCTCAGCGTGTCATCGAGCCACCCTTTAGGACCGCCCACAAAATCCTGGACTGAAAACTGGTGAAAAACTGTTTTAACCTCTAACTCCACATTTCAGTAATATATCGTTCAAAGTCTTTTCACATGTTTTCAGCAACTACTTTCCAACATGTTTAATGTATTTTGAAAGAAATCTCAGAATTGAATTTCCACAGACTTTAAAAAATAAATATATTAGCAGTTTAAATTAAACTAAAGCTCCCTGCGCTGTCTGGGAAAATATGACACCAAACCACCTTTAAGAAATCTGATATTTAACAATTCATTACGTGTCTGTAAAAACACATAAGACTAGAAACACAAGACAAAAGATGTCACGTGTTGACAGTTTTATTGTTAATTCCAATATAATCCATAAAGATAAACTGTATAACTGGTTTCCTGCTTCCTGTTTGGTACTGAAGAGACCACAGCTATCTTCTGATAATATTAAACATTTTATCACAATGTCAAGACAAGAAACAGATATTTCCATCACAGCGACTGTTAGAATACAAGTTACCACAGGTATGTATAAACTGTCTGTTGACACAGTCGCTTGCTGAGCTACTATCCTGAAAATGTTGGTATGTTGGTCATTTGCTATGATCACAATATTCCCCAATATTTTTAACCATCCCACAGTTGCCATGCACAGATATCATTAAAAAAATAATAATTTTGTCTGACAATAATGTTATATTTCCTTATTCTAGAGTAGCATCCTGCCTTATTCTTGTTTTAAAATGCATACACTAATTTTAAGTTAAGTTCAAATAGGTTAAAATAATCCTAATACCCTGAGAGCCTTTAGTAACGCATTTAGGACTCAATTATCTAACCAATTTGATAACACTAATTTTGTACAGTGAATAGAACAGAATAGACTGACTCATACTTGGAATCTTGTTTATCCGTCCCTTTGCCAGCAAAGAGAGGCTTATGAATGGGAAGCATTATGAGACGCAACATTCAAAGTAATCAGGCCCTTTTGATGCAGACACCATGCCAAATGATTAAGTTTCATTCTTTAAAGATTTCTGCTCCTCTGCCCAGATAACAAGGCCGGGGTAACGCACTGTAAAATCCGCTTTAACATCAAGAACTGCAAAAGCAGCACACTCATTTATTTCCAATTTCTTAGTGATTTTTTCATTCATTCAAAACAAATAGAACATAAAAAAAAAACAAAATATCACAATTTATCACACATCAGTGGTGTTTAAGTGGCGCACACTGGTAACTGTGCAGTTTTAAGAAATTACTCAGAGCCTAGTGAAATGTGACGCACTGTGAAATCAGTGTCATTGACGATAACTGCTCTCAGCGTGACCCGGACACAAAGACAAATTCTATCTGATATTACCTCGAGATTGAAGTTCACCAGTCTTTAAAAAAGGGAAGATGAGCAAGGCTGTGAATAAAAGAAGGGAAATATTCATTTCTGCGCCCCACGTGGGGCGTGTGTGGTATGATATGGCTTTCATTTCTCTGCAGCAATCAAATCTGAGAGTGGAAATGGCAACAAGCATCCAAAAAGGGCCTGCTGGTAGCAGCGTGCCTCGCAGACAAAGGCGCCGCTGGTGCCCTGCAAACAGCGTGCTGCTTCCAGCGGCACGTATGACGCCTTCACTGAATAATAGGCATAATAAATCAACTGCTGGAGGAGAGATGGAGAGAGAGAACGGGTTGGAGGGGGTACATGTGAGGTTTTTGAGCAAGATGGAAGCTGGATTGAGAGGTGGAGGTGCTGAAATACAGAAATTTGGAAGAAAAAGACGGGAACAAAATGCTCAGTTTTAGATGTGTCTTGATTCGCTCTGTTTGCTTTCCACACAACACAACACTCGAACAGCTTTTAGCTCAACGCTGGCTTGAAAATGTGAATAGATTCCTGTGGGAAGCTGTCTTTAATGTCATCCCTATGCAATATAAATCAGCCGCATTCTATTTGAGTGAGCACGGACAGGAAGCACGCTATATTTAGGTGGAGGGTTATCTCTCGTGATTAAGTACGGAGCACAACAATTAACATTTTAGAGGTTGGTGTCTCTGTAGAGGAACATGCATGTTGTCCTGATCACAGCACATATGGCGCTCGCTTCATTCAACTCTGCTTTTTGCGACGCCAGCGTTGTTTACTGCATATCTTAAGAGTTTGACACAGTTAGGATGGAACACGAGCTTAAGGTTCAGGGATAATCCTTCAGAGACAGAGAGAGACAGAAAAAGAGTAAGATTATGAGAAAATGATGAAAAACTGAGTAACATGCTGCAGGAAGGCAGTGTTTCGACTGTGTTTCAACATAGGTAAGAAGCAAAAAAAAAAAACAGACTTCAATCAAGTGATGACTAGAGTGGGTCCAATAATGGAGCAGTGCTTGATCCAACTCCGATTGCATGCCCTCAAACAACTAAAAAAATAAGAGCTACGCCAAAAAGGCAGACAAATGAAAGCCCATGCAAATTCTCTGTCTGGCTAGATCCAACACAATTAGCCTCTGTTGCTCGCTGTCACAGTACCACAACCCCAGAGAAACTCGGGGAGGACGGGGGGGTGGGCGGAAGAGAAGCCGATGTGCCATCTCATATCTCATGTGTGAGATAGAGACCTGAGGTAGCACCTGTCTTTTGTTCTCTTCCAGGCAGGCAGAGAGCTGACTATTCCCACGTGGCGCCACCTCTCCCCTGCTGTACATATTGCAGAACCCTCTCAGATGGTTGCAGAGGCCGCAATTCCCTCTGCGATATGTCTTTGATTCACGCCCAAGTCTGTATCAACAGTTGCACGCGCACATGAAAAATCCATAAAAACAGTATATATATATATATATATATATATATATATATATATATATATATATATATATATATAAACATGTCCACAGCAGTCAAAATAAATTATATTTAAATAGGCACCTTACAAAGAAATGCATCTATTTACAACTCACACTAGAGTTTGGTTGATGTGCATGAAACATAAAGACAGAGAGTTAGCTATGAGATACCACAAGTGCCTCATGGGCATCGTAAAGTGGCACCTCCTCCACACTATATGGCTGGCAATACTGGTAATTAGTTGACACACTGCAACATTTCAAGAAAACACACACACACACACACGTTATGAAACCACCTACCTGTTCATGACATCATACCACATACACATGCCTCGGCTCACAGTCAACACAGCCCATGGGATCGTGTTGCTTCCCTACAGGATGAGAAGGTGGGCAGGACGTTTTCTTTTATTGGTCTGCCAAGAGATGTCATTGTGCTATCAGTATCAATTGGACCGCTGTTGTCGCACATTGCGGTTTATTGTAGCGTGACTGCCAATGCTAGAGTGCATTACCTTCATCCCTTGCTGTTGAAAACATCAAGACCAAGGCCGGCACATGAAAGAATGCCAGCAGGTATATTTCATTATTCCCCGGAGCATCAAGTGCACACGCTACAGGAGAGGTATGCAGCTGATGGCTTTTACTGCAGCCACAAAGGAAATACTATCTCCATCTTTGTGGTAAGTGCACAGAGTTAAGTATCACGTGTGCGGTGATATACTGTGGTACAGTACAGTACGTCTCAGGAAGATTTTACTGTAGCGACAAGGTAAATATTGTTGCTGTCACGCACATGAAATGAGGTACGTACAGTATCTTTAATGCCTCCTAAATCTAGTTTGGAGTTGGACATGTTGCTGTTATATCATTCCTTAATAATATTTTTACATATTTTACCAGTTATTGCGTTTCATGTTTCTGTTTGTTTTGTAATAAATATCACAATTAAATGCTTTGCTCATAATGACAGTGTTAACATGCTGATAATGTTTACCATGCCAACCCTCTTAGTTTACTGTAGTGTGTTAACATGTTTGCTAATTCGTACTAAGCGTGGAAGTTCAGGCTGTTGGGGATGTCAGTTTTGCAGGAATTCGGTCATAAACCAAATTATAGCACAAATTAAAATCCATCTAGCACCACGATTAGGTGGCTCACCACAGTTATTACAGTTCAACTGGAAGGCAACGTGAACGTCAGCACCAAATTTCTTGGTTGTATTGAAGACAGTGCAGACCGGACTGGAGGCTGTGAAGTAAAGCCAATGTGGAAGTGCCAAAAACTGCAGTTCCTCAAACGTCCACTTGAGGCTGGCTACAGCACGAGTCGTTCCCCATAAAATGTTAAAATGTCCAACTTCACAGTAGAAATAAACATGTTTACAGCCTGGTTACAGTTTTGGTCTGTGGTCTGGGCCAACTAGCAGTGCAGCGATTAACACAGTTTGTAGCCGCAAAGGCTCAGCTACAGTGAGTATTTCTGTCACAGAATCAAAGTAGCATTGAGTTAAGAGTTGGACTTTCAGTGCAACGTAACTCATGTGATTTTATACATCTGTAGTGATGTGAAATAAATTAAAGCAATCTATGATCGTTGTATCTCGAAGACCCACTGAGTGACAGAACTATGCCGCTAGCGTGGCTTTAAAAAAAATCTCAAAAAACCCAAACAAACAGTGAGTGACATCTCTTCTCCTCCTCCTGTATGATGAAAACACACTCCATAATCTGCATTTGCTCACCTGACAATACTCCAGGGCAGCTGAAATAGGAGGGGGGACTGTGTGTCAAAGGATCAGATCGGTACTGCGCTAATCACATTGCCATTTAGACCAATATTGATTTCCATAGGAAGGACCCCCGGCCTTCTCAGCCCACTCTCATCGTTCAGAGCCTATGGCCTTATTCAATAGGAGCTAAAGGCCAGACTAGTGTTTATAAGGGAGGTAATTAGCTTAGTGTCTCAACATGCTAAATAGCAGCCCCTCCAAAATCAATCCAGTCACTGTGACCTACTCTACAGGGTCACCTGTGCGTTAGTGACTGAGCTGAGGAAGTAGCAGGTAGTATTTTGTGTCATTTCTACAAGCAAATGGTTGCACTCAAGAGATATCATCTGTTGAACTGGTGAGTTTTTCATCCTGAGGAGCCGTCGACAAAACCTTTTCTTTATGGGCAGGCTGAAGCTGTTGACCCAAGTGCTGAGTTAACGTGATTATAGTGAAAGTGTGACAGAACACGAAGAGTGGATGGACAATAAGCAAAGAGTGCCATGGGCAGACAGAGGATGCGATAAAGAGAAGAGTAGAGCCTCTCTATCATACACTGAAGCCATGGCAACACCGTTAATGGTTGGGATAACAAAGGAAAATTATTTTATATCTATAGATTGTTCTGAACTCTGTTTGTGTGAGCAGAGGCCAGCTGAAACAGAAAGAAAAATCTTTGGCAGACTAAGTAAATAAATAGCGTCATTAAATCCACAACTATGTTCCTGTCATCGCAAACTGTCAAAAGCCTTTTCTAGCGTCAAGGACCAACAACAAACTGAGGCGCTCACCCTTTACGCACTCATGTTAACCTCTATACCATGAAACATCAGAGATGCTGAGACACACAGGCAGAGAGAATGACACATAGATTGATAAATAGGCACATAAAACACAGGCTGTTGAAGGTGTTGAGCATCTAAGACAGAACAAAACCACCAGAGAAAAAAGAAAAAGCTCAGGCACCAAGAGCTGAAAGGTCCTCCAATCTTACCGGGCTGCTTGCTGTACTGTAAATATGTCCCACTTGGTGGGAATCAGTGTAAAAGGCAGCTAGCAGCTGGTGCTTAGCGGGGTCCTGCTGGCCCAAGCTCACAGCCGCCCCGGCTCACTGATGAAGACAGATGGATTGGGCCACAGCCCCGACGCAGGAAACACACCCCCGAGCCGGCAGATTAGAGCCAAGCCTCCAATGGAGCCCTGATAGCCCACTGAGGGAGAGAGAGCAGACTGGGCAGAGAGCTAATGCTCAGTGCACAGGCGCCTCTTTATGAACTTTTGAACCAAGAGATGATATGGAATGAGGTCGGCTGAATGTCAGCGCTTGAGTGGAACGGTGCACAGGAGGTATGCCAGAAATATTTAGAGAGAGATCGTGAAAGTTGCCGGCCAGCAGGTGAATGAACTGCATCCCGTGTACTCGACTCGTTTTATGTGGAGAACCACCGCGAGTGAATCAACAAATGACAAGGGCGCGTCACGGCCTCCAGGAAATGAATGCGTCTGGCAGATGTATGTTTACACTGATGTGGTAGCAGAACCTCCAGGTAGCATCGTGCAGGTGTGTTGGGCATGATGTTTTTCTTACTCTGAAAACCTCTTCTTCTTGGATGGATGCTGTCCAAATAATGCAGAGCTGGCTATGAAGAGTACAAATTACAAACAGTGAGAGACATTATATTTCTGATGCGTTCCTGCTGTGTTACAGAATGCATCCTCTGCTACCCAACACAGAAAAGTCAAGCTTTGAAAGAAGTAGGACTTTATTTATTGCAGAAAAGAACTATAAATAATTAAATAAGACAGTAAATAAATGTAAATACAGATTGGAAAGTGTTGGCAAGATGTTCTTCCTTTTTAAAACATGCTATATGACCCTGCATTTCCCTTTGGGGAAGCTGTATGTTCAGAGAAATGCAATTTGTTTTGTCCGTAGGCTGACGGATCTTAATGTCGAAGTAAAATACCACATTTTGAGATAACCTTATGTTAATCTATGCTGAGGTTCATGATATAAGTAGCTTATTTTGCTGCCACCATGACAACCCACGCGGCTCATTATTTTTTAAATACACTTTTGTTGGTTAACTGCAGCGCTCCGCTTCAAACAACCTTTTGCACTTCCTGCAGATTATGTTTAATGCTACCGTTGTCAATTTAGAGGTCACATGTGGCTGTAAAGAAAAATCACACAAGAAGTCCAGCTGATATAATACATCACTTCATCAAGCTGTACAAACACTTGAGGGAAAATAGCCCCAACAGACACCGTTTCATATGCACTGAAGCACAGTGGAGGAGCAAGCACTGGATCACTGACCATGAGACAGCCATTCTGAGATAAAATGCATGAAAAATAGAGTATTAACTTTAAGAAATAAACACAATTCAGATGCAATATGCACAAACACCTGTTCCTGACCAAGCAGTGCTGGAGACTAAGTGACTGAGAGGGCTGATAGCTACAATAGCCCTGGGAGGAGTTTATTGATCGGTAAAGCTCCCTGCTAGGTGTGTTACAGTTGGCTCAGGCGCATCTCTGATTGACTTAGTGTGATGAGAGCGTAATTAAGACTGCAGCACATTAACAGATGGCCACAGTATCACACTGAGAGCGAGGCAGAGAGAAGGTGTGCATATCATAGCGTACTGGGCGGCCTTACTAAAAAGCATACACTACTTACAGATGCAAGCTGAAGTTGCTGTGACGACAGCGTTACAACATACATTTGTGATAACAGGCAGAGACTTAAGACACTGAAGACCATGTTGTGTAGCTTTTCTGATGAGCTTACACAGATTAAAGCGTTTCCTGTAATTGTGCTATTACAGGATGATGGCACATTGAACTTCCCTTAATTTCCCCAATTTTTACTGAGTCATTTGCTTTGAAGATATCTTAATATGGCAACAACAACTAACACAGGAACAAACATTTGTCCTGATCAGGAACCGTGCATTTACTGGATTGTTTTGTCAGACAATTAGAAAACCAGACTACTGTGCAGTATCACATTAAAAGGTCTTATGTCGAAGCTCGACCACTGTAATGTGTCTTTACGTGACTTTAAATCGCTGATCAAACAGCTGCAGCTTATTGAATTCAAAGAAAGTAGAAAGCACATAACTCCGGTTATCAGATCAATGCACTGCATGTCGTAGAGCTGATTTTAAAATATTGTTATTGGTTTATGAAGCACTGAATGGTTACGAGCCAAAATACATTCCTGGTTGTCCCCGGAGTTGCCAAGATGGAGGAGCTGACAAACTGATGTCTGCTCCCAACTCTCTGATCTTTTAAAATTCAGGTTTGTAGCCTTTCTGTTTGCCATTGTTACATTTTTGCACTGTAATTGCACTCATTCTTCTATTTTTACTGTTTTATTCCATTGTAGCTCGTTTTATATCTTCAATTTACTGAATGAACTTGTCTTCTCATATTACCTTGTATTTTTTATATATGGTCTTGCCTTTTTATGTCTTATACAAAGCATTTTGAATTACCTTGTTAAAAAAAAAGTTGCTATCCAAGTGAGCTTGCCTTGCCATTTACTTTTATAATGAAGCAGTTGAGGTTTATCTATGATATGCTGAAATGTATTATAACAGTACTACAAGGAGAAAACAGTGACAAAGTCAGGAACTTAACAGTAATGTCAGTCAAATAGCAATGTTTGTTTATAGTTTTCTAATATTAAATTTTGTTTTTGCTAATATCAGCTAACATTAGCATGTTAGCATTAGCAGTAATATTAGCATGATAGCTGTTGCTATGGTGCTGTGTGGCTGGCAGCCAAGTGGCAAGCTCCGGTGCTGGGAAATTAAGCCCATGTGGAAGTGCTAAAAACTGCAGTTCCTCGAGCAGCCACTTGAGACAGGCTGCAGAAGTGAGTCAGTCTCCATAAGGTCCCATGTTAAAATGCCCAACTTTACAGCAGAAATAAACGTGTTTACAGCCTGGTACAGACAACAGTTTGGGTCTTTATAGCTAATTTCCCCATCCATGACAACTGTGAGGGGGATTAATTTTTTTTTTTTATCTCACCCTTTCAATTGATATTAAGGCTTTGACTGACAAGTGAGCACCCAGGCTTAATCCAGCTGCCTCAGATCCGCAGATGATCCATGTCTTTGCCAATATTTAGATTAACCTGGAGGAAGAGGAAGCAGTACATCCAACATGGCAGTGTCTAGCGCTGCATATTTTCAGCTTCAAAACAGTGCTTCGGAAACCTACGGGCGACGTCACTCAGGCTCTGTCCATTCTTTATACCGTCATTGGCGGCAGCCAGTTACAGTAGCTCTAAACACTTCTACACCAATCTCCATCCATTTGCAAACATGAACGTTGAATTATGTAGATTAGTGATTTGTCTTTTTTTCTTTTATACAGACTACTTCATGTTAGTGCTACGCAGGACTAGCATGTGCTCTGTGGAAGCACAGGTGACCCATGATAAAGTGAGGAGAAGAAGCCGTGGATGCAGAGCTGGATCTAAGATGGTACAAACCATTCCTACCGTCTGTTATCATGGGGATCATGTAAGATCACTTCCCAATAACATGGAGGTGCTAACCAGGCTACAGAGGGAGTACTGAGAGCGTAACATCACAGAGATGTGGCTGAATGAACTCACTTCAGACTCGCGGGTCACTGCAGGAAGAATTCAATCTTTCCTGTGTGGGGAGGCCACTCTACCAGTTGAGCCACCAGGGATCACCTATTTATTTTAGTATTTTTCTTATCCACCTTGTATATTGTGAGCTGCTGCAACAATTGAATGTACCCAGTGTGGGATCAATAAAGACTATTTTATGTTACATTTTATTTTAAGAGGTTTTTTGTGTTGTTTGATGTAGTTTTGCTTTTATATCAAGTCAGGAACTAGTTGCATCTTGTACGCACGGTAGAAATGTATCTCCTAATCAGCTACGTTAAAACTCCATCATCATATGATTTGCAGTCAAATGTTGACAATGAGAAAAAAAGAATGGATGGAGATTAACATTCAACAAATGTGCTGGAACTTTATTGAACGTGTGACTCACACGGCAGGTTGTCTCACTGCATTTACTTCTATTTTCCAGTTTCATCCCAGGTTTCATTCTCCCTGTCTTTGTTTAGTTTTTGCCCCATCCAAATAGGATAAAAAAAAAAGTTATTAGAGGAAAGGAACCTCAGGGAGCAGATGAGAAAACAGTAGTCACGATTCAAGCCACATACAATTTGATGACATGACCAGAAAAATCAATAGGAATTCATTGTGAGAAACCCCCTCAGAGCTCCACTGCCAGAACAAAAGAACAATTCAGTGCTGTCTAGCTGAAACGGTAATAGCCCAGTAAAGTCATTCTCCTGCAGGAATCAAACCATGCGTGCTCAAGCAGTGCATTATCCTTCCCAAGGCTTTACCCCCTGCTGCCAGCCCCCCTTCCCATCTTTGTCACTTGCCCGGGCGCCAAATTCTGACAGGGATTTCTTTTGAAACACCATTTACAATTTGAGGGCAGCAGAAAACAAACACTGAAATAAAAAGTTTGCAGCAAAGCGGAGAAACAAAAGCATTTCTGCTGCCAGTTAGCTACTTTTGTTGAACTCTGCAGAGAAGTCATAACCACTTTGTAAATTCGAGGGAGTTACAAGCAGCTCCTGCTAGCTTCCTGCTGTTAGCTCTGATGCCAAGCTCAGATTTAAGGGTCTGTATGCTATAATTGTTGGATCCTAGTGTATATATCTTACCCATATTGGCAGAGAAGATGCAGTTTTTTCCATCTACAGGTGGTTTCAACGGTTCCTAAATTTGTATTCTGAAATCTGACCCCTCTAGACTGCGATGCCCATTTTTTTTCATTTAACTTCGAAAATGATTTTGTATTCCCCTGCTGTGCCAGTACTTTCACTTGTCTGCCTGAATGCTGCTCATCTCAATTTTTCAGTTTCCATCTCCAGCAGCTCCTTTTCACTGTTCTCTGGCTCAAATATGGATGGATTTCAACCGTTCAGCATTTAGTTATTCCCTAAAGGTTTCTCTAAAGTTTCTTTAAAAGTTGCACAAACTAGCATTGGCCAGTTTAACTAGAAATGACTTAAGGCCCAAAATGCTTTCTGTTTCAGTTTGAACAAAAAGTCCATCACGGTGTGCAGTTTGGAGTTTGAGACGGTAAAGAACAACGTCCAATTACGAAACACGAAAACAGAACGATGTTATCAGACTTAATCTGGCAGTTATTTAGACCTTTAGATATAACGTAACCCATAGTAAAAGCGGTGTTAGCATCACTGTAAGCATAAGTAGTTATGAACTAGTTGTATTCTACATATAATTATTAATTGTTGTCAAACCCAAGCAGCAACCTCCGTGGCTGTGAAGTGAAGCCAAAGCGGAATGTTGGGTCTCTGTAAATAATAATATAAAGAGTACGGTCTAGACCTGCTCTGTAAGGAAAGTGTCATGAGATAACTTTTGTTATGATATGGCGCTATATAAATAAATTGAATTTAATTGAAATTGAATTGAAAGTGAAAGTGACAAAAACTGCAGTTCCTTAAACGGCCTCTTGAGGCTGGCTACAGAACGAGTCAGTCTCCATAAGTCCCCATGTTAAAATGTCCAACTTCACAGCAGAAATAAACGTGTTTACAGCCTGGTTCGAAAAATACTTCTCTATAGTATATAGGTCTCTATGAAGTATACTTCTCTCTATTTTCTATCAACTGTTCATCATTCTCACATCATCTGGTTCACCACATAGCATTTCATTCAGTTAAAAAAAAAGGTTTTTGAAGAGGGGAAATAAAGTTGTTTGAATTGACCATTGGCAAGCCTGTGAGCACAGTTGCGATAACACAATTTACAGATTTGTAAGTCCTTCTGTCTCATTACTTACTCATTATCTTTTTTTATTTAACTTTGGACTCTCTGGCTATCCGTCCACTCTAGGGTCATGCTGTCAAGACGGCTCACTGTAAGTCAAAGTTTAACTCTTACACAAATATTCTGTTAGATAACTCTATTGTGTGTTACAGTATGTTTAATTTTATTAGCTGCAGGAAACACTTGTGGGACAAACACTTGTTCAGTCTGCTTCTGAATACACACATCTCTTTTTAATTAACTGAAGACAGAATGAATCAATACATTGTGTGAGAACACCACCGAGATCAATATTAGATGTTTTATATTGTACAATAAATTGACTGACTGTTAATGTTGTTTGCAAATGTCAAATTCTTAGATCATGTGCCAAATATTTAATTACAGCAGAATGAGGAACAGCCACACAGGTGAAACCACGTCTTTCAAACTTCAGAGGAATGTTGGTCTGTTCATTTTAAACTTGTAGTCTCCAAAATCCAATATTGTCCCAGTTATGTCACTCTCCAGTCAGGGCAGCTCCCCTTTAAGCTTATTAAATTGTACTCTTAGTCAAGCTACTCCAGCCTAAAGTACTGACAGAGGTTTACTTCCTCACTACACTTACTTCCTGCCCTAATGTAACCCTTGAGTTTTTTTGTTTTTTTTTAACTCAATAGGAAACGCTTATAGCGACGATGCTTCAAAATCTCACCTGACCTTATGTTTATTCATGTGTGTAGGAGAAACAAGAAAGACCTCTTCACAGCTGAGCTAGCCATCCAGAACTAAGGCGATCACCCAAGAGAGCAGATACAGAGAGAGCCTAACATTTAATTTAATATACACCCCACAGAGAACGAGAGCGGGTGACAGCGAGAGGTTAGATAAGGGCAAAAGAGTCCCTTTTAGCATGGCTGGCCTGATGCAAGCCTTGATGCAGCTGCCCTCTGGTCCTACTATACAGACTACTGAACCACAGGGGCCGGAGTGGAAGCCGCAATTGAGAACCTTTGCTGGGCACAAAAGTTCAGTAAACAGGGTCACCATTTGCTGACCTTCAGAGGATGACTCACTGGAAAGGATGGGGGCATATGATAATGAGGGAACTGCTGTAGCATGGTTAAAATTCTGGGTAAAAGAGTCACAAGGGCAGGAGCATGCAGAGGAAAGTTGATTATTCTGGGGTGAAATATTGTGACAGGTAGTATTTATGTATTTTTCAGAAGTTCCGCAACTTGACCCCTTAACATCCAGCTTCCATAATTTCCCCTGGCTTACCATATTTTATCAGCTTGTTCCACTAATGTATACAAGCTGTAAAAATATGATTTACTAATATTTTGTGTACGGCTACCTACCTACCTAAGGACCGTATTTCCTGTGCTTTAACTGTCAATTTGCTGCTACATTAAAATGGACAAAGGTATTCACAGGGTTCAGTACAAACCTTTAGAAATCCCAGTTATTGAGAAACTTCTAACCTTTAAGTTTGGAAGGACGTAAGCGCATATAGTTTTGTGGCCAGTGCCTGGTTTTATGTGTACGTATGTCGAGGCAACGGCAGTGCTGCCAATTAGCAAGATTGTTTCAAAGGTTTCTTCTACAATTGGCTTGACTCCAGATTCATTAGAAAACGTTGTGGAGGAAAGAAATAGGAATAGAGTTAAAGCTATGCCTCAGTTTTAAGGTCACCATCTGTTGGGTGTTTTTAGTAGTTTAAAAAAAAAAGTGGGTTATGTGACTCCACAAAATAATTCAGAAGGTGAAATTTATGCATGACATATTTTTAGAGAATTGTTTTTATATATATTGTTACAATTTTTAATTTCATTTCATGCCAACAGTGTCAGCAGCAAAGCACCTACACACCATCACACCTCGTCATCCGTGCTTCATGGTGGGAACCACACATGCAGATATCATCCTTTCACCTTCTCTGCCTCAGAGTACAGATTTCCACTGGTGTAATGTCTGTTCCTTGTGTTTCTTGGCCAAGCAGTTCTCTTCTTCGTGTTGGTCTTCCTCAGTCGTGGTTTCTTTGCAGTAATTTGACCATGAAGGCCTGTTTCTGGCAGTATTTTTCAAATAGTTGATGTAGAGATATGTCTGCTATTTGAACATTTATGTGGGCTCTAATCTAAGGTGTCATTAATTGTTGATTTCTGAGGCTGGTAACTGTAATGAACTACGCTGCAGAGCTAACTCTTGGTCCTCCTTTCCAGGGGCGGTCTTCAGGAGAGCCAGTTTCATCTTATGATTTTATGGTTTTTGTGACTACACATGACGATACATTCAAAGTTCTTGAAATTTTCACACTTTTTTGTTTACCACATAATTCCAAGAGTATTATTTCATACTTGTATGATGTATTCAGTGTTAATCTACAATGTAGAAAATTAAAAAACATAAAAAAAATAAAAAAAACATTGAATGAGAAACTTTTGACTGTACAGTATATTACCTGGTTTGTTGGTCTTTTTTTAGGTGCATCACTTATTGACGTTTGTGTTTCTTTTTACTGTTGCTCTGCGACCAAATGTCAAAATCCCTCCATGGACTTCTAAATGTGCCAAATCTAACTGAATTATTGTTATTTTATTTAACACAATATAGTACAATATAGTAGTTCTCAAACTGTTAACTTTGCAGTCAAACTAAATGTGCCATGTTTTAAATAGTGAAGTAATTTCCATCTACATTGTTAGCACAAATCCTGTATTACATCTTTCCTGCAGTGGCTTTAGAAAAATATTACACGAATCTGCAGGAATATACACATAGCATCTCTTCCAAGAATGCACACACACACATAGCTTCATTTCCCTGATATCTTTTTGTCTTGTACTCCTCTTCAGCATACAAAGCATGTGAAACTAGCAGTCAACTCCCCCTTCAGCTGAGGCAACAGTCCTCCTCTGAGGACAGCGCGAGTCAAAAAATTAAACTTCACTCATCGTGCCATTAAAAACAACCTGGAGTATTTGAAGCTGTCAGGTGAAAATCCCCCGTAAGCTGCTGAACACAACAGAGCAGATATAGGAGTGGAGCACAAAAGATAAAACGCGCCATCTATTCTTGCGAGTTTCTCTTTGAAACTTCTCTTCAGTGCGCCGCTGAGATGGAGGTTCTTTGCTCCCTGCAGAGCTGCTCCAGCTTCTCTTCTCCCTGGAGAGATTTGCAGAGCGAGACAAACACCTTGGGTTTCTCTGCGGCTGTGTGTTCTCCAAAATTCGCCCCAGGCAACTTTAAATTAATACCTAGCACTGCCTTTCCCCTGATAATTATGTATCATCACCCATGAATGCTATAAACGAAGGATGTTTAGTGCTTTTATAATAGGGCTAAACTGTTATGCAAAAACCTTGCTGGATATAATGAATGCTGCATCTTTCAGAAATGTGCTGAACGTGTCTGCAATTACAGCGAGCTCTGGAAGGTTCATAATATTTACATGTTATTACAGCTCTGTGGCTTCCAGCTGTGGTTCCCTTTTGTTGTAAAGAAGCTATCTGTGCCCACAAATGCAAAATGTCAGCGTCTGGGATCAGCGGAAATTTGTCGCTTGTTGTCCTTTAAAAGCAGGACAGGCTTTGTTTGCTGCTACTACAGTAGTACAATACCACAAGCAGCTCGTCTCCCAATAACGGGCAGATTGACAAGCCCGTGGAGGTTAGTAACCGCCAACAAATCTCTCAGGCTTGTCTCTTCAGTCGTTGCTGCAAGCGCCCTCTGTTGCAAGGAGACTCCACGATTAGCTGGGAATTCATTCCTGACGTGATAATTGCTGTCAAATTACAGCCAACCACCAACAATTATGATGAGCGCTGACAGGTGAAGTGTGCTCGCCTCCCATTCGCCGCTTCTTGCACACACACACACAGTACGTTTATTGGCCAGAGAGTGAGGCAATGAACGCCATTTACACTCATAAACACAACTGGAAGCAAAAGGTCCCTCAGTCAAGCAGCACACAACTGTTGTGCTGACTACAGAGCGAGGGCAGTCTTCAATTCGAGCATGGTGGTGGTGGGGTAATTAGACGCTTTGTAATGAACAGGGAACCTGCTCCCCTGTGTGAATCTGTCTTCTGTTATCACACACCAGTAACTCATCTACAGCCTCTGAGCCACGTCGGCCAGAGGGAGATTTCCACAGGCTTTTAACGCCTTGCATGGCCGAGGATGCCCGGGCATGAGATTTATGGAGAGGAGCAGATTAACAATTGAGGCAATTACAGCTTTATGTAAAAGGAAATTTAGTGTCAGTGTGAATGCCACTGCTTTGAAAAGTAGTGACACGAAACCTACAACTCGCCGGGTTGTGGTTGTTTACGAGATGCAAACCACTATTTTCACATTTTATATATGGATAGTACTGACTTTGGTGCAGCAAAACAGTGACTACGCTAATGTATAAGTTGTCCTACATACTGTAAATTTAGGCATATGTTGCAAGACACTATTCTTTTTGACCTGAAAGTAGACTCCCTGTAGACCAAATGGGTATATTCCTACACATAAAAAGCAGGGTAGCGTTGTACATGGCGGTGATTTTTAGAGGGAAATTGGTCATGAACTCACACCATATGAAGGCTAACATAATTAATTACTAATTATTTATTTGACTTATTATTGGTACCTTCATACTCTAACTATGGACCTTCCTTAAACACGACTATAGTCTTGCTAGCTGCTCTGCAAGGCTGTTTTGAGTGGTAACATTAGCATACTTATGTCTAGAAGGTTAGTTTAGCATGTTAGTATGGTAATTTGAAAATTAATATTAGCACTAAACACAAAGTACAACAGAGGCTGATGGGAATAACATTAGTTTTGTCAGTTTTAAGTGTAAATCAAAGTATTAGACCAAAAAAAGAATGATAAACCGACATTGCCATCCCTTGAGACACGCCGTTAGCATTGCTTAAAATCAAACAGTATTTTGCCAAGCTATCCTTATCATTTCCTCATTAAATGTTTTATCATATCTTATTTAAATAAACCACTCTTGATATGTTGAGACTGCATGGATCTCTATGTAATGTCTAGGTAACATTAGCTTGTAGTCCAGCAGCTTGCACTCTTGGTGCTCACAACGTTCAGAGAGGTATATGCTAAACCTCCATTTTAAACCATAAAACCATTTAAAACAGTGTGAAGCGGTGAGTGAAATACAAAATTTGGATGTGATTCCACATGAAAAACTTCAGTCTTGCTTCATCAAATAAAGAGTATTGAGCTAGTTTCACCACGAAGATCAATGTTGTCATTCAAAAGTCCCAAAGGCAAAGTTGGATAACCACTTTTCATGGATCACAGAGAAAATAATTGATCTCACCTGATCAATCCGCTGGATCAATCATTTAGTATGTCCCAAGGAAATCCATAGAAACAGTCAAGCCAGCAATATTGACAGTGCTCAATCTGAACATTTGAAAAAATAATTTGTATCCCAAATATATAATGTTGAATTCTATTTAAATGTAATAATGTTTATTGAAAATACTGGATACACCACATGTAGAAGTATGGGTGTAAGGAAGAACTTCCTCACGTTCATATGAAAATCCAATCAACTTTCACCTTTTTTGGTAGCCATCGTTCATCTGGGATTCCCGTGTTGATCAGAGGAAAGACGGCGTCCATAAGCAGACGTTTCCAAGGTACCGAATGCAGTTCCTAAGTGATGCATTTACTACCATGGATCTATTGTAGTTGTGTGTAGTTTTCTCTATGCTCCATGCTTCCTGTTGCTGCCCACACATCCTGTTAGCCTGAGGAAATTGTGTACTACATAGTGGCTCATGAAGTTATTTCATTTGCGTTAACATGTACTAATCTTTACAGACCCCAACAGAAGCTGTGTCCACCTAGAAGAGTTTACTAATTCAATGGCAATGAATCACATGATCCTCCTATAAAACACTGAGAAGCCAATGAGGTTTGTTGGAGGCAAGTACATTGCTAAATGGTCAAGCAACTCTGATCTCTGCAGTGCTGGGTGAATGTTTTGCTTCCATATAACCTAAAAACTAACCTTGGACTCGCAAGATCAGAAGATCAAACAAGAATCCATCTTGCCAGGCTTCAATCTACGTGCTAATGTCCAAACTATGTCCGAGCAGTCAGCGTCCTATGAGGAACTTCTGGCAGCCATGGCATGAGCTACAAGTGTGGTTTAACACTAAATGTGTGTGATGATGTGAATATCAGCTTCTAAAGAGGTTATGGTAGATGCTGCTAGCAGAAGTTATATCAGAGCTGGAGAATATTTGTTAAGTGAAAGAAATGAACGGCACTGAATGTTTTTCTCAATGGAAAAGATGTTTAGCGCATATCCCATCAGTGAAGCTGATGTGGAAGTGTCAAAACCTGCAGTTCCTTAAACGGCCACTTGACCCCATGTTGAAATGTTCAACTTCACAGCAGAAATAAACATGTTTACAGCCTGGTACAAAAAACAGTTTTGGTCTCTATAGCTAATTTCCCCGTTTATGACGACTGTACTCAGTCTGAATTTTTATAGAACTTACCTGTTCAAATTATTTTAATGCTTAAAGTTTTGCATAATTAACAGCATGGCTGCTTTGATTGACAGGTGGGTGCTGTTATAGATGGCTTGTTTGAGCACCCAGGCTTCATTCAGCCCACCTCAGGTCCACAGATGATCCACGTCTTTGCAGATTTTTAGATTAGTTAGGAGGCAGAAGAGGCAGGACTACCAACATGGCGGTGGCTAGAGCCACAGATTTTGAACTTCAAAACAGTTCTTCAGAAACCTGTGGGTGATGTCACACATACTTCATCTATTGCTTATACTGTCAGTGATGATGGTGATAGACAGGTTCATCCAATCACCTGACCTGTATTTTTTTGTGCCTGCCATTTTTCAAACAGTTTCCATTGAAGACTTCCCAAATGTTAGCCAAATACCACATAGAAAATTACTAATCAAGGCTCATAATGTAGAAATCTGTCAATCAATCCATTTGTATTACATAGGGCAGTTTATTGAACTTGTAAATGTGTTAGGTGTCATTATGCATGACCTTAGTTTTTCTACACTCACAAAACCATAAAAGTTTGAACATTTATAATAATAATTTGCTGCTTCAACATTACATTCAAAGCTGTAAATTGTTATAGCTACATTTTGTTAAAAACACCATATTTACATTAATTGTAATACACAAATTTTATATTTGGCATACTTACATTAATCTCATCATATAATTTACAGGTTCTCAAGTACTGATTAATGTGAATATTTAATCTCAAAAATTCACAACAAATCAAAAAGTAAATTAACCATACAAAAATCAAACATACAAACAATACTAAAGCTAATTTCCCCCCCCTTGCCCAAAAAATGTTGCACGGATTTAAGATTGATGAATATCTGATGCCAAAATGTTCTCTATTTTACAAAACAAGGTGAACTCTGCCCGCCACAGAACACTTACTTCACTGCAGCGATGCAATGTGGTTGAACTTCTAGTAGTCAACTCACGTCCGTCTTTTTTTAATCAAACACAAAGTAAATCTCAACTGTACAAATATTTGACAATGATTAGTTTGTAAATATTTCTTCAATAGAGCAGCTGTCCTCGTGTGTTTTAAGGTGACTGCTGACAGTGAAACTCTGTTCCAATTATCGCTTTGTCAAATAGAGAATTCATAATAACAGTACTGGTCATAATAGAGACGTTAAAGTCTTGTTTGTGCTTGTCTTGAGTTACATCTGATCAGTAGATTACAGTTTAATTAGGATATTTTGGATAAAATCACTCTAAAAATCTTAAAAATGTATTTTCAGCTGGGCATTTCCAAGCTTCTTGATTCCAGGTCCCAGTTTAAAAAAAAAAAAAAAAGAATCTTTACAGCACATTGTACATTTTCCTTTGGCACATTACTTGGTACCCTAACCCCCTAAAGATCTGTTGTCATGTACATCATGCAGGAGGGATGAGGGTGTGTTCACATAAATGTTCACATCAATGGCAATGGTCAATGTCCAGCTTCTAGGGCAAGCAAACATTTGCCCGTGTGTTTGGTCCAGGCTCATGATTTAATTGTTAATGTTTTTTTTGTTTTTGTTTTTTTGGTAAGTGTGAAGGTAAGAGGCTGATTTTAAGATTCTAGAGAGAGACGGGCAGTAGAGTGGTTTGTTAAGATGTCAACTCCCCACTGGAAGCCTCTCTAGTTTTTCTGATTTACATAAAACAATGTGGAGTTAAACAAGCCTGCTGCCATTACCGTGAAGTCGAAGCCAAAGTTACCTTTACTAAACCTCTGCATAAAAAAGACAACACCACTTTAAAACTTTCATTAGAAGTTAAAAAGCTGGCAAAAAAATGCAGCATTTTCCCAATTAATCGAAACACATTTTTGCTAGCAGAAAATTTTTTTGTGCCATTACTTGTGGATATGACTATGGGAACACAACCTTGTCTACTACACTTCACTGAAATGCATACTCGAGGCCTCTAGCACCTTTTTTGCCATACAGTATACAAATGTACAGAGTTGTTTTTTTTTTTTTAAAAAAAAAAAAAGAAAGAACGTGCAAGACTCACGGATAAAAGACTCTGTTTCCAATACTTAAGGCAAAAACAATTCTCATATATACCAATATACATATATTTCAGATTATTACATCTATCAAAACTGTGTTTTTCTAGACGGTTCTGGTAAACATATGTTGCGACTGACCGTGGTGACCTACTGTACGTACTAGAGCTAAAAGTGCGGAATGGCCGAGTCAAAGTCGATGCAATGCCCTCTAGCAAATACAAAAAGAAACGTTCGTTACTCAACAGTTTCTTCAGTTCGTTTTTTGACTGCCTGTTAATCTATAGGCCTGTGTCTTTTATTGGAGTGTAGGTCAGGAATGCCAAAATGAAGATCACAAAAAAAACAAAACAAGTGAGTGCCCAGTAGAAAAGTGCAAAATACGCCAGTGTGTTTCTTCAAGCTCCAGACCTGGACCCGAACCAGCACCTATAGCTGGGACACCTTCCTGGGCAGAGGCCTTGGTCTGGGGACTCGAGGGTCGGAGGTTCCGTCCAGCTTCATGCTGCCTGTGCGGAGCTGGTGAGGCTTGGGTGGCAGGGCCGGGGGGTCCGTCTGTGGGGGGATGGAGAGACTGTGGGGCAGCGGCACAGGCCGGCGGGGGTTGTTCCTCTCGTATACGCTGTAAGGGGGCGGTGTCTTGTTCTCTCTGCGGATCGGCTCGTCTGAGCTGCTGGAGACGGAGTTTGGCAAGGTGGTGGGGGGAGGCAGCGGGTGAGGCGGGTGGTCGCCCGTGGGCAGCTCGGTGCCCGAAGCTTCCGACACGCTGCAGCGGCTGAGGGAGGAGATGCCGCTGCTGTAGCTGCCGGAGAGGACGGGGGAGTTGGAGACCAGGCTGGTAGACTGGCACTCAGTGGGCGAAGGGGTGAAAGGTGGCACTGTGGTCTAGAGGGAGAGAAAGAATGACAGGAAATCAAATACTTTTCTTTTCTTTTCTTGTATTGTCTAATATGTTCAGAGCAGTGGGTCACAAACTTTTTGGCTTGTGACCCTGAAGTGACAACAAAAAACTGGCAGCTATTCTGATGATCAGTTGTTTCAAGAGTAACTTAAGAGCCCCTGAAACTCTTGCTTTTGCTGACCTCTAGTGGTTTAACTTTTCACCTTGCTGCAGTGATGTAGAAGTGTACTTCAAGGTGTGTCAGTGCACTGTGACATCACCCATCTTCACTGTATGGATGTGGTTATTCTGGAAGTTACTCTTTAAATCTTTTTGGAAGCATAAATACCAGCTTCTCAATTGGAACGATTTACTGGATTTATTTTGAAACTACCAATTATTTTAATTATTGAAAACTCGGTAATGACTTTTTGATAAACTGACAAATTGTTTACTCTATGTTAGTGAAAAATACCCATCACGCAGTCTGAGATGATTTGTTTTATTTTGTTTTGACAGTCCAAAACCAAATTATTCAGAAAAGCAGCAAAAGTTTCAGAAACTGAAACTAGAGAGTATTTATATAATCATTTTTGCCAACTGTGATGCCAAAATAGTTGATCAACTAATCAGTTAATCAACAAACTGCTTTAGTGCTACAGAAAATATCTGGATTTTTGGACTGTTGGTCAGACAAAGCAAGCAATTCCACCTTAAGCTCTAGGAAACTGTAATTGTCAATGATTTTCTGACATTGTTTAGACAATTTAATAGACAAATGAATGTATAGATTAAGTGATAATAAAAATACTTGTCTGTTCCAGTTTCTAAAAAGTTTTGTTTTGTTCTTTTTATTTCATTTAAAATTATTTTTAGAGGCTTGAAGTAACAGTATCCAGTGTTAGACACTGTTAATTAGAGTAATGTCAGAAAAAAGATTCATGTGACAGAACTTTTTTAATTAAAGCAATACTATATAACTTTTCTATCATAAAATAACTGATTTTATCATGTTAATCATGTTGATGCTACATTTACTTGTAATTAAATGAATGGTGTCTCTGTATTCTGTTTCTGTATTATGTAACTTTGTGCTTACAATATCCCGTGAGAAGTACGTAACAGTTTACGGCACTAAGTCGCACACCACCAACTATTTCACTGATTTTAGTGAAACTGGATCATATTTTTAGAAAAGATGTCTTCTGGTTTTCCTCTGATGTCCTCCGACTGCTCCACCTCAACTGATTTACAGAGTTTCCTGATGGACGGAAAAATAAACTGCTGCAAACTCTAGCTGCTGTTAGCTAACGCTAGCTCAGTTTGTTAGCCTGGCTGCCCGGACTGTGAGCTCAGAGCATCGGGCTTCTTGCTGTTGGACTAGTAAGTAATATTAGCTGTCTGCGATGTCTTGTGTTGTTCCGCTTGCTTGATGTTTAGCTGTTAGCAAAGTTTGGAATTCGCTTGTTTTGCAACTGTCCATAATTATCACAGTGTTACTGCACTTTAAAACTGGGGAGGCTAAATCGCAAAAATACCATTGTCTACGCAATGTTGCTTTAATCTTGGAACATTTTGGAGGATCTCCTCCGTTAAGTTGGGAACCACTGATACACCACATCCTCGAGTGAGCACTGCTTTAGTTAGAATTTTTAGATTCTTTTAAAAATCCTACAACACATTACATAGCACGGTATTATTTTGGTAAATTTTGTGAGCCACTTATTGTAATCATGCAACGACACCGAATGCATACTCTATTCTGCTGTGTCCGACAGATGTGCTGACACAGCCATACAGCAAACAATAAAGTCAGAGAACAGACTGAGAGAGCCAGGTTTTTCCACTCCATCAACCGACCCTGTGCACCGAGTCGAAAAAACACAATATGCCGCACTTCCTCCCTCAAAAATCCGATCACTCAACAGTGTTTTTCTAAGCAATTACACCATGCTGCCATTATATCTGCTAAAACTTAATTGGATCTCAGTCAGGTTGTATTGTGAACGCAGAAAGAGAGGTATACGTTTGACATGCACGACCGGACAAACCTTTTCACATCGTGGCTGAGTGTGATGAAAATCTGTATGTTTAACACACCGCTGACAAACAGTTTAAACTCCTTGGCCCAGTTTTCCAGAAAGAGGTGCCCATTAAATATCATTTCTACCTCTGGAGATGAGGAAGTGCAGCCCCGTCAGACTGGCACCATGTGTTTTCTGCAGGTACACTACTGTCCTGGGGTTTGTGGTCTGGTAATGGGCCCCTGGCTGCACTGACTGATGTGTGTGTTCGGCGTGTGTGTGTGCCAGATAATGGGGTCTGCTGGAGGTCCGCGGAGGAGCCGCGTCTGACTGTGCTGTGATGGGCAGCTTGGTACTTTCGCTCCAGGCCTCTACTATTGCCACAGCACATTCTCGCAAACACACAAACGTGACAACTAACCACACACACACACCACACAAATCTGATTGACAGAGCACACTGAGCACCAAGCTGTCACTCACACATTGGTTTCCAGAGTTGTTCTCCCTTCCTCTTTCCGCCTCACACACGCACAGACGAGCCACACTAACACGCACAAACAATTCCTGCTAGTTGTCACATGTAAGAAGACATCACGCCCCGCAACAAAGCTGCGAGCTTAGCGCTGCTACTTGTGACGAGCCCCACAAACAAGATAACAGTTAGCGGGAGACGAGCTTCAGTTCACCGGAGTTGCGAAACAACTTTTCACCCTCATTACGAGCTCACTCGGCGCTCAGCTAACCTTTCCTGGACCTCTCCCCTTCTGCAGACTGCTATTAACTACTAAGGGGCTCATTAAGAATAAATGAGAGCTGAGAGACAAAGCGAGAGTAATCAGTTTAACTGTAGATAAACAGAAAAACACTTGAGGTCAGAGATGTATAAAAAAATAAGTGTTTCAACAAATTTCAGTCGAGAGATGGGAACATTCAGTTCACGTCTCATAGCATCAACAATAAAAAAAACATCATAACAAACAGTGTTCAGTGTTTGAAATTTAAATTAACCGACAAGTACGTGTAGTCAAGTTGATAAATCCATCTGGTTTTGCATATTTTTGGCAAGCAGGCGAGGATACATCCCCTTAAAGCTTGAATTAAACACCAGTTGGCGCCGACCAGGTGTACATTTAGCTAATACGATGAATGCCCTCCAGCCAGTCCCGTTTTGGGTCCTCGTTGGGACAGTATCAGTGTCATAAAAACCACAAAATCAGCAGCACTTGAGCAGTTAGCAGCTTCACTGAACAATAATGCAAAGCTCCCAAGTCCTTGGGTTGACATAGAGTAGGATAAAGACCCTGAAGCTGGCCGCTAAGACGCTAGCACTGCAGGATTAAGACCCCGAGGCTGTCGCTAATCAAGGTCAAGCTGTCAAAGGAACCCCCCCCCCCCAAAAAAAAAACAAAAAAAACTCAGAGGAAGTGAGTGACAGCAACAGAACGAACCTTTTGTGGCGATCTTGACGTGGAGACGGGGGACTGCGACCTCATGTTTTTAGCCGAGGAGCCTGCTGACAACCGGGTGAGAGAGATAGAAGAAAAGAAAAATTCAAATTAGAAGAGCGTTTTTTTTCCCTTGCATTCGCCGCGATGACACAGCATGAGTCATGCAAACATACACACATGGAGCTGAGAGGGCCAGTGGCTTAAAGCATCAATGAGTCAAATACGCGCTGATGTTTTGCAGGTCCTTTAGGCTGCCTTAAGCTGTTTCTACATCCAACAGCTGTTGCTGCTTTATGCAATGAGGGCAGAAGTAGTGAGGGGAAGGGGAAAAAAAACACTCCATCTGCTTATTACGCTGCTGGGCAGTACGATATATCAGAAAACACTGGGGAATAAGTCAAGTCTGTTGCATCTGTAAATAAGTAAATAAGGAAAACACGGTTTGAGTTAATGGTGGAGAAATCGTAATGACATGCATTTCTCAGGGGGCCTGAAAGGAAACACAAATTCAGGAATTGACTGGAATTTCAATCGGGATTGACTTCAGCCCTCTCAAAGTCCACAGAGATTTTCAGACTTGTTCTTACGCATCACATACCAGCAAAGATTTCTGCATTTCAAGACAGTTAGTAAAGAAAACGACAACGTCACACGTCTGTGGATTGAGTTAAGCAGCACCGAGACAGGAAACAGTCAGCTGGAGAGCCTCAGATGGAAAATGTCATAGTAGTAGTAGGAGGTGCAGAAAGCGGCAGGTGTCAAAAGTCAGAGTGGAAAATTAGTGCCATTCTTCATCGGGGGAGGAGGGAATCGACCGTGATCGACTAGTTTACCTGAGTACGGTGGCCTAGGAGGTACGGGAGGGCATAGCAATTTGCCAACAGAGTCAGAGAAGGATGGAGCGCCCTCTTTGACACTGTCGAGGCTCCAGCTACTGGGTGTGGGTCTCACTTACAGTACACAGAAACATCACAAGTCACTTTACAGGTTATGGACACAAGACGACATGGAGAACACGGCGGAATCATGCACATTTCACATGGATGGTATGATGACTGAGAACTAATAAGGAATGATCACGTCATTCAGAACAGGGAAGCGGTGCATTAAAGACCCCAAAAACTCATTTCTCAGTCAGCTTCACAAGTTATCTCTTGATGATTTTCATATAGAGCAGGTCTAAATCACAATGATATTTACAGAGACTCAACAACTCCCACCATGAGCAAACACTCGGCGACAGTGGCAAGGAAAAACTTCCTTATAAGAGGCAGAAACCTCGAGCAGAACCCAGCCACACATCTTAAAAACAGTGTTAGTTATGACATGACTGTACTTTCTTTTTTCTAAGAGTTGGAAAAATGTGATGTCACAATCAGGATTAAATTATATTTGAATCTAATGACAGTTTGGCGGATTTATTTGGTCACTTTCAGATCAAATGCGATCAAAACAAACCCAGATAGTCCTGATTAGGCAGATTAAATGAGTTGTTTAGTGTTGAACTCTTAATAAATTAAAGCTTTTATGATGATTTACCTCTTCTCTTCTTAGTCTAATTTTTTGCATTTTTAATTGTTATGTCTTCCTGGAATTCTTCTCGTGTCTCAATCTTCGATGCGTCGCTGCTGCTTTGTTGTCTCTTTCTGTCTCACTTCTTGTCCCGTCTCTCTTGCCCTTTTCAGAGCGGCTGCAGATGATTTTACTCCAGGAACGTTTTTCTTTATCTCTTCCCAGAAGCACTAACATTAGCTCACATTACTGGCAGAGACATGACATTAAGGTCAAGCAGCTAAACAATCCTCTGAAGAAGAGATGTTTGTGGGCAGCGGAGGATACTTTTTACCAATTAGGAGCATACAATGTCAGATGCATGTAGGTCACTGACTTTCCATAAAAACAAGAATTACTTAATTCTTTCCATTTTGTCCGCCTTTCACATAATTTAGTTTGTATTCACTGACAAACACGGGAATGTATTTCATCATCGTTTTGCTACTTTTTATTTAGTGTATGTTGTTTCCGTTCATCATCCACAGACAGCGAGATGGAACAGAAAATTATTGAAAGAAACATGTTCGACACTTAAATATAGCTTTCATACGAAAGGAATTAAAATATAAATTCGCTTTTGGTGGAAGTCTCAGACTGCCTTTCAGGTTTATTCACAGGTCACATCCAATCAAACTTTAAGCTCTTAAGTAGCTACAGAAATATCGACACTTGAAGTAAATAGAAAGTAGTTTACTGAATTTTCCCAGTGAGGGATTAATGAAGTACTTTCTAGCTACTTCAAGTACAGACATTTATGTAAAAATAAAATGTAATCAGACACTATAATTGATATCACAGCTGGGTCACAGTAAAGTCTAATGCCTCTGGAAAACCGCTGCTGAACAGGCTTCATTTTAATTTCACAGGGCGACGCTCTATATTTGGTATCCGGAGTTATAATTTAAAGTTCGAGGCGAAACATGCAACAAACAACACTTTTATGCAGTCGCAGGTTTTGTGTAAATCTTGGCACCTTCTCGTCATTGTCATATGCATAAAAAGGTGTCATGTCACCATATTGTGGCGGTTCATCTATCTCTCGCTGCATTATTTACGGATCACACTTGAATCACGTGTGTGAGTCACAAAGGAAGACATCACATCCTCGCATCCTCACTCTTTATTTTTAAGGTGTCTCTTCCGCAATCCTCCTTAATTATTTCACAAAGTGCTCTGAAAGCGGCTGCTGATGGAAGGAAATGCATTCCCACGTGTTCATTTTCTACTCAGTTTTGCAGAAGTTCAGAGAAAAGCAATTGAACTCTTCAGGTTTTTGAAATTACACATGGTGGAGTCAGCTTTCAGTCTCAATTCACAGGGAAAAAATGCAAGAAATATTCATCTCCCTTCGACTATGCCGAGCAAAATGACAACCGGGGGGCTTAACTAATAGATATGCATTCATACATATGAATGTCACACACGTCCATCAGCATCGCAGGGATAGTACCTACCATTTCATTACTCCTTCAAGATGAAGGAAGATGAAACGCTGTAATCTAGACGGTGTGTCTGGTTAGGAGTTGTGAGTGAAATGGAGCCCAGCATTTATGTGTGTGTGTTTCTTAAGTGTGTGCGTGTGTCTCCCGAGGAGCTCCCTAAAGCAGCTGCGTCAAGACAGATGCCTCCAGTCACTCTGTGGTCAAACTGTCACACACACGCACAAACACACTGCATGTCTGGACAGACGACTGCCACCGTGGACGGCGGCGTAAGCGTCGGTGAGTAATAGACAAGATTATTCTGCTGCGGCGTTATTGTTGCCTCTCCACTAAAGAGAGCTTTTGTTCAGAATTGATGGTTAATGGACTCATACTGGGCTCTTTTCAACAACAAAAACAATAAAAACAATAAAAAAGTGTGTAAATATGTTGGAGTTATTACTCTCCTGGAGGGGACTCCCTGCGGTGTGTTTTTTAAAGTTTTCCAAAGAAAGCGAAAGATGTAAAAGAACTCACTAAACGCAGTGTTTTACCTTTGTCTGGTGCCGAGAGGTTGGGATCACTCCTTGGTAAAGTGGTGTCACCTATCTGGTGAGGAGGAGCTCTCTGCAAACAGAAGAAATAGTCCAAAAATCACCCAAGTTAAGCTCATGCAGAAAAAAACAGCATATTTGGGCTAACACGGGTAAATGCCAGCTTTACCATGAGAGGAATAATTGGATATTGGACGGTAAAAATAAATATCAAGGTGTGAAATGTTTCCCGAACAAAGAAATTCAATAGAAGAGACAGAGGGAGACGCGAGAGAGCAACGGAGTCAGACAGACACAGACGGAGAGAAAGAGTGTTGAATACGTAATGACCTTTATGTCTAGTGTGGTATTTGTAGAAGTGTGTGAGCGCTCAGAAAATATCGGAATAAGATACGGCGTTGTTTTAATTAAATGATACAGTGAACATTGTTTCTAATAATCAGTAATCTATTAGCAAATAGCGAGTCCTTCGCTCCTGTCAGGTTGGAAGTAATTGTCAGGCCTCCTCCCATCATCTGTTCATCGACAGACTTGAAACGTTTCTTTTGATTCGACACAAACAGGGCGAGTCGGGCCAGTAGCGTCAGCGCTGACTGTACGAGATGAAAGAGCCTTGAAGAACAAACACATTATTTTTCTGTTACAGTAGCTTTGTCACCGAGGATGTGAGGAGTGTGTGATTGCGTTACGTGCTGCCCTTCGGCTAGCGAGGAAACTGCAATATCATGTTGTTCTTGTTCTCGTGGTAACATTAGCTTGCAGTACCGGGATGTCGTCAGGTTTGCTTTTTTTTCTTTTACAAAAAAAACAACAAAAAAAAATGAGGCAAAGCTCCACCGTCTGGCTTTAAGTAAATATCAGTATCAGCTGCTCTTGACAAAAAAACTGCAATTCTCAGCTACAAAAGGGCCTCGTGGCACGTGGCCTCATCCAGGACAGAAGTCAGCCGCTGAAAAGTGCTGTACAATCCGGAGGTGACCTTGTTTTCTGCTCCAGCATGCACCTTATGATGCAGTATTGGACAAACGTGCCCGTAAAGAGCAATGTGTCAAACAATATATATATATATATATTGGTGGAGCTAAGCGAGCATGGCCGAAGAGAGTGCAACCATCTGTAAGGGCCGCAAATGAGAGAAAGATGAGTTTCCTTTTCCTTTTCCCCGTTTCAAAATGTTCTTTTGATGTTATCCTCAGTGTTACTTTGGATTTCCTGGATAATGTTGTGATCTTAGTGGTTTATGTTTTTGTTTTTGTCCATCAGACTGGCGCGACAAACTGATGACAGCTTTAATTACTACAAAACCCATGAGCCCTGGCAACTGTTGCTACGGAGAAGGAGAGCTGTCGTGAATTCAAAACACTTCTTTGTTGTAGTCGGGATCATAATTGTGTTGAGTTATAAGTGTTGTCAGTTTTCTCAACACTGTAATCTTTAGCACATAACAGATTTTAAAGCTCTGGGATTGGATGTTGGAAGAACAATGCACCCTGGGAATTATAGTTCTTTGTGTTGTTTCTTCAGTCTTCAAGAATCAGATATTTTCTAACTGACGGTTCAACTGGGAGAGTTCGAGTGTCTACGTGACGGCACATGTGGAACAATAACATTTTATATCAGCTAGAAAATTTGAATTTTTTCCCAGTATCCCATCTTACAAAATGGTAAAGATGCACAGTTACAGTGTGTTTCTATTGCTGGCTTACCATTTAGATAGCACATATTTCCTCATTGTTTGGTCACTGAAAGGCCAAAAGCTCATTTGTCTTTCCATTTTGTTCTTACAAAACAAATGTATTGAATATCTTTTTGTTCAAACTGAATGTACACACACTCTTTACCTTTCATTTAACATCCTCTGGACTAATATGTTTTGTTAAACATATTGCATATTTAAAATATTCTTCATACTGTGAACTTTTGCACGTTATCTGGCAAAGACTTGCACATTCTTGCACAAACTGTGCGGCTCTTTTCATCCTAAAAACACATTGTACATATATTCATATTGTTTATATTTTTTAGTACTTTTTATCTTCCTTATGGTGTTATATTTTTACCTAATGTTTGTTATGCACCAATAACACCAAGACAAATTCCTTGTATGTGAAAGCCTACTTGCTAATAAACCTGATTCAACATTATACTGTGCCACTGTTTTTAATTATACTGTCCACCTCTTCGTGGGTGTGTTGATGAATGTGTGTGTCTGTGTGTGTTAACCTGTGCAGGGTCCAGGGGGTTGGGGAAGATGGCGCTGACCGGCCTCTCTCTTGGAGACAGACAGGCATTTTCTCTGGAATGCTTGTGTTTCTCTGCCATCTGTGGTGAACCTGTTATGGACGGTATGAGATATTAGAGCGGTAATACACACACACAAACACACACAAACAAACACACACACACAGGAACACATAAAGGACCAAATAGCAGCAAGGTGTTAGACTATTACCCACAAATACTGGCAATCAGGAAAGGCCAATCTCTCTTTCTCCCTCCAAGCCTCTCCACCATTCTTTCAGCCTCACTGGCTCCACCACATGATAAATGGCCTGCACCCACTCCCCCCCTACACACACACACACACACACACACACACACACACACACACACACACTCCTCAGATAGTCCGGACAATCACACCAGACAGGGACACATGCTAAACCCTGTCACAGAAACATATGTAGCACACACACACGCAGAGATAAAACACAAAAGCCCACACACACACACACACACACACACACACACACACACACACACACACACACACACACACACACACACACACACAAATGCACGCAAGCAAATACTCTCACACACCATTTTCCCTCGCACTTCGCCTCATCTGGTGTTAGCCACTGTGCAGATCTTGATCCATTAGCAAATGTGAGACCACTTGGAAGGCTATCATATGAGTATGAGATAGCCATCGCTGGCTCTCATTCAGATAACACACTAGCAATAATTCTCTCCAGGCTTTATGGGTAGACAGAGGCCACTTTTATAAGGGCGCCGCCCGCTGCCAGCAGCTTGCCGATGAGGAGTGTATACGCTTCCATAAACGTCTTCATATATTCCCAGTTTTTATGATGTGGATCAGGCGGGAACACGCTTGCGCGTTTGAACACAGCAAGATAAGAGGGGCCAGACGGAGAAGGCATTAGATATTCACACTACACTGTAGGAGGCTTGGCCCAGGCTGGACTGTAGATTGTACTGGTCCAAGAGGGACACTCCACAGAGCCGTAATCATCTCTTACTCTTTCTTGCCCTGTCTTGCATTTTCACTGCTCCATGTTTCTTTCAGCAGCATTTGTCTCCACGTCTCAGCCCATTTCATTTTTCATCTCGGCTCATTCTCTATTCTCTCTATTTTTCAGTCTCCTCATTGTTCTCTCCCTCTCTCACGTGTAGCCCTAGCCGTCATCTAACCTCGCTAGCCTCACCCAACATGACGTCGCGGTGCTTTGAGAGAACATTGTGTCATCGAAAGGTCAAAAGGTGCGGTCCCCGTGTTCTGTGTGTCCAGCTGAACCTCTGCCTGCTTCCTCGCCGTGAGTCACTCTGGATTGAAATATCAGCTAAAAGCTCACAGTGTATAGCATTTTTTTTTTTTAAATGAGCGCTGGTCTCACCTCTGGCACTGGAGGGGGCTGAGCTGGTGACATTCGGCGAGGCAGAATGGTTGGAGCTGAGGCTTGAGGTAGACGGACTGGGCTGCAGGTGGGATGGCAACAAGAACAAGAACTGCATTATTATCATGACCCAGACGCAGAATTATGAACATTATTCATTTGTTTTTTTTTAACAGTGCTTTCACAACTTCACTTAAAGCTGCTATGTGTTGAATTTTTATATGACTTTTTTTGTGTTTTGCATTTTTTGAGGTTATTAAAAAAAAGAGAGACAATCTGAGTGTAATTTGGTGACAGTGCCTTTTTATTCTTCTGCTGGGGGGCATCAAAGTCAGAAATGTGTAACTCTAAGTTGGCTTTAACCACCACAGAACTGCAGTTTTGTTTTTTCTTTGTGCCAGAGAAGAGCTTTTATTTTGGAATTTTAACCTTTTCTTTATGGAGACAGCTGAAGAGTGACAGGAAAGTAGGGAGAAAGAGAGGGGGAATGACATCCAGCAAATGACCACAGGCCATCCCAAAAAACTAGCTTTGTCTAAAAGTAGCAAATAACTGTGGCCCTAATAAAGGTGTGGACGTATGCTGTTGTTATCATGTACACAGACTAATGAAATGTGCTTATTTCCTCTTCTTTTTTTGTCTGTACGGTAAATGTGACTAAGCCTTCGGGCCATAGCGTGGTATGGATGCTGACTTGGCATCTATTGTTCTTCAAATCTTTAATATTTTTTCTTCCACCTAGGTTTTTTTGGCACCTAACTACTCCTACATACTTTGTCCTACAGAAACCATTCAAATATCACAACGTTCAGCTCATTTAAGACATGTTGGCTATTATTGTATTCATTCATACCATTCATACTTTTTTAAATATTCAACTTTTTCCACGTTCAAATTTTACATTAAAATGAACGGCACAACCTTCAAATCTTTCCACTACTTCTACATACTTTCAGCTACAGACTTCATTCAGAAAACTTTAAACTGTACACAAGACTTTGTACTATTAAACTTGTGTTCAGCTTTTTAAAATCTTTCACAGTTTTTGAATTATTACAGTTTAACTTTGATGCTTTCTTTTTTTACTTCTACTGTTTTTCAGCTCATTTCACAGTTTTGCATCAGGCATTTCAGCAGAAGGCATCCACACCGCATTTTCCACAGGAAATACAGTTTTCTAGCTAAAGTTCAGTTCCATTTATTGTAGCAGAGCCTTAATTGGTATCATTGGAAACACCTGCGTTTACTATTTCATGTCAAAATGGCTGCTGTGGAAAAAGATCTACTAACACGTAGTAACTTTATTTATTTAGTCTGTATAAAACAAAGTGTAAAAATAACATGTTGTGGTTGTATGGATGTTATGTGGTGGACTTTTCTTGGCCGTGGGCAGTGATTTCCTTGGAGTCTGTGCCTGTTGCCTGGCAACCTCACAGTGATGAAAAGACGAAGCCAGGGGTGTCAAACATCCAATGGATGACTTTGCAAAGTTTAAATGTTTCAATAAAATACATCGCTGCTCCTCATAGACAAAGAAATTAGTGAAATATTATGTTGTTGTTTATTTCCAAAAAGTGACTGAATGTTTTGTGCCTTTGTCGTTTCAGTGATCTGTGAAGTGTAATGCAGAGACATATTGTCAAAATTTCACTCAGTTGGTTACTTGTTAATGTTTTCATAATGTAGTTGTACTTCTTTACACTCAAAGAAATTATTTTAAGTTATTTATAAGTTGTTATGCAAGTTTTACTGGTTCTGCCCACGCGAGATTAAAGTGGGCTGTATGTTTGAGTTTGACACCAACTGCTGCTGATTTTCATTTTTCATTTTTCAGTTTCATATTTACTATACAGAGGTGTGTGTGTGTGTGTGTGTGTTGTGTGTGATATTGATGTTATCATAAGCTCACCAGTGAGCTTATTTCCCAAAATGTCAAAGTTTTTTTTTTTTTTTCAGATTTAAAGTGCAAAAAATTTAACACTCACTGGAAATGTCATCAGGATAATATAATAATAATAATAATAATAATAATGTATTATGTGTATTATCATTATTATTATTATTATTGTTATTTCTGTATTGCTGTATTATTTTAACAAGCAATGAAAAAAAATCTATTAATAACAAAGAAAAAACAAGTTTTTTAGTTTTAGTTTTTTACAATTTAGGCAAAAAGCCAAATGAAATATGGCAAGCTGTGCATACATCTGTGATTTTACATAATGGATCTTTGTAGTCTAGAAGGTTTTTGTTCGTATCTTTATACCTTTATACTATATCTTAATATATACACACACAGACGGTTGACAGATAAGACTAGATTTGTCACAATGACTTTGGCCACTGTGGTCAGAAAACAAAAAAAAACACCCTGTGGCTGAAACAAATTCATGTACAATCCATCACAAAGTCTGTCTGAAACATTAAAAGTCTCCGTCTACAAAAGGAGTACAGGTTTAAGGGCTTAATGTTTGTCACTAGGATCACTGTTCAGTGAATTGTACTTGATCTGTAGAATAAAAGCTATGATTTTCAAAAACAATATTGAAATAGGTTCAGTCAGATCCACGACAATGTCCCTTTTCTCTCTGCTTCCTGTTGTTCCAGGCCTGCCAGGTGCAGCAGAGAGCTTGCCAGGAGTTGTCGGCAGCTTCTGCATTGGCCAAATCTAGTTTAGATTACTGCCCAACTCCAGCAAGCTGCCTGGACGGACCACACAAAGCACCGTGTCTTTATTTGATATAATCATGACAGTTTACTTGGCCGGACAAAGCTCCAAACAAGCAGAGAGGGGTCAGAGGAGAAGAGAAATTAGTGTGGATCAGAGTGAGAGGGATTAAAAAATATTGCAAGTGAAATGTGTACAGAGCAGGAGGCCAATGTGCATTATGGGATGTGGACTGAATGAGCCATTGTGTGTTTGTGTGTGTGAGAGAAAAGGACAGATTACCTGCATGTTGAAGACTTCATCCGAACTCTCGGACTGCCCTGTGATGTTACTGACTTCGTTGGACGCCTGAGATGACAGAGAGGACGAGGAGTAGCGGTTCACCGCAGGGTAACTGAGAATGCTGAGGGCGAGAGAGTGACAGACAGACAGAGAGAAAGAGATGGTCACGGCGGCTTTTGGTAAAAGGGAGATAGGTCGTTGTATTTTGTTTCATTTGGTTTCACTCACCGAAAATTCAGCACGAGGCAGACAAAAGGCAGACAGGGGAGGGAAAAAGACAAACAGAGACAGAAAATGTCAGATTATAAGAAGATAATCGATACAGCAATCACAGCATTTCGTCAAGCACTTGTCAGCCGAAAGGTGAGTTTGAAAGAAAGGTTAGAGAACAAACACAATGGGGCTTTTGAAGGGAGGTTAAAGCAGAAGTCAGTTATCAAAATAAATGATAAAAAATAGTTATAACCTGGTTTTGTGTTGCCAAACAGAGTCCAAATAAAAAAAGAAAAAAAAGAATAGAAATAAAAACTCGAGTAAAAAGCAAAATGTCACTGGGAGATGGAGGTGATGTATGTGTCGGTGTCTTTCTGTGTGGCTGTGCCCCCTGGGATCAGACTGTGGAGGCAGAATGTCGCAGGTAGACAGAGTGGCAGGGTCACTGAACACATCAAAACACACACACACACACACACACACACACACTTATGCACAAAGTCTGCCTGCTGGCCATGGCAGCAGCCACACAGAAATATCCCTGTGGGTGCCAGTCAGTCGTCCCTAACCCACCCCCCTGACATAATGTATGCCCAGATGGAGCCACACCGGTAAAGAACGGAAGAAGAAGAAGAGAGCAAAGGCACAGAGTGTGGTGTTGGGAGGTGAGCTGAGTACACACACACACACACACACACAAAAAAATAGGAGATAAGATAAAGAGAGAGAGGGGGCACATCGAGAGTCAACAAAGGAAGGCGAGACAATATGAAGCAGCTTTTGTTCTAAGTGTGATAAAATAATATAAATAAAGAAGTTAAAAGAAAGAAAGACACTCTGTAGACAGAACTGATAAAAGACTGAAATGAAAAGAAAATTAGACAAAAGAGGTCGTCACCTCCGCCTGGCAACCCCTCTGCCACCGTCAGGGCTAATGATGTTGGGCACAGAGTTCCTGCATGTTCGCGGGCTCCCGTTGGTGAAGTGCACTGGGCTCGCGCGCACATAAGCTGGAAACTCCTGCGGTGTTTATATCAGGGGGAGAGGAGGAAGTGCACATGATTTATTTATTTATTTTTTGTGCCAGCGTGAGGTATGTAAAGCAAAATACACACAAATGCAGATAAAGGAAGTGTGTTCAGTGAGGGCTGGCTTTCTCCGAAGGACGACTAACGGGTTGATTCACGCAGAAGTCTGAACACAGCGGTCGCTCTCTGTTGTCACATACAGAGCGTGTAAAAGACTCGAGGAGACTTAATGAGGAAAATCATTAACACAAGTTGGACTGTTTTTAATCGTCCTAATACAAGACTGATTTTCATTAACTAAAATGACTTACTGCTGCTGCTACTGCTAGTGATAAAATGATTACTGGACTACCTCCTGAGCTACACTGCTACCACTTGCAGCCTTTGAAATTCATTCTTCAAAAATGTATTACCATGTCTGGTCTTCCGGCCTACCTGTATGCCCAGACTGGATTTCATCAGGTGAAACTGGTCCACTAACTTCTTGTGGAGAGGTCTCATGTCCTGGGGAACAAATTTCTCATGCACAGCGAGGCCGTACTCCAGAATGTGTGCCTGCAAAACAAAAGCTGGTTAGCATCTTTGGAGTTCCACACGTGTACAGTTAGATTAAGTTGACACATTTACATGTAATTGTGAATTGGGTTTCGTTTTGCTGTATTTTTAGCAATATTTTATGAGTTTTCAACAAGAACAAATAGTGAATGCAGTGAATACATTATTTCCAGATATTTATCAGATATCTATCTGATAAATATCTGGAAATAATGTGAGTTATATCAACAAAATCAAGTTAATATCATCTGACATCCCTAAAAAGGGACAAAAAAGACTCAACAAACTGATCAAGAGGTCCAGCTCTGTCCTTTACTGCCCCCTAGACTCCATAGAGCAAGTGGGGGAGAGGAGGATGTTAGCAAAGCTGACATCCATCACGAACAACTCCAACTGTGGAGGCCTTAAACAGCTCCTTCAGCAACAGACTGCCACTCCCACCATGTAAGAAGGAGCGCTACCAAAGGTCCTTCATTCCAACAGCTGTCAGAACAGCAGTACAGAAATGCTAAACATATGTTTGAGGTGTCAATAATGAACATTGGCTGATTAATTTCTTAAAGTTACAGGTGTCGGCCTTAAAAATCAGGTTGAACAAGCCGTTTTGCTGTTATCTATCCACTTTTTAAAAACAAAAACAGGATTTTAACACTCAGTACTTAACTAAATGACATTATGAATAACACCTCAAACTGACAAAACAACTCAAATGACTCAAATGAGTGTTTTGTCTGTTTCCAAGGTTTAAGGTCTTTAAATCTCTCATTACATGTTCTCATTACATTACCTGTTCAAACATGAGTTCTCTCAGTCGCCCAATCTTGTCGCCATCCTCGGGATGATTCATAATGTAGTCCTTCACGAAAAAGGCCTGAGTGGAGACAAAATGCAGAACATCTGTTATGCACACACCGGGAGATGAAGCAGTAGGCTTTCTGCACCGCAGAGTTACCTGAATCCCCGCTGGGCTGACACAGTGAATTAGCGTCCACACATTTTCTTTTTTTTTTTTTGTCCTTAAAAAAAATTCAGGAACAAACTGAGTAAATAACCAATACAGAGTCAACTGACATCCGATTCAAATAGCGTGTTATACTCCTGTCTGAATTTTTGTGTTGCGATATTAATATCAAGTTCAGGGACGAGAATAAAACTGACTAAAAATAGAAGAGAAAAACACTTAGTGCGATCAAAGGATTGATTTTTCTTTGATTTAAGGGCCAATTTGGTCACTGAAGCTTTTTTTTTTTCTTTAATTCTTGTTCATGTGCTTCCTGTTATAGATCATGCCTCCTCAGAAATCACACTTCTTGATTATGTCTCGCAGACTGAGCTTTCTATTCACTTTCCAGACATTTCCAGTGACTCAAAGGAGAAAAACAGATAAGATGAAGAAATTTCTCGGTCCGCTTTGAATGACGATAACCTTTTTTTTTCTTCACTTCCATACATTAAAAAATGCCAGTTTGTCACTGTTTACAATGCCATCAACACTCGTGATGTGTCTACAGATTATGGTAAGTCCTTTTCAACGTGCACAAAGAGAGGAGAGACGACGAGCTGATGAAAGGCTCGCCCCGTAATCAGCTTTCGAAATCTGCCACAGAGGGAGACGCGCGCATGCACAAAAAGAGGGAGTGAAAGGTAAAGGGGGAGTTCACAAAAAAAAAAAAAAAAGATCAGCGAGGTTTCTCTCCCAAGGACACAGCTGTTTATCTCCAAAGAGACAGAGCCAGATGACGGTCATAGAGAAAAGATGCAGCTTCAAACACGTCACACACACACACACACACACACACACACAAACATCCTGAATAAAAAAACAAATATTATTTCTTCAGACAAACATCCTCAGATAGAAATCTCTATAAAGATAGTGTATATTAGTATGCATTGTGCATGATATCATGTTCCACAGATGAAACACAGATGAAGAAATGAAAAATATTTTATTGCATAAACATTTCGCTCTTTATAGCCGATCTAAGATAAAGTACATATGCAACAGTGCCAAGGTAGTAATTCTAAAGAGAGAAGTGCTGCTTTCAGCAGGAATTTCCAAAACCAAGGACCTCGGAAAAGGCGGCGAAAATAATCAATAACTTCTACGAATGATGGAAATTCCTCGTCGGGCTTCGGGGAGTGAGGCCTCGCCATGGAGTGGCTCAGTTAATCATTAGAAAAGTCCAATTAGAGATGGAAACGCTGAGGGGAGGGGGGGGGAATAAATCAGACAGCATTCCCCCCTCTCGGGCTTCAACTCAAACTAAAGCAATAAATCTGAATATTAATAATGACAATGTCTCCTTCATTTGGAGCAGAGCAAACCTCCACAGCTGTCAATCGGCATTACGATGGAAAATTAATAGATTTATGGTGCGTTCGGCGGGTCGCCACGTGCGATATTTTCTGCAGAGAAAAATGAGCGTAGATACCGGCGGCGGCGGCGACGTGTTCGCCTGCAGAAGGAGAAGCCCCATCTCAAAATAATTGAAATATGTGTCAGTTTCAATTGTGCATGACATAAAAATAAAAATTAGAAGCAGCTGCAGGATGTTTGTTGTCAATCTTTACACAGAGAAACGCCTTTTTTCATATTTGTATCCATAGAAACACATACATGACCTTGCCTGGCGCGCGTAGAAAAGTAAAGAGCTGCTCTATAAGTACATTAGAAGCTGAAAATCATTTTCATGCGCTGCTGGGTTGTTTTTTTTCAGACAAAATAATGGCAGTGGGAAGCACTTCAGCGACCCTTGCCTTTGTGGCTCTATCAAGTATCCTACAAACCTTAATGGGCTTCTTCTAACATGGAGGCACGCTCTTCTGCGCAAACCTAATATACACTCGCATAAATGGTATACACACACATGAACACGGACACCCACATATACACTCCCGGCAGAAAAGCGTGGTTGCTATGCGACGCAGAGCAAGTCCTCTCGGTTTGTTAAGAGGGTTTTCTTGAGTAGACTTGTGCGTTTTTCTTCAATTGTGCTCCTCCTGGTTGAGAAATTGTTGCTATCCTGCAATTTTGTGCTATCGAGGAGCTTTTGGAGAAGCATTCGATGCAAATGTTTGTCACAGGACTGACCATATTTCAGTTTCTTTCCACCAATCTGTGTGTCTGTCTGTTACCACTTCAGTGTATGATGTAGCAGCTGCATAAACACTCCCATCTCATTCATTCAGCCATTAGCCATCTATCTGTCTGTGCTCCTTCCTCACACTCTTCTTTCTATCTGCCATTTTTTGACCTGACCCCTCTTTCTCCCCACATCCATCCACATCGACCGAACCCCCCCATCCATCCATCCACCCCATCCATCCATCCACCGTTCCTTCTCATTTTCCTGCTTCCACCCCCCCACCCCCCTCCCCCGCTCTCCGCTCATCTATCCATCCCCATCTCTCCGTATCAGTCAAACCTTCACCCAGCCATTTGTGCATCCATCCATCCATCTGTTCATCTGCTCCTCCCTCCGCAAAACGCTCTCTCTGTCCATACATCTCTCCGCTAAAACCCACCTTCATGCATCATTAGGCGATCCATATGTCATTGCTCCTCACCACTGCCTCAGTCTCTAAAACCCTCCAACCTTATCCTCCATCTATCCATCCATACCTCTTGGTAGCGGGCCAGCCCCCCATTGACAGCGGCGTCGATGACCCCGTTGAGGCACATGGTGAGGGGGTTGATGTTCTGCATCTGGCGGCTCTGACACTGGGTGATCAATGTGCGCAGTTGTAAGTTCTTGTTCTCGATAACCTCGATGGCGTTCTCCAGTGGGCTAACCTCCACCTGTGAAGGGGGAGATTGTAGATATAAAACAAGAGTCTTAAGGGGCCTCTTCTTCTTCTGTAGCACCAAAGGGAGCATCTAAAGTCTGAAGGCTAGAAGAAAAGAACCCTGATGATATCGTCAAGGTTATTTCCATCTTAGTTTGGGCTTGGAGACTACAGATTTATAAAAGACAGCCTGTGAAGTTTGAAAGTAGTGTTTGTTTGGGCTCATAGCAGTGCATTCTGGGAGGTGTAGGAGCCAGCATTCTTGGAGGTTGATCTCAGATATGCTTTGATTTTAAGTTCAATATTACATGAATGTTGTGCCCCTTTAATTCTTAAATTAGCAGATCGATTCTGAATATTTTTCCTACAGAAAATTTACAAGTTCAAAGAAATTTTACATGCTCAACAAATATCTGCATTTGTGTGCAGAGTGCGAATGTTTACATTCAATTTTTAACCTACATCTCTGGCAAAATTTAAATTTGGCATTTAAGACCTGCATTTTTCAAATGGTGGCTGTGATTATGGAACAAATTTTGGCCATGTGGAGGAGGTAGAATTTGCGGCTAACTTGTTAGCCAACAGTGGCTTATTTACACATTCAGCAGCCAGGCTTAACCAAAACGTAAAACCAAAACAACGAGCCAAAAGACGCTAAAATGCCCAGCAGAGCTGATAGAATCTGTGTAGTTGGGGTATTTATACTACCAGCGGCATATTTCACACAGACACAACAGTTTGTTAATATAAAACTAATTATGACAGCTGCTTCAAGTATAAGGTATGCACTGTATTATGGCAAGTAATTAGTATATGGTCACTCTTGCATTACTCGTGGATGCATAAAATAGTTCTTCATCCTGTGTTTCTTCTTTTCTTTTTCTCTTCCTCCGTCTCACTCAAAGCTTAATCCTCCTGCTAATAAGAGCTTTTGCCAGTTCTGTATTTTATATGCTACTGCACTGCATAACCATCTTAGAACAACAGCGGGTTCACAATCCACAATTTCACACCACGCTCAGCAGATATGCGCAAAAGTATACGTGCTTAGACCAACGGAGACAGACACCGTGTTACGTTTTGCATATGCTTTAAAAAGCATTTAAAAGAAATCCTCCCACTCTGTCAAGATCTGAAGGAGAAGATCCAAGACAGGAAGCTTTTGAGGGGATTTACGTGTAACAGTGTAGCAAAGGACTTTAGGCTGAAAACACAATAAGTATTGTTAAAATATTCCCAATACAACAATCAGTTCTGGTAATTGGACTTGTTGGTAATCAAAGCAAAGCAATTGGATATTTAGTATGAAATCCAATCTATCCAACGGAGGCAATGAAACGTGTCCAGTATCTCCAAACTCATGACCTCGGCTATTACTGTTGTTCAGCGTAATGACTCGGATCAATACTTTGGTATTGGTTGGCATTACTCTAAACTGCAACCTGCAAAATAAAACAGCGTCCCTCGTGTGACTGTGTGTGTGAATTATGTCTTCATCTTTATTTCATCAGACACACTCACCAGCTCTCTCTTGTCCACCTCAAACCAGCGGGAGATGCCTGGAAGACTCTGGACCAGAGTCAGGGTCGTCCTCTCCACCCAAAGGCTCTGCATTAACACACGATACACTCCCAAGTATTAGCTGATTGCTAAACACACTTAAAAAAAATCCATAGCTGCTTTTTGCCTGATGCGCACATGCACTTTATCTCTGGCAGCCAGCACAGGATGTAATTACAGACACATAGTTAGAAGGAAACATGTTGACTACAACTACTGCCAAACACCGCCTTGTAGGTGGAGGTCAGATGTCATATCTTATATCTCGCATCGTCATTCATGTTCCACCACTTACCCTGTCAGCCAGCATGCTTGTCAATATGCCAACATCGAGCAAGGTCATTTTGAGAGCACGTAAACTATGGAAATTCGAGCATTCACTGCAGGCGCTTAACTTAATAGATTCACGACTTAACGAAGCATCTGCAGTGATGTTCACATTTTGTTTGTTGTCAAGAATCATAAAGAAAGGAAAGTAGAAAATAGTTGTACTTTCTGTGTACTATATTTTTGAAACCAACTCATAATGTTGTAAATCTTTGGGGCTGTTGGACAAAACAGGTAATTTAAAAAAGATGTCATCTTGAGCTCTAGAAACTTGTAATCAATATTTTCTGACATTTCATAGATAAACTCATCCATCAACTCATTTAAAAATATAGTTTGATACTAAAATCTTAACTTAAGGTCCATTTACTAGTTCATTCTGGACTTTTATTTTGTCTCGAATTTTGTTTCCAAGGTCCAGAGTGTTACAGAAAGTTCTAAAACTCCATGATCTAAAACCTTTAAATGCTTTTAAATCCATTTTGAAAGACCTGGAGACACAATTGTGGCTTCTGTATCTGCCTGTTTTGGCCAGGACTCCCTTGAAAAAGAGAAATCTCAATGGGACTTGGTTAAATAAAGGTCAGAATAAGAAGTAGCTTTCACTTTTAATCTAAACAAAACTAAAAGAGTCTCTATGAGGCTGTACTTAGCAAGCTAACACGCTCACAGGGACAATGCTAATACGCTGATGTTAAGCAGGTATAATGTTTGCCATGTCCACATGAGGACATTTTGTGCATCTGCTGTGCTTCACTCTAAGGCCAGGTGCGGATCAAGGTGCTGATACAGTACATCGTCATTTATTTTCAGCTTAGTTTTAGTTTAACGTTTTGCTCAAGGACACTTCAGCAGAGCAGATGAGTGCTGACATGCGGTATCGATCCGATGTCCGCAGGTTGAAGAAGGGTCTTCCGACTCACTACACAACCCAGCTGCCCTTTATTGATTTCCTGCTTTTTAAGGCCAAGAAACCCACCTGAACAGCTCTTGCGCAGTTTAAGAACAGGAAGTTGAAGGGAAAATCTGACAAAAATAAAAGTCTTGACCTTTCTGTAAACTTTTTTTTTTTTTTACGTCTTTATCACGACTGATGACACCATATCCTGGCTGCTGCGTACTCTCGTTGCCATGCAAAACTTTAAAATACACATTAGTCCAAACTGAGGGCAAAGAGAGCCCTGATGGAAATGTGATATCATGATCATGATTAACTGAGATGAAATGACTGCATAGAGCGTGTGTGTGTGTATGTATGTGTTATTATTGAATATTTATGAGCTTAATATTAGGGTTCATGTGTGTGTGTGTATGTGTTTAGAGCCTGTGAAGCGTGGATATAATTAGCGATAAAGAAGTCATGATGAATAAAACATGCGCTACACGCAGACTAATACCTGCACGCAGAAGAGTTTCACGTCGGTCAGCAGTGAAAAAATGCTAATGATCATAAATGCATTTTAAATTCTGAAATTTTTTTTTTTATTATTTCATAGCTCTTTTACAAACTATTCATTATTTAAAGGCATATTTTCACGTCAGAGTGAAATACAGATGAATCTTAGCATGTGTTTGTTGAACATGTCTACTTTTTGTGCTTTATGTGTCACGGACTGTCGATTTTCATCATCTGTCTTTCTTGTGAATCTAGTTTTTTTCCCCCTCGCCGTACCTTGAATTCATTCTCCTTGTCTTTGGTGCCCTTGTGAAAGGGCCGGTCATATCTGAACCTCCAGATGTGATTGAACTTGTAGAAGCTTTTGATGTTGTCAGGCACTCCATCTCTCTGCAGCACATCCTGACTCTCCGGGATGGGGGTTACGGCGTAGATCTGCAGGTCTGGAAGCATCGGGAGTTAAGGAGAAAGGAAAGAGCGAGAGTGAGAGTGACAAGAGAAAGCACTGCAGATTCAAATGGACGGGAATTGTTGAGTGACCTGAAAGAACATGGGGAATCGCCGGGAAGACGAGTACACACACAGGCAGGCTGGTAAAGTGTGTGTCTTTGTTTCATTAGTGAAGTCAGTGATCATACACACTGAAGTTTTATTTCTATCCATTGAAACAAAACCATGCCGAAGATATACTAAAACAAAAAAGTAAACCACGGACCCGATTTCTTATTAACCAATAATCACTAACGGAGAATGCTATCTTGCCAACGCAAACAGAACAGAACGGGAGGTGCTCAGCCTCGGCTTCATCATGAGCAACTTGACCAGAGAAATATGAGTTTGGACAGCCACAGTAAATAGATTCATACGCATGAGTGTTTGCAACAAGGATGTGCATATGGGTGAGCGAGACTCTATTGATTAGCGTTATGTGAGAATAACACAGCAGTGTGCTAATTTATTCAGACAATGCCTGTCCTGTTCAGTAGGAGAAGCACATACGAGCGAACACATCACATGAAAACGACAACTTGTCTCTCTGTCCTCCATCTGGCTTTCTTTTAGTGCCGTCGTGTCGTTATGTCTTTGTTTTTCCCTCCTTCTCTCCCGCTATATAGGCCAACAGTTGTTCCATACATTTGTGTGAATAATTAAAAAGGCTGCCATGTCCTACAGCTTAATTTGAACACGCAGCATTAAGATGAGTATAGTCTGTGACTCGAAAGTCATTTAATAGCCCACTACAGTCTCATCTCTCACTAAAGGCGGTATAAACATTCGGCGCTCCTTCTTTCTGCTGTCTGTTTGGGTATTTTGTATGTTTCTTTAATATGTTCAAATATTTAAATGTTGCGGATGACAGTCTGTGTCAGATTCGTTCCAGAGCGTCACACGTGCAGAGCCACAAAGCTAAAATATGTATTGTTCTAATGAATAGTTAAAACCTTGACTGACCTGCATTCAACAGAAAGCAAATCACTGTATTGTTAAATGTCATAAAGCTTCTTAAAGTCATGTTTAGCGTCATAAGATCGATGATTTACTAAAAAGAGAATATCTCTGATTGATGTTTGATTTCAGTATCTGCTGTTTTACTGTCGGGCTGCAACAACCGCCACAAATAAGATGCTCGGGCAGCCAGGATGTATCCTGACAGACGAAACCCGGGGTAATTAAAAGTCTCCAAGTGCTGACTGCTGCTTGCAAAGCTTATTGAAATAACCGAGAAAACCCAGAAGACTGTAGTACCAAACTTTTTTTTTTTTTCTTAGCATTTTTAGAGCTTTAGACGATGCCGCTTAGAGATTTTGAATCCACTGAAACTTGTGTGCATGATTGTGTGCCTGTAAACATGAAGCATGCTGTGTGTGTATGTGCATACATATGTATGTATACTGTGCTTCTGCCATGTTTTAATGCATTTTCACACATGTAGCTGTGTCTGCTCAGCATGGATGCCGTATGTCCACGCTCCCGAGTGAATGAATTCTGCATGCGCATCTCTACTATAGCCAAGGATACACTGTGCGTCTGCCTGGTATATGGTCTGGTCTGGCTGGTTGACGTGCTGCATGGCGATGGCGTGGGGGAACTCGTTGAGCATCCGCTGCTGGAAAGCCTCCAGCCTCTCGTAGTCATGGCCGCGGCACACAAACTCCTTATTCTGCAGAGGGAGGTGAGAGCAGAGGAGAGCGTGGGGTTAGCTTGACATCTAGTGGATGAACGCTGCAACTGCAGCCTCGACGAGCAAACTCCACCAAGGACGGAGGCCTGTTACATCATTAAATGGTATTGAATAAGAGGTGCTGAATGTCACCTCACAGTGGAGGAGTCTTATATAAGAAAAGTTAATTCTTCCTGCAGGAGATGGTAAAAGTATTATTCTTTTTGACTTTAATATTCAAGACACAGAGGGAATCTGGAGATTTCATTACCCGTAAGAAGAAAGGGAACTTCTTTCCGTAGAAACCAACTCGGAAGAATTCTGGTTCTAGTCTTTGCTGGTCCATGATCTTGTCATAGAGAGAGGCTTCCATCATCTGGTGATGAAAATCAAGGACGAGACAAAATAAAGACAAATTCAGACTCATTAGTAAGTATGTATATCTCTAGTTTTCCTGACACCATCATCACATGAAAAAACTTCAACGAGCACTCCGTCTTCAGGATTGTCTTGCTCAACGTTGACAACTCACCCTCATCTTGCTCAGGTTCCTGTAGTCGTAGTAAGACTCATACTGGTCGGCGAGCTCTCTGCACAGGATGATGCCGTTCTCCCAGCACTGAACACATAAAACAAACACTCCTCATCTTCATGCTCGCTGTCTCAAAACACAAAATCTGATTTAAACTAGCACACTGTGAATGAAAAGAATAGAAACTTGCTCTGCAGTGGTGCTGCTAAGCTGCATGTTATCCACTGGGTGGCACTGGTGAGTCAACAATATCCAGAGTCAAATATAACCTCTTCATGCAGGTACATGCAGCACCCAGCCATCTTGCTAATTAAATGAAAAGCTTTCCTTTCCTGCTGCCTGCTAATCCCTGTGCGGCAGCACTGGCAGATGGCATAGCTCGTGAATGTGAAGGAAAATTGGACTATGAGTAACGAGGGGAGCAGTTTTAATGATTCCTTAGAGCTGTGTTATTTCATCAGGGATGCTGCTTAAGTTTCTTTTTTTTCGGCATGTGTAATTTTGGAGGGTTTCCATAATGCCACTTTTCCCTAAGAGTGCACAGAGTGATGGCAAAGGTAGTTAGGTTTAGAGGTAAAATTAGAAGAGAAAAGTGGGAGGAAGATGGAAACTTCCTGCGTTAACAGACACAAAGAAAAGCCCGGCAGCTACTTCTCAAATGCTGCTGCGTCCTGAATCAGCTGTTTAAGCTGCCAGTCTTCACTGTTCATTCTGAGCAGAGGCCTAAAAACTCAACGCAGCAATGCAAGTCACGCCTCACCCATCATCATCTCTCCCCAATATTTCCTAAAGGAATGGGGGTAGGATATTGTGGGATGATACGGATCCTGCTTTAATTACAGCCGCCAGCGATTCATCTGATTAAACCGAGCCGTTCACAACAGGTAGAAATTAAAGCTCCAGACAGCTCCGCTGTTTCATTTCATGTGAGTGACGTCACGTCTCCACTGAACAAGTGCTGAACTCATCTTTCATCCTGCTGCTGCTGCATTTCCACTGAGTATTTATGTTGTTTTAAAGCTTATTAAGTTAGAATCCATGTAATTATTTAGTCTAAAGGAAGCATTTATTATGTGGCTATGCCAAGTATAAATTAGAGTAGCATTATAGAATATGCATGAGAAGCTGGCATGCTGGTGGGTGTAAGAAAGTACCCTCGATAAGACTGGAACATGCTGCTGCCTCCACAGTGACATGGCACCTTCACTAGCATTTAGCAGCGTTAAGACACTTCTTCTGGTTTTATGTCTGTTTTATTTTTATGTTTTTGTCTCTATTATAGGTTTTAGTTACTTGTTGTTTCGTGTGAGAGTCATTTCACTTTTTTATATTTGGCTTATGTTGCAGTTTCTTGTCTTTATTATAAAGTGTTGTTGCTTTTGTGTGGACCACAGGATGACTAGTTACCGCCAAAGGGGATCTAAATAAAGAATAAAAGCTCATATGTACGTCATTTCTCTGAGTTGGTGTCACTAAAAACAGAAAAATCAGATCCCGGAGGCAGCAGCTTTACATTTTGCCATGACGTTTCTTAACATAAAGGCAACAGAGGATATTAGCTTGCTGATACAACAAAGTAATGTGGAGCAGTGTTTCTCAAACTTTTTGCACTGTGTACCACGTCAGAATATATTCGGCTCTCCAAGGACCTCCAGAATAACAGATACAAAATACAGCAGGCTGACCCTATTCAGCTGCAGACACTTCACAGGCAGGTTTACTCCTAATACTGACTGTTGAATCCTGAAAAGAACCAGTTCAAGAACCTGGGATACTCGGGTGGAAAAGGATTACTCCTGATCCACACTTCTCTTCTTTATAGTTCCTGTTTGGAGTCACGTTGGCAGTGTTTCTGAAACATCCATTTTACCTCCACTCACTATCTCCAGCTCGATGGCAGTGAAACAAAATATTACAGGACCTCATAGTTTAAGTATTTTCATTCAAATTCTTGTATTATTGATGGTATTTAATGTTTCTGAATAAATTTATTTAAAGGTGCAGTATGTAAGATTGGAATATAATATTCATAACTATGTTTTCATACATGTAAAATTCCCTGGAAATAAGAATCTTTTTATTTTTGTTACTTCAAAATGAGCCTTTTATATCTACACTGGAAAGGGGTCCTCATTCATGGAGGCTGCCATGTTGAAACACTGTGTTTCTACAGTGAACCTGGAACAGAAAAACTAAATACTGACTCTAGACAGGGCCTTTCAAGTGTTGTTTCTCCTTTATACTGCGAAGGTGAGGATGATGTGAGGAGATTGCAGTGCAGCGATTACACCACTAGATGCAACTAAATGGACCTTTAATTAAAAAACTATATTTCAGAGATTCCTCTGTGAGGGAGCTCACGTACCACCAGTGGCTACCACAGTTTGACAACCAGTGATGTAGAGGAAGGAAGGCTGTGGAGGGGAAAAAGTGTTTTCAAGCTCACCTTGCCCCTGTCAAAGTTCTGGACAATGGTGAGGTGCAGATATTCTTTTCGTTGCCACTCGCTCTGCATTGGGTAGTTGAGGAACTCTCTGAGCGGCCTGTCCGACCATTCCAGTAGCTCATCATACAGCAGCAGTGTGTACGATGCCTCTGTGACACACAGGCAGGAGATAACACTCATGTGAACACATGCTCACGTCCACGCTCACACATAAAGTATGGTAAGGGTCGTTTCTTTAGGCGTACCTGTGTAGTTTTGTGCTTTCAGGTGCAGGTCGTACAGTTTGTGAATGTAGCGGATGTACATCTCCTCTTTGTTCAGCTCCGTTTTATAGAAGTTCTGACAGGAGGAGTGGGCGGATCGGTGATGAATGAGGACAAAAAGAACCATGAGAGAGAGAGAGAGAGAGAGAGAGGGAGGGGTTATGAAAATTATAGAGAGAGCTGGAGGTGCATATGAGGGCAATTTTTTAGAAGTGGCAGATTGTTCTGTGGTAGAAGTGCAACAATATATTTCAGCAGTGACTTCTGATCCGTCTGCCTACACACCCAGGTGCTCTTACAGATGGCTGCAGTTACGTAAGGAAAACCTAGTAGGCAGAAGAACTGACAATAGAAACAACAGAGGAAAAAAATGTAACAAAAACACATTTTTTAAGTGTTTGAGGGAAGGAGATGAATAACACAAGCATTTTTTTTGTATTTGCACACCATTAAACTGCAAGACTGATCAGGTATGCCAAAAAAAAAGCAATAAAATTCTGTCTAATACCCTGAACTGAAGAAATTGCAAAGCATACCTATAAAATATTTAAATTTTTGGCTAATACTTTATTAAAAAAGGATGAAAACTTTAAATCTTATAAAGGCAGCAGGAGATTAAAAATATAATTATGGTTACTACACTGTGACTCATATATCTTTATCACACATGGAGATTGCTCCAATACTTTAAGAACTGTAAAAACTTAAAGCTGCAAGGAACTTTTTTTGTTGTTGTTGATTCTGGCGTCCCCTGAGGACAAAAATGGTAGTGCTGGAGCCATATTGAGTTTTTGAGTTTAGCAAAATCTGTAAATAATGTTTTGATTATGGTATTTTGATTTATGAAGTAATATATTTATATGAAAGAAGATACATGAATGTAAAAGGAGTTAAAAACATTTATTTAATTTAGATTGTGTGGTCCTAAGGAGCCTGATATTTAGCTGGCTGATAATTGCGTGACGTATATGACTCCCGCTGTTAGGTGGCTTTAAGGTAATGAATGAAATGTTTTCGGACCCTATTTTTAATTTTTTTTTTGGAAACCAGAGTTTACGGCTTAACAAATTACAACACAATGTGCGTTTATTGAATTATGTGTCTGCAACTCTCCACCTAACCTCAGCTGGTTAAATGGACACTGTTTGATAAGGATTAGCCACTTCAGGTAGTGTTTCCACTGCCTTGTTTCATTGATTTTGACCTGGTGGGAGCCATTAAGAACAACTACATAGAGATAGTCAATGTTCTCACTTCACTGATGGTCTTATATATATATATATATATATATATATATATATATATATATATATATATATATATATATATATATATATATATATATATATATAAAAAAGAGAATAAAGTGTATTTCCCAAAATGTTAAACTACTCCCAGTTCTCCAACTGCTACTCACCAGTAAACTGACAGTACATCCAATCTTTTTTCCATCCACTTCTCCCAGTTTCATACAATCCCTGTGACAGAAGCATCATTAGACTCAGTGGTGATTCAAAGATTTCCAAACGTAATGTGTGCATGTACGCATGTGCGAACGCTCACCTATAGTCGAGCAATCTCTCCATTAGGCGAGTGACGGTAGCGATCAGAGAGATCCCGCTCTCCCTCCAGGTCTCTCTCTCAATCTTCTTCAGTAGGCTGGAGGACAAGATGGAGAGATGTGAAGACCAAAAGAGACAAGTGGTAAAAGAGAGTAAATGGGGGAGGAAAGGTGACGGGGGGGTGGGGAGTGGGAGGAGGAGGGTGGGGAAGGGGAAAAGAAAGAAGAAATTACAGCAAAAGAAAAGGAGGGCGAAGCAGCAAAGAGGAAATCAATCGCAGTCACACCAGTGTCACCTATGCTTGTTGGCCTGCCTGTGAGAGTTAACATAGTAAAATACCCAAGGCGGCTAAAAATAAAATCACAATAGCTGACCCAGATAGATTTTTTTAAAGAATTGATTGGTTATCTCAAGAAGACAAACACATCGCAGCCAAAGTATTGCAGCTATCTTGTGGCTGAAGTTATTTTTTATCCCCCCTCCACAAACGTCAACCCTTGCCGACGTTCCCCCTCACACAGACGACACAGAGAGAACAAAGAGGAGAGCGTCTTACCTAGGGTACGGACCAAACAGAGGAATTCTACTCCAGGCGGGAAGCATAGGCGGAATAAATTAATATTAATACGATTAATATCAGCACACACGCACACAGGTTAGTTTAGGGGTTAGTGGAGTTAGTAGGAGGAAAATAAATTCAGAAACTAAATCAAAACAATAAATTAATTCAGCAAGAAAAGATAAAATTAGGCTAAAATCATAATCATAAGCATAACTGCAATTAGATAGTGGCTAATATGCCTAATGCATTATTATAGTATACTGCACAATGCATATAGATATATAGTTTTAATCATATGCAGTGATATTACACTGTTTTGTTATGTTTCACATATAAAAATGGCGGGTAAGAGAATGGTTGACTATGAAAGACAAAGGGGACAATTATAGTAGATGCATATTGATAAAATATTCATCAAGTTCACACTTTGATTCACATCTATGTGATAATAAAACAGACGTACGGTATGTGTGTGAATCAGATTAATGCGATGTTTTTGGAAGCTTAGTTGAGATAGAGTAGCCCTTTGTGAAGTGGGACATAAAAATATGAGCAGGCACAGAAAGAAGCAGGGATACAAACACACACAGACACACACACACACACACACACACACATTAGCGTGAGCACGTGCACTAAAGCATGCGGGGGGGGGGGGGGCACAAACCTGAAGATACAAGGACAGAGTGGACGAGGACGTGGCCACAGAGGAGGCGTGAGTGAAGATGAAGGTGACTGAATACTGATCACTTACCTCCCGTCACGGTACTCAATATAAACAGTTTAAAATAAAGAACCACCCACTGCCTGTCCTTTTACACTAACGACTAATGTGGCGTTGAAAAGCAATTGTGAAACTTTCAAAAAGACGTTCTTAATAGCTGTTTTTATTCAGCTAAAGGAGCGTTCTCTGAACATTAACACGCTATACTGCACTTACAGGTAAAGCAGCCATTTACTGAGGCAAACCAAACGACCTGCTAGTTGCATTTACCTGATGATGCCCTGTGTGGGCCGCATCATTTAAGTTCATCAGACTCCATAAAAGGCTATTTTATCCTATTGTGTCCTAGTGTCCTGAACTGGCCTCTTCATTTAGGCCTTTATATCGATTTTGCTGTTGAGCTAGTTGAGCTCCCTTTTCCTTTAAAGTGCAAGCTAATTAGACAAACTTAAGTCCCTCATCCCCATATGTACGGTTGCTACCGCCGTTTCTTCCTCTAACTCACATGCTGTTGAAGAGCTCCCTGTACGTCTCGTCTCCTTTGCCCTCGGACATCAGGCTGTCCAGCTTGTCGATCAGCTTGGCCTCGACCTGGGATAAAAAGAAAACATTTAAATCGCAAAACAGGCTACAAACAGGCGATGTCAAAGTCAGTCATGTTTCTGTCTGATGAGTTTTTACGTTTATGTTTTATTCTAGCATTTTAAAAATGGTCAAAAGGGAAGTTCAGATATTTATTGTGGACCACATCCCAACATCTTATGTTTTATGTTTTATCTTTTACCCAAGCAGCAACTTCTGTAGCTGTGAAATGAAGCCAAAGTGGAAGTGCCAAAAACTGTAATTCCTCAAACGTCCACTGGAGGCTGACTGTAGAACAAGTCAATCTCCATAAGCTGAATTGTTGTTAACTAAGTAGCTAGGTAACTTAGGTACATTGTAAGATAAACAAACTTAAAAAGATATATTCTAATATTTGTAGTTAGCTGATGATAAAAACAAGTTCCATGTTTTTTGAATTTCTGAGTTTCTTTTGTATCTTTAACAGCTGTGTACCTGTTTGAAATTGCCACTGCGTCTCTGCTCCCAGTCCATCATGTCGTGGAAGATGGGGATCATGACATTCCTCAGATCTGGCTGTGGCACCAGCGTCACCTCCAAGAATGGACCAATCATCGCTGGAATGAAGTTCAGCTTGTGCTCCCCTGGAGGAGAGACAGAGGTCAACGCAGAGGTTAGACTCTCACTTTAGCCTCGAAAACAGAGTGTTGTTTGTGTCGGAGGCAATTTGGACAACTCTGGAAAGCAGTTTAAAAAAAATTCAGCTACAGCTCAGGCTGCTCGGATTATTTGGTTTAAGTGCACTGCACTCTCACCAAAGTGAAACAGTGTTTTAATAAACTAAATAAAAAAGACTTTGTCATTTATATTGGCATCAAATAAAACAAAAGTAAAGTGACTTTAAAAATGCACTTCAATCCACATAAATTATCATAAAAACACAAAATTGTATCGGTTCATCAGAGATCTCAGAGAAGAACAAAAGCGACCACACAAAGCTGAGTGAGGCATTCAGCTCGTTGCCATGGTGACAAATAGTTTTTGGCATTGAAAAAGAGTTTTTGTCAGTTTCCCATCAGCTCAAAGTACAAAAAAAAAAAACACCACCTTTGAATCAGAGGGGGGATAAATGTGGAGATTCTTACAGCTGGAACAGAAAACACACAGCTGCCTTTACAGTCCTTTATGTGCAGCACCACTTGGAATAAGTTAGACATTACCGTGAGTCTCTTATAAACTATCTCTAACTATAAATTGAGAAATAAAACACCATGTGAAGCATGTACATTGAGATTGTATCATCTTACCTAAATTCTGCCACATGCTGAAGATCTCACAGCCCATCATCACCCTCATGTCTCCATACCTGCATGACAAAATATCACGGTTAGACGTGTGTTTGCTGCAGGCAAATACTGAGTACAGCATGTTAAGTACTCATTATACGGTATGTGGCCTGCAGTATACTTTCTCTATGTGTGTGTGTGTGTGTGTGTGTGTGTGTGAGGTTTGACAGACAACGTGAGCAGGATAGGATGACTTGCTGAGTGAGCACACGTCTCATTACAGGCCATCCGAAGACACTCAGCGAAGCGGGGCGAGCGAGTGGATTCGCAAACAAAAACGACTTACTTTTCCAGTATCTTCTTCCTCTTGGAGGGAGAGAAGGACTCCAGCTGAAGACAGGGCTGATTGATAAATATTACAGACAGATAGAAGTACGAGTCCCACACCTGAAAATGACAGCCAAAAAATAGCAACGTGTCACCGCTGTGCAAAAAGTTACTCCAACAACTTTTAGGCAAAAAAAATAGATGATTTGCTACTGGTGTCCATGGATTCTTCATATTTGAGTTTTCAGTGTGCTAATTAAAGTTAATTCAAGTAAACTGAGAAGTTTAGCATCCTTTAAACACACAGTAATATCTTAATATACTGGATATTGAAACTTGGACCAGGAAGAAGTAAAGCGTCTTTACAAATTAATGACCTCTCTTCTCTCTTGTGGTGTTTTTATTTTTTGCTTTCAGCTAATTTCATTATCGGTCTTCAGCTTCTGACTCATGTCATTAGCTTGATTTTATGCCTGTGTCTGCATGAAGGCTTTTGTTTTAAATAGTGCGATGCACGAAAATAAATAAATTCATGACATTTGTTTTGAATGCGTCTGTGTGTGTCTGTATTTTTAGAAGTGAAGCTCTGTAGCACTGTTCGGATCCACACGCACACATTTCTCCTACCTTGTAGTCAAACTTGTCATTGAGGAAGTTTTTCCTCAGAGCGTCAGAAAGGTAGAGGACAGTCGTGATGATGACACTTAAAGAGAAAGAGAGGAAGGAGGTTGGAGAGGTTTATTCGAGAGGTGTTACCTTGGGAGGAGGGGGGGAAGCATCACCATAAACAGTTTACTTGCTAATCAAATGGGTCATTTGTGGAGTAATAGTGCAGATGTGAAGTGATGAAACACAATGACAAAATACAGAGAGAAACATTTGCAACATTCCATACTAATGAAGGTCAAACGTAAATGATTCGGGTGTTTTTCCACTAGAAATACATCAGTACTACTTCAGTAGATACAAGCTTTACATAGATCTTTACGTATGAGATCGTCTATGCATTGATATACATGCAGAGAGTGGAAAGTAGCCCGTTTACTGACGTTTTCTGACTCAAAACATTAAAAGAACATCTATTCTTGCACAAAATATAGAAATCGAGCACTTTCAATGGCGCCTATCTATTTTCAAAAACTTTCAAGGACTTGATTTTCTCCCCCTCGAATTCACAAACTTTCAAGGACCTGTAAGAACCATGGATAGCGTCCTCCAAAGTGACACAGTGCATTAGCCTTGGATTCACTCTCATTTTAACCGAGAGCACTACATCAACATTCACCTACGTTTTTTTTTTTGGCCTGTAAGTGCAACTTTAAATTTTTGGGATGTCAGTTTGTTTAAATATTTTATCACTTCAGATTAAAGAGACAGAAAGGTGGAACACAGTGACCGTGGAGAAACTCTCCACGATTGAACAGATGTTTAAATTTGCATATCTTCAGTGTCCTCGTGACCTGGCACACTAACTAACATGCACGCCATTTATCTGACTGAAACCCTCTGCTGCACGTCATCCCCCTGCCCGACTGCATCTCCACCTTTCCTGTCTCTTTATTTTCATTTTTACGCGTGCGGTCTTACTTGTTGGTGACCAACCGCATGACAGTCCAGTCTTTAGGAAACATTTCTGGTCGGATCAGGATCCTGAAGACTGTGAAGATCTGAAGAAGAAAGTCCTGGAACACAAACACACATGCAGGAGTCATGTTAGTCATTGAAAACTCAGATCAAGATCAAGTTTTTGCTGTCATCTCCCACAGCTGTACTGAATATTTCTGTATTTCACGCCTTTGTTCTTGCTATTTGTTCATGATTAACATACAATAACATGACATAACATAACAATACTTCATTCTGACTATTAGATTAAGATTTAAGGCACTTATTGATCACGTGTTTTGTCGTGTACATGTGATTTACATGCCTGTAGAGTTGAAGAACAGCATTGTATGACACTACACGGCATTTTTAAACCCACTGAGGTCGCTTCTTCATCAAAGTATCTCTTCAAATGTTCCTCCATACTTAAATCAAATGCAGCCTCTTTATGTCTCTCTCCATGGTGCTGAAACAATAGCTTCAAGATCGGTAGTTGCTCAATCTGTTCCAGACACTTACTTTAGATACTTGTGATAAAAGTACTATAACTATAGTCTTTTTTTTTTAACAAGAGCTCTCAAGCTAACAAGAGCAGATTACATTATGACTTTTTTGCGGCATGCAGCAAATTGATATTCTCTCTCACTGAAATGACCTCATTAACTTTCTCTGTCTCTCTTCTTCTTCTTCTTCTTCATTATGTAACCTACCACCGACTGCTGACCTCGCAGTACAGCACACACGCACACGGACATGAATACCTACACGTACGCTATATAAAACATCTGTATGCGTGCATACACTTCAGAAATGTCTGAAAGTGCGTCACTTTGAAATTCAAAAGTTTCTGAAAAACATTAAGAACGAGAGGCAGAGCGATGAAGAGAATTCAAAGAGAGCACTTCTTCTTCTTCATCTTCTCTCAGACATAGGCCACGAAATAAGTAAATATAAAGTGATGTGAAAGCTAGAAAAGCATAAAAATATGACAGAAGTTTTTATATATTCTCAGAGGTTTCAACGTAGACTGTAATTGCCTGCTGGGCATTTTAATAAACAACAATTATTCCAGTTATAGCACTTCTATCTCATTACTATACGTATAATTCTGCCTCTTTTACACCTGTAAGCTTCCAGCAACCCAGCAACTTCCACTCACTGAACTACATAAACTAACCAAGCTCATTGGTTTTTACAATTGGAAGATAATTCATTAAAATCAGTTCGCTTTCAATAGTTCACTTGGTACGCTCATCAGTCAGTTCTGTGTCAGTATTCTGTTCAAATTCTGTGTTTATGGATGATTGGTCACGGCAGTTAAACGCACGTAACACGGGATGTGTTGTAATATCTTTATCAATCACCGTATGTATTCAGAAGATTTGGTCATCTTCTGTCCATCCGGCCTAAAAGTTATTGAAGCTTTGCTCACAATATGGAATTGGTTTTGACATCAAATATAATACAAATTAGAGAAATATTGTGATTGTTAGAAGTGAAGAAGACAGAAAATTTGTATTTCCTTACTTTTTCTTATCGGGTATTGCTCTTAATGTGTGCAAAGAGATTAAATATCTCGACCATCAGATAGTAGGCGATCTATCAGATGACAAAGGCATCCACAGACAGTGCTGTAAGCTGTATGTACAAGCTAATATGCACAAGTTTGGCATGTGTTGTGAGGACTGTGAAGGTGGTTTTGTTTAGAGCTTTTTGTACTCTGTTATAAACAGCCCACCTGTGGTGTTTTTACAGTGAAAATAACTTAATGTGGCCGATAAAGATGGTATGAGATGCTTCTTAAACTTCCACGATGGTGGTTGTTCTTGTTGCTGCTTGTTCTGCATTAATACGATTTTTTTTATACAGATATATGTGCAGGCTGTCTGTTTGCTAAGTTTGTATGTACACACAGTTAACTGATTTTTGTCTTTTAAGTTGCATATGTGTTGCTCTGTACAGAGGTTACTTTATTAGCAACTTGGCATCAAGCAAAGCAGATGGGAATTAAACATCCATCCATTGCTATTCATCTCATTATTTGTTCACTTTGAGAATCACATATGGACACAATCAGGGGGGTAGAGAGGAAGAGAGGCCCTGCCACAGACAGACAGATGTAGGGGGAGAGAGAGAGAGAGAGAGAGAGAGAGAGAGAGAAAGATGGATGGATGTGGTGGTCTTACCCTCAGGTTGTCTTTGCTGCTGAACGCCTGCAGCAGCTGCTGGTAGTGTCTGTCGCTCATCTGTCGCAGAAGGGCCAACAAACACGCCACAAACTCTCCCTGAGAGGATAAAACACAACAAAAGAGAGAAAAGAAAAGTTTTAATGTAGGATTAACTTCAGGGGTGCAATTTATGTGAAAAGAAATCAATCCGAATCATTTCCTGTTTTATTCTAACAAATTTAACTTTCCTAAACATGTTGAGGAGAAATTAGGAAACACTGAACTCTGGTGCTTTTGCAAACGATGTCCCTTTGCTACAGGAAATAAGAAAGGAAGCACTTTGTTCTATCGAATTTAGAGTACGCCCTTTATAAACCTCTATTGGCAACCGGTAAGAATTGTAGCTCTATTACAAGTGGAACGACCCTCCACCCTTCCTTGAGTCGCCATCATCGCACAATGATGATGGTGATGATGATGATCTCATTACTACCCACTTCACCGCTCCTTTTGTGCTGTGTTGCATTGTAAATCTTAATTATTGCCATTTAAGTTAATAATGTTAGTAGAATTATAGTCGCCACGGCGGCACCTCAATTTAAAATCTATAATTACTCTTGTACATTTTGTTAAGTCCCAAAACAATTTATAGTAGCAAGCACGCACACACACACACACACACACACACACACAGGCTGACAAGGTAAAACACACATACAGTGACATCCTGGAACTGTAGTCTCATGGCAGGTCCAGCAGACTGGGGCCGGTTGCTAATTTCCAGGATGGTCCTCAGTAAAACTCCCAGCAGGCTTTCTACAATTAGCTCCACCTCCTCTGAGACCACCGGCTCCTACACAAAGGACGAAACACTCAGCACATTTACAGGTAACCACACTTTACTTTCACTTCATTAACATATACAAGAAAATAACAGAATTTTCTTTCAGCTAAAATGTGAAAATAAAAATGTCACTTTGCATTCTGCTTGGGTTTTTCTGCCTTGCACAACCTTGAATCGTCAACGTTCGCTGACGTAATTCTGCCTCAGAGCCAGAGTCTGCACTCCTTACCCTATAATCTCACTCTCATCGCGGTTTTAATGAGTCTTGAACCAGTAAGTGTGGGGACGAAGAAAAAGTTTCAAGGCTAAGAGCAACATTATGAAACTCTAAATTCACAGAGAAGGAGGAGAATGGGAAACGAAATAAAAGAGGCTGCAATACAAAGGAGAAAGAGACAGTTAAAGATTAAAAGCAACTCGAAGAGAGTGGAGGATGAACTGGTGTGTGTATGTATGTGTATGTGTATGTGTGTGTGTGTGTGTGTGTGTGTGTGTGTGTGTGTGTGTGCATCTCCCTCCAGTCTACCCCTGACAAGACAGACAGGTCTTGGACAGAGCGATAATGAGAAGGAGCTCCAGACTGGCACATTGGCTGCCACTGCTGTCACTTCCCTTTAGATGTGGTGCCAGTCTGTGTGTGTGTGTGTGTGTGTGTGTGTGTGTGTGTGTGTCCAACTGGGCGCCTTTACTCCTAGCTGTCCCCCTGGCAGCGAACAGTTCAAGCCAGGCAACCCGAGCCGCTACCGGCTGCTGCACACAAGCGCACAAATCAGGCAAACACACGGCTCGGAGTGACTGCCACTTCGACAGTGGCCATTGCTAAATTGATGGGCCTCATTATTTGACTGCACGGCTGCCAATGCCCTTGTTACCAAGACTAATTGAGCGTACACACACAACAAAGTAATCTGCTATTGCAATGCATTGGCGAGGAAATTGCTGTAAGACTGATTTCTCTAGCTTTGACTCCCTTTAAAGTTATTTTCCAGATATTACGGTGATTCCCTCGTTCGGTCTCGGTATAAAGTAACTTCATCCATAATAAAATGTAAAAGTTCTGATCTTTAACTTGGAAATCTGAATTTTTACAGCTGCTACTGCTGTGAGAACGCAGCATAGTCATTTTTAGTTTTTGTTCTCCAGTTTTCTGTATTTATGCTAATCTAAGATAGCTAAGCGCCTCTGGTTAATATTTAACGCATTTGGGAACATTTTAGGACTGTATTTTCCAAAATGTTTCTTCATGTTGATTCAGATTCCGGTGGGAAGATTGATACCAATCTCATGCCTGGATGCTAAATATGAAGCGAACGCCATCAGCTGGTTAGCTTAGCTTAGCCCAAAGACTGAAAAGAGAGGGAAACCGCTAGCCTGGCTCTGTCAACTGTTCTAAAGGCTGAATTAACAGCTGGCTACGAAATAGTCTGGCACTTGCGCTGCGTTCAGGTCATATCTGACAAATCATGTCTACGACTTGGAAGCATTGCACAGTTGGTTGTGTGAGGATTAAAATACTTTGAACTGACACTGTATCCAATAAATTTGGTCTTGGAGGACTTTGGCTGATGTGAGGAACTCATATTTGTTTAGTTTCCAGGCCCTTCATTATTACTAACAGCCTGTCTGGAGTGACCACCTATTTGTTTTGGATTTTGTCACCTTTGACAGAGCCAAGCTAACCACATCCCCCTCTTTCCAGTCTTTTCGCTAAGGTAAGATCACTGCCTCATAGCAAGAGCTTGATCTATCGTGCAGACATGACAGTGACAACAACAAAGCAAATTATTTCCCAAAATGTCAAACGGTCACTCACAGCGATGCCGTTTTCCTCCTTCTTGATGAGCGACAGCATGCTGGTGAGGATGCGGGCACACATGACCAGGTCTCTCTGCTCTTGCATGTGTGCCTGGAGGACCCGGAGCACCACGGGCAACAGGATGCAGCGTGACTCTGCAACACACACACACACACACAAACAGAGGTCATACATCAAAGACATAATGATATATAAAGTTCAAACACACTAATCTTCTGGGTCTGTATTAGTGTTAAATGTAATAACTCTAAATGTGATTCTTTGGGTAACATTAATGTGATTTGCATGAGGGATGGTTTTCTTGCTGCGTGTAGCCGTTGGGAGCACGCTGGAAATAAACCACTGAGTAATTTGCTTCAGTGTGCAGCCTTTATTAAGAACAATTTAATGACATGGAGTTAGGTGCGCTGTAGGTGTTCTCAAATGACTGCACTGCAGGAGTGCACAACTGAGCAGTATAATATGGATTAATGGCCTGTTTGTACATGACGCACGACAACAGACAGTACAACTGATCATTTTTGGCGTTTCGTGGATGAATCTAGTTGTTCAAATCTGTTTGTTTCCCTCCGTGCTGTTTGTTTTTCCTCTGTATGCGAGGCTTTTTTGTCTTGTTTGCTCACGAATGTTTCCATGTTGGGTGTTTGCGGGCTTTAATTGTGTATTTGTACCAAAGTGTACATAAACTGTGCATCTGTTTGTGTGAACAAGCCTTTACCTGGGTTTATGTAAAGCTGGCTTTCCACAGTCTTGGCGATGCACTGCAGTTTGACGGCCTCCAGGGGGCAGTCGGCGTGGATGGTTGTGGGAAGGCTGCCCAGCGTCTCCCTGACAAAGCCGGCCACCTCCCGCACTGTGAAGATCTTCAACAGCTCGCCGTAAATTGCTGGGAACGTCCGCAGGAACACGGCCTAGGCAGAATGAGGCAATGTTTAATCACTTGGAGACTCTCATTGTGAAAATCACTTGATGTTGAGAGGTGGCAACCAAAAGCATTCAAGCTGCAAATTAGACTGAAGAGAGGATTTCAAGATGTGATTGTGCATCTTTTATATAACATACAGTATCTTCATCTTAAGAGGGGTGATGTGAAGTTCCTGAGAGTTCCCATGAGCGGTTCTGCTCAAGGTTTCTGCCTCTTGTCATCGTCACCAAGTGCTTCGTCATGATGAGAATTTGCTTAATCTCTATTAGGATTCATCTGTGTTTAAATATACAGTATGTGGTAAAAGTTTTATGTCCTGTGTAAAAGCATGATTGCACACATCCGGTAGAACTTTTGGTGGAGGCCTGAGACAGATATATTGGTGTTGTTCCTTAAACCCGAGGATGAGTAAAGGACTGGGTTGAGAAGTGTGACTGGATGCTGATTAGAGCGACAGAGGAGGAGATCCAGGGTGATGTAAAGAGTTTCCTGTGTGGAGTTTGCCAAACATATATTAAGTATCTTTTCATGGTGGATGACATTGTCTCAGCACTTATATTAAACCGTCAACTGAAGATCAACTTGTTGTATGTTGTGTGTATTTAACTGCTTGCTGTTGGTCCTGAAGATTCAGTCATGATATTATTGTAAATAATATCATGAAGAGTACAGTCTAGACCTGCTCTATATGGAAAGTATCATGAGATAACTTCTGTTATAATTTGGCGCTATGTAAATTAAGTTTAATTGATTTGAATGTAGCTCAAGAGCTTGAATTGAATTACTGTGATTGTGATATGAATAACTAGTGCAGACTGGATCTGACTGGAGCACTGTCAGTCAGGGATTATGTGGGTTCAACTTGAGGACTACTCCAGTGTGATTACTGTCCATCACCTGTTTGCAGCTCTCAGTTTGATGCTCCTAATTTCTGTCAAGATCTGTCAGATTTTCACCCGCGAGACTGAAAACTGAAGATTACGAAAATCTACAGAGGTGTGTCACCAATGTCGGTCATTTCTCCCGGAAAGTTAGGCAGAGGATAGGGGCCGTTTGTTTCACTGTCACGGGCGTTTTGACAAAAGATGAGTTCAGATGGAGCAACAAGGAGGTTTTATAGCACTGCTACTCATTACAGACTAATTCAAAAGGTTTAGACTCAGAGGGGAGTCACAGACGATATACACAACTCATATTTTTCTTGGAAATTATCATAAATACATTAAATATTTCATAATTACTTTTCTTTGTAATCCATTTAGTGCTCCACACATCAGATGTTCTGTCATCTTCTGTCATGATAAAAACTACAGCAGGTCACAACAGATGCTAAACGATGTGTACAATTCTTTGCCGTTTGTGTGTGTTGGCCGATGTGTGTGTGTGTGTGTGTGTGTGTGTGTGTGTGTGTGTGTGTGTGTGTGTGTGTGTGCCCACATGTCACAGATTAACTTGGATTAGCATTAGCCTGGCACGCATCTCCACACAGCTATTGTTGTGTTGAGAATACAGATTAGTCCGGATCAGAAGTTGGAGGGCGGAGATGTGAAGTGGAGCTTTTCAGGTGGCATGGAGAGGGCACAACAGGAGCAGCTGATGCTACCGCTGAGGTGAAATTATTACAAAGTGAGTGGAGGGTTTAAAGCAACACTGCTGAGTTTGATAACTCGACTCTTTCTGTCGCTCTCTCGAGTAGATTGTTATAATTGTCCTGCTGAGCCGTGAAAAAGGAACCTGACTTGAACCCATTTTCCCCGAATGCAGGAACAAAACATGTGTTCAGGGTTCACGTGGGTGAGAGAAACAAAGCAATAAAGGAAAGAAATCATTAACACACTTTGGGGAATGGACACACACAGTTATAAGCAGGATTTGTCTGACTTGAGTGCCGAGAGCGACCTGGGATTTAAGCGATTAAAAGTGTGTGTGTGATCCTAATGGACTAAACAGAAGAAGCAAATGAGAACACAAAAGAAGAAGAACAACAGACTGACACACACGCAGAGGTAAAAATGAAGACACAACCACACAAGCAGCTGTTATGTTTCTGGTGTGTAATTAGGATTATCTTTGCCGTCTTTAGCTTATTTATTTTGGTCTTGTTTCAGCGAAGGCGGCTCCTCCCGCTGTGCAGACCTCCCAGCGGAAAAGGAAAAGCTGCCACAGACATTCCTGCTCTGACTCCAGACCCCTCTGGCAGCATGAAATTCAATTACAGACAATTTCTCACCTCTCACGACTGCATTAACAGCAGTCCTCGAGAAAGAAAACCTGATGCGATGCACAAGCACTGACAGGCACAGATTCACGCACGTTCACACATACACACACCTGTGTTTGTGCGACGGGACTGGTGCCTTTGTTTTCCTGCGAGAGGAAGAAGCGGATGGACATAAAGAGCTCGTGGATGCAGACTCGGAACTCCTCCTCGTTCTGGCCCCGCGTGGCCAATGAGAAGAGGCGACGCGACTGGATGATGTACTTGAAGATGTACTCGCTGGCCTGGAGGATGGAAAGAACAATCAGTGTTTATCATCTGTGATTGGTGATGAAACAAAAGTCCTCAAAGAAATAAAAGAATGATGTGATATTGAATTTTATGACTTTATATGAAAGGTAATAGTGGTGTATACATGTTTTAAGTAATTTCTTAAGCAGAAATACCAAATATTAGCTTGCTCTAGCATCTCAAGATCCGATTTTCTCATGTTGTAAGACGTCAACTTTGGTTTCCTGGAGCTTGAAATGAGCATTTTTCATTATTTTCTTACATTTTATAGACAATGCAATCAGCTAACGAAAGACATAATTAGCTGTAGCACTAATGTAGACAGTTCTTTTAATTGAATAGGTAAAATAATCAGTTTTCAGTCTGACGATGATCAAGATCATTTAACTGAAATATTGTCTATCTACTCTACTTTTAAAAAGATCTACATTTTTTCTTTATTGGAAAAGTCATACACATTTGTCTAAAGATAATGTGGTGAAAGGTTGTTAGGACATCTCTGAGAATGTGTAATTTTTAGAGTAAGGTGTTGAGTGATATTATGATAAGTAACTGAGGATTGTGTGTGTAGTTGCGTGATGTTGCGCGGTCACCTCGCCCTAGTGATGTGAGTGCAGGGTGGTGTAAGATAAACAGGCTGTCAACGGGAACGACCTTCTCCGGTCTGTGCACCTGGTCACTGACTGGTCATTTCAGACAGTCCTATGAGGGGGGTGGGCTCGGGGTGAACGCCTGACATCAACTGCCGCTTGATAGTGAGCGTGACTCCACCTTGTGACATGACTTTATAAATACACGATGCTCGTTAGAGAATCTTTGGATGCTTTGCAAACCACCTCAGGCTTTCGTTTTCTCTAGCAGCAAATAAAAGTCTATATTTGCTCTGACGACTTTGCCTCTGTGAGTTGTGACTTTGGATGCACAGAATCAAAAAACATAACTTGATTTGGAGGTTTGCCTGCTTCACATTTTCTATAAATCTAAACCTGTGGTAAAAATCATTTTATATATCACTCAGACGAGGAGACCCTGCAGACATCAACTGCGGTCTTTCACTTATTTATTATTTACTGCATGACAGAGCAACATTTACTTCAGCTGCAGAATGTAGTCCCTGAATGATAAATGGGAAAACCACACTACAGAAGCCGCAATGTGCTCCTCTGACGGCGTATCCACATGAGCCATTAGAATAATGTGATGTGGATTCCCAATACCAGAGGCGGTGCATTTCTGCTGATTAAAATTGCATGCAGAGTAATAGATTGAGGAGGGGGGATAATGAATAATGGCGCAATGTATTTGTTGCTGATAGGGGGATAAATTAGCAGGAGTGGCAGCGAGATGGAGCAACTTTGTTTGTTTGCATCTCTGGATGCATCTGTGTTGATGTGTTTGTACTGTGACTGTGTCTGCGCCTCACCTTGAGCACCTGCTGGATGTGATCCTGATGTTCTGCGTCAACAATGCGGTCCACGTACCACTTCAGTACTTTGATCAGGTCCCTGGAGAATACACACACACACAGCATCAGCACTCACCTCTAGCTACATCGCACACAGTTTCTCCCAGTGGATTTAGCAAACATAAATGAGGCAATGCAGTGTTTTATTATGAAACACAAAGTTAAAATCAATTTCAGAGAAGGTTCTAACACTCTTTTGCTCGTCTTTATGTTACAGCTCAGAGAAATTACCTCAGGATGACCGGCAAATCGAACGTTTCAGTTTTTAAATTGGTGGATTTCAGAATAAAATGCCCTAAATCTGGACAGATATTTCTCTCTTTCATGCAGCAGTACGCTGGTGATGAAGAAGCCACGCAGTTATCACTGAACAAGAGAATTTTCTTATTCCAATCAGGACTGGATGACATCTTAGTTCCCCATTAATGATGAAAGAAAAGGGAAAATAGTGATATGCACGCATAGTTTTTTTATTAAATTATTAACACAGTTTTACAGGTATAAGGAGTTTAAAGCAGATGGACCTGGTAGCAGGAATGTGTGTGTGTGTGTGTGTGTGTGAGTGTAGGTGTGTATGTGAGTAGGTGCATGCAAAAAGACTAAAAAAAAAGGTAAAAAAAAAAAGAAGAAGACAGCACCCACCAGCACGATATCTTAGCAGGTACAGAGAGTGTGAAGGAGACAGCCGGTGAGAACAGCAGGTTGCGAATATGTGTGTGTGAACGCCTGTGTTTGTGTGTGTGTGCATGTGATAGAGAGGAGAAGGAAACGAGGAGGTAGGAAGCGAGCACAATTTTCACGTTTCATCAGCCAGGGGGCACCATAAGCATTTCTTTCACACGTCTGCTGACTAAATCACAGCACAGAGCTGAGAGGAGAGCTGCCTCTCAGCACCGACGCAGGTTCTCTCACCCCCTGCCTGCCCATGTGATACAGTATGTCATTAGAATACAATATATGTGTAAGGCCGTTGTTGTGCGCTCCGGGCGCTGCTCTAGCCTTGAACAGCCACATCTAGAGAAGGCTGAAATGTAACATACCTGTAGGACAAAGCTCCGGCAAAGTGGCTCTCGATGTAGGTGTCCATGACGGGTTTAAAGTGCTGGAATTTGCTGTCCTGGAGGAGGTTGATGATGTGGACCTGGAAATAACATATCAAAGCATTCAATATCATAAGTGTTTCTTAACATAAATATTTATTTTTGTGCTTTTTCCCTTTGAGAAGCTTTACGATTGAATCTTTGTTTGATGGATCTTATTTCAGACATTTCTCTGGAATTTAATGACATGTTTGGTATCTGTTGAAAAAAATAAAAGTTAAAATGAAGTTGTGAGGAAGCGCCAACTCCCTCATTGTTTGCTCGGCTATTTTTGTTAAGAAAAGACGGCCACTCTCTCACAGTTTTCTTTGTTTAACCTAGTTACAAATCAGATGAGACACAGAATTGTAGTGGATGTTAGAATTAAGTTTATTTCTTAAAAACATATTAAAAAACATGATATGATGCAGTGAAAATTGAGTTAAATACTGCATGTTGGACAAATAATTGCTTTATTTTTTTGCTCTATTTTTGTTCATATATTGAAGAATCCAATAAGACTTTGTTGGTCCAAGCAAATCAAGAAAATTGTGTGTTTTTTTATTTTTAATTTTATTGTTAACCTTGTCGACTCTCCTTTCCAGAGTTTTACCCCCGTTTGAACTAGAGATTTGGGCTCTCAGAGTATATATGTGATGGAAATGGGAGAGAATTAACTGGTTTTGTTTGTTTCTATGTGAAGAGCAGCACCCTAACTGAGAGGGAACAAGCGATTCCCTCCATTTTTCTGCTGAAAATAAAAGTCAACCTGTTTTTCCTGCAGACCTCTCTTCCATGCTACCCTGCACCTCACTTTGCAAGAGAAGCTCTGTGGGTTTTAACAATGTGTAGCTGCACAGCTTGAGTTCAGCTAACGTAACACGTTGTAAAGTTTGTTAGTTAATAATGACCGCTGTCCATTTCTGAACAGCTAAGCCACCAAAAACATCATTTTAAGTGACGCTGATTTGTTAGCAAAGTGCTAAGACAGCTAACAAAATAAACAACAGTGAGTGAGAGATTAAAAAAAAGAGATAAAAAGGGGATAACATATTAAAAGAAAATGACTGAAAATAGATATGAACATATGCAGGTGTCTAAAAATGTAACAAAACAACTGAGTAAACTCATTCTGACAGCAGATCTACGCATTACTCCGTGGAGGTTTGTTGCGAAATTTGTCCACTTGTCAGACTTGTCGGATTGATCTCAAAACCACAAAAAAGAAACCTGATGACTGCACCGACTCGCTAGACCTTTTCATCACTGATAACGGCAAGCTGAGTGGAGAGAGCGCGCTCATGTGTCAGCGTGAGACTGATGTGGAGAGAGAGAGAGAAACGCATAGAGATCGATCAGTCGTTCTATCAGTGCAGTGCAGCAGAACCAGGGTGAGATTGGTTCAGCGGTCTCTGTGGCGTTACATCACTAGATCTGTCTCTGACGGTTAGTTTGTGTTTCTGTTGTCTGACTCAAACCCGATGAGATTCTGCTTGATGTACAGGAAAGGAGAGGAGGAAACAAAAAATAGAAATCCATCCATGGAAATCACCATACCGTTACTTACCAGTGAATCAAACACCTTGAGTCCATATCTCTGAGAGCTTTCATCCAGAATACCAAAGAGAGTGTCCAGGGTGTCCTGTAGAAACTGTGGTAGGGAGCAAAACAAAAGGGTGTTTGTATGTGTGACGTGAATTTTAAAAAAATCAAATCAGAGAACAATCAATACTGCGAATGCAAGGATAGTGGGAGCAATTCGCAGCTGAGAATCTGGTCCTACTTTGACAATCTCCGAGCCATCGATCTCCTTCAGCTTAGAGAGGCTGTCGTTGATCCTTTCGGGGTGGGCTCGCCACTTCAACAGGTCCAGCATATCACCTGGAGACAACAAGAGGCACAGAGAGATAGAACAGCAAATGAAGGAGAACGACAGGGGAAAGCACAGTCTCGTGTTTGTTTATAAAGAAACGCACGATTATGAGAGCAGTGTGCACCGCAGATCACAAAGCATCACCGCACCCTTCAATTATAGCCCCCAAAACTCTTCTGAATCCAAACAAATGATGACATTTTCAAGTGCAGCGGCATAAAGGAGATAAAAAGTCATTTTCCTGAGCCGGGGTCCCCAGACGTACGTATGAATAAAACATAAGCCTTGAGAAGAAAGTCTGTCTTTTTTGGATTGTGTTCAACCTGAAGCATGTCTTTTTGCAACTTTATGTGCCAATCTGTGTCTTGTGTGTGTGTGTGTGTGTGTGTGTGTGTGCGTGTGTGTGCGTGTGTGTGCGTGTGTTTGTTTTTACAAATCCATCACGTACATTTTGTAATCAGTAACTGCAATACTTCATAATCAGTTCAACAATAATAAGTTCACAGACAGCGTCAAAAGTAGTTGTTTTTATGTTTAGATATTCTATCATCTACTTAATGAGGGAGAAACATTGACAGTGTCTGCTGAAGACTGAGTCAAGAAAAACAAATGTCTCCTTTGCTGCATTATTTATTAATTTGTTTACTTTCATGCTTCATTCTCTGATTTTTGCCGGTATTGTTCACAGAATAAATTAGGACAAATGTAGCGACAAGCTAGCCCTGCTGTAATAAAACTACAAATCCCACTCTGCAAGCAGTTTTCTGAAAGCATGCGGATTTATTAGCTCATTAGTGAGCACTGTAAACTGGAGGCTATTCTCCCCATCCTGCATATTCACAGGTCTTTTCACACACTTGGTTGGAAAAGTCACTTTCTCACTTGTGCACAACTTTTCTCTCCCTCAAACATTTTATCCTGTCGCCCTGTTGTGATCGCTATTTTTGGCAGTTATCTCACCGAGCTGCACAGAAGCACAGGATCAGTGTAGTGTATTAAGGTACAAGCTAACTCTAATTTAAAATGTGACAAGAGTTCAAACGTAGCAGCCAAACAACACCTCGCCAGACGAGCGGCGGCCCAAAATGTCAATCCCCGAGTCCAGTTTACCGTTCTGTGTGAGCTTGGTGGAGCAGAGGAAGCTGGTGATCCAGAAAGACTCTTTGGTGCCTTTCAGAGTCTGGTTGTTGGACGGGAGGTTGGCCTTGGAGAATGGCTGTTTCAGGTAACGCGAACAGTCTGCCAAGCTGGTATTCTCCTCACACTGGGGGTGAAAAAAAAGAGAAAAGAAGCACAGCAGATTTTTAATGTCAAAACATTTCAGTGGCTGGAAGACGTATATCAGTCATGACTGAGACATGCAAAGCTGTCCCGCGTAATCAATCACAGAACTCCTGTTGTTATTTCGGGGATTTCATGTGAAGCCTTAACGCACAGCTGAGGCTGTGTGAGCTCCAAAGCTACCACACAGTTTGGACTGATTCTACTGTGTCTATTTTAGGTCTGAGGAGAAACTAGGCCATGCCAGCTTCATTGAGCTTTTCAGCAACTTCCATCTGGCATTAGAGTAGGCCTTTCCCCCCCCTCTCAACGGTGGGAACACACACAAGGCTATCGTGGAGTTGTCCACCAAAACTGGCAGGCTCAGGTTAAGACAGGAAAAGAAAACAATAAAAAGAGGAGTTTTTTTTGTTTTTAAAGACAATACAGCTAACAGGAAAAATAAATAATCAGCCTTTTTGGTCACTGTTCAGCCTCGTTTACAATAAAACGTATGAATGGACTCCGTGCTTTTCCATCTTCCACAAAAGGCTGAGGTTTATGCACACACCCTCCATCTGCAGCTGAGGAAAAGCGCGCAGTCTGCAATTATTCTGAATTACACCCAAGACAGTCTCGCAGTCGCTTTTGATGCTGACCATTTTATTCGCTTTAGTCGTTTGATGTGTCAAAAACCAAAAATGTGTGAAAAGATGAGTCTATAACTAAGGTCTATAACACAGACATAAAGGTCACGCTAAATACAGAGATAGAGAGCAGACTCAAGGGAAATGTCCTTTTTGCAACCAGTTGAGTCTCTTATGCAAACACACATACATAAAACTTGCTCGCAGTTAAATTCAACCCCGCAGCTTGACAATGTTACGTAAGAGGACATTACATTACTCATTGGCCTGTCAGCTTGTAATGAAAGTGATGTCAGCTGTCTGTCAGCCCGTGGCACCAAACTGTGTGATAACCCGATGATCACATTTTGCCGTTGAATGATTCACATAATCATATACAGCATGTAATCCCCGATCTGACGTAACCTTGGGGACACCTGTGAAGTTAAACAGCGAGCGGGTTCACTAAGCTGCAATGTGCAATTATGCAACAAGTAGTTCCGACCAAGCAATCTGATTGGTCAACTAGACATTTAGAGTGTGTGTTTAAATCAGCGTGAGAGCACACCTGAGTCATCACTACAAATGTTATCCCCACATCCTGAAGATATATAACATGTAAATAAATGTGAATAAGTACACACGTCAACTTTTAATAAAGTAATACATCTGAATTTCAACTTTCTTTAATTAGTTTACTGTAATTTATGGTGCTGTTAGACCAACTCATCAATATGTGTGTACCTCGTGACCGCAGAGAAAACATATTTTTAAAGGCCGACAAATATGGACTGAAGCAGATTAGCTGGCTGGGACTAGACATTGCCTCAGTCACTAAGTCACTACTAAGGCTCAGACTACTTGCTGAAGTAGTAAACTGGGTTCCATTACATATAGGAGTCTACTGACGTGACCGTTTACCAGGTATTACTCAGACCCTGTATATCTCCATGGAAACTGAGATACTAGAAAATGCTCATTTTGAAAGTGAATTGCCCCAGATGTGAATATATGTTTTTTTTAAGTTGGTTATTGTTGTATAATCACAATATTACATGAGAAGGTGTGCTTTAATGTCATTATTGGCACTGCAGTGACGCTTATGGGCCTCAGCATAAGGACCTTAGCCCTGACCGCATCACTGTTGTGCCGATATTGGTAGTAAAACACACCCTCTCGTGTATTATTGCTTAAATGAAGAACGAGTATGTAACCTTTTTCTTTCTGTCCACTGAAATCTTTTGTTTTTTCTTTTAAATCTCACGTCAAATGCGTGAAGCAGGGACTTGGGTGGCACACTGATAAAAGCCAAGTAGCTTGCCATGAGGCAGATCAGCCCTCTGTTATTGACATGATAAGACTTTAAATAAGTGAAAATACAATGATCACATCCCGTTGATTCAAAATAAGACTCGCTGGATGGAATTACACATCAAGATTAAACACATTCAGTCTGATTCCATGTGGTTCAGTCCAAATCTTGGGGTCTGCAGTTATTACCTTATGGATAATGAGCTCATGGGTGCCATCTGGCAGAGTCCTGCCATCCTCTTGCATCAGCGGAACAAAGGAGTAGCCAAACAGTTTCTTCTCTCCCTTGTCTTTAGCTGTCAAACAACAACACATGGACATGACATTGAGTCCAAAATACACCAGCACAGGCTGCGCGAAAATCAACAAAACAAAAGCTCACATTACGAAACCGGTTATGCAAGTCAAATTAATAAGGTGAACAAGTGCAACAACGCTCAGTCTTCAGTGCATTTACTCTGTTTAAACTGTAAACACAGAGCTTGAAAGCATTGTTACACAAGTGTTGACGGTTTTACATTACAGTAATAGAGTACCAAGAAATGTAGAAACACACCAGCAAAAGGCAGAGAGGAGGTTGTGGATGCAAATAATCTAGGTTTTCAAAAGTTATATCAGGAAATGACACCTATAATTCAAACGCTATATCACACATATAGGTGTTTCTTTACAGGAAAGACTGTAGTACACTGACACACGCCAACTTCCTTTACAAAGCAAAAACTTGGTATTTAGATGCTGTTAAATTACTCTTGTTGTGGTTTTAACAAGTTCTCTGAAAGCTCTGGGCATAATTTACATTATGAACATGTGTAATCTGATTTATCTGCTGCTTTAGCAATAAAGTGCTAATGTCTGAACAGCGGGGAAGTGAGAAGTGTAGTGTTTCCATTGCAACACCAGTGATTCATTTAGGCAGTGTCTACCAGTCCTCTATGGTGTGTGTGTTTGTATGTGTTTGTGTGTTTTCACTCTCCCAGGAGAAACACAAGTTGCACTGTATTAAACTTTTAAAATTGGTATTGCACCATGGTCATTTTACTTATTTTTTGCTGTGATTACACCATGAAAGTTATTGCTTACAAGACTCAAGCCTGTACACTTTTGCTTTTTGTTGCATGTGGTTCTTTTCGGACAGGATTTCCTAATCCGTAAGCCGTCATAGGGTGCTCGGAGATTAAGGGTACATTCAGATAGGATCAGGCGGTGAATCATTGAAGGGTTGTGTGGCGGTGTGTGGTGCTTGTACTTTTTATTTCACTGATTAAATTGCTTTCTCGATGCCTGCGCTGTCTCTCAACTAGTGAAATAAACAAAGTCAGAATACAACAGGTAAAGTATCAGAATTTAGTGCATGAATCCACCTGGATAGTCTCAGTTTCAGAGACATTTCAGGCTGACTGTGGAGGTTTGACCGATCCGAGCATCTGATTGTGACGTTGGGCTGCGTTTTTACAAAAGTTGGATGAGGCTTGACTTCTCCAGCGCAGGTCACTGTGTTTTTTGGTGGACACACCTGCGGCCCAAAACGCACTACCTCCACTCATATGAATGTAAAAACCAACATTTTCACCACAGAGCCGAATTCTCTCTGAATGTACCCCAAGAAAGATTAAATGGTACTGTGTGAAACTGAGGCTTAGCTGAGCTCAGCAGACCAGGTGGAGATTGATCTATGTTATATCTTGAAACCACTCTACCAAACACACTGTGCCATTATAGTAGAATTGAATAAGTTTTGGCCTTGTTAGGAATTTAGGAAAGACTTTGTCTCTTCAAGCTGTCTAGTAAGAGAAAAAACTGCTCCTACAGCAGCACTAACGTTACCAATAATAAAACACTCATTCTACTGCAAATCGTTTCAATTGTATGAAATATTCAATAAACAATTAGCAATAATAAAACAAAGTATTGCACTGCTGACGCTGACAGGTCCTTACAGTCCCCTTTAGCACCATTTAGGAACAAGACTGGACTCCCCGCAAACAAATTAACAATTACCGCTGCTGCATAATGAGTGCAAAAACAAGATAGCATTTAAAAGCATATTCATAAAAAAAATGAGCTTTCTGTTTTGCATTAATTGAAAATGAGAGTGTCTGCTAATCATATTTCTTCAGGCAGGTTGTCCCAGAGTTTCGGGAGTCCTAACAGTATGTGTAATATGGTCTCCTCAGTTTGGTGTCACCACAGGCTTAAATTGGGCTCTTAATAGGCAGCCCTTGGGTAGCAATGCTAGCACCGCCAGCAGTAATAAGGCGACTATATCTACTGCGCACAGACACACAGCCTCCCAGCTTGGCTGCAAAAGGCATAATAATATCGGCTTGTTATGAGAGAGGAGACTCGGACTTCTCCCCGCAGCCCAGAAAGAGGGTGAGCGAGAGTGAGAGCAATATTCTGGTCATAATTAAAGTTTTGTCTCATTAGGAGGTGAGAAGTTGGACAAACTAGTCTCATTATGAAAATGCTCAAACGAGCGCACACTTATCCACTTGGACATTGTCTATTTGGGGGTAGCAGCAGCCTCGGGGCTTGAAGCTGCAGGGCTGGAAGGTGAATGCCTATTGAGCTCTTCTCCCTCCACAACAATGCCTCTTTAGCTCCAACTCCTCTGGATAATCAGTTGAAAAGAGAGCAGCACCTGAGGCGTCCTCACCTCAACAGCAAACGTCTGAAAATGTGTGATAGCTCGGAAAAATGAGTTCACTTAATCTTCGTTAGGTAAATAGTGTATGCACGATCTTGTTCCCACTTACTGGAGCAGTGGCGGAACTCAAACCGGACGTGGGACCCCCGAAACATGTCGACCGGGATGGGCAGCTTGATCTGCTCCGCCCAGCGGGGGCTGTTGTTGTGGTACAGCACTAAGGAGTGGTACTCATCTCCACCTGGTTCACCGGAGCCGGCAGCCACGTGACTCTGAAAGACAGAGAGAGGAGATTGAGTAAAGATAGAGGTGGAAGGGGAAGAAGGAAAGAAAGAACAGGAAGTGAAAACAGGATATGAGAGGCCGAGCTTTGGGATGAGGTAAGAGACAGATCTGAAGGACACGATGAATTAATGAGTCAGAGATAGATACGGATATTTTGAAAACTGCCTGTGCACCACGGATGGCAATAAAACGAGAACGACATGGTTTACATGTGTGTGTTTATGTGTGTTAGAGGGCTGCGTGCCATGCGGCGGCAGCGGCAGCAGCAGCAGGGTTATATTTGAGTCTATTTTCTGTTCAAGGCCGAGGCAGCGCAGGAAACCACAGAGGCAGACTGTCACAGCACTGCACCAGAAATGGGCAACACACTGGAGAGACACTTAGCTCTCATCTGGGTCAGCGATATTTAAGTGAAGAGTTTTTTGCTCCAAAATAAGACACCTCCTGCTAAGAAAAAAACGGATTATAAATAAGGCATTTAGTATCCTTAAAGTGTTTAGTCCTTAAAAATGATAGATTGTTGCACTGACAGCTATAATTCTTGCAAAATTGGAGATGACACAGATATGAAAAAGGTGTTTTTACCTTGAGGACCTGTCCGTCGATATCCAGCACATAAACGGTGATCTCGACGTTCCTGGCTACGCTCTTCCCACCCTTTTCAAACTCGCCTTTCTCCAGCGTGATGTAAAGGTCATTCCTCATCTCTCCTGCAGGAACAGGAAGGTAAAAAGAGGCAACAAGGCATTGATTATGCATACAGGCAAGCATTATTAATGACCCTCTCAGCAGCTTGATGGCAATTTTTAGTGTAATGCTTCATGACAGGGTTGGACAGCGTTTACATTAGCAGCATTTAATGATATTTTTTCTGCTGACGGGAGAATTGAGCCCGAGCTACGACCTTTGACCACCAGAGAATACGAAGAAGATTTATTTATTATCCGCCGTAAGCAGATGGTGTAGCCCGTTTCCATTTTCTCATCCATATATTACTAGTATGCTCAAGTCAAAAGTTTCATTCAATTTCAGCAAACAAGAAAAAGGCAGCTGGCTGTAACATTTGCACATGTCACATCAAACTGTCAGCGAAGTTGGCTTCGCCCTGTCAGTGAGCAGACAGTGATGAGGACTGATAAAGTCAAAACAGGTCGCAGAGGGGAGAAGACACTGAGTGCATTTAAACAACACACTTGTATGAGAAAATAAGGAAAGCCTGGAGTCATCACAGTGGTACGTGTCTACTCTTGACCCTCATTACTGTACAGTATGTGTTTTTTTTGCTCTTAGAGGCTTGAAGAGGTGGAAGTTATTCAAGGAAAGTCTGTTTTAATGGACCCCTCAGTTGCTATATTCTGCAACCCCTGTGGAGGTCCTGACTCCAAGATTATCAACCTCTGACGTAGAGTTGCAGTTGATCTCCACTTGCATCCACACATTTTCTGTTGGAGACTTGTTATCTGGCAAACACATACTGAGCACAGACTGCTCATGAAGTGGTGATTTACAGCAAGAGGCCATATAACAAGGCTGAACCAAGCGGCAACCTCCGTGGCTGTGAAGTGAAACCAATGTGAAAGTGACAAAAACTGTAGTTCCTCAAATGGCCACATGAGGCTGGCTACAGAACAAGTCAATCTCCATAAGTCCCCATGTTAAAATGTCCAACTTCACAGCAGAAATAAACATGTTTACAGCCTGGTACAAAAGACAGTTTTGGTCTTTATAGCTAATTTCCCCATTCATGACAACTGTACTGAAGCTGAATTTTTATTTAACACACCTGCTCAAAATATATTAAGGCTTAAACTTATGCATAACAGTAACAGCGTGGCTGCTGTTGGGTGCTATTTGGTTGCCAAGACTACCAACATGGTGGCGGCCAGAGCCACCACAAAACGGCTCTTCAGAAATCTACAGGTGACGTCACGGATATGACGTCCATTCTTTATACTGTCTATGGTCTTAACACACACAGGGATACTATCACATGCACATCGCACCTGAGCAGTTTGTGTTATTATGATGCTATTTTATGTTTCATATTTTAGCTAGCAGCACTGATTGCTCTACATTCATACATGAAGATGTAAGTGCATATCTTACCCACAACACTGTATAGGAAGATAACATAATGTAGGCTACACAACAAAGTTCATCCTCTTGCCACATGGTTTCAAGCATGATCCCACAACCAGTCAAAATAACCATTAACCATGTATCTTAAAATGAATAAAATGCAGTCCATTCCTGCACAACATTGTGAATTTAAGTGTGTAAGCTTGTTAAAGTAATGAACTGAGTGCCTGAGATTCATAAAAACAACAGTCTAATCTATAAACACTCCTGTAACACAGCCTTTTATTGATGCTGGTGCTGCCAGCTGCCAAAACACTAAATGAAAATAATCCCAGGAAGTAATATTCTACATCTTTTTGTTATAACTGCAGCTGAATGCACAATGACTGAACCAGGCACACATTTATTTCCTCCTGCAGGGGAAGTCAAAATGGTGCAAAGCGCTCTGGGTAAGAAAAGAGGATAGGCCTGTTTCCTCTGCAGCCGAGCAGTGGTCAGACACATTGTAAAACAGGTTCCCTATATTACCTCTGAAAGTGTGTGTTGATGTGTGTGTGCTCTCATCATATCTCTATCTCTAGGGTCAACATTGATTTTCTGCTCTTAACAACAGTAACCATGGCAATATGAGGCATTCTATATACACCCTTACTGTACACTCGTACACAAAGAGCACAGGAAGGCAGACACACACACACACACACACACACACAGACACACACAGACACAGACACACACACACACACACACACACACACACACACACACACACACACACACAGGGGCAGTTTCTTAATGCACAATAGGAAAAAGGGAAGTGGAGAGGGTGGGGCAAGAGCAGCTGAAGAAAGAAAAGGAGGAGAAAAGACAGACAGAAAGGGAGAGAGGCAGACAGTTTCCTTAGCCAAAGGGCAGACTTACACAGGCAGAAGGGGTGAAAGCAGTCAGCGTTAAGGGTTTGTAGTCAGACAAAGACAAAGAAAGAGACAGTGAACATAAATCTGTGTTAGCGAGGCGCTGGGGGACCCACAGTCTGTGGTTCCTCTTTATCTGTGTGACCAGACAGCACACCTCACTTATTTAAAAGAACGGCTCTTCTGTGGGGAGACAAAGTCCCCCGACGTCCATCGCTCATAAACGAATGAACAGACGAGTCAGAAAAATAATTCAGACAGAACTTTCCCATACAAACTATTTCCTAATACGTAAACATACATTTTTTCCTCTCTTGTTTCATCTTATATTCAAGTACACTTGTTACCACAGCAACAAGATCCCATACAGTGAGGCCTAAGGGTCTCTGCAGGGGTCTGTGTTATTTAGTGAAGTGGCTATCTAAGTGATGCCTATCTACCTGAAACAGCCTGAATATTTCATCTTTCTGAGGGCACCCTTAGGTGATATTCAAATATCTCTCTACGCACAATAGGTAGGGATGTCAGGTGTTACCAAGGCAACTGCAGTAAATAATATAAGGCAGATCAAAGTATACACAAAATATATTATTAGGTTTATAGTCTCAGAAGGTGTCATTGACGTTTTACATAGAAATCATTTTATATCAAGTTTATGAACACGTCTCAACACCTGCTGCTTCTTTCCTGGGTACAACCATCTGATTTGTAGGAAATTATATATTTTATGTCTCGAGCAGCAGTTTATGGGGAATAAATAGGTGAAGGACTAAGTAAGGGCAGCGCAGTATAAGTGCTTCCTCCGTGGAGCTAAGATTTTCTGTGAAAGTCTGTTTTTCTTGCAGGTAGTTCTGTTGCCTCTCAAAGTCTAAACATATGCAGGTTAGGTGAGCTGGAAACTAAATTTTCCGTGTGGGCCAGAATTAGCAGTAGTAGTAGCCTGAAGGTGCCTGTCAACGGGTGATCAGTGGTTTGATCCCCAGCTCCTGCAGCAGGAGCAGCAGTAGCAGCAATAGTAGTAGTAAAAGCTATAGCAGTAGGAATAACATTAGTAGTAGTGTAAGCTAAGGAGGTGGACACATTTGTTACCAGTGCACAGCTGGATCACCATTCAAGTTTCCACTTCATTGGGTTTTCTTTTCATTTTATGCAACTAGGAGTCATAAAAGTAACTCTATATGGGCTTAATCTTGAAATCATAACATATAGAGAATGCAATGAAGTCTAAAGCCAGCTGAAAAACTAGTGTCTTATGTTAGTAGTGTGCAAAAATAAAATGAGAAGTTCATGTTGAGCAAAAGGAAAATCAGGTGACATCCATGATGCTCACAAACCCACAAGACTGGTGAACAAAATCAACAACAAAATCTTGTTATTTGTGCGAGTGAGCTTGTTTGTGTTGTCCTACCTGGCATGATGACATCAGAGAAGCCCAGTTTCCTGGTGATGGACACTCCCCGGGTGAAGAGGACCATGTACTCTCGTCTCAGCTGTTCTATGTCCCCGTGGAGGAGCTGGAGAGCCACTGCCAGACCTAAGAAAAAAAAAGCAATAAAACTCAAAATCTGAAATATCATATTCCTATATAACAGCCGCAACATGGCCTTGATTTTTTCCTCCGTTATCCCTGACCAAAACCACTCAATAAACGCTTAAAATATATCACAACCCTGTTCCTAACGCTATAAACAATCTTGTACTGGTGAGCTCAGAAAAAAGTATTCACAAGGGCATATTTTCAGTTTTATTACAGCCGCACGGACTCGCGAAGCAGACAACTACAGTTATACCTGCCAACAGCAACACTTGTGTGTATGGAAAGAAAGCAGACACCCCCGCATACGTAAACAAAATGCAAACAGCTTGTGAGTCATCTCCAGCACTTTTTTATTAACAGGAAATCCTACATGAAGGCTACCACCTCACATCAATATCCTTATGCAATAAGTTTCAAATGTCAGTGCAGCTAAATTAAAGCATTGACTTATATTTAGAGCTCAAAATGCATCTCTCTGATGTCTCTGCGTGCGTGCCTGTCCACACTCATGACGACGAGAGTCAGAAACACAAACAGCTTAAAAGCGAGGGTGTGTGCAAGAGACAAGATGATGATGATTATTATTATTGTAGATGTTTTCAGGAAAGTTGGGAGGCAGCGGTGAAATGGTTCATTAGCTGCGAGAGGTTTCAGTCACAGGGAGTCAACAAAGCAACGTGACTTGTTTGCAAACCTGCTAGCAATATGCCAAAATATCCTGCACTGTGAAGGCGTACGGCTGTTAAGGCAGTGAAGTTGAAGAAAAAAGGGTTTACAAATTGTGCATCAGATTTAAAGGTTGTGCTTTTTTATGCTAATTATTTAGCATAAATAAAACAAAAAAAAACAAACAATCGTAGATAACCATAGAATTTGCATAATTCCTAAATATGTAGATACAAGGCTCCAAGGGGAAAATGCAGAATCTACAAACAAAATGTGCTATTTTTAGCTTTCTTCTATTTATATTTGAACAATTTTATTTAAAGGCCCAGTGTAGAATTTAGTGGTGTAGTGCTGAAGTTTCAAATCGCAACCAACTGAAAACCTGTCACCTCTCCTTCTCAGTTAAAGCGTGAAAGAGAAACTACAGTGGCTGTGAAACTTGTGAAAAACACAAAAGGTCCTATGTAGAGCCAGTGTTTGCTTTGTCCCTACTGGGTTGCTGTAGAAACGTCAAGGTTCAACATGGAGGACTCCACAGAGGAGAACCCGCTCACTCTGTAGATATAAAAGGTTAATTCTAAGGTAACATGAACACAATTCTTTTTTTCAGGTGATTATTCACTAATGAAAACATAGTTTTGAATGTGATATTCTATTTCTGTCAATAGATGCCCTTAAATGTTAAACACTCGACCTTTAAGAAAAGTATTCATATCACATATTTCATGGAGATTAGCTCTGTTTTGCTAGCCTTCTGTCTTCTATCAGTACTAAAAACAACAGAACAAATACATTTACATCTAACACATTGAAATATGTGATTTGAAAGTAGTTTAAACACATCAAATTTCATGAATTTAAGCCAAAAGCTGAGCCTGTGGTTAGCCTACACAGGAGTTTAAGCTAAGTTATCCTGATTTGGTTATGTGGAACAAATGACCTACCAAGATGTCGGTTAAGCAAAATGGATATCTTTCAATTACAGATAGCAGATAGCAAAAACTAAAGGTAGTTTTAGGTAGCTGTGGCTACCTCAGCAGCTAGCTTTCATTTGATATAGCGTTCTTGCTTTAGCCGTCTAGTTTCTCCCTTTCTCTGCAGGAAAATGTGCAGTTAGCAGGAGGTTAAAGTGTTTACATACTACCAAATCAGTGTGTAGTTAGCCTAGTAACAGCATGAGCAGCAACATCAACCAAGAAAGCAGTAACTACACAGCTACAGTACTGCATCATGGCTCTGTTTTGTAGTTTGTGCAAAGTTTACATATTTTTAGATGGTAAAATATGGTCAGAAAGTCTGATATTGGTCTTAACTGAATTGTGACCAAGTACGGAGTAACTGTGTTTTGGCTTAGAGGGCATGAGAGGTGACACTACAGAGGAGTTATCTGGTCTAAATAATTCAAAAGTAGCACACACACAGTCCATCAGCAGTGTGTTCAACCTGGCACAAAGGCCTGGTGGGAAATGGAAGGAGAGTCCCATTAGGTTCAGGGGAGATCTTTTTTTCTACCCAAGCCTAATCTTCCTGCCCCTTAATGTGGATCAAGCCTTTGGCATTTATACACACATAAACGAACACGCACACACACACACACACACACACACACAGGCTCTAAAAGCTACTGCGGGGCTACAATTAGGCAAACCAGCTTCATTACTATTCTGCCTGGTAGATGGAGCTGACGCTGACAAAAACACCCTCAACCTCTGCTGCCCTCAGCCCACCCGGCCTGCCTCTTCACAAACTCAACAAAACAAGAGGAAAATAAAAACTCAAAAACAAAACAGTGGAGTTGTCGCAGCCTCTTCTGTCACTGCCTACGCTTGCATGGAGGTGGGAGCTGAATTATATACCTGACCTGACTCATACAGAGCCAGATTCTTATGAAAAAAAAAATCCCATTTATGGATTACTGGGCTACATGTAAACACAATCACTGTCTCTTCTCATCAGCTCCCTCTCTCATCTTTCCAATTTGATTACCCCAAAAGAGCCTCTGTGAACCTGAAACACACAGGTGAAGAAAAATGAGATTGTCATTAGGCTACATGTGAACAAAATAAGTCTCCCCACATGTATGAGTTAGGGACACTATTCAGAATTTCCCTCTCATACAATATACTGAAACACTCTTATACAATATACTGAAATGCAGTATATTGTTTGAGAGGGAGCATTTCAGTATATTGTATGAGAGCTTTTCAGTATGGTATGTGAATGCATTTGTGTATGTGAGAGGAAAAGTCTGAATAATGTCCCCAACGGCCCCTCATACACATGACCTGTCTCTCTGCCTCTTTATTACCCAAACAGCCCACTGTTCTACATACTTTAAGGCCAGTGCATTCGTCTCTCCCCTGCTAATTGGCTGCTAATAAGAGACTTCTGGCCCACCGCCAGCTCTGTTTAAAAGGAGAACCACACAGCGAGACTACTTCAGACACACACAAAGAGTGCACACACATATATAAACACGTACACAAAATACACACAAATGCACCTTACATTATCTCACTCCGCTGCACACTTGTTTTAATTGCCCTCCTGACACTAAGTGTAATAAATTGCGGTGCGTAAATTATGCATGGTGTTCCATAACTCCTGCACGGACGTTTTTACTGAGACAAACCGGAGAGGAGACACTGACCTGTTTGCTGAGGATGAAATATTCTCTCTAGTTTTGCACATCTGGCGTCAAGGCCAGACAAGAGACTCAAGTGTTATCTGCTCTGTAATGTTGCTTTGCAGCAGAATAATTTCCATTTGGGAGGAATTGACTTTTCAGATGAGGACGTACCCGGTAAAATGATTCTGCAAGTGATTGCTGTTCTGAATATAGAGTGAGCAGGGAACGTACAGGGGAACATACAGGGTTCAAACTTGTGAATAGGGATCTCTATAAATGTGGACATGATGATCAGGCGACTTGTGTCGCTACTGTCATCAGTGCGATTAGACCATGTGTGTAAGAGAGACAGAAAAAGACAATAAGGTCTTTGCAAAGTCAAAAGGTCAAAGCGAATAAAATGATAATGAATTAATCTAGCTGAGACAGATGAATAGTGCTCAAAAATACATAAATGAAACCTAATATTCAGCACTCATTGTCTTACAAATTGAAATTATTACCTCTACTTTTGTGATTAAATGTCTAAGATCAATGTCGAATTCAGTTAAGTGGTTTAAAATGTAATTTTGCAGCAAACCACGCTCGAATTATGCATGCGAGGCTATTGTGACAAAACACCCAAAGCGCTCGTCTAATGCACTTTGAAAGAGAGAGCGCTGAGGCACATCAGGCGTTCGGCTGGATCAATGTCTTTAGCTGACAGCCACTCAATAGCTAACATCCAAGTGTTGGTGATAAACTGCATGCGGCAGCCAAAGACGCCAGTGACTCTCTCGAGTAATTCACGTACATGTATTTGATGTGCCAAAACGAAAGCCTGAAGCAAACTTGTGTCAACTAAGGCAACATGCTGTCTTCTCCCAGTGATGTTGCTAACCAAATCAGTGTGGTTAATTGTTTTTGATAAGAGAATTGCTCGTCTTAAATCGTCGTGCTGCTGTCATCTGTCTGTCAGACAGGGCTGCGGCGGAGGTAGTGCGTTTTGGCTGTGGTGGTGCAGGCGGCAGGGGTGTCCACCAAAGAGCACTGGTCGAGAGACAAAGAGAGTGAATGACAGTAAGCGAGCACCTTCACCGATAAAGAAAAGTTATTTCCTGATTGTTTCACAGCTGTTACGTTCAGCACAAACAGACACATGCCAGAGGCCCTTTCCTGCAGCGCCTGATCCTGTCTGAATGTACTCTAACCGATGTCTGCAGAGTCATCTGCCAAAGGTCTAGGAAGTTTAATATCAACAATGCATCACATTATCTGTACACCTGATCTGTAATTAAATCTGATAACGCATGCAAAGCCGTGTGTTATCTGATAATCCAGCTCGTCAACAGTTTAGGTAGTAAATAAAGCTCATAGAAGAACTTGATTTTTGTCAGTATGAGATAAGGAAACCGCAAAGTAAGTGGTTGCGTAATATTCCTATTTTGGTGTCTTCCCTCTGCTTTATCAGAAATGAAATTCGACTTTTGTGGCACTTATCAGCTCAGCTGTGCAAAGCCCCTTATATCTCCACCTATTCCTCAGCAGCACAGCCGCACTGAACTCCAGCTGGATGCTGCAGTTTTGGCATGAAACGACGCGGTGCGAAGATGCTGCTCGGATAACGCGGGGCTGTGCTAAATGGCTTTGTGTCATTCGGTTTGATTACTGCACTCCTTCACGCTTGTGCGCGATTATTCGTGATAATTTCAAATGGCTTCTCCTCAAGTAATTATTGGTCTTTTGAGGGAAGGTGGAAAGAGGAGCTGAGTCAGTAGATCGGTCTCACAGATTGTTGACGTCCCTGCAATCTCTTCTCTCGTTTCGCCAGTTTGCGTTCTGTCTGATAGTCTTCAAATAATTATGAACCTTTTCTATGCAGCGGGCTATGGAGTCGCTCTAAGAATACACAAGGGAGGTGTAAGAAGACAATGAACTCTGTTATCATGCAAAATAATGTTTTCATTACGGAAATTAACAGCGTGCAGCGAGTTTCACATTTATGTAAATCAGCTTTAAGACAAACTTCTGATGACTGTTGTTGATTGCTTATTGTTAGCTTGCGTTTGCCTCTTGATGAAAACATCTGCAAACTAGCCAATGCTGTTTAATTCATGATTACGACTTCCTTCACCGTAGAATATATTTTAAAGTCATAATCAGAGGTTCATCTGATAGCTGTAAGGTTCTTTGTGTAATCACTCTACAATCCAAAGACACGAAGTTTGGATTGCAATGTGGAGCAAACCTCTTCAAATGTCACGTCACATTCCTTTGACGTTTGAAGAACTGAATGTTCAGATTCTCCACCGACCTGTTGCTACGGGAAACTGCTGATGCTGTTGTTCAGCATGATGCGAACGCAGCTATTTATAAAAATCATCTGAATGCATTTGCAACAAAGAGCTTCTTGCAGACACAACCATACGCAGACTGATCCGCTCCCCCCTAAAGAGGAACTTCACTCGCACACAAACGCAACTTCTCAGACTGACCGGAAACACTGCAAGAGACAGATGATGCAAGTTTGTCAACGCTGCAAAATGAAGGTTTTGTTGAATAAGTAAGCCACATGAAAGTACATCCGCTTAAAAACCAAATCACCACTAAAGAAGCCAACTTGTAGAATTACTAAATCCCCTTGTTTGCGAGGTGTAGATGTGAGGGAGCAAAATGAATTGACGTGGTTCTTACCGGTGTTGGAGCCCGACAGGTTGTACCTGGAATTCGCCTTTTTGATGATGTTCTCGTGGATCTGGAACCATTCACTCTCAGTGTTACATCTGAGACAGAAAGATGAGACAGAGTCACAGAAAATAAATATATTTGATAGATTTTCTTCTTAAAGGGACACAGCAGTAATGTAGTATTTTATTTTGATAAGTAGGGAACTCACAAGGATAAACTACTGTCAGAATAGTCAAAATCACTGTAAATTTTAGGCCCTTTATAAGGGTTAAGGTCTGAAAATGCTGGATCCTACATATCCCATAATGCAACAAACACATATTTCTAGGGTAGACAACACTAGACAACGCTCCTCCAAAATGAAAAAAGTAAAATTACCTTTTTTCAGCTTTAATGCTTCTTTGGCGTATCATTTACTGTGTGATTCATTCTAACATGAACCACACATTTAGTGATATGAATCACAGGTGCAAAAAAATAAACATAAAAATTACTGCATGACTTTGACTGTGACTACAATCAACACCTACTATTTATCGTTAGTTGTTATGTTTAACTAGGGCAGGTTGGGTAAAAACAAATCCTTACAGTATTTCCAATGACGTCTTGTTTGGAGACTTAATTCCAAAAAACATTCAGCTCAGAACTTCACTGCTAATCTGACTAAAACCTTGCTGGTGGTAACTGCAGGTATACAGAGGGTGGCTGTATTTTCTGAGCTAAGTGTATCTGGCCAGTCTGTCTGATCCAGCTATAATTTAGGTCAGACTACTGTGTCAACGGTAGCCTTTCTATCCCTTAGGGCAACGTGTAGACTAGGTTGGACCACAACCACACTGCCAGTGTTTGTGAAAAAAGCACAGAGCCTCTGAAGTACAACAGGAAAAGGTCTTTTGTTGTTGATGTTGTTGTTGTTGTAAACTGTCTGTATTAATACTGTTAGACCACCATCTGTTAGGATGACTTGAATTGTTTTGCAGCTTCAAAAAAGGGAATTCTAGCACTGGAGTTTTGAGTATGTGTTTATGTTGGTTAAAAACTTAAAGGACCAGTGTTAGTGGCCTAGTGTTAAGGAGAAACTACAGTGGCATTGAAACATGCAAAAAACACCAAAGGCTCTATCTACAGCCAGTGTTTAGTTTGTCCGTTCTGGGCTAGAAACATGGCAGTTCAACATGGCGGACTCATGGCCCTAAATCTTACACACTGGAAGTCTGTGTAGAGGCAGAGATTTCTTTCATAATACGTTAATTATGTTGGAAAATAGTTGCTGAAAACATGTGAAAAGACTTTGAACGATATATTATTGAAATCTGGCGTTAGAGGTTAAAACAGTTTTTCACCAGTTTTCAGTCCAGGATTTTTTGGGCGGTCCTAAAGGGTGGCTCGATGACACGCTGAGGCCACCCTGAGCTTAATCATTCAAATTTGGCTGGGTGGTTAATAACACTTTCCTTTTTGGTCTGACAAACTCAGAACACATGTTTATTCTTACTTTACACAGACTTTAAAGACCAGTAAAGGGAAATATGCTTTCTGAAAGTCTGGTGAGAAGAAATACACCACTTTAATATGTGGGAGTTAAATATGAAGCTAAAGCCAGGAAACAGTTAGCTTAGCTTAGCATAAAGAACCTCTGTGTTTGTGAGCTTTAGAAGTGTTGGTAGGCAGATAATTTTACACAAATTTACCAAAATGTAGTAATAGCATGGCAACGGAGGGACTTAGTATTGAAATACTGGTTGTTTGCAGTGACTTACGCATAAACCTTGAGCAGGTGGTCATCCTTGGAGTCAGCAGTGAGGAGATCAGCGATGCTGACGACAGCACAGCCGAACGGCCGCCTGTACTGCACGCTGCACAGATTCTTCTTTTCGCCCGCTCCCATCCTCCCTGCGCACACACACACACACACACACACACACACACACACACACACACACACACAAAGCATCCACAGTCATAACAGCACTATTAAGGCCCAAGAGACTTAAAATACATGCAGTGCTCAGTAGAATAAAGAAGCAGCATCATAACTCCCACCTATTCTTATGATGTGCACAACGATGTAGACATCTTTTCGTAGATCACTGCTTCCCAAATCCTGACAAAACAGGAAAACATACTTTCATCACATTCAATCATTGTAAACAAGCAGCAGAGCACTGACTTTTAGTTTTCAGGGTAATGTAATATGACTTAGGTCAGCTTTATACAGGTTTAAATTACTTCCAATCAATCTTTGAAAGCACATAGTCATGTTTACTACTCACCACAAATAACGTGCATTGTCTTTCTGTCTTCTCGGGCGACTTGGGCAACCCGCTCTTATTCAACTTGACAAAGAACCTTTCGCTGTAAGACAGGAGAGACAGAGAGAGGGTACAAACATTGAGATGAATGAGGTAAAGAGTGATGGCTGGGTGTCATCGTAAACAACTGCATCCAAGCCACTGCTAACAGGAACAGAATAAAGATTAGAAACAGTGTCAAAAGTGTCAAGCGCTTGAACGGAGGGCACTGGAGAGAACGCTTCAAAGTTCGATCTTCAAACCGCAGCTGTCTGAAAGAGAAGAGGAGGCAGGAGAAAGACAGACAGGCAGAGCGGGAGCAGACACAGATGGATCGAGGGAGAGGAAAACATATACAAAGCTTGAATCACTGAACCAAATCCCCAACAGTGAATGTCTGTAACATATCCGACAAGTACATCCACACGCAACTCCTCCGCGGCTGAACAAAATATTCAGCGTGTTGTTTCTCTCTGACACGTTTAGCCAAGATACTGCACCGTCAGCTAAAACAGTGATGGGTTATAGCAAAAAATGTAGATCCTCAGTCTTATAACTGCCAGGCTGGTTGTCATAAATCTTCTGGTTGTGACACGGACAGACTGAGACTATTATTAGCAAGGTGAATACAGACAGAAAATGACAAAATGAACCTGCTAAGTGGTGAAAAATGTCAAAGATAATGTGCTGTATGTGTCATTTAAAGGATAAAATATACATAAATAGCAATTATATGAGTCGCGTGTGTAACTGCTAGGTTGCTACTGCATTTAATGTATATTACACAGAACATTAAAGTAGCTAATGAGCTAGGGTTAGGGTTAGCTTAATTGCCATGCTAATGCTAGTGCATGAAAACAAGTTTAAAGTCATGCTAACAACAGTTACACTTAAGTGTTGAGCTAGAAACTTGAAAAACAAAGAACAGACACAACAGACTGTCTGTATTCTGTCTGTCTGTCGAAATCCTTCTTTCGACATAACTATGTGTCGCTAACCATGCTAGAAGTTCTGTGAGACTGTTAATAAGCACAAAGGCGCTTTTGAACTAAATTCTAACATGAAAAAGGTCTGAAAGTCATTGGGACTCATCCTCTGGGGACCATGAATGCCTATCAAATACTTGTTGAGATATGCTAACAACTTTGACAATTACACTTAAGCAGAAGTTTTGACCTTGAGACTTGAAGAACAAAGAACAGACACAACAGACTGTAGTTTGCATTTTTGTGTTTTCTTACTGTCAGTTTGTCTAAATACTTCTGTCGACAAAGCTGAGTCAACAACCACGGAATTTCGTTACTAAGGTTTTTAAGTATATGTTCGTCAACCAAAGTATAGGACACATTAAATCATGACTTGATTAGTGTAGTTAAAAGTTAATTTAATTAATGTCTAGTTGGGATATTTCAATCTAAACCAAAGTGGTGGACTGGCCAACAGACGGGCCAAACTTTTGCCATCCCTAGAGCTATGATGCTAATGCAGCTAAAAATAAAGCTATCTATAAATAAATAAATCTGATCTGATTTCTTGTCCAAACAACACTGAATCATACTTTGGATAGTCTGCACATACTCTATGGCACAACTTTCGAATATGAAATTCAAGAACTTCACGGAGCAGTCCTGAAATAACAACTCTGTCCTCCTATGCCCCGCACCCTCCTCTTCTTGTAGGCGGGAAATGAAGTGCATGTCGGGCAAAAACAGAAAGGACGGACAGAGATCGCTTTTTCATTCCCTTTGTACTCCCGTCCTCTCTCTCTCTCTATCTCGCACACGAGCTCAAAGAGAGGCAGCGGAGGCATCCTGCTGGGCCCCGTCTCATCCTGGCTGGCGAACTGCGGGCTAATCCAGTTAGGTGACTTTCACAGTCCACCGATAAGCAGAGAGAAAAACCTTGTAATGCACCAGCGCCTGACAATGAGCCAAGTCTTTGGCACGGCTAGCAGGCGCAAGCTACAGTACAGCCCATTCACACAGGAGCAGAATATACCCCAACAGATCCTATATAACTAGACTTCATGCTGCATACAGCTACAATGGATTAGGATGTTTTTATAATAGTCTGAGCTAAAAAAAAAAAAAGCTCTTCTTACAAGCTTAAAACTTACCATGATGTAAATAAGAGGCTACCTCTTGCGCTGTGTTAAAGTGTTTTGTGTATGTAGGGCAGTGGGCGCCCATGGTTGAATTAATTAAGCTGCTGATTATTAATTATGCAAATGCTTATGATTTTTAATACATGTATTCCTTCAGTAAAGTTTTTCCTTTTTAATCGCCCGCATTCAAATGAACCAATCGAGAACCAATTTGATTTAGACACTGTTGTTCCTCATTAGCCGCTCTCTGTAACTTTCCAGACCATTTATCCAGCCATATGGAGACGGATTCCTATGCATTAGACATGAGACTTGTGCACGTTTTTCCCGAACCCTAATTAGCCCTCTATTGTTGAAACCCCAACTGCCAATTAACAGCCACTCCTGCGAACACACACACACACACACACACACACAAGTCTCTTACACCCTCCCCTTGCCGCCGACTCTTCTCCCTCACAGCTGCAGCGTGTTGATCGCCCGAGCTAAGAGGACTAGTGTCCCCCAGCGGGACCTTATCTCCCTCTATCACCGCTCGCATTAACATAACATGAATGGCCGATTTCCCTCCCCTCTGGGCCCACGCGGCGCTCGCAATTCCCTCTCCTGATATCGATGATTGCATTAGGAGCCCAGTGCTAACCCGATGAGGGGGATGGGACAGTGAGTGTGTAAAATACTGGATAAATTAACAGCCCCTGTTGCTTCCCAACCCCCTTAACAAAAAGCCCAAATGTACCCTCAAGAGGCCACGTGGAAAGATGGGGAAGTGACTCGACAAGACAGCGAGGTGAACAAGTAGAGGATCTGCAAACTACATCCATCCCTTTGTCCAAAAACACACACTGGACCTCTGAAATTCACGCAAAACGAACAGAAAAACACACAAACACGTGTAGACACACATGTCCAGTCATCTGTGGGTGACCTTGAGAGAGATGAGAGGTTACAGTTAGCAGGAGGAGGGAAGTGTGAGGAAGGTAGGCCAAAGGGTCTTTGTCATAAACGCTTGATCAGGAGCAAAAATGAGCAACAGGATCATGTGTGAGCATGGTACAGTATGTCACAATGTGTGTGTGTGTGTGTGTGTGTTGCTAAAAAAACCAAACAAGGAGCCAGTATTTAACACAAAGAAGCTGCCATGATGCACAGGGGCTGCTGGTGTTGGCATGGTACTGAGACAACGGGTCGGACCCCCATCTGGTCTCTGACACACACACACACACACACACACATACATACACACACAACCACCAGCACAGAGGGAACCGTCAAAATGGCTCCATGCCAGGCATCTTGCATAAATGTGTGTGTGTCTCTGTTTATGTGTGTGACCAGACAGTGAGAGACAACATTGGCGAGCTGCCAGTACGAGATTTTCCTCGAAGACAGAACCACAAAGGCACGATGGTTAAGGCCTACGACTGTCTTTCTCCCCATAGAAGTGATAGAAAAATGTTGTTAGGTGATTCAGGAAACAAGATAAACTGTAAGAAAAACAGATCTTTGTATCTGTGTTATATCATTTGCCGTTTGCTATTTTCATAATACACATTTGCGACAGATGTTCTAGCGTAAAAACTAAAGCCGACTCAGAGAATGAGCTGTAAATCTACTTCAAATGCACGACAGGACTCAAGGAGTGTAATTACTCTTACCTGACTAAGGTACTCAATCTGTCAACACAGGAGGAAGACAGGAACGACAGACAGCGAGACAGAAATAGAGACGGATAATGACAGCGAGAGAGACAGTGCTTCTGCATCTTAATATGATACCACTGGACGCTAATTACCCACTTCAACTCAAAGTGCAGGTTGGGAACAGTCGCAAAGATGAAATCTACCGCGCATCAAGAATTTTGAGTTAAAGAGAGAGCAAATCGGGTGTCGTGTAGCTCAGTTGGTAGAGCATCCGCCCCATGTACAAAGGCTCAGTCCTTACTGCAGCGGGTTCGAATCCGACCTGTGGCTCTTTCCCGCATGTCATTCCCCATCTCTCTCTCCCCACATTCCTGTCACTCTTCAAGCTGTTTCTGTCAAATAAAGCTCAAAAAGGCCAAAAAAGTATCTTTAAAAAAAAAAAAAAAAGAGCATATCTTAAAAAGGCTTCTGATCCACTGATGATGCGTGTGTGTACACATGCAGATCATATTTGTTCTCTCAGATGAACCACATCATGAAAACCAAAAAAAAGTCTCACACACTTCTTGTAAATCCCTTTTTGTGTGCTATTATTCACACAACGGTGGAGGAAACCACAGATTCGTAGGCCAACCAAGTTTGCACAACAACAGTTTAGTGATTTTGTTGAATAATGAATTGCATTTCAATAGAAAACAGAAGTGCTCAAACTAAATCCCGTCAATGTCACCCTTGTTCCTCTGATGTGACCCTGCGGGGAGGAGAGGAGCGTCAGACGCAAAAGCGCGACTTATCAAAAGAAGTTTCACTGTTGCCGTGCTCATTTTTCAACCCACTCATTTTCCTTGCCTGACGAATCTACTTGTTTGTGACATGAAATGGAATTTTGTCGCTTTGAACTATGAAACCAGGGAGTTTAAACACAGTCTTGTATTTGGCCGACGCCCCATCAGGAGTATGTGGCGGTATGTGTGTGTGTGTGTGTGTGTGCGCATGCAAATGATGTGCCCAGACTCCCAGGGTGATAGGTCCTTTTATGTGGACGCCACTGACACGTTTTATATGAGAAAAATAGCATGGCCTTGCCCACTTTTATACGTCCACGTGCACTTTAACAACCTGCTTCATTTAATAAATGTTCATGAATATAATTAGAGCGGCCTTCTTGACATCAGAAGGGGAGCCGCTCACCCTGCAGTCACCAATGCACCTCAGTTACATTAGTATGGACCAACAGACTTTAGCAAACATGAGAGCATACGCATAAAATTTTCTCTTGAGTTTGTACCTGAGTGGTCGGTTCTCCCGTCCATCATAAATGTGGAAGAAGACTTCTAGCTCCTCCCCCAGATTGGCGCTCATCAGACTCTTCATGTGGACGAAGAGGTGATGGGTGCTGGCGGGCGTCGGGGTCTCCTTCTTACGATGTCGATGTTCCATCTGCAGAAGAGAGGAGAGAACGGTATGAGCACAGATCGATTCGACTTAATCTGCACTGTAAAAAATAAATAGAGACACATATACATAAAAATACATATTGAACAGCTATAGGATGGAAGTATTTGGTAAAATCCATAAGCTCTAAATCCTGAAAGATCCTCAAATGCAGGATCAAATTGTTAATACCAGAGGAAAATGTGTGTATACATCTCTTAACACCAGCCAATCACATTCAAGAGCTGCAGTATTTAGTGTTGCTTTTCCTGGTCAAAGATAAACAACAGTCTCACTGCTGGGAGGGGCTTTTCTGCAGATTTTCATGTATATTTGAAGACAGAAGTTGATATAGATGGTGTTAATATAGCGTGTAATATGGCCAGCACCAGAGGCTAAGGTGTGAGACTTGGAGCTGTGTTGTCTGACTTGGTTGCTAAAGAAACAAATGGAACGGCCCGTATTTCTGTGCATACAGTGAAGATATGCACGTAAAAAAACACTTAAAAAAGCACTTGAGCAAAAATGAGCCTATTCATTTAAAAAACTTGCACTCTATCTTATTTATTTAGCTAAAGCATTTATCTTTAAATAGGCTAATTATTTTCTTGACTCAAAGAAATAATGGTGTTGTTATTTTGCATTCCTCTTCTTCAACTGGTTGCTTAATCTTAGAGAAACAGGATTTGAAATGCCGAAATTCAGGATGAATGCAAATGCAGGCAAAGCAACCCACAGACAAAGCAGCACAGAGTCACATCTCAAATGTCTGATATTACAAGCGATATTCAATCAATCTATATGAAAAAAGAACAATAAAGCCTCGTGGTGCAGACGTGTAAATGCCTTCCAGATCAACACGCACAATACAGATCTGTTTATGAGAGGTTCATCCTAATCCGCTGTCCACATCCAAAAATACAAGGACAAACACACACGCACACACACACACACACACACACACACACACACACACACACACACACACACACACAGAGCACCAGATGGCCAGTAGTGCCACTGCCAAATTGTGCTCCACATTCGCTTCTATAGTTGGATGTAAAGAGATGGGGAGTGGGGAAGAAGCAGTGTGATGAAGAGAGAAGAAAGGGAAAAGAAATGCGAGGACAAAGTGCAGCAAAGCGCCACCACAGAAGAGAATCACTGGCAATCAAGAGTCACACACACAAAGGAGAAATTGCTACCAATCATCTCCGATACTATATTATTAGAGCAGGATTCTTCTTTCCTGTGAAAGTTTTATTTTCTGCACTTTGTCGTCAAAGTTGCACATTGTTGAGGGGTAGATCTACAGAAGGAGCCCTATAGTTGGTGTGTTTAAAGGAATAGGTCAACATTTCGGGAAATACGCTTATGTGACGTCACGGCAGTTTCGCGCAGCCGTGTTATGACGACCCCGCCCACGTCGCGGAGGTACTATATGGTACTCAGTTGTAATGGAAACAGACCCGAACCGTACCGTGCCGTGCCGTGCCATACCGTGCTAGTGGAAATGTGCTATTAGTCCAGGGTCCAAAGAGAACAAACTCACAAACTCAAAGTTCACTTATTAATGTGTTACATTTCTCAATTCCTTGCCCAGGAACAGTAACCTTCTGGTGTCTCTTCTTTTTAGTCTGGACATGCTAGCTGTTTTCCCCCGTTTCTAGTTTTTATGCTAAGCTAAGATAACCAGCTGCTGGCTACAGCTACAAATTTACGGTACTGTCAAAATGTTGAACTATTCCTTTGAGAAACATTTATGTGGTATCTTAACAGTATATCTGTATGAACAAGAGATTTGTGATTATTGTGGCCAGAAATTAGTGAATTTATAGCAGTTTTTCTGAAAAACTGTAATACATTTTCTGAATTTTTAACCTGCCGTATCTTTAAAAATACAAGAATCTGGGAAGACACTGTGATACTGTAATCTTTTATGTGCATTACACACATACAACCTAGAAGTTAGCACTGCCCAGAGGGAATAATCTCTCCACAAGTAAGTTGGACAGCTGAGATTGAGGGCTGATTTTTGCTTCGAGATCATTTTTCTGATTCTAAATCAGATGATCCAATGCAGAAAATTGCAGTTATTGGAAGAAAATGGGCATGCATTCTTCCAATATGCCCATTTGCTTTTGCAGAAATAGTGAAATATATTACTGCAATCACAAGATCACTCATTTGTGGAGAGACTGTATAATGTTTGAACGTTAAACATAGAAAACAAATAATACACAAACATGGATAATGTGAAAAATACAGTTTGAAAATGGATCTTCTCTACATTAAATATATGCTGATGTGCAGCTGACTGTCAAGGCACTGAGTTTGCAATGTTTGGAACACACCCGAGAGTACATTACAAAAGGCAACAAAATGCAACACCACGGTATCTCAAAGAGGGTTTCTGTCTCTGAGAGCTCATTTTCATGCCATAGTGAAATGTGAGATAAACAGTGACTGTCTAGAGGGTAAGAAATCAATCTAAAATGTATGATGTGCTTTGTAAAACAGTTGGCTGTGCTATAAATATAAACATCTAAAAAACCACTAACATGGTCCTCGAAGACTTAAACATGCTTGAAAACGATACCACAAATCTTTCGACAATTGCAATATCTGTCAGAATGATATATATGTTTTGTTTTGTCGTGACTGCTCTGCCCTATCTGAGATCCCAGAAGAATACAAGCAGCAGAATGATCTAAGAACAAGTCACAAACACTGTTTTTACCAGATAAGTTATTCTCTCCTCAGCAGGGCTGAGCTCCTGGGGTTTTTTTTGACGCAGAATGACTAGGTCTGGGGAAGCCTAATTTATGCTGTGGGATTTTATTACAAGGTTATTTTCAGTGTGTCATTTAAGCTGCCCGGACGGAGCGGTGTGTGGTTATACGACAGCTTCAGCATGACTAGACACAAAGGGTAGACATGACAGCCTGGCAGCCGCGCTGGCAACATGAAATGCTGCGAGCAACAAGAAGAGGACGAGAGAGAGATGTAGCTTAATGGAGAGACCACGACCACGTGTGCTCGCTCGACCGTCTTATTATTGTTCACTTGGTAATCTTTGCCTAAACAGCATGAAGCAGCACCAAGTGGAGTTATAGTCGAACTATAAGGAGCTGTTAAAAAAAAAAAAGGAGAGAAGAGTCAAGCTGAGGCCACAGAGAAACTTCCAGTCTCTTCTACATCCCTCCATCAGAGCTGCCTTTCATCACTCACTTCTATATCACTCTTTAAGCCTCTTTTTTCACTCCTCTTTTAAGCTTGTGGGAGGGAGACCTGTGTGACACGAACAGGAAGCGAGATATGTGCGTCTGTGTAGCTTTTAAGTGTGTTTAGTGATAACTGAAGTCACAGAGGAAATTATTATTACCACATGTCCAAGGCCAAACCTGGGCTATCCATCACTGGCGTCTGATCTGCCACCGTTAATGAATTCATCGCTCTGGGATCTAAACTCTGGTCTGCTCCGCTAGCGCGCAGCACTGAACTCACTCTCCGAGGAAAAAACGGGAAGTTTGAAGCTGTTTTGCCTTCGCACTACACACAGCTTTGGATTTAACTGAGCAGGAACCAGGGAGCCAATTAGGGATTTGATGAAGGTCCTCTCACTTTAAAGCAACTTCCAAATAAAATGCTTCAAAGGGTGTCTGTTTTCAAAAATCACTCCACAGACAAAAAGAATATGTCTTCTCAGCACTTGCCCCAATGCTATGACCGAGCTTTTCAGTTGGCCATTTTTGAGGTTACCAAATCTCAAAACTAATACCTACAGTAAGCATTTGGGTTATAAAGCTTGTTGGCAGTGCTGTACAGCATGGGAGGAAGCACGACAGTAACCTTTTAGACTAAACCCAGAGGGAAGAACTTATAAGCTGTCTAGCTTACTACACAGGCTCGCAGCTACAAGGGCTACAAGAAGTGTCCACTGAGATCCTAAAATATTTTTTTTTCTCTCATGGGATTCATCCAGCAGACATGCAGCTACGATAACATTCATTTAGTCTTGTTTTACCGCCACCGAACAAAAGTCAAATATTCACCTTCATTTGAGCTCTCCTAAGGGAAATATCTGACCCTTTAGACCCTTTAGTTGCTGAAAACACGTGAAAAGACTTTGAACGATACATTACTGAAATGTGGAGTTAGAGGTCAAAACAGTTTTTCACCAGTTTTCAGTCCAGGATTTTGTGGGCGGTCCTAAAGGGTGGCTCAATGACACGCTGAGGCCACCCTGACCATACCCCTGCACCCCGAGCAGAGAGATAGAGATTAATTCATCTCGCTCAGAGTGTTTCAAAGTTAGTCATGTCATTTTCTGAACTCATCTGACACGTTTCAGTCGCTTCAAAATTGCTGCTTGACTGCTCCCACGAGCGGGCGTGGCTTCAGCACATTCAGCAGACACACCCCAACAGTCCTGGAGCTGAGAATACTGCTCATTTTTACCTGATTTTGTCACCTAATAAATAAACTTGTTGATATTTTTAATCACTCAAATTTGGTTCGGTGGTTAATAACACTTTCTTCTTTGGTCTGACAAACTCAGAACACATATTTAATCTTACTTTACACAGACTTTAAGCTTAAACAACTACCTGCTACAGCTGGAAACAAGTTCGATGAGAGCGGTAAGAGACTCATGGCTGAAAAGTTTCGGCAGTGAAACCAAAACAATGAGCTAAAAGACACAAAACTGAAGGAACTGCAGACTCAGATGAAAATTCACTATGGGTCTGACAAATCATCCCTTTCACATATCAATCAATCGATATAAAAAACTAATTATTGAAGCTTTAAATATGATTATTTATTGCAAAATAGTTTGAAAAATTTGGCAGCTCTTTAGAAAAAGTCTCTAGTATCACAAAAAATGTGACAAATATATATATTTTTTCTCATTAATCCTTTTTTATATATATTATATAAGTCTTTTTTATATATAAAATGTTTTTTTATTTCAGAATGAAACTCATATGTAGTGTATGTCATGAAATCTCTATTATATTCAATAGCCATTGAATGCCTTTTCTTTATCCTTCTCAGTATCCTCATTATTTCTCACTGGACAGATATCACATAATTCCTCGACACAGTGTAGCAGTCAGGCTACATTTTCCCACAGTAACATCCCTACTGGCATTTCAGCACACACACAGAGAACACACACACACACACACACACACACACACACACACACACACACACACACACACACACACCACCAAGTAATCCCCATCTCAGTTTAATTAAGCCACACCACAGCAGCACAGGGCAGAAACAAAGAAGCTGTTCTCGTACACAAAGATCTCACAGAAAAATATGGATGTAATTTGGAGCTTGATGTGAAGGTGCGCTGTGTGTGTGTGTGTTTATGTATGTGGATGACGGCAGTGACTGCCGGTCCCTTTATCTTGTCTCAGTATATGGGGATTGCAGTCATTTGCTCATTTTAATCGAGGTGTATTAAGCTTTCATCTTGCAATGCCTGCTTTTGTTTTGACTAACAAAAAAAAAAAGAAACAGATGGATTAAGAGCTTCAATTACCCCTGTGAAAGGAAAACCATCATTGTGTGTGTGTGTGTGTGTGTTTGTGTGTGTGTGTGTGTGTGATACAATTCTCCCTGCGCTGTATCAGGGCAGAGAAGTGGTTGCCACGGTAACAGCGGTTGGGGCTTGGAGAAAATGGGAAGGGGAAGCAGGGAGCAAACAGTAGGGAAAGGAAGGAGAGCATGAGCAAGATGGAAGAGATTCAGACATTCAACTGTACTTTATATTATTCCTACATGATGTCAGGAGCACATCGAGTTCAGTCTTTTAGTGTAAACTCCGGAGCCGACGTGGACGAGAAGTGAAAAAAGTGAAGGGGGAAAAAAAAAACAGATGGAGATTGTGTCATTTGATCGAAAGCTCCAGAACAGCTGCTGAATGTTTCTTGCGGTGCGTTTGTTTTGCCAACTGCTGTTTCCAAGGTCGAGTATTAAACTTTCAATCCAAACTTTTAAGCATTTTTAAACATGTAGAAGAAGTCCTTAAAGTGCTCAGTGGACGACATCTACAAAAGATCCCCGAGGTTAAAAGGTGAGATTGATTTAAAGGTGTGTCCAGGCGGGGGAATCGGTGGGGTTTGATGCCGGTTCACACCACTACCTCTGCCACCACCTACCAGCTCTGAGGAAGAGCTTTCAAAGAGTGCTGTGAGTGATGGACAGCTTCTCACATCACCTTAGAGGTTAGCTGCATCAGACAAAGTACTGAAACCGGTAAAACATCCTTCAACTGTCTGGTGCGATCATTTGAAGAGTGTTTGTTTAAAGCAGTTTGCTTGAAGCAGGAAGCAGCTGACTGACAATCTGAACTTTAGTTTCACACCCCGGGGGGTCATGAGATGATTTCAGAAATGAAATAAAATGTTAGAAATAGCATATTTTATCCACAATTGTAACAAAAGATAAAAATAGCGCAATTTAGAATACAAGCCTATCGATTTTCTTTGCCCCTTCTGACCCCTGATGTGATTCCGACAAATTAACGACATTAGCTGAGGTCAATTAGACATGTGCATGAACTTTAAGCTCAGGATATTTTTGTCACAATGAAACACTGGTTATTGACCTAAGACAAAACAAGGAGGCCATCAGAAAGGCCAGCGGAGGAGAGTAGAGAAGCAATGTCATCAGAAAGGCCATCAAGCATAGTGCATTAGTTGTGTTATAATTGTTAGATTATAAATAATATTACGTTATGTTCTTTTGTGGTGTAATGCTTGTGTTGTCTCGATAGGCCTATTAGTGCGTGTGTAATGTTGCTCTCAACGTTTGTATACTTCTACCACCTCCGGGGATACTGTGGGTCGCAAGTCACTGGCACCACTTGTCGAACTCGCCTGCATCTCGCCACCCTGCTGCCTAAACGAGGAGTTACTTTGAGAGGAAAGGAACACTCACCAGTCTGTAAAGCTCTGTGACGCTGATCTCATCTGGGTCCACCATGCTGAACTCTCGCCTGGGGACCAGGTCCAAGCCGAGCTGCCTGCAACACAAAGATTCACACGGATCAGACTTATCATACACATATTGATAGTTAGCTCATATCCTGTTCCGTGACAGGAGAAACTGAGCATCAAACACACCACATAGACACACACACACGAACCAGTGCTGTCAGATCACCCGTGTCAGTCATCTAAATAAACTTGACACATCGTCTGCTCTAAAGAACAGATGAAAGAAAAATGTCCTCTGCCTTTAGTCCCCTGCTATGCCCGCTGTCCTCTTTATCCCTCCAGCTCTTCCTCTCTCCATCCTTTAACCCCCTCTGTTCCTTCATGTCCTCATCTGTTTCCACGGACACCACCACCTCTCACTTCCTCCCCTTCTTTTCTTCTTGGCCCCCTTTCGGTGGACCAAAACGGCACGCTACAGTGTGCCTCCTTGTCAGCAATAAAAGAGACAGGCTTGGTCAACCATACAGAGGCCGACAGCGAGGGACTGTCCACCCGTGTCCTCACTCACTAAGGAGGAGTGTGTGTGTGTGTGTGTGTTTGAGGAGGGCCCTCAGCAGGGATATGAAGGAGAGTGAAGGGTAAGGACAGATATAAAGAGAGGTTTTTTTTTTTTATTTTTACTTCACCCCCTCATGGCATGGAAAGAGAAGAGAGGAGAGGCTGGAGAGAGTGCTGTCTGTGTGAGGAGGGGAAAGTGACTTGATTGAGTCAGGAGGAGTGTGCCCGCAGGGATGGAAGGTGACAACAAAAGACAGAGGAGCAAGCAGAGGAGAGTTTGAGAGAGAAGGAAAGATGAGTTACAGAGTTGCAGAAAGCTCTAGGAAGTACCTCAGTGACAGTCAGTGTTATTACAATTTCTTATTTTTCCTAAAATGTGTGAAGAAATGTGAAATGAGACCATTACATTTTCCAATTAAGTTTTGTTTGCTTCAAGTGTTAGTTAAGTGAAACTAATGTCACACGAAGCAACTTGTAATTAGACCCTACTGAGCTGTTTCTCATTAGCTACAAATGTGCTTTATATTATTGATAACCAGTTCCCAAACTTAACTCTCAGTTTTTTAACGCGCCGTCACAGTGAACATAAAGTTTGATTTATTTTGTTCGTCTATTTTGAATAGGCTGTCATAATGTGGTGATGCAGATGTGAGCAGAGGCAGGGAATGAGTCATCGGTGGTGCGTTCAAAGAAACACAGACAGACATTTCAGTCACGTTGGACTGTCGACTCAGTTTACAGCACCAGAGCAATCGCTGCCTGAGATACAAGATTTGAAATTTGGGGAAAAGATAACACGGATGTCAGATTGGTACTCGGAGACTGCAGATTTATCAGGAGAGAAAAGGTTTATCAGTACATCCCTACGGGAACTAAATCAGGGAAGTCCCTTTTATGCATTCTTGTTCAATAATATTGTTTCTCCACCCCTTGTCCTAATGATACTACCCGGCAACAAGTGGTTGCTTATTGTGTGTCTGAAATGAGGCTGTGCAGAAGTAAGCAATCTCCATAAAAAAAAACTCCATAAAACGAGCTGTTGTAAGGTCTGTTGACCAGTGATTCATGTTCAGTACTGCAATCTCTTCCTCAATAGTTCCTGGGGTCATCACCACCCAGACAGGAACTATTGGTTTCAGGAACTATGGCATTAAAACTAAGTTTTAGTCTTTAGTTTTACCAGTCTTAAGACACATTCCATGGTTGCTAAAATGGTTCCAGGGTTCCTTAAAAAGTTCTGCAGTGTATACAGGCTCATGGAAGGCAACATAAATGATGTGAAAAAAGATGCTATGAATTTGTTAGTGCTTGCATTAAATAGTTTCAAATCCCTGATGTCTGATGGGTTTTTTTATTATTGATTGCACCAAAAAGCAAAACTTAAAATTGTTCTGGTTCACAACTGCATTACTTTACAAAAAAAACATAACTTTTATAAAAAAAAATAAAATAAAATAAGGCTGACTGAGTGTTCCCTTTGATGGATTTCTGCTCTGCAGCACGCCTCTAGTATTTGATTTTCATACAACACTATAGAGTGAATGAAATCCAATGGCTGAGCAGAGGGCAGAAAATCAATCTTAAAACTAGTAGCAAAGTTTAACCGATGAATAATTAATGACCTGAAACATAGAAAAAGAAAAAGAACAACATAGATATGGTCCTTTCAGATAGAACAATAAAAACAACTGTCCCTGTAACACATTTGGACAGATAGATCCTCCTTATTTCTGCTCTACTTCTACTCACTCGTTGCCCCAGTCCAATCTGGCTGTGATGTGCTGCTTGACGTCCCTCATGCGGTCATGGGTGAGGTGGCCCACCAGCACCTGCCTCCTCAGGTCCAGGATTTCATTCATCACGTGCCAAAGCCTGTGGAACAAATCCCCCTCATTCTTCTGTGGAGGCAGGAAAACAGTGGGAAGGGGGACGGAGAAGGAAAAGAGTCAATTGGGATGAATGAAAGGGAAATTGACAAGAAGGGAAGACAGAATGAGGATGACACAGATAAGGAGATGAAAACATACACGGTCGCCACCCAAAAGTGAAAACGAAGTAACAGAATACACATTAGAGAACCAAATCGACACTGTGAGGGAAGAGGGCGACCCAGACAGAAGCCTTTCAAATGGATTTGTGCAAATTAGCTTCAGTGTCCTGCTGCTTTTTGCCGCAAATGTATGCACTTTGATCTGCGAGTATTCATCAGCTCAATTTAATCAGTACCCCAGATAGCTTAATAGGCCACAAACACAATCAATTCGACTAATGAATGTGTAAGAAAAAAAACTGTTTGCAGCTTTTGAATTACCCAGGGCAAAACAAATTCCCTTCATGAGAAACCGAAAAAAGGCAGCCGTGATATTTAAATCGATGTAACGGTGTGTGTGTGTGTGTGGATTCTTACCACATAGAGTTGCTTCCACATGGCACCCCAGTCTCGCAACGTCGATGTCATCTCTGTGATGACAGAGTCTTCAACAGGGATGACCGTTTCAAATTGCCTACAAACACACACACACACACACACACACACGTGTAAGAACAAATCGCAAACCTGTGAAAGAGCGGGAAAAGAGCCAAAACGCGGCATTACTTACCCTTTATTCTTGACGTGGGCATTCTTCAAGTGGATGTAGCTGGATGGGAAGATCCCCTTTGTGCAGAAGATAAACAGGTTAATGAGAAGCCCTTTTAGTTCGATTAGCAGTTAACTGTTAGCATGTGGCAATGATACAAACACTCAATACAGTGCCAAGTGTGTATGTGGGCAGAGCGCAGGGAGAGACGAACAGAAAAAGAGATAAAAGCAACGAGCGATGGGATTTAGGAGACAAAAAAAAAGAAAGTAAAGTGTGTTTGTGTGTGTGCGCGCATCCTGTTTGATGCTAATAAACTGCAAGTTGCTTCCTATTAACTCGCAGAGATCAAAGAACTTATGTTTAAGTATCTGAGGATAAATGCAACACACAGAGACTCTGAACACACCTATCACTTTACCCCCAACTTGACTTATATTAGCACTTTTTTCTTTTTTTCTTTTAGCAGGATGTGGAGGTTAATTAACTGTAATGATTCACTTTGGTTTAATTGGTCGGTCTTGTGCAAGGACCAGAATTATAATCAGACAAAAAACTTACTGCTGTCAAATGGTCTTAGATTTCGGCTGTAAGAGAATTTGAAATCTCAATAGATCCTTGAAAATTGGAAATGTCTTGTTACATCATGTATGTATTATAGACAGAAGGAGGATAACGAAAATCAGACTGATGCACACCTGTCACTGTCAGATGGCCATTAGCCTGGATTATGCTGATTTTAATCTAAAATATTAAATTATGTCGATATGCGCTGTGGAAACATGCACAGCCTTGATATTGACAGTTGACCAACTGAGGTGGACATAAACAGGAGAAACACACATCACATCATCAGAACCATGTATTTGTTTCACTCACGAAAATCCATTTAATATATTAAAGGTTCACTGATCACTGTGTGAACTACTGCTACTGCTGGAGGTTCCCGGAATCGAACCAACGATCATCTGATTACTGCTGCTGCTACAACTACTGCTACTACTGCTGCTGCTGCTGCTGCTGCTGCTACTACTACTACTACTACTACTACTACTGCTACTGCTACTACCACTACTGCTGCTGCTGCTGCTACTATAACTGCTGCTGGTGATACTACTACTGAAACTACAGCTACTGCTGCTGCTACTACCACTACTACTACTACTACAACTACTACCACTGCTACTACTACTACTACTACTTCTGGTCCTACTACTGCTACTACTACTACTGCTGCTATTACTACTGTTCTGTAATATTTCTGGTGCTAAATATGTGTCATTACAGTATTTTAGGTTTATTTTGTGAGCTAGTTTCTGAGAAAACGTTTTTTCATCCCGACATGCATGGTTTTCTTTAGACAGAGACGATATTCGTCATCTATGTTTCTACTGAATTTAGCAGCTATTGTAGTTTTTGAGGAGTTTAACCTCTCTCAAAATCGACAGTCCACACAATATCAGGACCGTGAAACTGGAGCACCTAAATAGAATTCAGCCTTTGTTCATTTTATTAGTTAGACCGGTCTTCTGTGGAAAAAAAAAAAAATCAAACAAGCTGCTTTTGTGACTCCTGCACACCCACACTTGGTATTGTGGCTGATTTGACCTCTGCTCAAGTCGAAGTCGGACAGAGCTTTGCAGGAAATTATGTGATGTCACTTAACCTTTTCTAGTGCAGACATTTTGAGTAGCCGGAAAAACACAATGATACTTAATTCAATATAGCAGAAGGTCCTGAAGGTGATGAACCTGAATGAAAGGCAGCCATTACTCCATCTCCTGCTATGTCACAATAACCGTGATGAAAAAGGTCTAACAGGTTAACAGGTGCAACAAGACTGGAAGGAGTGTCTGCACATGCCCACAGAGTCCTGAGAAGAGCTGCTATCGGGTTAAATAATGCAAAACACCTGCGCGGAGGTGTGTGGGGAATTTAACACTTAATGATGGGGCAGTGGTTAACCACATGCAGCTTGTTAACAGCATGCTGAGCACCTTTACCACACAAGAGTAACTGCAGCTAACAATGATACATTTAATATCTGATAGAACTTGATGAGAGAGGGCTGAATGAGGGTGTAAATGAGTTATAAGCAAATCATGTGCTCAGAAAAAAGTTTGCTCACCTTGACATTTGGGTTCTTCAGGATGAATCCTCGGTACCAGCCTGCAGAGACAAAGCGCCATTTTAATTTCCAGCCTGTCACTAAGAATATTACCCTTTATATGTGGCTTGGTGGAGAGATATAGCATGCTATACATTTAATAAGGATAAGGAGGATATAGAAGGAGATGCATGAGTGTGTGTGTGTGTCATTTAATGAAAATGGTCCAACCCTTCTGACAGCTGTATGTACAAAAAAAATGCATAATAAGCCCACCAGACATTTATTTTTATTCCAATTCAGTGGGGACAGGGGACTGAGACGTTAATAAAACGCTGACTTGGCATCTCACCGCCAACTTTCCGCTGCCAATAAAAATGTCAGCACCATTTTAGATTTTCGTATATGTCATGACAGCCACTCAAGAGCACTGCGGTTCAAAGGTACTTGCTTTTTTCTAAACAAGCTGCTGTTATTGTTGTTGCAGCGACCACTGTCTAATGCACAGCAGACTGAAACCCGTGACATATATAGCCACTTGAAACCAAACCTCAACGTGAATTCAAGTCCAAGCAGGTGCAAAATAAAGCCGAGTGAAAAAAAAAAAAAAAAAAGGGTGACAAAGCTGCGGCTTGCACTCAACGCTCTTCTCACACCATTACACCCTCCAATCTGAGCTGGAGCCAAATTAGTAATGTGCTTGATGCTTCTGCAAATCTAAAAATGAACAATTTAAGCTCATTCCCACTGTCGCAGTCATTGTAAGTCCCTCCAGATAAGAGCATTAGCTGAATAGCTCAAATGTAAATGTATTAGATTATTCTAATCACTGTTGGGTTTCGCCAAAATCCATCTGTGTACTTTCTAGCTGATTTGTTTCATGCATGCATGGGCAGCAGAGGATTCAGTAATCGGTCTCGGTCCGCACTGTGGAACGCACTCTCAGTCTTTCCAAGATGAGTCATTTCTTCGGTAGCAGAGGTCAAGTACTGTGACAGCTTTCTACAAAGTTATAAGTAAACTCATAGCAACACAGCTGTAAAAGATTAGCAGGATGTGATAATCAGTGTTTTCATTCAGTGATTCCCAACCAGGGGTATGTTTAATTAGTCAGTTAACTATTTCAACCCTAAATTTACTATTTCAACTATTTATCCATTACTTTTAGCTAACAGTAATGGACAGTTGAAACATCCAGCTTCTGCTGCTTTTGTTGTAGCATACATGTAAACTTGACCAAACCGACGGAAACATTGACAACTCATTTATATGTATATAATATATATACACTTTTATGTGAGTGTAGCTAACATACACTTTAAACTCATTTGAAACGAGCACATTTGGAACAAGATACATTAGGTGGTCTGTGAAGGGGTACTTGATCTCATCTGATAGGGCCGCGGGGGTACGTTAGATAAAACAGGTCAAGAGCCACTGTTTCTCATCACAGTTTAACTTTGCACTAATGTATTCACTGTTGTCAGGAACTCGACATCCTGAGTCAAAACTCAATTACTGAGGCGGTGGCGGAGCCACATGTCAGTAAAGACACTTCCACACTGTAAGCTCCTGTGCTTTGAAGTGTCAACAGTATCAACATGAGGCACACCCATTAGTCTGTCTCCTCTGCTGTCAGCAGCCCGTCTCTGAGCCTCCTCGCTGCTGGCAAGATCTTGATTTTTCGTTCCTCCCTACTGGACCAAGCTGGCTGTGCTGTTGTCTACTTCCTCTGGGCCTTTTACCGCAATATCACATCCCTCTAACTGGCTGGCTGGCTTGCTGGTTGGCTGCACGACTGGCCTCTCGACTGGCTGCGTCTCTCACTTCGATTGTGCGTTTCTGTCTCCCAACAGGACGTGTGTGACACACAGTGTGTGTCAAGACCTCCGGAAGAGGAAGGTGTGTGCACGTTTGCGCACGGCTGGTTATTTGTGTCAAGGTGTGCATGCATGTGTGGCTTTGCTGCGGTTAGATGAGTTCAATTATTGTGGGAATTTAACAAAAAACACAAGAGTGTGAGAGACAGACAGCGAAAGAGTGCAAGTAGAGGAGAAAAACAGACTCAGCGTGGGCAGGAAGGCGGGAAAAGAAGCCAGTCTGTGGTGCAGGAAACGGTAGCAAACATGAGTTTCCACCAGCCATTCATTACAGACATGATGCTGCTCACTTAGTGCACACGCTGCACTACGAGATCCCTCAAGAAGACGTACGAGAGGTGTGATATCCAGCAGGTGAACACTCTGTACTTGATCAACGAAAAACACATCCAAGCGTCCTTGCATGGGTTTGTCTGTGCCAAGTAATGTCTCAGTTTGTGGGCGCGTGCATAGATCTGTGGATCAATGAGTGTGTGTATTTGTGTACACAGTTATTTAAGATCGATTTAATGAGGGAAATCCACAAGTATTACAGCTCTCACATTCACTTTCTCTTGATCTCTATATTGAATAAAAAGAGGAAGTGTTCCTATTATTTAGTAGGCACGTAAATGTTCACTTCACTACTCAAGCATGAGCAATTGTTTTCATTACACGTACTGTTCTGTTTCAAAATCAGTGTGTACCGTGTGTGCATAGTACCTTCACATTTCTCCAGGATCTGCACCGTGTCTCCGATTTCCAGCGGGAGGCCATGCTGGACAGTCCCTCGGAAACTGGCCAGCACTACAACAACAAAAAGACACAAAACACCCACATGAGTTGTTTTTTTTTTCTTTGTAGTTATGCAGAGTTAGAAAACGGCCACAGAGCGATACAAAGCGAAACGAGAGGAGGTGCAATCAATAATCTGTGGAGGTGAAAGAAAAATATCTCTGTGTTTCTGCACAAACTCAAAATAGTGATACACAAAACAAGCTTACATAAATGCAATCTGCGTAATACAGAATACATAAACAGTCTAAACGTGGGGGCATCTGCTGAAAGACGAACCAGCGAACACCTACAGGTGGTAAAATAACATCTCCGCCATGTTCTACAGACCTGAAGCAACCCTCAATGAAACCAGGTTTATATAATGAAAGCTTTGAGAGCGGACATGGCAAAGCAAAGGCTTTGTGTGTCATCCTGTGGGGTCAAATATCCTGAAACATTAGGTTTTTACATGTTCTGTTCCCCAAATCAAGTGAAAACAGACTAAAAGGGGCACTCTGCCGAAGCGAACACATGAAAATCAGCTTACTTGTCGTAAAGAAATGACAGATACTACTCCAACCGTGGGAGGGAGCTTTTTAAAATCTGGAAAAATCTCCTTTTGGACTGTGCTTGAAGACTAAACAGAAGGCCTGTGTTACAAAACTGTGCGTGTGAGTTTGAAAGATATTGTTATTTAACAGGCATGGCAGATCTAAAAAAGGGAACTAACAAAGATGCATTATGGGAAGCTTGACCTTTACTAGGGTCTAAAATGCTGATATCTCTTCCTCTTAAACGGCATTAGTAAAAAGTAAATTCTCTGAGTAAGGGCACATTTAGACAGGATCCTGCACTCCATGGTTTTTCCATTCATTTGAGTGGGGGTCGAACATTTTGGCTCCGGCGGTCCTGTCTATGTTGCTCAACCGTCGGACACAAACCAAGGGGAACTTCTTTGTGTCACGATTTTGCAGCATGAATTGCGAGTAAGACTCTGGGTACATGAAATAAACAAAGCCAGAACACAACAGGTGGAGTATCAGAGTTTAGTCCATGAATCTACCTGGATAGTCTCAGTTAGTCTCAGAGACATTTCAGGCTGACTGTGGAGGCTTGACGGATCTGAGCATCTGATTGGTGGCCGCAGCGTGACGCCGGACGTCTGCGTTTTTTCCAAAAGTTGGACTTCTCCACCTTCGGTTTACTGCGTTTTTTTTGTTTTTTTTTTTGGCGGACACCCCTGCGACCAGCACCGCCGCAGCCAAAACGCACTGCTGCCACTCAAATGAATGAAGAACGAAGCGTTTACGCCACGTTTTATTCAGATTCTGTCTGAAAACCGAGTAAGTAAGGAGGCAAAGAGAGAACGGAACAGATGGAGGTGTGTAGAAAGTGGCCAAGTTTGAAACACTATAATGAAATGTAGATAAATTCTTAACCAAATGAGTTTGGATACTGTTTTTGGGGTTATGTAATCAACATATTGTGTTGAGATTTTAGCTTGTACATGTTTTGAAACAATATTAAAAAAAGGAGGATAAGTACGGAGGAGGTAGGGACAGAGCGATGCTGCTGGTCCATTAGCAGTGAATGCTACTTTGAGAGTGTAAGAGTGTAACAGCCATCAGCAGAGTGTCAGTTGACAGCTCTTCAACCGGCTCTTTAAAAAAGAGAGCTGTATCCCGCTGACTCGCTCACTGCAGCCTAACACACACACACACACACATAAAAATTAACCCACACACTTCAACCTGCATGCACAGATATGTCAAACACCACACACACACACACACACACACACACACGTTGATGTTCATACAAACGCTGACAGATCCACGCACACACAAACTACACAACAAATTCACACAAGTAGCCTTTTCAAACAGCGCTGTGTGATGTATGACAGACACACACACATACACACACAGACAGACAGACATGCATTCACACATGGACACACACACATGCAGAGGAAAAAAAAAAAAGACAGCTTCAGTGGGATTTGGAGTGGAAACGTATAACAAGAGTCCCTGCCATGCAGAACTGAGAGGGATCCCACCACAGCTAAAGTGTTTAGACGGAATTTCATTTCTTCTGCTTGCAGGGCTCGTCCAGTGTACCTGAACGCATCGTCCAAACAGCACTGAGAGAATTTGTCCTCCGCTGGAGAGGGATTTCTATCTAATCCGGCCCAATTTAAAAGACACAAAGAGTCGTACCCAGAGATCTAGAGTACAAACACTGTTGACACACAGGTGATTTTTCACAGAAGCTGTGTTACTGACCAAAAAGTCAGATTTATTTGACTTGATAACAAAATTGGGGTAATAATCAGATTTTAAGTTGTTAATCTGGGTGGCATGGTGGTTCAGTGGTTAGCATTGTCGCCTCACAGCAATAAGGTTCCTGGTTCCAACCTTGGCTAGGACATTTTCTGTATGCAGTTTGCATGTTCTCGCTGTGTCTGCATGGGTTCTCTCCGGGTTTAGTCCATGAATCCACCTGGACAGTCTCAGTTTCAGAGACATTTCAGGCTGACTTATCGAGGAGGGAAGAAGTTGTTCCTCGCCATCGTCGCCCAGTTCTTGCTCATGGAGGGAATTGTTGGGTATAAAGACTACAGTCTAGACCTGCTCTGTATGGAAAGTGTCATGAGATAACGTTTGTTATGATTTGGCACTACGTAATTAAAATTCTAGCGCATGAGCTGAACGGGAGCTCATATTTTAGAGCATCGTCTTGCAGCTGGAGACAACTTTTAGCTGCAGTGGGAATTAAAGTGGGTGAAAATCAGATAGTGTTTGTTTTTTTATGAAAATTGGCAAAAACTAAAAACAATGAACTTTACTATTAGACTAAGCTGAAGTCAAAGTGAAATATATCAGCAGCAAATCAGAGGTTGACTGCCGGAGGTGTTTAAGTTTTTATTTTTAGGGATTTTATGTTTTTTTTGTCTGGCATAGTAACCCACAACCCAAGAGAGGATTCAGTTGAATTACATCCACCCACTCTCTCATGTTGACATTGAGATCAAGTCTGCTGATGAAATCAAACAGCAGCTAAACACTGCACGGTCTGTAGCTCTGTGTGTGTATGTGTGTGTGTGTTAAGTCTGCGTCCTTGTGCATTTTATGCTGAAACTTCGCCGGCTCCTTGTTATCCCTCGAGCTGCAGAAACACTATCTTTACAGGGGATTTGTCACAACTGCACACCTGACTTTCTAATTAAACCGTTGTGTGCGCGCACACACACACACACACACACACACACACACACACACACACACACACACGCACACACGCACACACGCAGAGGGTAAAAACACTGAACTTGCCTACATTTCGGGATGCATTCGAAGCCCAATTACTCACGCACACGCGCAATCACAGCAAACACACTCTCAGTCACAAAGTGTGCCCAATGCATGAATTATCTAAGTGACTTTTCCAGCTGCAGTCAACTAAATTATTCAGTTTCAAGTCGCCTTTTTTTCTTTCTATCTGCTGTGAAATCAAAGCTTCCTGCCCGTCAATACACAAGCCAGCTGCCGTCTGTCCCTGTCTCTAACTGCCTGACATCCGTCTTCCTCCATCTATCTGTCTGTCAACAGTCTGGGCTGGCTAACCGCCAAATGATGCGTCGAGGAGAGACAGGAAAAGGTGTTTACACTCGAGGGAATTGATCTGTTGATGTTGTTTTGTCCCCATTTGCCGGGATTGGGGTATGTGTCCTATTATGCCAGAAAAGGAGAACAGCGAGTACAAATGGACGGAAAGATGCCATTCATGGCTGTTCGACCACACAGCTGCCGCAGAGTACAAGAACAGGCATAGCAGGGGGAAAATCCTATAAACGGACCAAAGCGCGCGCACACACACACACACACACACACACATAGCACGTCTAAGTGGATGCCATTGGTGCATGAATATCCTCTTGCATAAAGTGAACAAAAGCAGACCTGCTGATGCTCAGATATGACATGAACACACACACATTGTCTGTCTATTGAACCTGTTAGACCCAGTTTCCAGATGGCCTGCAATGACCAGCATTTCATTTGCAGCCAAAAGGCAAACTCTGATCCTTTCCGACACACCCAAACACACGCGGTCTGATTCCATGTGACACTGGGCCCACTGGGTCATAGCGAGGACGCAGCTATTCTTAACCAAACTATCACCCCCGAACTAGACATTACACAAAGATGGCAGTCTGCAAGAGCACATGTGCACACGGATAAACAAACAGAAACACAACAACAATGACGACGAACACGGAGAGAGAAAAACTTTGTGTGCTCAAGATAAAATAAGAGCGGTGAGGGAATGGAGACTGGTAAATGCATCAACGGAGGAACGGAGAGCAAATATGGGAGCTAAAATAAAATTCAGACGGTCCCTGGTGGAGAGATGGTGGTTTAACATTGATGCAGTGTGTCACCATGTCTTCAGGGGAGCTCCCTATCCCGACACTTGAGAGCGTTACTTTGGGATCCAGCATATGTGAAGGTCATAAAGAGAGAGATGCTGAGGGAACATAAAGAAACTTGAAGAGCAAACCTCCATGTCTGTGAAGTGAAGCCAACGCACAAGTGCCAAAAACTGCAGTTCCTCAAATGGCCACTTGAGGCTGTCTACAGTACAAGTCAATCTCCATAAGCCCCCATGTTAAAATGTCCAACTTCCCAGCAGAAATAAACATGTTTACAGCCTGGTACTATCGGAGTTCCGGGCAGCAATTTTTGAAACAATTAGTAAAGTAACAGGCCAAACTATAGTGCTCAAGCCCCTCACTGCCCATGCCCACACGAAAAATCATTACATTTTCCACCTTACTTGCTCGAAGACTCATTCTTCTAGAGCTGGAGAAGATTAGGTTCTCCTTGAAAGGTTCGTTAAACACCTTCTATATGGTATGGCAGCCCTTCCTAACATACATTGACTCTCTGACTATTGTTGCAGAAAGTACATTGAAAAGTTCTTCAATGCTTTGTTTCCTGACCAACTACCTGCAAAACTAATGACATTCCCATAAGCCTTAATTGTACTTTGTGTTTAGAGCTAATTAGCAAATGCTTGCATGCTAACACACGGTAAACATTATACCAGCTAAACGTCAGCGTCATCAGCATATTTAGGTCAAAGCACCGTTGTGCAAAAACAGCATTTCTATCCAAATTACTGCTGATACAATTAGCCAATTAATTATTCAACCAACAGAATTCTAGCCTTTAACATGTGAGGCTGTTTGGACTGCTGGTCAGACAAAACATCTGAAAATGTCACCTTGGGCTTTTGGGAACTTCTTTGCTAATTCATTATTCAGGATTAAGGATTGATAGCTTCATCAATAATGAAAATAATTATTATCTGTAGCCCCACCTCACATATCTGACCAAACAAAGTTGTACCGAAAGCAGATGATCTATTCATTAACCGACAGCGGCTGTGTCCGTACGGGATCCCGAAGTCAGAGGTGGCGCTTCGATCTCTTTAATGCGCTTTCACCTCGCCTTAATCCATCAGAACTTAATCTGCGTCTGCTAGTTTGCAAGTGCATTCTGCTGAGTAAGTCGAGATCCCTGGAAAGCCTACTGGCTCGGATTAAGCTTACATGTGTTTTAGGCTGCCACTTGGAGTCAAGGCCTGTCAAACCACGTTACGTTTGGTTTGCTCGTTGCTCTGTCTAAGCCCCTTAGCGGAACAAACACAGCCACAGAGTAAGAAGAACGGCAGCGCTCCTCCTTCAGAAACAGCTTGGGCTCTTTCACTGAATCAGGCAGGTATACTGTCAGTGATCAAAACTCGATATTATGTTGATGCTAGACTCAATTATGCAGAGATTTCACTATTAAAGTAAAAAAAAACATTAAAGAAGCCACAGACTTCTGTCACAGACCACAGCTTTTACCAGCTTTTTTGCACCAATGACACGCCAAATTTCACTCAAAGCGCTTGTTAATGTGCTTTTTAACCTCATTAGCCTGACCCTTTCTTCTCTCTGACTGATCTGACAATGATTCACGTGCATAATCCACTCCCACATGTTAATTATACCGCATTTATATCATTAATATGCTAATTCGCCAACACAGCAACTGGTAGTGCTCCACTGGTCTCCCATTGCTGCCAAATGTAAGGATCATGAATATTTAATTGGTGTGTGTGGGAATATAAGCGTGAATATTATGAAACACACATGCAAACACAGATTTGTCAGGATGCATTAAGATTTAGAAAAAAAAAAAAAATAGTATTGTGAGATGATTCTGGAGAAGTAATTTCCAAAAATGGGGAAGCAGTGCTCATTTTTATGCTGTTCACATTTAAAAAGGTGAACTCCGACAGTGACAGAACTGAAATTTAACAACATCAATAAACTTATTCACTTCCTCGCGCTGCACGCTCTGTGTTCTGCATGTCCGCTGTCCAGAAAACACTGTCAGAGGCGCATTTGCCAAACCAAAAGTGCCTTTTATTCCAGCAATGTGACTAAAACATTCCTACTCAAACCAAAACTAGCTCAGCTATGCTTCGTTTTAGCCAACTTCATGCACTCTGTGTTCCTAACCAAAGGCTTCGAGCGTTTATCTTTCTATGCGGTGAGGTAAAAAGGGGCTAAGATGCCTCCGCGTCATGTCAAAATACTGTAAAGTGTCCTGCAGCCTCATGGTTTCAAGGCAGTGAAATTGCGAGCGTGGTTAACAACACACAAGGATTTACTCGGGGATCTTGTGCAGTAAGAAAATCCGAGCCACAAAGACGTGTTTATGCATTTATAAAAACACACTTACAGGGACAGATACACACAAACTCACATGGGTGTGACAGAGCAGGAGAGGTATGTGACAGCTTTAGTGTGAGCTAGAGGCAGATTAAGTCGGCGTGTGTGCACTCGTGTGCGTCTGCAGAAAAAAAGGTGATTTCTCCGGTTGAGCTTGGAATGCTGGGAAGCCGTACCATGCATTTTAAAGCAGGCGGAAACAACAGGGGTCGGAGAGCAGCAGGCTGAATGTCGCTGCGAAGGCCTTGAACTCAACTTGGCAGTTCGTGCTGGCAGAAACAGACAAAACACACACACATGTGCAGACATAGAAGACTGATAGGCAGCGCAGACAAAAGCCGGGCCCCGGCAGAATCACCCAGGAGGAACGGCTTTCATTTCGCCTCCTCCATTGACGGACCGCCAGGTTCCTTTCACTGCCTTTGTGCGTCTGGAGATAGCAACCTAAAAACCGCTCACGAGCAACAATAACCCTTCGCTCAAATCACACTGCAGGAGGAGAAGCTTTGGAGGCAGTGTGAGGAATGTTATTACTTTTTTTTTGTAATAGTTGCATGGAAAAAAAAAAAAAAAAGCCCAGCTCAGGGCTCAGTATCATTTCAGCACTGCCGCAGAGTCAGAACCCGAATGTGAAATCTTGTACCTACAGTATCTGATGCATGAAAGAAGCTAAAAATAAACACAAACCGTGCAAGTGACTCACACACAACCACTTGATAAAAAGAGAAAGTGTCTATAAACTCCTATCAACTCCTGCTGCTTTCCTCGCTACATCTCCTCTAACATGATTAGCACTGAAAAACCTGCTGTAAACACACAGATACACACCAAGTTTATCAATTTACACTTTCCAAACAAAGCGCAAAGACATTTAACATGGAAATGAAGTAAAAAAAACAACAACAAAAAAAACACTTGTTTTCGCTGCTTTCATTAGCGTGATTACCCGCGAGGGGCAACATCTGAGTCATAAAGATCAGGACAACAGAGAGCAACAAAGGCAACATTCAGTCTGTCCTACTGGCCTGAGCAGGAGAAATCATTAATGACTCAGATTAAATAGAAATATAGGTCAGTGCGCTAAAACCTCACCTCATTCCCAGGCATTAATCTGACTGTGTGTGTGTGTGTGTGTTGTTTCAAAGCTAGCTAAGTGCATGCATTAGACAGCCAACTGATGCCAAAGTTGAGATGAGATGATTGTTATAATCCTCTTGGGAGGATTATCTCACCTGCATGAATTTATCATTTTCTTCCCTCTTCTATCGTAATTATTATGACATCATCCCATTTTTGTCATTGTGATGTCATAATCAAGAGCATTTTGAAGTGAACGACTAAAAAAAAAGACTTCTCTCTAATCCCATCTCACTCTTCATCTCCTCAGTACCTCGGGATAGCCCGTCACAGCCAACGAGGTGCATGACAACATAAGGGATGCTTCCTGTGACTGGGCTGAATGGCGTTCTTGCCAATAACAAAACCAGCTTGGATTTCATTAGGAAGTGATCTGGCGCCAGCAACCGCAGTGTTTCTATTTCTGTAAATAAACACTTCAGAGTGAACCAAACAAGTCAAGTGTGAAAGAAAATTAATTATTTTTATCAGGGATGTTGCATATTTAAAGCTGCATTAATTGACTTTTAGGCCACTTGAGGGAGGCGCCAACAAATTATAAACTCCAAATGAACATATTATCTAATAAAGTTTACTTCCAATTTACACACCAGCAGATACAGAGCAACATTAGCATTTATTTGGAGTCATGTGTCTGTCCAAAAGGCAAATGTAAACATTTACTCTCCTTGTAGCTCTGTGTTGTTCTCCACCAACTCTTGAGTTAAATATCTGACTATTTAGCAGCTAGGTAATATTCCGGCAGCTGGGGGGCCCAAAAAAGAAAATACTGCAATATAACAGAAAATAACTGTAATTTTCTATAATTAAATTACAGTTTGTAGCTTTAATTTTACATGAAATCTTGTGTATTTTTTTGGCTTTTGTTTATTCACTGATATTTACTCCTGTAAAAACAATGAAATTACCTATAAATATGGTTGAACCCTGCTTAAATACAAATTTTCAAATCAGTTTTCATATACAATTTAATGGAAAATGTGTTTATTTAATCAATAGTTAATGTAATAAAATGATATACAACCCATAAATTTGATTTACCTTTAAAAAATGTCAAAATACTGTTGTAAAGCTAGTAATCACCTCTATGCTGACAACAATCTCCTGTTAATGCTAGATCATTTCAAGTGTTATACAAGTTTTTACATGTAACTTTACACATAAATCTTGTAAATTTAATAGATATTTAATGTTAAAAAAGTATAAAAACAATGGATCAACCCATAAAAAATGTCCAAACACTCTTATTAAACAAACTTTTATGACTACATTACAAGAACTACTGTTAATTTTAGATCATACCAAGTGTAATATGAGTTTTTACATGTAACTTTATATAGAAATCTTTAATTTTATTGATATTATTATGTGTTTAAAAATATTTATAATTAGATTAGATTAGACTTTATTAATCCCACAACGGGGAAATTCACTCGCCACAGCAGCAAAAGATGTGTAATATACACAACAGAAAAATGAGCAAAAAAAGATTTAAAGATTAATACCAGTTTGTTTCCACCGTTTGTATGAGTTACGATAACAAGTTGCATAGACATATGTAAATCACTACAACTGAAAGAAATACTGAATGTGGCACACCCAAAATGTGAGTAATAATCGTTCATTACACAGGAAAACTGTGGGCGCATACCACTCAGGCATGTAAGTTAGGTAAAAAATAAAGCAGGATGTTGGTCTGCAAACTGTTTACAACAGAGAGTTTTGGGTGTAATTTCACAGTCCGCCTTAAAAACTGTCTGAGCATCTTGTTCTTGCCTCGTCCTTTCTAGTGAGGTTGCCACATCTCAGCAAATCACTTTTTGAGCACAAATGTTAACATAGAACTACAAATAATTAAATCACATTGTGTTTATTTATGTTTTTTATTATGTTTTTTGCAAATCACATGACACCATACTCACAAATAAACCTAGTCTCTCTCTCTCTCTCATACTCTTAACACTCCAGATGCAAATGCTGGGAGCTGCAACTCTAGTGAGCACTGATTTTCAGCAGCAGCCGAAGTTACACTGACACTGGTGCCTACACATCCTCCCACTCCACAGAAAGAGAGATGGAGAGTGGAGGAAGAAAAGCTAAAATACACAGAGAGGGAGAGAGGAGGGAAATGAAGGGTGTGGGTGTGGCTGGTGATGAAGCAGAACAAGATAAACATTGAGGGAGACAAAAGGAGATTGTAGAGGGTGATAGAGGGAAGAATCAGGGAGGGACGGAGGTAGATAAGTGGAGAGTAGGCTGCATCTCCTACTGATATATGAAGCAAAAAAGATAGATGAACACACAAACATCACGGTTAAAGGTGGGAGTGTCAAATGAAACCTACTGCATCAGTCTGTTTCTCTTGTTCTGACTCACTGAAACCTCTCCACTTCCTTTCCGTTCTACCTCTACCATCCCTCAATGCGCTCTCTTTCAGGGAAAGAGGAGGTGCGACTGACCTCTAATCTGCACTTCAAGCTCTCTTGAATTAAATTATGACAAATTACGTGCTTGTGCTGCAGGGACACATGCAGACGTAAACACACTCGCAATACCCGACGATGACAGGAAATCAACAGGAGTGAACAGGTGACTTTGCGATGTGAACAGTGTACCTGAGTGTACGTGACCTTTGCGAGTGCACGCGTACACGTCGCATGTCGGCATCACTATTAAACAGTGTCTGACATCACATCTTATTGACATGACATCAGCAAACACACACATACTGTATATACTCGTTTTTACTGCTGCAGGCTACAGCAGTCAGGTCCACATTGAAAATGATGAAACTGTGATGAAGAAGTGATGAAACACAATCCACCAAAAACAGCATCTGTGGTTTTATCTGGCAGCTCCAGTTGGCCAACAATCAAACCAGTGATGTGAAGGTGTGGCGTTTAGAAAAAGAACGAAATAAAGGGAGTATGGTGCCCCAAGGTGAAGCTAAATCAATTGGATTTTTATAAACAGAGCAGGTGAAAGCGCTGCAGTGGCTTAGTTTAAATTTTTATTTGTGTTGTACGTCTGTCAAGAGACTTAAAATGGGAGAGACATCGCAGTGTTAGCCTACAGCCACAGCCTGAAGCTTGTTGATGTACAGACACAAGTGGGATTTGTGCTGACTGGGGAGCAAGAAGAGAGAGTGTCTCAGTGAAGACAGACAGACAGACAGAGAGACAGACAGACAGAGAGGAGGTGAAGGACAGATGAAGACAGCAGAACAGCGAGACTGACAAACAATGCGGCGCAGAGAGAGACAGCAGAAAAGACGAGAGGGGGGAAAAGAAAGAGTGAATCAAAGAGTGAGGCAGTTGAGATAAGTAGCTGACAGCTCCTGTGTATCACACTTCACTTTGTTTGCCCCTGTGCTGGATGTCAGCTTGAGGGGGAAAAGAGACGCTCCCTGACGGCTCTAAAACACGAACACGCCAACGGAGAGAGAGAGGCGTGGACGAGAGCTGAACACGTGGACATGCGTCAAATCAATCATGGGGACGAAAGAGTAGAACAGAGGGCTCCATGGCACGAAGAAAATATCTATAACTGTAAAAGAAGCGACAAAGTTGGTGAAATAAATAGTAGTTTACAGTGATAACAGTGGCGGGTCCTCGATTTCAGACTAAACAAAAGCAGGCCTCTCATTTCTGGCCTGAGAGTGTAAATTTTGTCAGTGGAAATGCCAACTGTTGATGACTAGCTGCAGCTAGCCATCCAGCTAATTAGGCTAACGTTAGCTCCACAAGTTGGCTGTAAACACGGTCTCTGGCTGACTTTTTATGGTTTCAAGACGTTTTCAAGCAAGTACTCTGTGAATGTGCACGTAACGGCAACGTACTTTACAACCGGCAAGAAAAAAAACATTGTTTTAGTAGGGAACGATTGACTCCCACAGAGTTGGAGAATGCTAATGCTACTTCTGCTTTTTAAAGTAGGTACTCTGTAAAGGGGTCTTGAATATTCACTCGATGGCAACATACATTACATACAGTGATCCCAACCGCCAAGAGAAACACTGTTTTAGCTGGGAATGATTGTGGAAACCAAAGTGGGAGAATGCTAATGCTAATGTTGCTTCAGCGGAGGTGCAAGTTGTGAATATTTAGCGAGGGTTTTTGTAAACTGATAACCCCACAAAAAAAGTTTAAAAGTGTTTCTATACTTTTACAACAGTCCCATGGACACCACAGGGTGAGGGTGAAGGGAAAAACCCAAAGCGTGACAGGTTGGTTACGGTTGCTAAGCTATGACTGGACAATTGTTGTTCTGGGGAGAGGTTGAGTGAACAGTCACTTGCTGTGTGAGGACAAGAGCTTTATACTCAGGGTCCACCCTTCTGGTTGACACACACCTATTCCTTATAATTTCACAAATATTTCCCCATTTCAATATTTTCTTGTAATATGTGGAAAGTTACTTATCGCAGCTTTAAGCGTACAATTGTAACACATCCCTGCCTCAGCTTGCTGCTGGTACGGACATTGTGTACACGTAGGAATCTAAATAATTTCACACTTATTCCTCAGCTCGAAGGTTTTCTTTACTGTGACAACGATTCAGATATAGAATGTGCAAAAAAAAAAGCATAGTTACCAAGAGGTACTTGGACTTCAGTATAGCTCTGGCAAAGAATGACATTAAAGCAGGGGAACGAATTCAAAAATAGCAAAGCTCCCACTTGTTAGATAAAAACAAATAACAGTTATATATGAGAGAGAGGGACATCGTCAGGGAAACAGCAAGTTTCTCAAAGCCAAGCCTTGTATAATTACAAAAAAGCATACAGATGGACGACAAATTAAAAAGGGCAAAACCGCCTGCATCACTGTTGTCACTATCGTCACCAGATCTCACCCCAACTGAACACTATGGGGGTCTACCATCAAAAAACACCAAAGCAGGAAGTATTTTTTGGAAGAACGTTGCTCATCTCTTCAGCAGATTTATGAAGACTTGGAGAATCAATGAGTTTTGAAGCTGTCATGGAGGTTCATGGTCACCATACACCTTTCTTAGACACTCGCGTGTCATCACGACTCCCCACTAAGTCAACCTATCATCGCTTACACAAGAGTTTCTGTCCTCTAGAAGGAGGATTTATGGACCAGTGGTCCTTTGGGTGATTTTATACACCCGTATTCCCTGGAAGCAATAAATAAGATGCCATCATTCTCTCTGATATGGACACCTTGTTGGCGGATTGTCAGGTTTGCTTCTGCTTCGAGGTAATGATTAAGAAGTTGGTATACCGTCTAATGATTTTTTGTATATCTTTAATCCCCCAGGAAATAAAACAAAACATTCGTATTTAGGAAATGATTCCTGCTTTCTTCCTCTATAATTTTAGGTTTTGATCTGTTTTGTTCATATTTTTAATCTCAGTTGGTAATTTCCATGCTTTATTGAATGATTTGGACCTCGAACCTTGAAGCTGAGGACGATGTAGCTAAGTGTTTGAAGGATGCTTCTCATTTAAACACCCAGCGTGTGTTACTGTGTTAATGTGCTTGTATCATACCACTCGATTCTGCTGTATCATACCGGACAGCTGGCGCTTATCACCTCATTAAAAAATATTTCCCCACCCCGCTCTGATGAAAAGCATGTTGTTCTGCACACATGCAGTAAACTCAGCATGCACACATACATGACACACACACACACACACACCCACGTGCATGTTGTTAGCGTGGTGAGCCGGGTTAGCCCGGCATCTCTGAATCTGCGCTGAGCCATGAACGACCATATGGAGGGTTTTTTTTCTTATTTAAACCCCCCTCCTGGATTGTTGCACGACAGTAGCCTGGGAACAAGTTACGCATTTTATTACACACAGATGCGGGGTTGTTTTGAACGCCGATTTGTTGTTAAGGCAACATGCCGCCGCAACATCAACGCCGCGCTCTCAATTGCAGGGTGCGAGCCGTGACACACACACACACACACAAAAAAAGCCCACAGACATCGAATGAACTTCCAGCAACTCAACTAGTGCATACAAACACCTCCTCTGAGCTAAAATTAAAACTATTGTTCAGCATTCCTCACTGCAGAATGAGATCTATCCCAGTTTCCGCGAAAACGGAGGACACAAACACATACATGTGCTTTATTCTATCATGCATGTGTGGTAATAAAAGCCCAGCACGCTCTGTAGCTCTCCAGGGTAAAGGGTTATGGTGCTGAGGGCAGCGAGGAAATGAGGAGCGATTTCACAGCTTCATTTCTGTGAAAAACCACAGCCCACCCCTTGCTATAAACGCACACATACTTTAGTATCTGCGGTATGTAAATGCACAGACAATATGTATTTGTGTGCATGTGCCAGCTGCATCTAAACAAGCCGAAACAAGACGCCTCACTTAATTAGCACCGCTCAGCTCAAGGGTGTGTTAGAGTTGGGTCGATGAACAAAAGGGATGAGCACGCAGTAGAGGAGAGAAGTTAGGTAAAGATGGCAGCGCAAGAAGAGGGTTAATATTCACTTTAACATCGGCAGTCATTTCCATGTAACCCCCTGCCGATCATAAGTCTCCCATTAGCAATGAGGCTGACCAAAGTCCCTTTGAGACGCGATATCAGCGAGTCACGGAGTAATGACCCCATGCTGCTACACCTAAATGTTAATCCTACAAGAAAATGCTGCAACTAGAGTGCAAAGAAAAAGAGACAAAGGCAAAGAAAGTGAGGAGGAGAGGGGAAATGACAATGTTGATGATAGGGCTGGAGCTAATTATACGGTTGAAGACAATTACATTACTTGTTACCTTGTCTACTCAAAGTTAACAATTCTGCCAAGAGTTGAGACACCAGGAGTTTGTAGAAAACAAGATAAAACACACATAAAACAAACAAATAAGAGAGAAAAACCCACTGCACGAGTATCCCAAATGCTGTGTAGTCATTATTCTATACGTTCACTTCACATCCTGGCCTAGTTCTCTCCTCCAGAGGAGATAAAACAAAGAGCTCAGTGACAAGCAGAGATAGAGAGACTGTATAAGAGAGAGGAGAGAGAGCACTGAAGCATCAGTTAGTGATTCGAGTCGCTGGGGAGTGTATGAAAAGCACGAGAGTGAATGAAAAGACCACAGTGTGGGTCATCGCCTGCGCTGAGCCAGAAGGGCCGCTGGGCGCAGGTCGGGATGTTAGATGTGCGCTCGGATTCACCGCGCGGGGTCGAGACGCGGGGAAAGAGACACGGCGACAGACGGTGATGGCCTCAAGAGCACAGCCAGGGCGACTGAAGATACTTCACAGGAAGTGGCAGCGTGGAGCAACTCACACATACACACACACGCATGCATGCATGCACACTTGTACACACATAGAGGCTCCACTCAAGGACACACAGATGGCAGGTGCTACACAAATACAAGCCACTGGAGCATATCTTATTATCAGCTAAGCCAGCCAGCTAGCTAGTCATAATGGGAACATTTGCAGCTTTGTCCCTTAAAAAGGGAAAAGAGCAGCTAAACTAACAACTTTAACCTGTGAAACTTGAATGACACTTGACCGGATGGATGGAGTGTTCAATGATGAGCAGTAAGATGTTTGCTGGACAGATTGGACACTCAACAAGTGCATGTTTGACTTAAAAATAACATTTTGACATCTAGAGTATAAGGCTATCAAACACAATACTATACATGTATATATTTCATAGATTTTCTCCATCAGACTTCAATAATGACCATCAGATTTGCACAAATATTCTTTCCCCCCCCCCACACCTATTCAAATAAGATAAGATAGACCAAACCGGGGAAATTCACTTGACTAAAATGATCTAAAATAATAAAACAAAGTCTATTTTCCACAGAGTCTCACCTCAAAGAGTCAATAAAAGTTGAGAGAGGTAACTGAAGACAAGGCAGAATTACTGAAGGGAGTCAAAATTTGGAAAAAGATGAATATATGAAGTCACCAAAGCAAGATATCAGAACATAAACAACACAAACCACAGAGCAACACTAAATACTGAGAGAGATTCCTGAGCATCATTATGGTTCTTGTATTTATTGCATATTACGTGATACAGAGGGAAATATGAGAGATGACATGATTGCTCATAGTACCCTATTACCCCACTAGCACACTGTGCAGGATTCCTTGTGGTTTCCATCGTCTCCAAAAGTAAAATGGGAGCCAGAGTTTTCAGCTATCAAGCTCCTCTACTGTGGAACAAACTCCCATTTTGGGTTCTGGATTCAAACACCCTCTCTACCTTTAAGAGTCGGCTTAATACATTCCTTTTTGATGGAGTTTATAGTTCGAGCTGGCTCAGGTGAGTCCTGAACTATCCCTTAGTGATGCTGCTACAGGCCTAGACGGCTGGTGGACTTTCCATGATGCACTGAGCTCTTCTCTTTCTCTCTCTCTCTCTCTCTCCATCTGTACACACTCGTGTCCTGCCAAAGCATGTTACTAACTTAGCTACCTCCCCACTGCTTTCTCATCCCGCAGGTTCTCATAGATCGTGGCTACACCTAGATCGGCAATTGGTCGAGCCAGGTACTGTGGTCCTGCTCGACGTCCACTACAAATACTGCCCACCAATGGGCTCGGTTCTGCTCCAGCTTTCTGTCTGGTAAAAGGAAGTTTTTCCTTGCCACTGTCGCCAAGTGCTTGCTCATGGTGGGAATTGTTGGGTCTCATTATCTTGGGGTAATATTATAAAGAGTGCGGTCTAAACCTAGGCCCAAAAAAACTGAATGATTGTTAGTACCATCAGCAGAGTCATAAACACTGTTAAGCCCCTTAATAACATTTACTCTTGTGTTTCTGACTCTGAGTGATGTCTTTCATTGACAAACGTTACAGAGTGTTCCAAAGTTTACAGTCTGACTTCCAATGCAATCTGTTACCAATACAGTTTCGTCTAACGGCCTCTGAACAAAGAGGCATTCAGCGGTCGCATTTCCAAGTACGGAGTGTACCACCGGGTATCAGGCAATTGTAAGCAAAGTGTGTAACCTCTGCCACAAGCTCAGGAGAGTAGAAAGAGCAGAGGAGGCCACTTAACTACAACAGAGTCCCACTAACAATGACAAGACAGTGACAGCGCTGAGGGGCAGCCGAACTGAGAAATATGACAAGCAGTCTGTCATCCAACCCAAAGCTTGGAATAAAAATAAAATGTTTTCATGTGATATGCATTCCGCTTTCCACAAGATATGGAGAATGAGTGAGTGTGTGTGTCTTTATTGGCACGTCTTCTCATTCTTTCCTATAAAGAGAGCCCCACACACTGAAAACTGAAACAGAAAAATGAGGGTTGGATTCCGTGGCTTGTTGGCATAACGGCCTTTCTGACATCTGCTACAACTTAGACGGATCAATAATGGATGTCACACACGCACACACACTGGAAGTAATGGGACAGATCAGTGAAGAAAGTTTTGACAAAAGTATTTCTCCGATTCACTGGAACCTCTCGTGGGCTAACTCTTCTGTATCAGGGAAATCATTTGTGTTACAACGTCTAATGGCTTTCTGTAGGAAATGAGTTTCCTTCCTTCCTTCTACGTGCTTCGGTCACCTCGCATCGCGCTTTCTGTCAGGAAATGTAGGCCTCATGAAAGAAAAAAGATGCGACTCGCTCTTCAGAGTTGCTTTCATGTTCATCCGGAGTCAACGTACACGGGAGCGGGAGCGCGAATGTAAACAAGGGCGGGCTGGCTGGTCGCAAGTGACTCCAAAACAGCCATCTTTAGAATGAAGCGCTCTGTTCGGCTCTGCACTGTGCTGCACTGTGTGTTTGAATGTATAGCCTCTGTGTGTGTGTGCACATGGTCAAACATTCCTGCGGGGCTAAGGGGTTCAGCTGTCGTCGGGGCTATTTTGCTGTGCGCTGCATGCCATCGGTGGATCAAGGAGGATTACTCCTGGGGTCGGAGAACTTTTGGGCTCAGAGAGATGGAGAAAAAAAAAAAGAGAGAAAGAGAACCACCATGGTTTGGAACGCTTTCTTCCAGGAATCAAAACTCGGGTAAAAAGGGGGAGTGCGAATCGAAGCTGTGTTTGTCAAAGCAAACCACGTAGGAAATGAGACAGCCAAGAGCTACACTGAGCGAGAGACACAGACAGACAGAGAGGGAGAGAGAGAGAGTAGCCTCTCAAGCCATCACGCGCCATAAAAATAATTAACCGATACTCAACTGTCACACAAGAAGGCCCCTGGTGCCTGCTTTGAATTTCGCTTCAAGCTCGAGGAGCCGCTTCACACGTCGCCTTAATCTTGTCCATTACTGCAGCGACATCAGTGCGAACAAAGAGGCTGCTCTCCAATTTGTTCTATAACAGCTCTCGTCCTGTCAGGGAATGGATGAGATTCCCCAATTCCCCTACATATCCTCCAGATTAAATTGGGAGGAGAGGGAGTTGTGTGGTTTCGGGCCGAGCAGCAGCCAGGCCAGCCAAGAGAGTCGGTGTCAAACTGATGGCGGCGCTCAGATAATTTGCTTGTGCCTCTTGTCCGCGCAGACAAAATCAATAGAGTAAGAAGTCGGAGGGGGGCAAAAAAAAGAATTTAAAAAAAAAAAACGCCCCAGTTTCCTGATTTAGGTCAACGGCAGTTGTATGCTGTCTGTAATTAAATAAAACTAGTTAAAAAAGTCTGCAGGAGCTCTGAACTTGAAGGGGGGAAAGAGCAATGAGAGAAGGGGGAGGGACGAGGCTCGAGTGATTAATTTCATCTTTGTTTTTCTCCTCCCACCGTTGCGAGTGAACACCATTATACAAAGTAGAAAGGTAGCCTCATTTGTGTGCCCGTTCAACGGCTGGCGCTCCCTCGGGGGGGAAGAAAGTATAAAGATTCTAATGAGCTACAGAGAGAGTTCCTGCAACGCGGCGCTCCGCCAGCCTTGGCAGCTCAATTCCGAGGAGGTAGCCCGTGTGGCTCTTCAATTGACAGCCCATCAAACCATCACGTTCTGCGTCTGTCTGGTTCTCTCCGCCTCGCTGTATCTCCTCCTCCATCTCATCCATATCCACGTCTCTCTTCTTCCTTTTCATCCCTCTCCTTCCCTTCATGTTCTCATCACTTCCTTTTGTGTGAGATTATTTAGAGCCCGGCAGATCATGCTCGTAACAGTTACCACATACAGTGTCGGGGATGCAGCAAACTATCACAATCAGCCATTATCAGCTTTAAAAGGTGAGATGACAGTCATTTAAAGCAGTCAATCATCCACTTGTTCATTTTATGTTGTGCGCAAAATGTCATAATATTTATTTTTTGGCAAATATATATTACGATATCCCAAATGTATGACAAACTGAAATTAATTAATTAGCTGAATGACAGGAAATGAACTGCCAGCTATTTAGGTAATAAATGAGACGTTTAATTTTTTCTGTTTCTGCCAAATATTCCTCAATTCTGGCTTCATAATTATGAGAATTTGCTAATTTTCTCCTTTTATATCATTATAAACTGAATATTTTTGACCTTTGGACTGTTGGTTGGTCAAAAAAATAAACAATAAATTAATTAATGGACAAAGTAATCTCCACAAAGCTCAGTAATGGAAATAATTATCAAATGTATACAGGATTAAAATATAACTTTTGTTCAATATTTAATGCAAGGAACTGCTTCACTCATGTACAAAAACCTCAAGACCTCAATGAGCAGTATTGTATAATAACTTGGTTTACCACTGGGAGGGGAAGGGAACTTACTCTCAGGCTTCACCCCACCCCAAGCATCTCCACCAATCAACTGATTATGTTTAGGTTTCATTTATATATGGTTGAGGATGAGGTTAGAGGTTATGGGATGCAAATCCGAGCAAAGGAGGAAGGATTTGTACAGCTTGGCCTGATGGTGAGCATCAAAACAGAGCTAGACTGGGTTTTTTTAGTCACATAGTGTACAGTATATTATTTTTTGTGCACTTGTATGCCTGCATGTTGCATGTCCATTCCCAGCGATATATGTCAAACAAGCTCAGACACTGTGACCCAGTCTATTCCTATAGGTTGTGGTGGTGATGGCGAGTTTACTGGTGCATTAGGGCAGCCTGTGCAAAGAGGATTATGGCTGTAGTCCAGATGAGGATCCAGTGGGCTGGGTGAAGGGGTGTTTACGTGGTGACGCATCGCCACTGATGATGCCTGGAAACATTCCCCTACAAATCAATGGTCTGGTTCCAAGCGTCCATTCAATCACTACCATTACCACACTAACCTTTGAGCTGGATACAAGCTGGAGGAAATGCAGCTGCTGAATGTTACAAAATGTCGAATTGGGTGCATCCTTGAACAAACATAAAACAGCTGGACCTCTTGACCAGACGCACAAGCAAAGAAGCTCTTCCTTTTTCTGCTCCAGGAGACAACAGCAGCATCAGCAGCTAAGCTAAAACATATGTCATAAACGTGTGCCGTGCAGCATGCTCCATTTGTGCATCAGTATTTTTAGCATCACCATACTCATTATGTCAGCACGGCACAGCAGAATGGCCCGAGCTGGTCTGAGTGAACTGAGAGCGAGACAGGAAGGAAGACAACGCATAGTTCTGCTTCGACTCTGGTACCGCATGCGAGCCGCTCACATGCATCCTGACTGTGAAGAACGTGTTTTGTTTTTCACTACTCCAATTAAGTTAATTTTCGAGGGCGATGGGGAACTAATATCTTTCGTCTTACTGATGTAGCAGCAGCGGGCTCTCGAGGTGTTGCGTAAAAAGAGTGAAGAGGATGGGATTGATGACAAGACACAAATCACTGATGTTACACTATCCTTCTCACCACACTTTAAAGTTAAACTACTGAAACAACATGAAAGCATCTTTCTTCAAAAAGCTCAAAGTGCTCAAAGAGTGAAAGACGATACTGGTCTTTGTAATGACCATCAAGGTCAAAATGGAACCCATGACAGGTCATTAGCCTGTAGATAAATAGTTGGGCGGATACATGATCCAGAAAGAGATTTCCATTATTGATCCATTAACAGCAGAGATTATTCGATGGGAAAGTACTTGTAGTTGGGCTGTGATGCTATTTTTAAAGCTCAGACGCCCTTGGGAACGAAACAGTAACCACCACAATCTCAGTGTATTCTTCTATCACTTGACAAGCAAAACCATCTGCAGGGATCTTTTGAAATGAATACCAGTAAATGTGGGCATTTTTGTCACTGGCATCGAAGCTTCTGTACTATTTCCATGCCAGTGTCTGTATATTTTATCTGAGGCCAGCTCTCTACACAAATTGCTTGTTAGCAAGAATAGCCAGGGGCCTCAAAAGGTATGAGAACCATTCGCTGGGAGGGGAGCTGCTATAGGATCACGGATTATGCTCATGTTGTGTAGTAAGCATACATGCAAACAATAACTCTTCTCTCCCGTCGTCTCCTCTGCTGGACTGAACCAACTGCCTGAGGTGTCCATCAGCCGCACAAAGGCTCCCACAGTTGGGGGTTTTCCTTCGCATTTCCCCTCTTGCCCCCACACAAAGGGGATCCATTTCAACCGCTTTTAGCAGCGCCACTTTCCGCTTTTAGCTCTCCAGACTCCCTCCCCTGAGGGTGCGACTGGTGGAAGGAGGAAAATAAAGACACCAGGTGGATGCTTGGAGAGGGGTTAGGCTTGTGGCAAACAGGGCCACTTCAAGCCAATCCCGCCGCGGTCGAACGTTGCCTTTTTTTGGTAGTGCCTGGTGGGAGGAAAAGAAACTGATACCAGTGCTTGAAGTGACCCCGTTGACCAGTTTAGTGCTGCTTCATGCTGATTAAAAGTTGGTGCAACAGCAGCACACGTCTCGATTTGGACATTTTCACTTTCTTGATGACAGTTCGATGAGAAGGTACCACTCATGTCGGTACGGTAAATATGAAGCTACGTCAGCACAAAGACTGGAAACACCAAGCTTTTTATGTTCATTGGACCCATGATTAGACAAAAAAGATATAATGTGAGCTTTTAAGGTGCTGGACAGAGCCAGGCTAGCTATTTTACCTAATTTATGCTAAGATAAGCTACCCATCTGGAGGCTGGCAAGAAACATTTCCTGAGATGTCAAGGTATTTCTTTCGCAACATGGAAACACATTAAATGTTTTTGTAGTTCTCTCTTAAATGACAGGAGAATAAATACCCACACTACTCAGGAATCGTATGTGCAACTTCCAGAAAAGGAGCACAAACAAAGCAAACCTTACAATGTGCTGCGATGCCAACCTTTGGAGTTGCTAGAAGGCTGAAAAGGCCCCATTCAATCAACGATGAGAGGCAGGAAACGGGAAGACGCTTTGTCTTCTCCCCTCAGACAAACAGAACTTCAAATGATCAAGCGGCTCAGATGTTTCTGTTGTTTTTTTTTTGGGAGAGGGGGGCTTATTAATTCAAGACAAGTATTTAACTAAGAAATCGGTTTCTGTCTCTGCATGGTTTGAAGGCTTTCCTCTTCGCTGGATAAACACTCCAAATAGGAACAGTCCCCGAAGAGGGGCTGGGTTGAAAAGAGAAGACGTAAGAAGTGAACTGGGTCGCAGTTGGAGGTTTAGTCAACCTGATGAATTAAACAGACTCTCTCAGGCAATAACACTCTACAACTCCTACACAATTAATTTTGGAATTCAGAGGAATCGTTCAGCTGGGGGAGAACCAGTCAAGTTTCCAAGTAATCATATTTTGGAGCTTTGTCACCGAGATTGGAGTTAATCTCATTTGCAAAGTTGTAACTTTTTTTGCCCCATAAATTTAATGAAGAAAGTCTCACATGCAGAATACTATACATCCAATATGTTCTACCTCAATAGAATGAGGCTATTTCAATCAGCGGGGCAGTCTTGCGTGCCAAAAATCAATTGCAATCGGCCTCAACACTTCAGCCTCAAATTGACTGAAAAAAAAGAAGCTGTGACGAAAAAGAGCGGCAGTGGGCTTGCAATGAAAAGCTCTTTTGAAAGTCAACCTGACATTAAACTGGCTTTTTCTGTGCGCGGGCAAGAGAGAGGAAGTGAGGGGAGCTGACAGAGGAGAGGCGAGGTGAGGAGCACGGGCGGCAAGCCAGCAACTCACATGCTGCAGGTTGACACGCAGAGAGAGAGAGAGGCCAGGCCATCATCTCGATGGCAGGGCGAGAACAGGAAACAGATCGCTCGCACACACACGCGTGCATCAAAAGAGGACAAAGATCAAATGTAGAGATTGTATATACAGATTGAACTGCAGAAGAGGTGTGCACACACGCACAGGCACACACAATGAGCAGGTAATAAGACAAGCTAACGGCCAAGGTTGGGGAGGCTGCTGCCAGAAATCAGCCAGGCAGCAGCTGATCCTCCCAGTGTGATCTTTACAGAGAGAGGGACAGTGAAGGAGACTGGAAAACAGTTCAATCCCAGAGAAGACTGATCTAAACCGATCAATGTCAGTGCCACAGCTCTTGAGCCCGCAGTCAATATACACTACTAATATGTCCCACCTGTGGTGTGTGTGTGCAAGCATCTCTGTTTGCCCGGGAGATTTTCGCGGTTCTGAAATGATTGTCGCTAAAATCCACTCTGATTCTTCAAATGTGTGAACAGGTACCAAAAAAAAGGAAGATGAATAAAGACACGAGAGAAGGATCACACCAGCGCTTTTTATAGAGACAGAAGTAATCAACAGCAGAGCGCAAATGAAAAGGGAAGCAGGGTGATTCTTAGGGCAGCTCAGAACTGTATAGCCGGCGCCATAACAGCTGCCTCCTTCATTAAGAAAGCACTGATAAAAAACAGGTACCGAGGCCATAAAGAGAACAGACACAATGAGACAGAAAACAAACCCAGGGAAACGTGAACATACCATCTGTCTGCCTGCTACATGCGCTTCAAAGCAACGGACTTGAGACAGGCAGATCCATCAGTTTTCCCGCATCCATCAGTTGACCATTGGCTAAACGCTGCCTCCCTAGTTACTGTTGCTACGCCTGGTCAGATGGCGGATTTACCAATCGAAATATTACATTTTCCAAACATCGGGTCTCTGGCTAAACTAAAGGCTTCTCATTTCTAGGCGCTGAGCCTTGATTTCGCTGACAACTTTATTAACAGATTTTATCAGCTGTAGCCAGCTGCTAGCTAACGCCAACTCCATGAGGTGGAAAACATTCATCTCTGGCTTTAACATCCTTAAATACAATAAATAAAAAACGTAGCTAACATATAACTATCAGTCCTGATTGGGCCTTCTCCTAGCATACACCACAAAATAATGTCACGTTAGCTAAAAATGTGCTTCTTTGGCTTGGCAACAACCCTACATTAGCTAGTCACGCTAACACTTGCATTTGCAAAAAAGGGTCAGGGCTAGGGTTATTAAATCCCTTTTTTTTAAACTTTTGCTCGTGTTTCTGATTTTAGAAGGGAGATCATGCTACAAACTCTTTATAGTTGCTAAGCTACAATTGGGCGAGGTATTTAGCGAATGGTCAATTGATATTGCTAGCTGCTAGCCTTGTAGTAACAATCTAAACAATTTCGGTAAAAACTAGCAAAAAGTCCATTTGATATGTTCAAAATAGTGCACATTCAGGGTCTAACATGCTTTGTCTACGATGTTACATTTTGCACGGGCAACAAATTTAACTTTCAAACTCATTTTAGAATGACATGCTTCCATTAAAAGGAAATATGTAGCACAACAAAGATTTATAATGTGTAGCAACTACAGCTCTACTCCAAAGCCTGTGGGGCATCAATTGTGGTTCATCATCCTCAGACTTGCAGTCCACTGAGGCTGTTGCAAACAAACACACAGAAAAAATATAACATACAAACATGCACACAAGCATACATGTGCACGTCTGCAACATTAGATACATGCAGAAAAGCAGAGCAGCAGAGGCACAAATATGCATGCATCCTCGAATACACAGAGGCAAACACACACAAGGAGTGTCTGGGGATATCTAGGACAGGTGAGTATGGATCGAGAGAAGGGAAGAGGAGGAAAAAAAAGAGAAGGAGACACATGTGGAAGAGAGATAAAGGTGGAACAGACTGCAGCACAGATAGAGGGAAGTGGGCTACAAAAGAAAAGGGATAGGGGGAAAAAAAGCCAGACAGAAAAGGAATGAGTGAGAGATGAGGAGAAAGAAGCAGAAAGTGAGATAAGGGTCATCACAGTGTGACCTGCTGTCTCTGGAAACAGTTCACTCTGCGGGAATGAGCCGGAGAGCGGAGGTGGGGACGGAAGAGAGAAAAGGATACAGAGAGTGGAAACAGGAAGCAAAAGGAACCAATTCAATGCAACCGAGACACAAAAGCATTTCCATTTAATTCAGCCGCTACGTCACAAGAGTAGAGGAGAGAAGGAACAGATGAGGCCAGCATGGTGTGGACAGGACTGCGGGTCAAAGTCGAGCAATGGCGTCCACCAGCTTTCTGTCTGCAGACCTTTCACCCTCTTCCTCTGTCCCTGTCTCTGTCTGACATTAATCACCCTGCTGACAAACTCCTGACACTGTCCTCGGTGACCTGGACTGGAGGAACTGAGTTGCACTTTTTTTTAAGCATCTTGGCACTTGAAGGAATGTAGGCCATGTCCACAAATACATCTTATCGTATTATAAGTATATTATGTATCATAGAGCTGCCCTGCACGATGCCCGTGTATCCACAACAACAAACCATGATTCTACCACCATTACTCCAGCAACACAATCACATCACACCCAAAGAACTGCTGCTTAATACAATGTCGCCAGCTCATTGGGAAGATTGTTGTGTGCAGAGGAGGACCGGATGAAGGAGAGTTCCAAGGTCGCCGCTCGCCAACAGATAGCTGCTGAGCGTGGGGGTGTTTTGGAGAAGAGAGACGGGGGCAGAGCCGAAGTCTCTGGATGAATAAGGACTCGGTGTCATTTTGGATTTTGCTCTGATCTGGCAGGAGGAGTCTGTTATTTTAACTTTTGGGATTAGAACTGAGTAGAAGATGAGTCGATTTATCTTTGCTTTTGCTTTTAAACCTGTCTGCAGCGAGCCATGGAGGTGCAAATGCACACACACAGTTGCTTGCTCGCTGTATTCTGGCTGTTTGGAGCGAATTAACACAAATGAACTCATGGTTAAAAGCACAGGAGAAATGTCAAGCGAGGCTTGCTTCCTGTGTGCGAATATACCATTATTGACAACTGTAGTATTGAACTGTTTGGAACAAAAAGGTGGTGGAGGGGGCTGCTGGGGGTGTGTCTGTTTGTGCTGAATGTAACGACTGTGAAACAATCAGGAAATAACTTTTTATTTCGCTGAATCACTGGCTTTATCAAGGCTGGCGCTCGCTCACTCTCATTCACTGTCTATGTCTGTCGACCAATGCTTGCTCTTTTCCTCTTTCTTGGTCTTAAACCATCGGACACAAACCAAATCATTCTTCTTTGTGTCACTGTTTTGTAGCTCAGCTGAGTCAGATTTAGAGGCTGGGAACATGAAATAAACAAAGTCAGAACACAACAGGTAGAGTATTCCATGAATTCACAGGCTGGCTGTGGAGGGATTGGTCGGTTTGAACGTCTTGATTGGCAGCCACAGCATGTCCTTGGGCTGCGTTTTTCCAAAAGTTGGATCCAGCTCAACTTCTCCGTCGTGTTCTTTGGCGGACACCATTGCGGCCCATACCACCGTAGCCAGAACGGACTACCCCAACTCAAATGAATGGAAAAACTTGTTGGATTCTGTCAGAAGTCCGCTTATATTTGCAACAGTATCTGATATTTTAGCAAGCAGTCTGAAGTGGATATACTGTTTTTAATGTCGTATCGGCCTTGTAGTGTGGATGGAGCCTCAGTGCTTGTGTCATAAGATCATAAGGTCAGATCACAAATAGGGCTAGGTATGTATCGGCCTGAAGAATCCTGTATGAATCCAGCAACGCTCAAAAAATGCTACGGTTTTATACTCAGCCTTTCTCACAAACAGTCAAGTATGTTAACAAAACAGTTTCCAGCTCAGAAAACTAAAAAATGAGAAAAGGTACAGGCATGGTGTTTTTCTTTTGTTTTGGCATTTAGGTGTGGACGTGTACAGCTTCCAAATGTATCTGCATTGGCGTGGACACGTCTTTAGTGTCATTATAAGAGGAAAAACTGCCACACTGAGGGTCGACCAATCCCACAGAGAAACAGATTAGACTGCACATCCCTCTGGTTGCACATCCCCCGCTGTGACCGTGTGAATGAGCTTGTTAGAGGCCGATTCTATTTCCAAGAAATAACTTTGTAATTAAAGAAAGAGACAACCACGGCCATTAGCGCTTCACATCCTTAAATTACTCATGTGTCCTTTAAGCAAGGGTTGACACATTATTAGCCATCAACAATACATTAATGTTTTAAGATTTTTCCTGAACACAGCATAACTATCGCTTTTTATTAGCATGTTAATAATTAATTAAGCACACTGGTTTTAGTAACTTGTGAGCAGAGGTAGCTATTACTAAAGTGGGAAAATGGAAGCCTTGAGGTCATTATGATGCACTGGGTCATCCACACGTGTTCAACACCAATCAATGTACACTTCCTTTATGGTCAATACATGCCAGCCTGGATTACAGCCGCAGCACATACAGATAACTGATGCTGGACCAGTGCTGGCAATCATTTTTCTGCCGCAAACAAGCACAAAAAACAAGTGTCTCTTGACGCATAAACAGCTCTCTTCACCCGCCAATCACAGTGATTGTCACCGGCAGACGCCCTTCGTTTATGAAAATGGCATGTCAGTCATTTTTTTTTTCCCTCTACCCGACCCACACAGATGACAAAAACACACACACACACACATATATATATACACATTCTACCTCGCCTCCGCTACAGCAGCGCTACTGATCAGTTAAGCTGCTGAATTCCTAATAGGACATATCCCATTAACCTCTCTCACGCTGGGATCAAGGATTGATATCGAGGAAGGGGAATCATACACCACAACAAGCCTGCTACAAAGGCGGAGTGTTTCATAACAGTGACGCCAGCCAAAAAGGGAGAATTATTTGAGCAGAAGCCACAAATTTCCTTTGGGATCTTGAACAGAGAGAAGATCTCATCACCAAAAACTCTGAAATCATCACAGTTTTTTTCAAAATTCTTGCTTTTTCCAACCAAAACTCCAAAACCAAACAGTATTTCATTAGAAAAGCTACAAGTCCTCCATTGACTCTTGGCTATTTTTGCGTGAAAATCAAAATATCAAAATAGCGGGCGATTCGTTTTCTCGACTAATCAATTAATCGATTTTGGATCTGAAAGCATGGCTGAAATTAGCTTCTAAGAAGGATGTTAGCAATTAGCAGACAGACAAGCTTTTGAAACCAATAATTCACGTTGAGCCAGTGTGAAATAAAGGTCATTAGAATGCATTGTGGTGAAAATCACTGGGCCATCTCGGAGTAGAAGCATCATCTCCCTGCAGCATGCATGCTAGACACTGGCACTGGGGTGGAAATGCAGGAAAGCTCCCCCCACCCTCAGCTGCCTGTCTCCACATTAAACACGGATGTGGACAGACAATTACAGCGTATTGGTTTGTTTGTGACTCCAAATGGGATTCGCGAAGATACCCTCAGAGCGTGCGTGGTGACGAAAAGCTGGAAGACGGTGAAAAGAAAGAGGTATTTTCATTTCTACAAAAATAACTGAGATGATGCAGTCGTTTTCTTGTTGTTGACTATAAACAAACAGAGCGTGTTTGCGCGGTTTAGGGGTTTTCTTTCATAATTGAGGGCTCCGTAATAAATAGAGCATGATTTAATTGAACACACTGACACAAACAAAATCAGCGGTGGCATTCCTCCAACTACTGTCCTCATGTCCTGGGCCATGTTTGTGCCACAAAAGGCTATTATTGTCAGGGTGAGTCAGCAATGAATAAAACAACTCGCTGAGCCCCGTCATATGTCACATGTATACGTAGATTTATTTAACCCTTAAATGCGCACACCAGGGAACAGCTAGTATAGACGTGGGCTGGGTGGTTAACTCTCTTCTCTCTATATTTTATTTTTTATGTTCTGCATCTGTTCGAGTCACAGGGGAGCCTCCTACAGTCTCTTTCTGCGTTGAATGATTGCATCGGGCGAGAAGGGGCGCTATCTCTGCAGATGGAGACGAGGCAGCGGATGAGGAAGCAATTACAAGCTGGTAGGCTTCACCTCACCACGCCTCCTCCTCCTCCCCCAACCCTCTTCCGTACATCGCCCTGAGGGCTTCTGTATTAGAGAATCATGGGTATAATGGTGGAATGGGCCCCCCCCCCCTCCACCAAAACAACCTGCTAATCCCCTGTGGAGTGAGAGAGAGAGGGGAGGGGGGTGGTTGAATTTGGGGGTAACAGGGCAAGGAGGACGCCCCCGACAATGAGTCCACCTCTGACACGCGCCAGCACCCTCCACCCCCCATCAACCACAGCGACATCCCCCCAAGGGAGGGAACCAGCGATGTCAGCCATGGGAGAGCAGGAAACCCCCCACCCCACCCCCCCCAGACACTGTCCTCGAATCGCAGCCAGGCCTCGAGCGGGAACATTCAATCAGGCCGCTGCTCCACTCTGTCTTCATCTGATGCTACGATTAGCTTCGTCCGCCGCAAGCTCAAGCTTCTGGAGAGCTCCAACTCGCGCGGATGCAAACCAGCTCGTTAAAATGGTTTAATTATGCGTCTAAATTATGATGAGCAATGACACGCTTGATTGGTTGTATCAGAGGGCTTTAATGAGGAGAAAGGACTCGCTATCTGTCTGTCTGCAGCATTAACTCAACGTCTACTCTGACACAACGCAGCCTCGAGTACGTCAAAGCGTGTTTGTCCTCAGTGACATTTGTGACAGATTACCCATCATGCATTTATGGAGAATTGGAAAGGCATTCTTGGGTTTGTCTGTCACCCAAGATTCAGCTATCTCACATCCTGCTCCGTTGCCTGATCTCACCTTTGTGTTCAAAAACATGACTCTGATATTCTCCCTCTTGACTCGATCTAATGTCTCCAAATCCCAAGTCCATTTAAGACCCAGATATTAACGTCGTCTCATCAATCTTCCAACCTTCTTGCTTCAGGTTAAGAACCAGTAATCACTCCACTGGTGGGCTAATGGGCGCCTTTACATCAACTCTCAGAGAGTCCATTCATATTTCATCAATGGCAGTGCCCCCCCCTCCCCTCCATCTTCCCATCCACCCAGGGCTCTGCTTCGCTAGTAAGAAGAATCAACATCAAACG